>OU426987.1:180417393-181659341 GCA_911387755.1 Chrysotoxum bicinctum
AACCCATTTTCAACCTGTTTTCAACCTGTTTTCAACCTGTTTTCAACCTGTTTTCAACCCATTTTCAACCCATTTTCAACCTGTTTTCAACCTTTTTTCAACCCATTCTCAACCTGTTTTCAACCCACTTTCAACCCATTTTCAACCTGTTTTCAACCCATTTCAACCCACTTTCAACCCATTTTCAACCAACTTTCAACATATTTTCATCGCATTTTCAACCCATTTTTAACCACTTTCAACTCATTATCAATCAAATTTCAACCCATTTTCAATCAACTTTAAACCCATTTTCAACCCATTTTCAACACACTTTCAACCCATTTTCAACCTGTTTTCAACCCATTTTCAACCTGTTTTCAACCCATTTTCAACCCATTTTCAACCTGTTTTCAACCCATTTTCAACCTGTTTTCAACCCACTTTCAACCTGTTTTCAACCCATTTTCAACCCATTTTCAACCTGTTTTCGACCCATTTTCAACCTGTTTTCAACCCATTTTCAACCCATTTTGAACCCTCTTTCAACCCATTTTGAACCCATTTTCAACCTGTTTTCAACCCATTTTCAACCTGTTTTCAAACCATTTTCAACCCACTTTCAACCCATTTTCAACCTGTTTTCAACCCATTTACAACCCACTTTCAACCCACTCTCAACCCATTTTCAACCCATTTTCAACCTGTTTTCAACCCATTTTGAACCCACTCTCAACCCATTTTCAACCTGTATTCAACCCATTTTAAACCTGTTTTCAACCCATTTTCAACAAACTTTCAACCTGTTTTCAACCCATTTTTAACCCATTTTCAACCTGTTTTCAACCCATTTTTAACCTGTTTCAACCCATTTTCAACCCATTTTCAACCTGTTTTCAACCTGTTTTCAACCCATTTTCAACCTGTTTTCAACCTGTTTTCAACCCATTTTCAACCCATTTTCAACCTGTTTTCAACCTTTTTTCAACCCATTCTCAACCTGTTTTCAACCCACTTTCAACCCATTTTCAACCTGTTTTCAACCCATTTCAACCCACTTTCAACCCATTTTCAACCAACTTTCAACATATTTTCATCGCATTTTCAACCCATTTTTAACCACTTTCAACTCATTATCAATCAAATTTCAACCCATTTTCAATCAACTTTAAACCCATTTTCAACCCATTTTCAACACACTTTCAACCCATTTTCAAACCTGGGTTAAATATGGGTTTAAAAGTTTTAAACCTTTCAACCCGTTTTTAACCCATTTTCAACCCGGTGTTAACCCATTTTAAAAATTACTTTAAACCGGGTTAAAGTGCGTTCTTAACCCATTTTCAACCCATTTTCAACCTGTTTTCGACCCATTTTCAACCTGTTTTCAACCCATTTTCAACCCATTTTCAACCCATTTTCAACCCATTTTCAACCCATTTTCAACCCATTTTCAACCCATTTTCAACCCATTTTCAACCTGTTTTCAACCCATTTTCAACCCACTTTCAACCCATTTTCAACCTGTTTTCAACCCATTTTCAACCCATTTTCAACCTGTTTGCAACCCACTTTCAACCCATTTTAAACCAGTTTTCAACCCATTTTCAACCCACTTTCAACCCATTTTCAACCCACTTTCAACCCATTTTTAACCTGTTTTCAACCCATTTTCAACCCATTTTCAACCTGTTTTCAACCCATTTTCAACCTGTTTTCAACCCACTTTCAACCTGTTTTCAACCCATTTTCAACCCATTTTCAACCTGTTTTCGACCCATTTTCAACCTGTTTTCAACCCATTTTTAACCCATTTTGAACCCTCTTTCAACCCATTTTGAACCCATTTTCAACCTGTTTTCAACCCATTTTCAACCTGTTTTCAAACCATTTTCAACCCACTTTCAACCCATTTTCAACCTGTTTTCAACCCATTTACAACCCACTTTCAGCCCACTCTCAACCCATTTTCAACCCATTTTCAACCTGTTTTCAACCCATTTTGAACCCACTCTCAACCCATTTTCAACCCATTTTCAACCTGTTTCCAACCCATTTTCAACCCGTTTTCAACATGTTCTCAACCCATTTTCAACCCATTTTCAACCTGTTTTCAACTTATTTTCAACCCATTTTCAACCTGTTTTTAACCCATTTTCAACCCATTTTCAACCCAGTTTCAACCTGTTTTCAACCCATTTTCAACCTGTTTTCAACCTATTTTCAACCCACTTTCAACCCATTTTCAACCTGTTTTCAACTTATTTTCAACCCATTTTCAACCTGTTTTCAACCCATTTTCAACCTGTTTTCAACCTTTTTTCAACCAATTTTCAACCTATTTTCAACCCACTTTCAACCCATTTTCAACCTGTTTTCAAACCATTTTCAACCCATTTTCAACCTGTTTTCAACCCATTTTCAAACTGTTTTCAACCTGTTTTCAACCCATTTTCAACCCATTTTCAACCTGTTTTCAACCCATTTTCAACCCATTTTCAACCTGTTTTCAACCTTTTTTCAACCCATTCTCAACCTGTTTTCAACCCACTTTCAACCCATTTTCAACCTGTTTTCAACCCATTTTCAACCCACTTTCAACTCATTTTCAACCAACTTTCAACATATTTTCATCACATTTTCAACCCATTTTTAACCACTTTCAACTCATTATCAATCAAATTTCAACCCATTTTCAATCAACTTTAAACCCATTTTCAACCCATTTTCAACACACTTTCAACCCATTTTCAAACCTGGGTTAAATATGGGTTTAAAAGTTTTAAACCTTTCAACCCGTTTTTAACCCATTTTCAACCCGGTGTTAACCCATTTTAAAAATTACTTTAAACCGGGTTAAAGTGCGTTCTTAACCCGTTTTGAACTCATTTTTAACCTCTTCCTCATCAGACATCTTGCTGCAGCAATCTCATAATATTTTGGTCGCTTTTATTCATTTTACCACCTAAAACACAAAACTGAATGAACACAAAAAAAATACTAAATTAGGCCAAATACGTGCAAGTATCCACCCAACATATGTACATACATTTCAGATACATTTCAGCGTAGAGTCTTTGCGCTTCACGACTTCGACCATGAGCCATACCGTAGCGGTAGCAGTAATGCATATCCGTTAATTCGGCACGAGAGTAATTTGACATCGTGATATGTTGACGACTTGACATTCAATTAGAAATAATTTGTACAACTCCGTTAGATTTGTATGCTTGGGGATTCATGAAGAACTATGTGTACGAAGTGGAAATAGAATCTTTGGAACAACTGAAACAACGGATTGAAGTGGCTGGAGTCAAATTACAGGAAAATTTATCAAGTATAAATTTATGTGCAGCAATAAGAAGGCGCTATAATCTTTGCCTTCTACAAAATGGGGATCATATCGAAAATTTTTTGTAATAAGCTTTAGTTAAAAAATAGTTAAAAATTTAAATAAACAGTAATTATGTATTTTATCTAAATATGCATGTACATATTTCTTATTCTAATTGATTTCAAAATTCAGGAACATTTTTGTTCTTATTTCGCAATTGCATTTTTCTGTCACTAGTTAGGGCATGTAACGTTGCATTATTTAAAAAACATTCGCAGGTCAATATTAATCCGATGCTCTCACGCAGGTGTTCTCAATGAAAAAATGTGTTAATCCAGTACTTTGTCACATTATTGTATGCTTATAAAACGATAATTAATAAAATGCACGACTGGATCGCACGAACTTGCTCTTATGTAAAAGTACTTTGGAATTTAAGATACATTTTATAAATATAAAACATGGATTTAATGAGATAATAATGTTCAAATGCATAAAATTGCCGTCTGGTTTCCGGAAAAGTATGAATTTATGCAAATAAACTTTAAAAAACGTTTTATTATTAAATAAATTTTTTATATAAGAAATTTCTCTAAAATTTTTCAAGAAAAAAATGTGGGATGCGAAGTTTAAGTATTAAATAATATTGATTTTAGGAAATAATTTCAAAAAATAATCGTTCATAGGTTTTGAAGATATTGATTTAAATTTTTTTTTTTTTTTTTCAAAAAAACCAAAAAATATTTTTTCGAATATTTTTATATACAATATTATTTTAAACTTAAGGGGACTCCTGCTGAAAATTTTGGGTTAAAATCCTTAGAGCCGTTAATGAGAAAGTCGAATATAAAAAAAAAACGGGGCTATGGCAGGTACCCCTAATAACATTTTGACCCAAAATTTGTTTTGACTAAAATATAGTACATGTCCATAATATCACACTTAATTTTTTTTATCAAAATCGTTAGAGCCGTTTTCGAGATAAATAAGATTTTACATTACGGGTGAATGGGTGGTACCCTTAGTTTTGGAGCTAAAAAAAGAATTTCAATTTCTCCTCTAGGGAATCACCGAAGACCCTTAACTACCGAGATTGAAAGAAATAGGTCCAGGGGTTTAGGCTGTAGTGAGAGGTACAGACATACAGACACACTGAAACATGTTTTTTGTGTACTAAATTTTCCTTAAAATTTTTATAAAAAAAATTGATATGCAAATTGTTATTATTTAATAAAATACATTTTTAAACGTAATTTAAAAATTTAATCGTGTATCGGTTTTCAAGATATTGAATTTTCTAAAAAAAAATTTTATTATTTTTTTAAAAATCCAAAAACTATTTTTTCGAAAAAATTTTTAGTTTATATTTTTTAAATGCAAAGCAGCTCCTGTATAAAATTTTTGGTTAAAATCGTTAGAGCCGTTGGTGAGAAATTCGAAAATCAAAAAAACCGTTCTATGACAGGTACCCCTAATAACATTTCCCCCCAATTTTTTTTTTCACCAAAATATAGTCCATGTCCATAATATCACACTTAATTATTTTTATCAAAATCGTTAGAGCCGTTTTCGAGATAAATAAGATTTTGCATTACGGGTGTATGGAGGGTACCGTTAGTTTTAGAGCTAAAAAAAAAATTTCAATTTCTCCTCTAGGGAATCACCGAAGACTCTTAACTACCGAGATTGAAAGAAATAGGTCCAGGTGTTTAGGCTGTAGTGAGAGGTACAGACATACAGACATACAGACATACAGACAGACAGACGGAATTGTCGGACCCACTTTTTTCGTCTTCGCTATCATCGTAATGTCAACTTTGATCAAAGGCATTACTGTGGGTTAAAAAGCGCAAAAAACTGTAATTCTGATTCTAATATTTTCCAAGACTTAAATTTAAATTTGAATGAAGGAATAAAACCATTAACCAATAAATATTTTTCGACTCACATTAGAGCTATTGGTGTAAAGTGATAAAAACAAATAACTATGCCAGAGGCCATCTCTTGACAGTTGTCCTGCATTAGGGTTTTTTTGCTAAGAAACTATGAACATCTATTATTATTATTTATTAGAAACAGAGCTATCTATTCTATTTCAATTGAACTTTAAATTTTGACATTATCCAAAATAAAATAGGGCGGATTTTATGTTATAAAAACAACATCATCGCTAAATGTCATGTACCTAGTCCTGCCATAAGTTCTGTCCCTGACAAAAACACGTTTTATTTAAAAATAAAAAAGCAATCAAAATTCTTTTTACGTCATTTATTAAGCATTAAATTTACAATATAAATACATATGTATGTACAGTACATACATAAGAAATTATTCAAAATGCCCCCCTTAGCCTTCAAACACTTTCATAAACGACCGGCCTCGCGTCTATCGCCGCACGCACGACTTCCAGTGGAAACGAAGCTACTGTCTTCAACAAATCACCTTTTCGGTGAGGCTTACAGCAATCCTTCTTCTCCAAAGTGTTCCATAACCGATAGTTCAGCGGATTAAGATTGGCCCGAGGGCCAATCTTCTGCGGCAATAAACTCTGGTAAATTGTCCTTAAGCCATAGTTGTGTTGTTTTTGCTTCGTGGACCGGCGCAGAATCTTGCTGAAATATCCAGTGCCTGCCAGCCTGGCAGCCCCGATCTTAATCCGCGGAACATTTTGGAGGAGAAGGCTTGCTGTAAGCCTCACCGAAATATTGAGTCTCTCAAAGCTGATTTGTTGAAGACAGTAGCTTCGTTTCCACTGGAAGTCGTGCGGCGATAGACGCGAAGCCGGTCGATTAAGAAAGTGTTTGAAGGCTAAGGGGGCATTTTGAATAATTTCTTATATATTAATATTGTAAATTTAATACTTAATAAATGACGTGAAAAGAATTTTGATTGCTTTTTTATTTTTTAAATAAAACATGTTTTTGTTAGGGACAGAACTTATGGCAGAACTATGTAATTCTCTCAACTCTCAACATACTCTACAATAAGAACCTTAAATTTGTTAACACGCAAGAACAAAGCAATTGGTTTGATTTTATTAGGGATTATTGTTGTAAGCCCTCGACTTAAGATAACCTAATCAAAAAGTCGAACAATGTAAGGTCCTGTGAATGGTCATTGGTAAATACATATTTCAATGTAAAAATTGGAGAATTGAATACGTTTAATGTCGCTTTTTTTGTCATTGGATTCTTTTTATTTATTTACATAACTAAATTGCTAGTTTTAAAAAATTTCTTACAAAGGTGTATATTAAGATTCTTAAACAATTTCATGGAAAAATGTTGATTTAAATTGACATGAATAAATTATTGTTTTATCAAACAAATTGTTATATTTAAGATTGTAAAAATATTTTTTTTTAGTTCTTCTAATTATGTGACTTATTATTTCATATAGTAAATTATTTCAAAATTTATTTTTATCTTTTATCTATTTTTAGCAGAGAAATATGAGCTTTATAATTTACCTATTTGTGTTAAACCGCATCCATTTTTTACGGGAGATAGTTTATTTCTTCTTGTTTTGAACACAATGTTCACAATTAAAATAAATTAAAAACAATAGCAGATTTGCACAATGATTTTTTAAATCTAAAACTAATGTCGACTTCCTTTACACACTAGAAATTTCGATCCCATTGTCAAATTTTTTATTTTGGTGTGCGTATTTCGTATACATGTAAATCCCTCTTCAAATACGGATTCGAAGAATTTGATCTCTGTCAAAAAAAATCGATTTTTTGGGTGTGAAGGAACGTATGTAAAATCTGTCGAGAGATCGAAACCTTCACACAGAAATTGATTTCTCATGTGTAAAGGAAATCTACATAAATGAATTTTTTTTTGTAAATGAAATACCGATTTCGACATTTGACAGTTCCTTATACATATGTAGTTATAAATGGAACCAGCGTTAAGTTGGTTCCCAGCAATCCATATCTAATAAGTCAACGAATAAAACTTACGTTTTGAATTTCCATAAAACTCATAGATTAAGCAAAAAAAAAATAATTCACATAGCAAATACATATGTAGATAATATTTGGTGGGAATAATCTAAGATAACCGCTTATGCCACACTTGCTGTGTCTTGACCTTAGTAAAGAAAACTAAAGACGCGAGTAATATTTGACATTTGTTTTAATAATTATACAACATGAATCAATTTGTTTTTGACTGTAAAGGTGTTTCTGGCAAAATGACAAAGTTTGTCCGAAAAAATCTGCTAGAGTTACTGCAAATTAGTTTTACCTAATTGAATAAAAATCATTCGATAACTAAATTTAATTGTTTTTTTTTATCCTCATCTCCGGTTTTTGTCTGAATATACTAGTGTATTTGGTAGGAAACATCAGACTGTGATTCCAAGACAATGTAAAATCTCATGTGCAGGTATATATTAAGTATTTGCAGGTTCAATGAATGTTCATCAAATGTCAACTAATTTCATTACTAAGCCAGCAAAATAAAATGTTTCTATCCACTTTTAGGGTTTAAACTTAAAAGGTCACTGTGGCGTATGTGGAACATTTATTTAACAGAAAAATTTTATCGTTAAATAAAAAAAGTTTTGTTGGTGACCAAATAGATGATACAAAATGACAGTACGCCGACCGGTGATCCCAGTCTATTCATCCCAGGATATTTGGTCCCAAGTAAGTGATCCCGAGGACAACTGATCCCACATTATCTATCTTCTTTCGATAAACAACATTAGCTATCTTTCTTTGATAATTAATAAATATAACACCTAAATGTTCATGAATGATTGAGTTAATCGATTTCTCTTAGACTTTTGTATGTCTGTTTGTTGTTGTGGATTAGCGTTATAATTTGGTCGATTGTGATTGTTGCTGGTGAGCGGCGTTTGTTATTATTGTTAGTACATTTGTATTTCTATATTCTTGTGTAGTTATATACTGGTAATGTTTATGTGTTGGTCGAAATATTTGTTGTTGTTAATAGAATATATTCTGCTGTCTATATTATTGTGAGTTCTCGTGCTCGTTGTGTGACTTCTTCTACATGGGATCCGTTGACGTTAGGATCAGTTGTCTGGGATGTGTTGTCGTGGGACCAGTTGTTTGTGACCAGTTGACAAGGAACCCAAAATGACATCTGCTGACCACTTATTAAACTTGCAAATACATAATATTAAGTGTTGTTTGTTGCTGAAAACCAACAAAATTTCTATATTTGTTTTTGTTCAGCGTGTAAAATTTTACTACGCTGCGTAGTCACTTACCATCTATAATTAATAAATAATTACATCTATAATTAAGCACTAGAAATTTCATATATTGAGTGTTAACATCTCGGAATCCAAGGATAGATTTGGCGGCCTATGGGGACCATGTTATTTTGGTGAAATCTGTCAAATCTGTTGTTTGTTTTTCAGTTACTGAAGGCAAAACATCATGGTAAATAACTACTTCAGACCTATTTATTATGCAAATTTTAATTGAAAACATTATACATTATATACATCAAAACTTAAAAGGATTATAGGTACATACTTACAACTTTAATAAATAAAAATATTTTTTATTTGTTTGTTTTTATATTTGTGGTTTTCAAAAAAGACATTTCAAAAGTTTTTTAGTATGTATTTTTATTTCTTTTGGTTTTAAATTCGTTTGAAAATTTATTTCAAACAAAATAAAGTTTTAATATTCGAATTTTTAAATTCAAATAATTAATTTTTAAAATAAATTCAAATATGTATAATATATTTAATCTAAATTAATTTAATATAGGTCTATCACAATCTGAACGTCTATTAATGCTATTTTCGGGATTTCTAATATGTAACATTTCTAGTAACATCCTTTTACTGTAATTCTGTTCTGATTGTAAAATTGTTACGTTTTTGAAATCAGGACAATGATTTTACTCTATGCAATAGAGAGCTAGTGCAGCTTTTTGTGTACTGCCACTATTTATATGTGCATATATCAGATTTATGACCTGATATACGATTTCGAAGTTTTTGTATTGAGGTTCCTACATAGATTGATGGGCATGATGTTGAACCATCACCTACACATTTAGTCTTGTACCCTATATGTGATTTTTCTTCTTTTTCTAATTTATCTCTTAATTTTGAGAAAACTGAATTTCTAAGAGTACTCGTATTTGCTTTTTTAAAAGCTATTCTAGTTTTTTCCTTATCTCTAATTGGTGCTTTCAATAAACGGTTTGAAAAAGTTGGAACGTACATATAAAGCACTTTTTTATTTGTGGTTCAATTTGATGAAACAACTTATCAGCAAAAGCAAGGTGTACCTATGGGAAACCCTATATCCCCAATTTTAGCAAATATTGATTTGGAAACTTTTTCTTGATAACTTTTAAAAAAAAATATCGTATTAACCAAAAGTTATTAAAAAATATGTAGATGATTTGTTTTTAATTATCAAATCAAATGAAGTCAATTCAACTTTAACAGCACTAAATTCCTTTCATTCCAAAATTAAATTTACATAAGTAACGGAAAATACTAAAAATTAAAATTTCATTTTCCAATACAAAATGTTCCTAACTGTGAAACATTTGATGTCCTTACACTACAAATTACTGCAGAAATTTACAGTGATACATTGATCATGATAGAATATATGTGCTTATAGATGGTAAATAAAGTATTGTAGTGTTTGTGCATGACGGCACCAATTCGTCCTATATGGGTGATACATTTAACCACGAGTTGCAAAGAGAGCAACAATAAAATACTGAAGTATTGGCCGAAACAGTTCGCTAAAATGTTCCGCAATTGAATGAACAACAAAGAATTGCGTACGATACTTTGATGGAAGCATGTGAACAGTGAATCTGGTGGAATTTACTTCCTTGATGCTCTCGGGGGCTGGAAACACTTTCTTAATTTCATTGCTGTTGGCAAAGATCAAATCGTTTGGGATGAATGGCCCAAAAGAGGTCACTGGAGGCACTGGACAGAACGTTAAAAGATCTTCGTGACAGCCAAAACATTTTTCGTGGAGGTATGATTCTGTTTTGGCATGTAAAGACACTCCAATTAGCAACTAACTTGCGAATGTTTTTGCAACTAGATCAAACTGCGATTATGTTTTTGAAGTAGTTATTTATATTGGAAATGGTAAGGTCGCAGTTGACACCTCGACCGGATTAATACACTACTCACGGGTTTTTGTCACTTCGTCGACTCAAAGGAGGAGCTTATTCAGCGGTTTTTACGGACTTAGAACAAGGGTTCAGAAACCATAATTGACTGAGTGAGTAAACGAGCAATATTGGCGGCCAAAGCCAAAGATATCAATGATCTCAATGCAACCATTCAGAATTTTTTCCCGGAGAGTTGTTTTCTTATAAAGCAGTTGACACAGTTACAAACCAGGATGATGTAGTCAACTATCCCACAGAGTTTTTAAATTCCCTGGATGTGCCTGGACTACCACCTCACTATTTACAATTAAAACTAGGATCAGTTGTGATTATACTGCGTAACGTTAAACAACCTCGACTGTACAATGGAACAAGACTGGCTGTAAAAAGCTAATGAATAACGTCATCCAGGCCAAGATCATCAAGGGAAAGTACAAAGGAGTGGATGTCTTGATCCTGTGTATACCGATGATTCCAACGGATTTTCCATTCGATTTTAAGCGTCTACGATTTCCCGTCTGTCTGGCCTTTGCGATGCCCATAAATAAATCGCGAGGAGAGTCGTTGAAAAGCATCATCTTTATATATTTACGCACCGCAAAAAAAGACAAAAAATAAAGTACATCAGAAAGCCTTAAATTAATTAAGTGTATAACTATGTTTCATTTAATGTAGACAAAAATTTTTATATTAGATTTTGACCATATTTTTTTAAAAATATATGTAGGTGATACGACGTTCACCGGGTCATCTAGTAATATATAAAAGTGCTTCATACGTTCTAAATTTTTCAAACCGCACCAATTAAAGATAAAGAAAAAACTAGAATAACGTTTAAATCAGCAAATACCCTTAAAAATTTTTAAAATTCAGTATTCTCAAAATTAAGAGATAACTTGGAAAAAGAAGAAAAAATCAATAATAGTGTACAAGATTAAATGTGTAGGTAATGGATCAACATCATGCCCATCAATCTATGTGAACATCAATGCAAAAACTCCGAAATCGTATATCAGGTCATAAATCTGGTATAAATAGTGGTAGTACACAAAAGACTGCACTAGCTCCCCATTGCATAGAGAAAAATCATCGTCCCGATTTCAAAAACGTAACAATTTTACAATCAAAAGAATTACTGTAAAAGAATATTATTAGAAATGTTACATATTATAAATACCGAAAATAGCATTAATAGACGTTCAGATTGTGATAGTATTTACGGTCAATTTATAAATTATCAAAAAAAAAAATCAACGATTAAATATATTATACATATGTACATACAAATATTTGAATTTATTTTTAAAATTAATTATTTGAATGTAAAAATTCGAATAATGAAACATTTTTTGTTTGAAATAAATTTTCAAAAAATTTAAAACCAAAAGATATAAAAATACATATTAGGTTCGTTCGTTCGACTTTACCCAGGGTTGACCCAGGTTTTCTTGACAACCCTCAGAGTTTTCAACAAAAACTGGGGTTTTCGGTTTTCAAAAAACACCCAAGGGCTGTCAACTGTTTTGTTGACAGCTAAAAGCAAGACAAAATAATTCCGTGCTCTGATAAAACTTTAAATTTGTTATAAATTATTTTTAAAAATTAACGAAAACAATTTTGCGCTGTTGCTGAATGTTTCATCTGATGAGTACAACAAACATTTAATTACAAACACAAGCAATAACATGCGAATCGCAAAACGACAACAAAAGAAATACATATCTACATATGAAATCTCATATGACTTTTGACACTTTAATCTTTACCTGAACTCGCCCCAGCAAAATACCTAGATCTACTTCAGGGCGAGTTTAGGGGCGACCCCTGGTCTCAAAAAACACAGAATTTACTCACCAGCGTGACTTCAGGTTTTTCAAAAAACGATTTAGGGCGACCCAGGGTGACTTCAGGGCTCAACGAACAAACCTACTAAAACACTTTTGAATCGTCTTTTTAAAGTTTCTTTTTTTTGAAAATCACGAATATAAAAAACACATAAGCAAATAAAAATATTTTTATTTATTAAAGGTGTATGTATGGATACCTAATCCTTTTAAATTTTAATGTATGTACATAATGTACATATAATGTTTTCAATTAAAATTTGCATAGTAAATAGGTCTGAAGAAGGAATCACATCCGAAACGTCACAACATACAAATTAAGAAATAATAACTAAAAATTGACCTTGAGCCCACTTAAATACAAACATAATTAAAAAAAAGAAAAGATCACGAAGAAAGGAAACATTCGTTGTTTTTTATTTATTAAAAATCTAATTTCGAACAAAGAAAATATTTTAAACTCAGTTACCCTTCGAACACTATTGAATCCGGCAAAGATTGATGAATGAGATTTAACAAATGTCACCAAATCAACATGGCCTCCACAGATCGCCAATTGAATAAATCCTTTAAATACATCCTTCGATTCCGAGATGTTAACACTCCCATATGAAATATTTGTTAATAAAACGATAATAAATTACTTTAGTACGAGTACATAGTACTTGAATTGTCTCCAGTACTATTTAAATTAGTAACTACATACATATATGTACCTACCTATAAAAATATCTGTTAACAAAAAAGTTCACCTGTTAGATATTTTGACAAACGCAAATGACATTTTGTATAACATTTATGTATAACACACTAGAACATTAAACAGATCTGAAGTAAGTAAATTACTACTCGTATAGTGAACCAGAGAATAATATTTAGCTTTCGTTTGCAAAAAAAAAAATAACATACCTACTTACTTACCAATCGTTTCAACTAAATGTAAAGGTCATATTAAAACCAAGAGAAACATGCACATTTATTAGGGTGTTCTCTTTATGCCAAA
The DNA here is from genome assembly GCA_911387755.1 of Chrysotoxum bicinctum. Taxonomy (NCBI): domain Eukaryota; kingdom Metazoa; phylum Arthropoda; class Insecta; order Diptera; family Syrphidae; genus Chrysotoxum; species Chrysotoxum bicinctum. Next base: position 180,430,699 of record OU426987.1, read on the forward strand.
CTCATTTTTTTATACAGACATTTCTTAAAAGAAAAAAATTTCGAGCAAAATATTATTTTGTTGCAGGTCACGAACAGGTGAATCTCTTCTTTCTTCTTTATTGATGATTCCAAATTGGGTGTAAATCCATGCAAGTCCCTGTGAGATATATGTATGTATGTATGTAGTTAAATTTACATATTACATACATACATATGTATACAAAATTTAACATCAACGGTACATTTATTTTACATGTTCATACATTTTATTTTTTTATAAAACGCGGCTAAAATCTATTTTCTTAACAGTTCTGCGAAACAGGTCTTATAAACGTCAGACAACCTTTAAGAAGAAATTCTGAAAAAACGTCTATTTGGTCAAAAATACATTAAGGGTATTCATGTAAATCCCCTATTATACGTTGCCTCATGAGACATGTCTCATTTTTGACTTTCCTTTTAAATTTGTATCCCGTGAGGCAAAAGCTATTACACGTTGACTCATGTCTCATGAGACTTATGTCTCAAATTTGACTGTTGTTCGTATTTTTTAATGCACTAGCACAACACAACATAAAACGAATATGAGAAAAAGAAACGTCAAAATGAGACTACTAAAAATCAGCCCGGTACTCACCGGGAATATTTTGTTGCATCTTCTTTCCTCATATCTGCTTTCTTTTTCGCACTAACGTGAGACATCGTGTAATAGGGGACTAAGCGCGGAAAACCCTCGTAAACCTCGTAAACCAGATAATTTTATCTCCGCAGAAACGAGCTCCAAAAATTTGTATGGGAAAAAGTTTCTGCAAATCTCATAAAATTATCTCACAAATTTGCTGCGGAAAGTGCAGAAATTAACCTCGTAAACTAAAGAAGTATTGATTCTGACTTTTAATTTGACATTTCACAAAATATTTCCCTCATTTACGCAAGTATTTCTTAGGGGGTGTTCATGAAAACATGCTGCGAAAAGTTATATCTTTCTACAAAGCGGAAAATTATCTCGTTACATGAATACCCTTATTGTGTTTCTTTTTACTTGCGACTTATAGGTACTATAAGGCAAGTTACGCATTCGTAAAAAATCGAACTCGAGATTTCGATCAAAGTTGACATTACGATGATAGCGAAGACTAAAAAAGTGGGTCTCGCAATTCTGTCTGTCTGTCTGTATATCTGTTCGACTACAGGCTAAACGGCTGGGCCGATTTTCTTTAAACTTGGTAGATATTGGTTTTAATTTTTTCCCCCCACACGTTTTTTTTCTTTTTTTTAAGACCAAAAATAACGGTACCTGCCATACGAATTTTTTTCGAAATTTTATAAACATTTCTTTCTCAAAGACTGTTCAACAGATTTTAAAAATAAAAATACAAAAATATTTCATTTAATTAAAGCTAGGTAATGGTTGAAAAAAATTTCCGAAAAATGGTTATTGAGGTTACCCCCCATGGAACCATTTTTTTTGTTTTTGATTTTCTCAAAAACAGTTCAACCGATTTGGATCATTCTTTTTTTGCTAAAGCTCCCCAAAAATATAAATAGAATTGTGTGCTCAAATTTTCAAAAAAAATTTGTTTTGGATTTTTAAAAAAAACTTCAAATTTTTTTTTCCAAAACTCAATATTTCGAAAACCCCATGCTAGATTTTTTTTAAACTTGATAAATAAAAGTTTCTCAATATAATCTACAAAATGTGAGAACAAAATTTTTATTTTACCTAAAAATAAAGGTACCTACCATATAAATGCTAAAAAATTGAAAAAAATGGTTTTCAAAATTCGTATTTTTTTCGAAAACGGCACCTAGAATTTTCATAAAAATTTTTTTCTTTCAATTGATTTTTACGATCTTTAATTTAATAAAAAAAAATTTTAAATTAAAATACATATTACAGCTTGTACCTACCATAGAATCGTTTTTTCGAATTTTGAATTTCTCATTATCCACATAACGGATCTTAATGAAAATTTTTATAGAGAAGCTTCTAAAAAGTCTAAAACACATTGGCGCAAAATTTTAAAGAGTTCTCGTTTAAGCAATAAAACCGGCTCTACTTAACGCAGTCGTTTAGCTTGGAGACTTTGTCTAACTTTTTCATAATTTTAATCACGTTAGAAAAGAGGAGTTCCAGAAACCTATGTGCGGATAATTATGGACATGTATGATGGAGCAGTTACTAAAGTAAGATGCGCAGCTGGAGTCACCAAAGAATTCGAAATCACAGTAGGTGTACACCAGGGAAGTGTCTTGAGTCCCCTGCTCTTTATTACAGTTCTTGATTACCTGCTTGAAGGCAAAGTGACGGATCCAAAAGTACATCAGTTATTCTTTGCTGACGATGGAGCCATCATAAGTGAAGACCCGATATCCCTACATCGAGCACTTGACGTATGGGTGGATGTTCTAGAAGGAAGTGGGTACCGCATAAGCGCGAAAAAGACAGAATACCTATGCTGCCCATTTTCTGATCCACACAGGCCTATTCCAGACATTTATTTGAATGGAGTAGTGCTTCCCAAGTGTGAAAAGTTTAAATATCTGGGGTCTATGATAAATAACGAAGCTACTTGTGATGACGATATCAATCATCGCGTAAGCGTAGGGTGGATGAAGTGGCGGGAAAATTCTGCTATCTTCTGTGACCGAAAAATGCCCCCTAAGCTGAAAGGAAAGCTCTACACTTCAGTTGTGCGTCCAGCACTCACATACGGTTCACAATATTGGACAATGTACAAAAAGTATGAGAGTAAGCTTACGGCAGCTGAGATGAAGATGCTTCGTATGACAGAAGGAGTTACAAAGCTTGATCGAATTAGAAGTACGAAGATCCGAGGAAGCCTTCATGTTAAGAATACCATTTCCCAAAAAATTGAACACGACCGACTCAGTTGGTATTGCCATGTTCAAAGGAGAGATCCTGAGAACCCCGTCAAAAAGGCAATATCATACAACGTTCCAATTCGGAATAAAAAGAAAGGTAGGCCTAAACACTCCTGGTACAAACAAATGCAAAAACACCAGCATTCAGTTGGCCTCAGAAATGGAACAATACAAAACCGGGAGGCTTGCCGCCGATTTCTGAGGTCAACCCGGCGAACCCCACAGGCGGATCACTAGTGTGAAGCAGATACGTGGGAGAGTTATGATCCCCTCGACATCGAGATCATAACAGCGCCGAAGAAAAGGAAGAAGAAGAAGAATCACGTTAGAAAACTCTTCTAACTAATGTAGGTTTTCAACAGAATCTAAGCGAATTTGCGTTGAACAACCCTTAATTTAACAGATACATAACTCACACAACTACAAAAACACAAAAAAAAAGTAAAAAGAACAGACAACTTTAACCAAATAATTTTTCGCCGAAAAAAGTACATTTTATATACTACCTCGGTACAGATTTTGATTGTTTATAAGTTATTTACATTATTTTAGATGGAAATAAAGTATAAAACGCAAATTCACAGCATAAAAACTCAATTTGTTGTTGCAAGGTGCAGATTCATTTAGCTATACTCGTCTCGGCCGGCGGCGCGCGTGCATACATAAGATATATATATGTACCTACATACATTTTGTATTTACAGATTTGTTCATCGTAGAGCACTTTCGTACGATTATTTCGAATTTATAATATTCAGTTATTCAGTCTATTTACAAAAAACATCTTTAAAAAATTGAATAAAACATCAGTAAACATTTTTTCTTCCATTTGCTTTGGTATGAAATGACCATTGTCAATATGGATAAAGTATACTTTTAAAAGATAAACTAGCTATTTGCTGCTGTTAAAGTAAGACGAGCTCTTTAACGTTAAAGTATAGTGTATGTCCTTTAAAATTAACAAAAAGTCGGTTCTCGTTTTATACTCAATATTTAGAGTCGACTCCCATTCTTAAATTGATTTAGAGTAGGTTTTAAATGTTTAAAATTTTGCGCCATTGCATTTATAAATTTTAAAATAAATATTTTTTGAATTTTTGAAAAAAAAAAAATCTATTTTTTTCTTTTTTTTGAAAATTCGATAAATTTAATTTTTATTCGAACAATAATAAAAACTTTAAATTGGCGTACCAAATTTTTTTCTTAAAAGGCTTTTAAAAAGTTTGGCGCAAAATTTTAAACATTTAAAACCTACTCTAAATCAATTATTATTTGGTTTAAATTTGTCTGTTCTTTTTACTTTTTTTTTTTTGTGTTTTTGTAGTTGTGTGAGTTATGTATCTGTCAAATTAAGGGTTGTTCAACGCAAATTCGCTTAGGTTCTGTTGTAAAACCCACATCAGTTAGAAGAGTTGTCTAACTTGTTTAAAATTATGCAAAAGTTAGACCAAGTCTCCAAGCTAAACGACTGCGTTAAGTAGAGCCGGTTTTATTCCTTAAACGAGAACTGTTTAAAATTTTGCGCCTTTGTATATAAAAGCTTTTTTTAAAGAAACCACTACAAGGACTTATAATATTTGTTCTTGCATAAATTCATATTTGCATAGCATTCTTTTTTTTTGTCTCTTACTACTAAAAGAATTTAAAAATTAATTTTATCCTTACATGCGGTCTCCACTAGCGATGAATCCAGAGCATGCTTTAAAGCATGCGTTCATTATCGCAAGTAGAGACCGCCATCGCAGCTATATTTTCATCGCTTGCGATAGAAAGTATGCTCTCATCGCATACCATTCATCGCTTGCTTTATCGCAAGGAGAACTGTCATATTGTTCTGGCGTACGCAAATTTAATTTAACTGAGTTTGAGTTTTGCGTGCGAAGAAAGCTTTTGCTTGGGGTTTACGTTTCTCTAACAAAATTTTAAAAAAATCTGATTTGAAATTGTCCATAGAACTCATTTATATCCATTAAAATTATTCACTATACTAAAAAAGTATGCGATGAAATGCCCAGCCACAAAAATCTGACAGTTCTTCTGCTCTCTGCTTTCTGCTTTGGCTATTGCGATTACGATGGATTTATCGCTAGTGGAGACGGCGTGTTATGAACAGTTTTCTCTAATAACATTCGTTTTCGTTGGTTCCTGCGACCCAGTCGTGCATTTTATTTAGTTCAGTGTTCAGACTTTAGAGCTTCGAATATGTTTCTTTTTTCGTTCTGAACATGGTCTGAACGTGTTCAGGATAAGTTCTATGAGCTCAGAATAAAATAACTGAGCAGATTAACAAAAGCATTTGACAGATGAAAATTTAAAAAATAAAGCGCGGAACAGATTGAACCAGCAACAGCACCGTCAACAGCAACAGCGGCCGCCATTAATTTAGAACCAATGTATTTCAATTGTTCAACACACATAAGAACAGCAACAGCAACGCCAACAGCGTCGTTAGGCCAAAGTCCTAAATTTGCTGTTGCTGGTGCTGTGTTGGCAACTGGCACCACAATGAAAAACTTTTTTTCGATATGAAGTGCCAAACAAATGAAATGACGTTGCTGGTGGCAATGTGTTTGAGAAATGTTTGCTGGTCAGCATGCTGTTTGCTGTTGACGATGCTGGTGCTGTTGCTGGTTTAATCTGTTTCGCGCATAAGATGGTGACAGGTAAGTGTTCAGGTGTGTTTCAAAAACAACTCGGAGCGCTCAGAGCACTCTTGGTTCAGAACATATCTGACGCCAGTGGTACCACTTTACTTCGATTGAAGTAGATCTACTTCTTTTTTCCAAAATATTTTAAAATCTACTTCCTACTTCGCACCATCAGCAAAATACTGAAATCTACTTCATTATAAAAATCCCTGTTTCAATCTACTTCAATTTTACAAATAAAGCCCAAATCTACTTCTTTTTCTCTATTGCACTATAAGTAGTACATAATATATAACCTCATAATTACCATAAAATAAAAGAACGTCAACACAATACAAATACACAAATGAGTAATTTTATGCGAAATTTCTTTAAAATTAAAAGAAATGTATTGATAATTTTAAATACATATTTAATAGGTAATACGAGCCCAAACGCAAAATAGTTGGACTACCTATGATAAAAAACAAAAATTTTCGTTCGTCGCCCACGCAAACTTCAAACCTGGACTCATCACTCCAAATAACGGACCGCCATTGAACTAAAGTCCAGTTTTTACGTTGTTTGGCTCACTCTAGCCGCTTTTTCTTTTGTTTAGGTGTTAAAAGTGTTTGTTCTTTGGCCTATGTTTTTAACGAATTAAAATTGCTCTAATTTAAATAAATCTAAAACAAACCTTATAAAATTTGTATCCAATTTTGTTCATAGTCCGTTTGCAAGTGTCGACCGAAACACTTTTTTTTATTCTTTCCCTCCATTGAACAGTTATTGCAGCGGCCCTTTGACGTCGATTTTCTTTTATTATTTTTTTTTTAAACTCGACAATCTTGAGGTTTTGCAATTGGTGGGCGTCCCGTTTTTTACCGATCTCCACATTTCCACTATTATTGAACTTTGAGATAATGTTTCGAATTGATGAGCGCGGTAAATTGAATTGTTTTGCGATTTTATAGCTCGATAATCCCGCTTCGAAGGCTTTATTTATGGATTTCCTAAGATCTCTTGATAATGCAACGCCACGCACCATGGTTGACATTAAATTGTTGCTGGCTTGCATAAAACAAGAGATCAATAAACAACAAAACAAGTGCATGTCATTTTTTTAATAACGGTTAACTGAAAATCTATTTAAATCTTCATAGGCCAACTATTTTGCATCCCAGAGAGAGTAGTCCAACTATTATGCTCTATCTTTGTTTTAAGGGAATGCAAACTGGAGCCATATGTGCTTTCTCGAATTTAGTTCTGTTTGGTCTAATTTACTTATTAAATGTAATTTATTACATCGACGAAAAAAAATTAAAAAACAACTGCTTGGGGACCAAAAAATATAAGCACATAAAAAATGTTAATTTGTTAATTGATGAGAAGGCCAACTATTTTGCGTTTGGGTCGTATGTATTCATTTAAGGAAAAAAATTTTTGTATGCAACATTTTTTCTAAAAGCAAGTAAAAAGCCATTTTGAAATCTACTTCGATTTTTCTCAATTTACTTCACTTTTTTCTTCAAATCTACTTCGACTTTGGTAACGCTGCCTGACGCATGCTCGGACTCAGTTCAGAGCTCTATTCTCAATTAAAAAGAAAAACATTGGTCGCGTTCGGGTACGTATCCAAAGGTATCCGGATTTGTTGGTGTTGTTGTAATCCCATAGGAAAAAACAACTGATTAACGAAACAGCTGATGTCAAGCAGAAATCTAAAGCTATCCAAAAATTTTTGGTATACTTAACTATCCAAGGGGAATTTTGAAGAACAGCTGACATTTCAGCTGATCTATTTTCTTTTGTGTCGAGTACAGGGTTGGCCGAACTGTAACTTTTTAACTTTTGTTACGTCTAGTACTAATTTACTAGTTTAGAAAAGTAAAGTTTTAAATATCTCATTCGGATCCTACTGCAAAGCTTTTATTCTTTGAACTTCAGATTTTTTCTTGATATAGGAGGTATTAAACTCAAATTCTTTTAGGGTTTTCATAGAAATATGAAATGATCTTAACTCTTAAACATGACTTGTTATGGGATTATATGGACATATTTAGAGATGAGTTTTCAGAAAAGGATTCTTTTAAGACTATAAGCTTATATAATCTTATTGCAAGAAGAGAAAATAGTTTAGCTATAAGATTTAAGTAGTTTTAAGCTGCAAAAGTATTTACCTCTTAAAATAAAAATGTTATGAAACCCAGTTCAGTTTAATAGCAAGATATTAATACTAAGGTACAACAATGGGATATAAGAGAGTTGTATGGGAGTTTTTTTTTGTCAGATTTCAAAAGTTTAGCTCTGGATAGTATGTTAGTTGGACTTATTCATTTTTAATAAGCGAAGTGCAAATGTCTGGTCAAAAAGCTACATAATTATTGGGCTGAAAGTGGATTTACTCCAATTAAAATAGAAAAAGATCCTACTGGAGTGCTGCGGTTCTTAAAAATAAACAGTTCCAAGTTTAAATTTAATTACCAGTTCTTGGTTTTCATTATTTTTAAACGACAGCGTCTGCTCACCAAACGCGAACAAGCACTAAAAGGTCGGATTAAAGCTCACCGCTCATTAAAATAACAAAAAAAAAAACCTTGTTGGCGTCAGATAATTTGTGGTTAAAAAATCTGCCCTTTTCAATTTACCTTTCCTCATTGCAGGATTAAATTATCAATTAATTGAACTAAAAACTTAATAGAGACATTGTAAGTTGTATATATTTATAAGGGCTATACCATATTATATTTAAAAAAAAAATTCATAGGATTTGTAATCCAGTATATGTATAATATTATTTGTTTGCTTTGCGGATTAGCAAATGGTCTCTTTGCTGCAACTAACTCGTCTTTGAATCATGTGTTCATAATCTAAATCCTTTAATTATGCCAAAGAAAATTGGTTGTCTCCAAAAATAAACTTCCCATCTATCATGGATAATTCCTACAATTTCTCATCCTTATGGTAAATGAAACATTTTCAGTTTTTGTACAAACCTTCATAAGATTAAGATCATAAATGTGCAAAATTGTTTGGTTTCCATTAGGCTAGCCGCGCACTAGCAATTTTTAGTTGCGAAACTGCTTGGTTCGAGCAACTAAAAAGTTTGTGTTTTGACAAAAACTTAACGATTGCCTAAAATAAGTTCGCCATTTTATTGAACATATAATTATCTGCAAATTCACGGACATTCAACCAAACAGTTCATCTGTTTTCTATAAGTAACCAAACAGTTTCGCAACTAAAAATTGCTAGTGCGCGGCTAGCCTTATTCTATTTTTTTATGAATTAACTCCGTATGTAGCAGACGTAACAAATTGTAGTAAATTAGGCATGTAGTTGATTCGGCCAACCCTGGTCGATTCACGTCGTTTTTTTGGCTTTGACAGTAAATGTTACCTATCCGGTTTTGGTCGTTCGCCAACGTATCGGATACTAAAGTATCTTATACTGCTTTTACACGACAGCGATTTTTAATCTTAGTTTCTCTTTTGGAGTCATCTTCCGCCTTGTGTAACCCCGCCACCACACACGTCTCTCTCCCACGGGCTTAAAAATCGCAAGGTAATATTGCTTCGTTTAAAAGCAGTATTTGATACCCTATCGGACTACGAGGTGAACGCGACCATTTATTGAGGTATGTATTTAATTCAAGCGAAAATACCAAGCTTATATTTTTATGTAAAAATTATTGCATAGACATGCAAGCTGGAAGATTTTATATATATTTGACGATAGCACTATTTGCGCCAAGAAATGACGAATTTGACTACCAAACTGATGTTAATTGGATGTTTTCGAAAACGACCATACGAACATTATAGAGATAGGAGGAATTTCATGACCCTCTTTTTTTCTTGTTCTTTTTGTCAATTTTGATCAAAATCTCGAGAACTAATTATTTTCCAACAGCTCGTAGGAACTTACAACTTTCAACCATTTTTTTTTTTAATTCATTTTTATTTTCATTCATCTTAAAACTATCTTAAAGCTAGACAAAAATCAATAGAAACTAGCCTAATTATCCAATAACTTAAAACTAACTTACTGGCCCTATGCGGGCGCTCTAAGCTAAACTATATCTTAATTCTACTACTTTTCGGCCTAACTATTTTTAATTTAAACTATATCAATTTTTTTTGTTTTCTCGAGAAAATGTAAAAAACTCGGATTCTGAACTTGTTTTTTTAAATTTTATATATAAAACTTACAAAAAAAGTAAAACTAATTAAAATTACCTAAGACTTACTTTAAGTACTTAAAATAAAATAAAACTACTTAAAAACTAGAACAGCCACAGCAGCAATTTTTTTTTTTACACAAATGTTCAGATTTTTTTTTTTTTGTGCTACCCCGACTGTCCCTACCTAAAAAGTACACTTAAATCTATTTAAGTCGGCCAAGACATACAAGAGTCCTTGTCAACTTTCCCTATCATTATTACACAACCACCAAAACTGGTTCTTCTCTCACCATCTCCGCTCCCGATCGGACACTGCCCTACTGACCCGAAGGCACTCTGCTCCATCTTGTGCGAGGACGTCTCGACTATAAATGAGCCGCCTATCCACAGTCCTCCGACTGACGTGGTAGATTAGCGGAATCGCCATTATATCCTGGATCAGCCCTCGACTGTCTAAGTAGAGAAATGCATCGGGTGGGATAAAGCTGTTATACATACACTCTCATAATAATCGTTGTTTGGGTAGTAAGCCCCAAAAATTTCTACCATTCCTATATGTGTGGACGGCAGGAATGCAGGGACCTAGAATTCTCTGCCCATTCCGTACGGCTTAGATCAGAAACGCTTCTCATCTTATCTCATCTATATTGGAGGATTTTTCACTTCCTCGCAAGAGATAGTATACCTTAATAAAAATAGCACCAGCTTTAAATTCAACTCAGACTTTCCGCCAGCAGTGTCCAGCCCACTAACTACTCGTATTACGCCAAAGGTTATTATTCAAAAAATTATGAACAAAGATTCTATATAACATAAAACAATATTTTAATATGGAAGATCGTTTGATTATTATTTCTCGCCTTAAAATATCAAATATTTTTAAATTTAAATCATTTATTTATAAATGCTACTGAAGTTGTATCAAAGCGCAAGAATACTTTATCTAAATTTTTGATTTAGATAGTTTCTGATTAAAAAAAAAAAACAATAGTTTGGGAAATATCGGACACCCTAATATGTATGTACATATATATTAAAACGTGTATTTTAATGTGCTTTAGTTTAGTTTCCTAATTGTCTATACGTTTTTTGTAAACAACTCACAAGGATAAATGACTACACATTATACACTTCTTATCTATAAAGTTATCATACGAAATGACATTTAAAGAGATTTGCTTTCTGAGATTATTTTCCTTCTCACTGTTAAGTTCATACCAATTTTTTTTACTTAAACTCAAAACATACTATCAAATGTTAAACCTGAATTTTGTGTGCTAACCTGTATCACCAATCGAAGGACTAAATGTACAAAAAAGTTCATTTGTTGAAAATATCCATGTACTGCTCTTATACGTGTAGGCACCTATGAGAATTGGATTTGGGCTTAGAATGCTTAGAAGGCACTCCAAAGTGAAATCGGAAAGAAAAAGAAACTTCAAAACATTATTTCAAATAACCAATGAAGCCTTTTGTCGCAGTCCAAATGGAGTTGTGAAATTACCAAAGAAAAACGTCACAAGGCAAAACCCGATTAGTCAAAATCAAAATAGAGAAGAATTTTTTTCAATTTTTGGTCCCAGATTTATGCGAATAATTTCGAATTTCCCAAGCATATTGTTCTCCATAGTACCTCGTGGCGTAATGGTTAGTGCAATGGAGTGCCATGCCGAAGGTCTGAAATCGATTCTCACCCGCTCGCAAGGATACTGCCTCTTGCGAGGAAGTTACAAACCCTCAGCAGAGATGAGATAAGATTTGAAGTGCTTCTCATCGTAGCCGTGCGGACCTTTGAATTTTTATCTTATCGGCGCTAAGTGCCATACAGCTAATGCTACAAGGGACACATAAGCTAAAAAACGACCTATACATATATACATATACATATATGTCCCAATCATCGAAAAGTCTCGGATGCGCGCCTAGAGGTTAGTCATGTTATATGAACGTTGAATAAGACAAAAAACTGGCATACAACTTGTTTTATTCAAGTTATGTCAAAATATATTTAAAATTAAAAATTTCGTTTTTTTTTTTTTGATAGTTTAGGTGAGAGGTATTATAGGTAGCTTTATTCCGCCACATTTCTTCACCTCACATGAAATATGTCAAAAAGACGAAAAAAAGACTAGTGTAATTAAGCTCCTGGTGTCTTTTTTCTGCTATATTTAGGGTTCTGTACTTCATCTTACTCCCCATCACTTCCTCATTCCCACCTTATTATGGATATTGTTAAAGTAAATATAAGTGGGAAAAACTTAATTTTGTAGGAACAGTCGTATGAGATGTTTTTCGGTTCCCAATATTAGTACAAGTGAAGTCGGATGTTCGACTCCTGGAATAACAACATACGACTATAGTCGAATACGAGTTTCAGAATATGAGTGAATATTTTTTGCACACTTTCTCCCACCAATATGAAATAAAACAAATAGGTCCTATGGCGAATCTCAAGGGGAATTTAGTCTCTCCCAAACCTGATCTGCAATCAAGAACCTACCTAGGTATAAGTTTTTTCCGAACAAAATGACAGCCAAATACCCCTGGAAAATTTATTGCCGAATCAACAAGCTCTCATGGACTTGGGAATCATTGACGTTCTCAATTTTCTAAAATAAAATTAATTTAAGATAACCTACAATATTGACCTGTTGAAGTGCAACGCGATTTGTTCTTCCTTCGATTTACAGCATTGCAAACATCATTGGTCATTTATTCACAGATATTTCATAAATATAGACCAAAAAATAGAAACAATTATTGGAAGGATCAAATTTCTTTATTGATATTGTATGCAGGGTATATAAGTGCGCGGGAATACAACTCTACAAATATTTTTGTAACGATTCGCCAATAATAGACTCGAGCTCCTGTACGGCTCTTCTAGAATTTTTCACAACTAGTGCATTTTCGTCCTCAAAGAGCTCCGCAATGAATGGCACTGTTTCTGGCAAAAGAGATGTGAAATCATCGCCTAGCTTCCTAGCAAGTTCGACACAGCAGTTGAACGAAATGATCCTCACTTCCGGCACATTTGCTCTCGTTTTCAATAGAATTTGATAATGCAGTTGTTTCCAAAGAACATCACTCGATACAGCAACAGCAAGATGGCCGATGCACACTAAAAGAATATCTTGCAGTTCTTCATTCTCGAGAATCACTTTATTTTCCAGCTGGTCAACAATGGGTTGCATGAGAACATCAAAACGATGAGGGTTAGCAAAACCTTTACTGTCATACATAAAAATGTTGGTCAATGTGCAGAGAATATTTTTCAAAAGTTCAACATTACGCTCATCAGAATTTTCAAAGTATAATGCAGTATTTTTGGTAGTATTACAAGTAGTCAATAGTTCAGCTGCGTCTTTTATAAAATCTGATGAAAACAAGACAAAGAGTGACTTTAGCGAATTCGAAATACACCTATTGAGGATGAAGTATGTTAGAACTCTTTCCTTAGGGCCATTTTTCTCAAAGCCCCAATCGTAGACTTTTTTGTATACCGGTCTAAATGAGCTTTCAGAGAGTTTCAAAATCCATGCAACAAATGTGTTTATGATTTCCATTTCAGTTGAACAGATATGATCCATGCTTATCGAGCTAGAGTTTCCTATCTCGCAACGGAATTCCAAACATTTCAAGAAGAAATTTGTAAGCTCCAGTTGAACAGCTGCTAAATCCGAATCGCTTGCATTCGAAACACACTCGGAAAACAATTTCATTAGAAAACTAACACTTAAAAAATTCCCATCATTCATCAGCGTGTAATAAGCTTTTTCGCAGTTGGGTATTAAAACACGAGCCGGAACCTCCATCGCAATCTTCTTCCAAATTGCTTCAAGTTTATTCATATTTACAATTCTCTTTTGATCAGGTTCCACCTGTCTATGCTTTATATGTGCCCAAATCGTGCAAAGTGCATTGACTAATCCGACAATATATGGTCCCATGAATAAGGGCATTGATTCAAATAGTTTTTGAATACCCATCATCAAGGCTAAGCACACATTATCTGGCGATTGCTTTTGCAGAATGGTTGATTGGTCATTCAATGCCTCAATCAAATGCGGCATAAACTTCGGCAGATGTGCTATTGCGTGAGCTTTCAGATTTGACATTACCTCGACAAGCGTTAAAATTACCATTGCAAGAACAACTTTCGGCAAAAGAGAGCGTTTCTTGGTAACATTGGTCAAATATTCAACAATATTCTTAAATTGATCCTTATATTTCAAAGCGAATTGTCTCGAAAGCAGTTTAATTGCAATTAATCCGGCTTGTTGAACCAAAGTGATTTCATTTGGGTTCGATGTTATGGTTACAGAGGTGAGGGAGTTCTTATGATCCTTTGTAGTTATTTGTCCGACCAATTCGCAGAGAGAGTTCAATAAATTAAGAAGGTTTTCATCGCTGCAGTTTTCAAAGTAATCGATTTTTTGTTGTAATTTACTGTTTAGGAGCTCAATTACTTTCTTGCGTATCATCACCAATTTATGTTGCATTAGACCGTGAACTGCAACCAAGAAAATATCAGGAGAGAGCAGTGAAATCACATTATCCAAAGCGTCGTAACAATGATGTTGTATAACTTTCCAAAATTTCAATTGGCTTTTCTCAATTGCCGAAGTGACGTCCGGAATATAACTTAAAGTTTGTATAATGAAACTTTGATAGAGGGACTTGTTTACTTTGTTTTGTTCTTCATTGAGATCAGAAATAGCCTTCAAAAAGTCAACTGAGGAAGTAAACGTCGAGACAAACTGCAAAATTAAGTACTTGTAGTGTCGTAGTTGCTTGGCACTTCTTGCTTTCAAATTAAATAGGACATTGTCTTGCGAATCTTGGAAATTAGACTGTGGCAGCATACTAACATCCCCATCATCTTTGTTCATTGGAAGACTTTTGACGTAAGTTAGCAGCGATGTACACGTTTGTATTGAGACGCTTGTGCTAAATTCATTCAGAAGGTTCAAAACTATTTCAATTCGCTTTGGAAGTTTCTCTCCAGAAGCAGTTGAGGGATTAATTGAATGAGTCAACTTGTTCTTTTCTTCTTTAATGACTTGGGATTCAAAGACAACACAGAGAAATAGCCAGAAATGTTTTTCAGCGCCTAAAGTCGTCAAAAGCTTGGTGTAGAGCGGTTTTCGCCGGTGTTCGGGTACATCTAGCAAAATGTCCGAAAATATTTTCAAAACAGAAACCACACGCTTGTTTCCGTCCACCTCGTAGTTTTTGTCTTCTACCAAAATCGGTATGATCGATTCAACGATATTAGATATAATCTGAAAGCTAAATGCATCATCATGTCGAGCAATTGACGATCCCATGAATGTGAATATTTCAACTAAATTGTGCAGGACTTGTTGGGGGAAAAGCACAGCGCAATGGGAGAGGAACAACAAGGCATTGTAGTGCGTTTGTGGATTTTGTGTTACTCGAATACACTGAACAATTAAATCAATTCTGAAAGTGCTTTCAGAAATTTTACAAAGAAGATTTTCTGCTTTCGCTCTTTCACAACACTGCAACAAAGCTGAAAGAATGAGTTGTTTTGTGTATTCAGCTGGCGATTGCATTTCCATATCCAAACATCTTTTTAATGTGTCGAATAGCACCGGGATTAAAACTTGAGAATTTTGGAGCTTCTTTTTGTTCTCCAGTATTTCTAGAAGCACAATGCCCTCTTTCCACTGAATAGAGTTCAATAAACTCATGTCCTTTGTAGATACTCTAGCCAGTGGTCTCTTCTTTTTTTGCAATGATGAATTTTCATTTATGTTACTGCTCATGGATTCAAGGATTGGCAAAACATGTTTGCAATCAAGCATGCACTTCTTCAAAGCTTTGTTCACATCCAAAAACAGTGCATCATTATCCGATAGTGATATTGTTTGAATAATAAGATTTAAAAGTTTCATTTTATACTCATTTGGCAATTGGTTGTAGGTTGCCTCGTCCAAAATTTCCAATGTTATACAAGGTAATGGAGTAAGCTTTCCATCCAAATTTATAAATACTTTATACAATTTGAAGGAAGTCTCGATTAATTGCCACGCGTTTTTATCTGTTAATATCACCTCTCTTATACAGTTCTCATCAAAACGTGTAATTACTGATCTAAAGATCGTAGCCGTTGCTTCATCAATAATTTTGGTATTGCCTATCACTTGAGTGTTTTCCAATGCCAATAAGGCAGCAGGAATCATGGAATTTAAAATGCTTGCGCTTTTGATATGCTTCATAATTTCGATAACTTTGGATTTAAAGAAGATGCTCTCAGCTGGGTCGGTAATAATGTTCAAAATTTCGACAATTATTCCGTTTTCGGAAGACTTACGCTTGGTGCTGAGGATAGTAAAGAGAATCAGTGGAATTTGTTCGGCGTCGAACTGAATTTCCTCACTTCGTTCAATGATGCGCCCAATTAAATTTGAAAGATCTTCTTTGAAGCCTTTAACTACCCGAAGAATGTCCAGTGCACATTCACGTATCGTAGGTATTGGACTTCTCAATACAACAATGATTTTAAGTATAAAACGCAGATCTACGTCATTTACTTCGACTTTTCCTCCTCTCAAGATTATCTCCAGCATTCTCATAGCTCGTATGCGAGTTTCAGTGAAGTTTTCTATACCATCGAGGTTTTCTTGAATTATAAACTGAGACAAGAAGCTCAGCTTCTGTTTAGTTGTTGGAAAAAGGAAATTCAAGATATCCCGCAAGCTCTTAGTCCATTCTTGCTTTTCATTTGTTTCCAATTTAGAAGAAAATGCCTTTAACGTAAGTAGATGAAATATGCCTAGAAACAATTTCAAGGATTTCTGACAGGATTTCCCATCTTGTAAGCTTTCAAAATTTGTCCCCCGAACAAGGCTATTGAGAAAATCAATAAACAATTGCAACGGAACATTATTGGATATTTTTTTATCGTTCTTTGGAACAGCAATCGTAAAGCGCGAACACTGTTTCATCGTGAAATCATATATGTTGAAAGCTCTGTCTAGATGATTGTTTGTTTTGAAACATACAGATACCATGATTAGAAAATGAGACATTTGAGTTGATGTCTGGAAAATGTCTTCACCACTCTTTTTAACGGATTCAACTAAATCTTCAGCATTTGGTGTATCATCTGACATGGATAATATGTCCAGAAAATCTTTTTTAAAATCATTTAAGTTGATTTTTTTGTCTTTGTATTTTGTAACTAATTTCTGCAAGAACGGCTTTCTCTCGGGTAGTGAACTTTGCAAGATAAGTTTGATGTATTTAGCATTTTCTTGATCATTTCTTATTGGAATTAAATATCTACTGACGACTAGAAGAATTATATTACTGTCGTATTCTTTAACTACAACGTCCGATGTTAAATGAGTTAATGCTGCACTTTGAAGATATGCCCAACCATCGAAATTTGTCGTTGCTTTATCAAGTACTTTTATGATACTCTCGACAAATAATTTAATTCCAATCATTTCTATACATATACTGGTGGGTAGCTTTAGGATTTCTTCTACGACTTTTTCATTATCGTCGTTGATGCGATCGGCCAGGACCTCCTTTAGCATGCTATAATGTTGAAGGTCATTATCGTTTTTGTTGATTTGGTTGATGATTTCCTTTACAGAAATAGCTCGAATTTTCGGATTGACATGGTATATGTTTTCGAATATTGATGATGTATCTGCATTAAGGAATTTATAACGAAGTGCTGAAATACAAAATAAAATAGTGGTATTAGAATAATTATGAAGTTGTGTATTGACATTCGAATTTAAGAACCTCTTAATATTCTGTTTATATGTAGAGCTGGATGAGTTACGCCTGCATGAAAACGGTCAGAAAATCGTTCGGTTACAAACAAAAGTTGATCAAAGAAATATGAACATCATAGAGAGGTCTACACTTTCAACAGGTCAAATAACTTTTAGAAATCTTTGAAGTGATTATACAGAATGTACAAATACGAATGAAGAAAAAGATTGGGTATGAAATGCATCTTCGTATTGGGTGAAACCTGGGGCCAAATTACCGCATCAGTGAACGAGTGAGTGAGTCCCATCAGTGATCGAATGAAAACGTCAAATTAGATTAATCGATTGCTAGTGGACGTAAGCGGTAATGCCAAAGTCACATAATTCAGTCACGTATTACTCTATTACTGATGCGGTAATTTGGCCCCTGATTTGAAAGTTACAAAATCATTTGAGCTTCAGATATAGAAGGCAAGTTACTAGTATCCAAGGAAGAGAGAAAAGAAGAAAAAATAATAATTAATAGTTGGGTCGAAAAAGCAAAATCCGTTCGTTGTTCTGGATAAATTTTGTTTAGAATTGCAATTTATTTTTGATAGATACTTTAAGAATGGATTTAATTGTTTGAGCATTTGCAGTTGAATTATTTTATTCTTCACCACGAATCGAGTGGTACGTGATTTAAAGGAATACATTTTCCCTTTTTCCTCAATAGTTTGACCCTCAGCAATGCGATTTTTTTTTTTTTTTAATTAACGCGCACTCAAGGGATTATGACTACCCTTTAAATGATGTTGGTTGAACACAGTGCGAGCATTTAGGAAACAGTGGGAGGATTGAGTAGGAGAAACCGATGTACATTCGTCTTAAATTTCTGGACATTGAAATGGGGAGGAAAAACAGAGTCGGTTAAGAAATTCCACATTCGAGTCGTACGGCAAAAGAAAGAATCTCTGTACTTAACTGTACGTCCAAAGTTTGGCTCAAGGGTATATTGATTAGCATTCCTTGCGGCACGAGTATTACGATGAAATTTTTTTAGGGGAGGAATGCAACTCGCTATTTCAATAGAGCATTGTTTATAGAAATAACGATAAAACAGTGATAGACAAGAGACATTTCGACGATGTTCTAACGAAACAATTGTCACCTATCAGCCTTAAAGCTCTATTCTGGATTCTGTCTAGTAATTGTAAAGATGTTTTAGAAGCACCAGCCCAGATATGAGAATTGTATTCTAGTTTGGGACGTATATAAGCCCTATAAATTGTGGCCAGATCAGAGGGGGAGAAAAAGTTTTTACATCGTCTTAGGAAACCTAAGCATTTGGGCCGCATTTTTAGCAATATCCAATATGTGGTCATTCCACGAAAGGTGGTCAGTAATACACATACCAAGAATTGATAGCTTTTCAGTTTCTATGATGCAAGCTCCATCCATGAATAGGGGTATAGGGGGAATATTCCGCTTTAATGACAAAAAACAGCTCTGAGTTTTAGAAGCATTAAATTCAACACGATTTTTAATACCCCATTTAACGATGCTATTTAGATCGGAATTTAAAGAGCTCAACATATATTGTCGTTGCAATTCAACATTCAAAGAACAAGGAATTGAATCAGGAAATGAATATGAAAAGCTGAGGGTGCTGTCATCAGCAAAACAGTTAAGTGGATTAGTAGTTTCGGTAAAAAGATCATTTATGAAAATTAGAAAAAGAGTCGGAGACCAAAGAGAGCCTTGAGGGACACCAGCATTTATTTTACGAACTTCAGACTTGAAACCATCCAAAACGACTTGAATTGAACGTTTAGAAAGGTAATTACTAATCCAACGAATAAGAGATACATCGATACCAAACGCACCCATTTTTGATAAAAGAGCAGGATACCAGACTCTATCGAATGCCTTAGAAATATCAAGCGCAATGATCTTACTTTCCCCAAAAAGATGTAAGGATTGGTTCCACTTTTCAGTGAGATATGCCATCAAATCACTAGTGGATCTATTACTGCGAAAACCATATTGGCGGTCATTAAAAAGATTATGTGCTTCAAGATATATCTTAAGCTGCCGATTGATCAGTGTTCCCATGACCTTAGACAAAAGGGACGTCAGTGCGATTGGCCGATAATTAGAAGGTGAAGAAGATGCGCCTTTTTTGGGGACTGGTTGGACGAACGCTTTTTTCCAACTCTTTGGGAAGCACCCTGTAGAATAGGAAAGATAAAAAAGTTTGCGCAGTGCTTTTGCCAGTGTGGAAGAACATTTCTTCAGAACGATGGCAGATATACCATCCGGGCCAGCAGATTTGTGAATATCGAGATCTTTTAATATTCTAGCGACTGCTCGGGTGCGAAAATAAATTTTGCCCATTGAAAAGTTTACATTTTCAAGAACCGGTGGATTCATGTCGCTATCGGGCAGTGAAGAATTTCTTGCAAATAGTTCTACAAACAAATTAGCCTTATCTATGGAACTAACAACGGGATTATCATTGTAGATGAGCGTGGGAACCGACGAAGAGGTGGAGTTTTTGATTTTCTTTACGAATGACCAAAAGTTTCTACTGCCTTTAGGGCACTGGATTATTTTTTGTCTTAATTTTTGTTCGTGAAAGAATTTGGTTCTTTTGATCCAAGCGTTACAAGCATTCCTTGCTCTCTTAAACTTTATGTGGTTTTCCTCAGAAGGGTTGGCTTTGTATGTTTGAAAGCACAACTCTCTTACCCTAATCACTTCTTTACAGCTACCGTCAAACCAAGAGTTTTCTTTTGGCTTTAAACTTTTTGATCTGTGAGGAGCAAACATTTTCAAACCATTTGTGATTATGTTTGTTATCATATCAGCACACGCATCCACGTTCCTATCGAGAAAGCTTATCGACCAGTTAAAGTTTCGGAAAAAGTTGTTGAGACCATCCCAATCGGCTTTCTCGTATTGCCATACGACTCTTTTGGGAATTTTTTCTTTAACTACGGCGTTGGAGCATGGAAAAACAGCTGACACTACAGAATGGTCTGACGTACCTAAAGGCGTTAATACATTTACTGTATATTTCTCAGGGTGGGAAGTGAGGAATAAGTCAAGGGTATTAGGAGATTGGCCAGCAACATCTGGAATTCGCGTTGGCTCATCTACAAGTTGAGTGAGATGGTTAAACTCAGAGACGATTTCTACATATGCACCTTCTGGTGTTGCCTGGCCCGAATATCGAATCCAATTAGGATTATGCACGTTAAAATCGCCCGTAATAACGATTTCGGTGCTTGGATTACAAGAGATAATCGCTTGTATGGAGTCCGACAGCGCATTAAATTGGTTCAGTGTAGATTTACTGTCTAAATTTGGGCTTCGATACAAGAAACAATAATGAATAATTTGTTTATTGACGTTTAACTTTAACCACATAACGTTCAAATCCGTGCGGGAACAATGGCTAAATTGAGGAAGAGTTTGATAAGCAACGTCATTCCGAATAAAAATGGCAATACCGTAGTGAAGAATAAATAGTGGTACTAAGCTGTATCCAGGAAGGTTAAACTCGGAAGGATCGGAGCTTTCACCTACCTGAGTGCCAGAATAGATGGTTTGAATTTTTCAGCGTGAACGAACACAGCAAAGAAATTTTTCCTGAGCCCACGAATATTGGACACATATAAGGTCCTTAATTTTCAGTGGTGACGTGAGCGATGTTTATAATTCGTTTCGAATAAATGATTGGCTGAGAATAAACCGATCATTAACGATAGTCAAAACCTTATCCCGGTATATCGGCTCTGCCGGGGCTGTCTTTTAATTTCTGACCTATTCATGGGACCTTATTTTTTTTTTTTGTAGACAATTTTAACAAGACAGAGGATGACGCCTCGTCGCTTTCAGCCAGGAACTTTCTTGGGTGCTAGGCACAGGGACATTCCAGGGAACTTTCAGGTTGATGAACTCACTAAAAGTAGAACAACAGTACCTGATAGGAATAATATAGGTATACGTATCATTACATGTAAACTTATGCTGAAGCAAGAAGCTATTGAGAGGACAAACCTTAGATGGAAAACATCTGATGACAAATCAGATCCGGCCAATGCTTGATTTAAAACGTTCGAAGTGTTTGATATCCTTAAGCAGATTGCATATCATAACTGGCGTTTATTCAAACGATTTTTGCAGAAGCTGTATGGAAGAGAAAGATGTAGAACGAATTTCTCATCTTCTATGTATGTACATGCCCAGCTCTATCCCATAGACGTCTTGAAGAATTTTTCTTCGAGGAACCTAGTTAATATAGACATTTATAGATTTTCGCGCTTCAAACGAGGAGAAATAGTTCAACGAGTAAGGATACAATAAGATTCCTTTCCAATGGACCAACTCTGGTCTAAGTGTGTCAGCTGTGATGCTGGTCTGAGAAAGGATTAGGCTACAGATAAAAATCTTTGAAACTTTATCAATCAGTTGGCTCTTGTTTTCTATCCAGTGCGTGAGCTTATTTAAAATCAGCGCACTATACAATTTACCCGAAGACTTCAGGAACGAAATCATTATCAACTCACGAACATTAATTTATGTGCCAATAGATGGTGAAAGTGATAAAGCTTTGACACCAAATCATCTCCTTCTCTGCTCCTCCAATGGAGTTAAGTTTCAAGGTGAAATTGATGATAACGCTGCAGCTTTAAGAAAAAAACTGGATTGCATGTGAAAACTTTGGAAATCTCTTCTGGGAGCTCTGGATAAAGGAATAATTTCCTGCACTGACGAGCAAGTAAAAGTGGTTTTGTGAAGACCCTATAGTAGTGGGGGATATAGTGTACATACTCGTAGTCAATACTCTCAAAAATACCTGGCTGGCCACAAAGAAGACTTATAATACAAATTTTACCTAGAAACGACGCCCAACTATGGTCACAAAGATAGCAGTTCCCGATGTGGGTTAACTAAGAAATGGTATCCCAAATGGTATCCAGCTTTAGGGGGGTCGGAGTGTTGCCGTGCCTGGTGCTCATCGGCACTGCCTCCTTTATTATTTGGGTAAAGTCTTACATATGTAACGGCTTGTTCTCCGATCTTCGTTCTAAAAGTTCTTTAAGTTCCGACCGTACTTAGGTCGAAAATTGTTTCTCCCTATCAATTTTGGCATTAAATCCAAATTATTTGTATTGTCTGCTTCCAAACATGATATCTCCAAAGGTGCATGTGATCTGAAAAATGTTGCTCAGCTATTTCAAAGACACTAAGGGCCGTTTTCTTCACTAGAAGTTGACCTCAACTTTAGGATTTTTATTCTCAACTTGTGATTTTGTTTTTCTTCACTCAAAGTTGACAGTTTCAACTTTCGATTCTCAACTCTCGAGTTGGTCAACTTCTGGTTTTCTCAACTTCCGAAAATACTAGAAGTTGAGAGAGCAAACTGGAGAGTTGACATAAAACATTGTTTTTTTTTTTTAATAAAATACATGCATTTTGCTTCAAAAGTTTGTTTGCTTGAGTTTTCACAACAAAAGAAAATATTGGCATAATTTTCGGCAGCAATTATTTTTGGGAAAATTGGAATTCAACTTCGTCGAGCAGTGAATGCTGCCGCTCATTGGAGTTGAAAAGTGGGACGACCGTGATTTCAATTATTGCTTTCGTTTTCTCGTGGCCAATCACAGATTTTTTTTAAGATTGTATGCTCTCGGATCAGTCCATTTCCAGCGTGTATCACTTTCTGAAACTAGTATCGAAAGCCATTGCTAATCCAGCACCACAAGGAAATGCTTTTCCGCAATCGAAAAGACGATTTTTATAGGTAAATTTGGTCACTTTATCACCATTGTAACAAACGCTGATGAGAATTTGTACAAAGAATTGCAGATAGGCACTCGCAATTGAGCTGAGCGTGTTGGCTTCCGACATTAGGTGCAAAATAGAGACGGCAAAACTCATCATCAACGATTGCGCTGTTATTTACAACAAAGCAATTGATGGAATATTATAGAACCTGCTCCAGAAATTCCCAGATTTTCTGATTTAGCTGACACAAATTTACCATGTATCTTTGGGGAAACGGCAACATCCATGACAAACAACCGTTCGCGATTGGTAACACCTTATTTTTATCCCTATGTAGATCTAGGAGAAAATCATTCATCACAAATATCACACAAAAATTGAATTAGATTGACCGAATAAATTAAAATTTAATTTTGAAAGTGACAGCTTGTATATATATTTTAACAAATATCCCAGGGATATTTTTCAAATCAGAAGTTGATCAACTTTAGATTTTCAACTCGGGAGTTGAGAAAAAAATTGTGAAGAAAAAGAAATTTCAACTTGCGTTTCAACTCTCGAGTTGAAGCCAACTCTCAAGTTGATCAACTTGAGAGTTTGCCTCAAGTTGAGCTATAGTGAAGAAAACGGCCCTTAGAGTTGAATTATATTTCACAGATACAAAGCAATAGTCGATAACTGAGCATACCGTTACATGAATAAAAGTATATATTCTCCATTGGGATAGCAGCTTCCATTAACAATATGTGTTTAAAAAACTTCACCTTTGTGCCACGGCCAGAGGCGCCCATGTGATCGGCATTGTATTACATATATAAGGTTAAAGACCAAACTGTATTTAATTTTAAAATTATTAAAACAAACATCGACCTGGAACATAAAACGCGCCCTGTGTAACTTGTTCAATATACAAAGTAAATTTTATGTATTAACTGATTCAACGATAGCTTCAAGCTGGCTTAGAAAAAAAACGAATGGATATAGAACAAAAGTGCAGGAGACCATCTTGTCTCACTGACTTCTTTTGACACTATCACTCCGGGCTCGATATTAAAGAAAGGATTTTACAACTCCTGCAACAAGGTAGATGACGTTGTGGTTGTAGAAAAATAGACTTCACCTGCTCCATTGGTTGCGGCACTTGCTATGGTGATTGCCCGTATGATCCTTCGATTTTTGTATATTGTGTACGCAAATTTTGGTAAAAGTTTGTGAGAGCGTTGAGGAAAGTTGGAGGATTTAAAAGGAGATGCACATTGGTTTTAAATGTCCGAATATGACAATGGGAAGGAAACATGGTTCGGGGTAAAGCATTCCACATTAGTGTAGTGCAGCTAAAGAAAGAATCGCTGAATTTAAAAGTACATCCTAAGTTTGGCTGAAGTGTAAACTGATGGGCATTCCCTGAAGCGCGAGTATTACTGTTAAATTCTTTAACGAAGGTATGCAACTGGATATTTAACTAAAACACTGTTTATAAAAATAACGGTCTAATAATTAGGCAGAAAACTCGAGGGATTCAAATGTTTCTTTCATACTTCTATCACATATCACATTTGAAGCTCTTTTTTAAGTTCCTATCAAATAGAGTTGTTTAAGCCCAAATATGTGAATTATATTCAAGCTTAAATCTAATATAGGCTTTATAGACAGCCAAGTCAGAAGAGGTGAATATGTATTGCAACGTCGAAGGAAACCTAAGCCTCATCATTTCTGAAAACGTCGAATATGTCGAATATTGAACGAAATTAAATTTCAGGTACTTTCCAAGTTGCCAAGATATTCACAAAAATAAAAAAAAACGAAGAAAACACCGC
The DNA here is from genome assembly GCA_911387755.1 of Chrysotoxum bicinctum. NCBI lineage: Eukaryota > Metazoa > Arthropoda > Insecta > Diptera > Syrphidae > Chrysotoxum > Chrysotoxum bicinctum. Next base: position 180,455,725 of record OU426987.1, read on the forward strand.
TTCTTATATCTCATTACAATTACCGATATTTCTAGGAAACTTTTAGTATGATAAACCTGCGCACTTGGAAACCTCACGCAAGCAAAATTTACCTTGCCTTCGTTGACTGGACCTAGATTTGCACTATACATGAAAGCTCTGTTTACCTAAAAACTATTAGTTACTTACCCAGGGCAACTTTGATTCCATTCTTTGATGTTTCGCCACTTCCAGTTCCCATTGCCTCTTTGATCACTACATCCATTTCGCTTGGATATTGACGCTCCAAGATTTGAATGATTTTGATAAACCAACTCATCACATTTGCCTGTGAGGGCATCTCGTTATCCGACTCCAAATCAATTACGTCCCCATCTTGTAGTTCTCCTTTCTGCTCTTTAATTGACAGACCTTCCAAGACACATCTAAAAAACGAAACTGCTGTTTATGATTGTGTAAAAATTAATTGCTTAACAAAATTATTTTTATCTTAATTTTCATTAAAATCATTTGAATTGTATAAATATTATTAAAACTCCAGCTTGGAAGATTATTTGCGATACTCACTGTACTTACTTAAACCAAATTCTTATAATCCCTTTTAATCCTCACCCAAGGCCAAGAATCAGCATATCTTGCAATGAATTGTTTTTGGATTAGCTGAGATGAAAAACAAATTTATCGTTCGATTTAAGTCAACTGTAAAATAGTCTTTCTTTTTAGTTTGACCACGGAGAGGTACACATCGCAAGGTAATCTTCAAAGCAAGAAAATTACAAGTTGGTAAAATCTTATATTGAAATAAAATTTATATTTATAACGTTTTAAAAAAACCAAATCATTTTTTGTTCGCATTTTCAATCATCGAATTTGGTCCTTCGCAGCCTAATTTATTATAAAAATTGAACTATAGTCTACGGGTATAGCTTTGTTTAATAAAGTAAACCTTGTGTTAATTAATTGATTAAATTATCGTAGTAGTCGAATTGTAATCGCAGTTTAATCTTTCGGACATAAACCTTTAATCAATAAATTAACGTGTTCACGTGGTCTGGTTCTGATTCAATTAAACATTCAATAAATTATTAAACAAAAGGTGTCTTTCATAATGAGTTCCTTAAAACAGAAACGTGGTAACGCTAAGGGTAGGCTAACTCGCGCTGCAGAGTTTGTGATCACGATAGAGGCTTCTACGACCATAGAAATGCTTGAAATTCGGTTGAAGAGTATAGAACAAGCGTGGGACGAATTTGTGTCATTGCATAATGAACTATTGGTTGATTCAAATGATGAAGAGTTTGTCGATCTTGAGGTAGAATTTGGAACATACGAAGATAAATTTTTTATCGCGCAGTCGGGTCTTAAGAAAGCAATTCGGGACAGGCAATCTGTTACAAATCAGGCTAATAAGACGGCAATTGAACAACTCGCGCAACAACAATCATCTTTTCTAGAAATTCTCAATACGTCACCGAGAACAATTTCGTCGTCAGTTAAGCTGCAGCCTATAACGATTCAGCCATTTTCGGGAAATTATAAAGATTGGCCAACGTTTCGCGATTTATTTACGAGTACTGTTGATTCCAAAACTGATCTCACAGCCACTCAAAAATTCCATTATCTCAAATCGTTTTTGCGAGATACCGCGTTTGATTTGGTAAAGACGATTCCGATTTCGGAAACAAATTACATTGAAGCGTGGGAAAAGCTTGAACAAAGATACGATCGCGTTAATATAATTGCACAATCATATATTCAATCTTTTTTATCTTTGCCTACAACCACCGTGTCAAATGTACAGTTGCTTCGCTCAATTATTGATGGGGCGGATGAAATTATTCGGGGACTTAACTCAATTAATCAAACCGGACGCGATCCATGGCTTATGTATCTATTGCTTAACAAAATCGACGCCGAATCGAGACAAGCGTGGGCTACAGAAGTTGGCTCTCGCGATGATTGTTTTTTTGATGAACTTTTGAGGTTTCTACAATTGAGGTGTGATGCTTTAGAATCGTGCCAATCAGTAAATCGTTCTAGCATTTCGCGACAAAAGACAATAAAAATAAAAGCTCATGTAGCCCAATCGAATGAAAGTCAATTAAAATGCCCAAAGTGTCAAGGACCTCACATTCTTCCTCAGTGCCCAGAATTCGTTGCTTTAAGTATTGAAGCACGTAGAAACTTTGCTAGAACTAAATCGCTATGCTTTAACTGCCTTCGTGTCGGTCATTCGTCAGTAAAATGTCGCTCTTCGTTTCGCTGCCGGTCATGTCAATCACGTCATCACTCTTTAGTTCATGCTAACGAGCAAGAAAGCATTTCTTCTGCCACATCCCCATCAAAAAGTTCGCCGGAGAGCTCCCCATCGTCGTCGTGTAAACTCTTTACTGCTTCAACATCAACTCCTTCCATCGTCAATAATCATTCGCTTGAACTTAGTCCTCGTCAAACTATTTTACCTACTCTTGTCGCCAAGGTTCAAGATAAGCATGGAAAGTTCGTGAACTGTAGGGTTTTGCTAGATTCTGGGTCGCAGGTGTCATTTATTGTTGAATCTTTTGCACAAAGGCTTGGTCTAATTAGGAAACATGCTCGTATTCCGATTCTTGGGCTATCCAAAACTGAAGCAGGATTCACTAAAGGTTGTATGTCTCTGCAGCTTTTCTCGCAAGACAGTTCCAGTTGTTTGTTAACAGATGCATTTGTTCTCAAAAGGTTAACGTCTCATTTACCGTCTAAGCTAATAGACATTTCTAGTTGGTCACACATTTCTAATTTGGAATTAGCTGATCCTCATTTTAATGTCCCAGGACCGATTGAAATCTTACTAGGAGCAGACAAACTATGGAGCATTTTGAAAGGTGAACAGATCCAGGGTTCAATAGGAATTCCAGTAGCGCAGAATACGTTGTTTGGATGGGTTATAGCCGGAGAAGTTTTTGAGCCCACAACACACCCAATCTCTTCGATCCACGTCAGCGTTGATGTTGATTCAATATTACAACGATTTTGGGAACTAGAGGACATCACGCCTTCCAAGGATATAGCCGCTATTAACGATCCAGCTGAAATTCACTTTCGTAAGTTCTTTTCTCGTGCTTCTAGGGGCAAATATATCGTTCAACTACCCTTTAAACATTCGTCGCCATCGTTCGGGGATACACTTAAATCTGCAATTTCTCGTTTGTTGTCTATGGAACGTCGCTTTAAGTCTCACCCTGATCTGCATCAAGCATATACCCGATTTATGCGGGAATATCTTGCTCTAGGTCATATGGAACGAATTCGCACAGAAGACATGAAGACCTCTTGTGGAAAGCAGTTTTATCTACCCCACCATGCAGTATTCAAACCGGAGAGTTCTTCGACAAAACTGCGAGTTGTATTTGATGGGTCAGTGAAAGATTCGTTAGGTCAGTCTTTAAATTCTCAGTTATTAATCGGTCCTCCGATCCAACGAGATTTGCTAGGGGTGTGTCTTCGCTTTCGTCAACATCGGTATGTCTTTACTGCCGATATAGAAAAAATGTTTCGACAGATATGGGTTGATGATCGTCACACAAACTTCCAGAGGATCGTTTGGAGGGAATCTCCGGATGATGAAATTCAACACTTTCGTCTTTTGACAGTCACCTACGGAACAGCTTCGGCTCCATTTTTATCGGTCAGGGTTCTCAAACAACTCGCAGAAGATTACAGCCCGATATACCCAAATGCCTCTCGGGTTCTCTTGAATGACGTTTACGTAGATGATGTTATGACGGGAAGCGATTCTGTAGATGGCTTGATTTCTCTTCAATCTGAGCTAGTAAACTTACTTTCCAAAGCTAGTCTAAATCTTCGTAAATGGACTTCTAACTGTTGGCCATTATTAGCTACCCTGCCTCAAAATGACTGCGAATTCTGTTGGACGGATCCAGAACAGTCAAAGACATTGATTAAGGTTCTAGGCATGTACTGGAGTCCGGCTAAAGATGAATTTTCATTTCGAATGTGTGAGTTACGCGAGAAGTCGACTGCAACTAGAAGAACATTGCTATCCGAAATCGCCCAAATCTTTGATCCTTTGGGTTTTTTAGCTCCTTCAGTGATTTTGTTTAAAATCCTTTTTCAAGAACTTTGGTCGTCTGAGCTTAAACTTGGCTGGGATGATCAATTGCCTCATGCGTTAGCCAAAAAATGGTCAGAATATAGAACAGAACTTCGGTTTTTTGAAAATATATCCGTTCCAAGAAATATATCGTCGCACGAATTCGATGGTATTGAACTTCATGGATTTTCAGACGCTTCATCGGTAGCGTATGCGGCGGTAATATACGCTCGGTGCCAAATAAGTTCAAATGTATTCAAAACCAACATTATAGCCGCGAAAACGAAAGTTGCTCCCCTAAAACCAGTTACAATCCCAAGGCTAGAACTATGCGGTGCGTTGCTTTTGAGTAGGTTATTTTCCCTTGTTAAAAACTCGTTAACTACTCGAATTACAAAAGTTTCAGCTTGGTGCGATTCGGAAATCGTTCTCCACTGGTTGTCTTCACCACCTCGTCGTTGGAACTCTTTTGTGGCTAACCGAACGGCAACAATTCTAGAAACGGTTCCGCTTAAATCGTGGCATCATATCGCGTCGGAATTCAACCCAGCAGATTGTGCGTCGCGAGGAGTTCTTCCATCAAACCTTGTTGATCATAGCCTCTGGTGGACAGGCCCACCATGGCTTTCAAAACCTGAACAATACTGGCCTGAATCCCATTTTTTTCCTAAAGAAATCGTGGATGAAAATCCGATTTTCGAAGCTAAGTTTGTGAAAACAGTGTCACTGGTAACGACCCTAGATAACAACCGTTTGCAAATCCTAATTGACAAAATTTCTTCTTGGTATCGCTTGCAACGAATTGTCGCGTGGTGCTATCGGGCTCTGCCAAAATCTCGGTTAAAAAATGTTTCCCCATGCTCATCAAATCTCAGTTTACGTGAAATTCAAAACGCAAAAAAAAATCATAATCAAACATGTTCAAAACCTCGCGTTTGAAAACGACATAAATCATCTTAAATTCAAAAAAGAACTTCCAGTTAAATCGAAGCTCATCAAGTACTCACCATTTTTGGACACCGATGGAATTCTTAGAGTTGGTGGTAGAATAAAAAATGCTATCGTTTCATATAATATTAAACACCCTATTATACTACCAGCTAATAATCATGTTTCATTCCTAATAGTTTCAGATATCCACAATAATTATCTTCATACTGGTGTTTCTGCAACATTTACAATAGTCCGACAGATGTACTGGATACTTGGAAGTCGAAATTTAATTCGAAGAATCGTACATTGTTGCAAAGCATGCTTTATGCAAAGAAAAGCAACAACCACTCAACTCATGGGAGATTTACCGAAGCAGCGGATTCTCGCGTCTCGACCATTCCTAAATACAGGTTGTGACTATGCTGGGCCCCTGGTTATCAAATACTCTCGTGGACGTAAGCCCAAGCTGTCCAAGGCATACATATCATTATTTGTTTGTATGTCCACAAAGGCCATTCATATGGAAGTGGTAAGTGATCTGACTACAGATGCGTTTCTCGCTGCCCTTCGAAGATTTGTTTCTCGCCGTGGAAGGTGTGCCAACATGTTTAGTGATAATGGCAGTAATTTCAAAGGCGCCCGCCGTTGCTTGGACGAAATGCATAAAGTGATTCTGTCCCAAGTTCACAACGAAGAAATTGCTACAAGCCTCGCTAAAGACGGCATTACATGGCACTTCATTCCTCCGTCCGCACCCCATTTCGGGGGACTTTGGGAATCTGGTGTTCGATCGATAAAGCTCCATCTACGTCGTGTGTTAGGAAATTCTGTTTTAACTTTCGAGGAACTATATACGGTTCTCACTCAGATTGAGGCAATTTTGAACTCTCGTCCTCTATGTTCTATATCTGATAATGACTTAAACCCACTAACACCAGCACATTTTCTCGTAGGTGAGCCGCTAACCACAGTGCCAGAGCCCAATTTAACGGAGATACCAACTAACCGATTGACTCATTGGAATCATATACAGTTTATCGTGCAAGGATTTTGGAAAAGATGGCACATGGAGTATCTAACTTCCCTCCAGGAACGCCCCAAATGGCAACGGACAACAACCGACCTGAAGCCTGGCGATCTAGTTGTTATCAAAGAGCCAAATCTTCCTCCAACCAAGTGGCTGATGGGAAGAATTGAAAACGTCAACAGAGGTGCAGATAATCTAGTGCGAGTAGCTACTGTTCGTACTACCAAGGGTACGAGTACACGATCCATAACCAAACTTGCGTTACTACCACGGTCCTGAAACATGTTCCAGGGGGGCCGGGATGTTTATGATTGTGTAAAAATTAATTGCTTAACAAAATTATTTTTATCTTAATTTTCATTAAAATCATTTGAATTGTATAAATATTATTAAAACTCCAGCTTGGAAGATTATTTGCGATACTCACTGTACTTACTTAAACCAAATTCTTATAATCCCTTTTAATCCTCACCCAAGGCCAAGAATCAGCATATCTTGCAATGAATTGTTTTTGGATTAGCTGAGATGAAAAACAAATTTATCGTTCGATTTAAGTCAACTGTAAAATAGTCTTTCTTTTTAGTTTGACCACGGAGAGGTACACATCGCAAGGTAATCTTCAAAGCAAGAAAATTACAAGTTGGTAAAATCTTATATTGAAATAAAATTTATATTTATAACGTTTTAAAAAAACCAAATCATTTTTTGTTCGCATTTTCAATCAACTGCAATGTTAACTCTCTCTCGCTATAAATCAACTTCAGTTTTACTTACTTAATAACCACCTTTGCTGAATGACTGGAAAACTTAACACCGAACAGCAAACCCTCAATGTAACGTTTACATGCATCTGCATTATCCATATCGTTTTGTAGAATGTGAAAGGCGGTGCTGATCATAGGAATCGTCAGGTAAAGCATTGAAATACCGTCATTGTTCACGGTGCTGATTGTGTTGATTAACCAATGCTTTCCAATGAAAGCTACGAACCCATTTTCAGGGAATTTAGTTAAGACATCCGCATGGGTCTTTGCAATCCAATTAAGCAACAAAACTATTGTGGTTTGCATTGCTTCACAGTCGACTTTCCAGATGTGGGAAATAAGATAATTCAATAGCTTGGGTTTTAGATTGGTTTTGGTGACGAGTTGAGTAGTTATCATGAAACTGGCCGAGATGAAATCTGTGACACCAGATTTAATTCCTTCGTCGATCGAGGGCAGAATGCTTGTTACGTGCCATTCTTTGATCTGATTACAATTTTCAAAGGCTCCAATCACAACCGAGCAATAAAAGTTAATGAGACACTGCAAGGTCGGCGCTCTGCTGCCTAGTTCCTTCGTCGCGTCAATGACAGCTTTGCAGACGAACTGAAGAAAACTTGGTTCTGAAGCAGCTTTGTTAAAAATTGCACTCTTGGGAAGTGGTATTCCTGGTTTTTGAAGCGGTTGCAGCCAGTGCCAAGGATCAGACTCGTCTTTAATTCTTAAAATCTGTACACACTTGACAAAAATGTTCGTTTCATGGTAAGGTAGAATGAGAGCAACAAATTGATTTTTGTTGTACTCGTGAACTTGGAATCTTCTGATCAACCACTCAAGGCAGAGGTGCGATGAGCGGAGCATGAAATACGGCGACAAGTGATTAAAAAACTTTTTTATATTCTTGTCCAGTTCTGCATTGAATGATGAGTCTTCCACCGAACGCTCGAGATTTAATGAGGTGTTTTGGAATAGTGTTTCTTCGAATATTGCAAATTCACGGTTAAGTGAAATTAATTCGGAGAGTCCTTCGCATCCCAAATCATAAATGGTTTTTCTATCTTTGGTGGCGGCTTCCTTGGGATCGAAAAGGATTGATGGCCTTTTCTTTGTGTCTGCCAAACTCGACGTCTGTGGGACGGTGAGTTTTTTAAGTTGTTGACTTAAGGAGGTCATTTTTTAACCTTTTAATTTAGTAAATAAAAATAACTACTGCACAACTCGCAAATGTAAAATGTATCTTTTGAATAAAAAAAAACAGGCAACCATGTGCGTTTATAAAAGTCAAATAATTTTCAGACATGTTTGGAGTGTAGAAAGTGGAACGTAAATTCTGTTTGTAAAACAAATTCAAGTTCAGGTGCAAATAGAATGACATTACGACACCAAGCGGTGGATGGCAGCATTCATTATATTATAAAAACAAAAATGGATTGATGTTAATCATGTCAGCGATGAGTTCCTGTTTTGCATAAAAAGTGTTATTTAAAAAGCCCTTCTTTACTATCGGAGAATTTTTATATAAGTAATTGTCAAAATGTGTGAAAAATATCATATACATATAATAGCTTCTGGTTTCTTGAAGGTAATTGGAGGTAACAAACGACATCGAGGATTAATAATACCATTTCAAATATGTGGCCAAAATTAAAAAAGCCAAATTAAAATAAAAGAGATTTACATACAGAAAATTGGTCCTCACAGAAATGATCTGGAATAAGACATTTTTAATTTGCAATGAAATTTTTCAACGTGGCTCTAATTATAGATAATGGCAAGGTTAAAGAAGCCAAAGATTTGTCAAAGGCTCTTGGATATGAATTCAATTTTGGCGGGGGTACAATAAATGTCTGTGGTTGGAACAATTGCAGAGTTAAATGAGTAGAATAAAGCTAGTAGCGCACATTCAATTTTCAGCACAACTGTTTGGTTGCTTATTGGTGGAATTATATCTATCTGTATTTGATTTCTGCTAAAAAAATGGGATGCCAAATGCAGAATTCGTATTCATTATATAGATAGAAAAAAGCAATATGCAGAAGAACTTCATTCGGGAAATGCAGAAGTCAAGATTATAGTAAAGACGAACATATTCATCTTTATTATAGCATCTTCGTCTGCATTTTGTAAATTTGCAATATGTTCACATTTTTCTATAATTTTTGTTGACGGACGCATGATATGAAAAAAAACATTAAATCGAAATAGAAGAAAATGGAGGTAAGTTAAATTTGCATTGCATAGTTGCATTAACAGGCCAACAAGTTACAGCAGTTCATAGGAAGTGGAAAAGAGTTACCACCTGTGTATTCTCTCCCACGGGTTTCGACCACTGATCTCTATAATACACTGGATAGCGCATTCATCCAAAAAAGTTGACTCCATTTGAACATTGTTATATTATGAAGCTGCCCACGGTGCCGTATAACAGTATAACTGTATAACATCTAAAACAGCATCATAAAGCGCCGAACAGATTGAACCAGCAACAGCAATGTCAACAGCAACAGCGGCCGCCATTAATTTAGAAATAATGCATTTCAATTGTTCAACACACATAAGGAGCCTGTTTAGATTGGGAAGATTGAGTACGGACTGGTGAGTACCATCGTGTTTACATTAAAAAAAACTTTGAGGCGCCTCACGATGGGTTTTACGTGGAATTATTTGAATCGAAACATTTTTTTATCGTCATTAATAAATATTTTTCAGGAAACTGGTTTGCTCTTTTGTCCAATTCTTCATTTTTTTCCTTAAAAAATTCACGCGAACAAAATTAAATACTTTTATAGACAGACAGCTGTTGTTTTTTTGAAAATTGACAAATTGAAATGGACAAAATGAAATAAAACGAAACGTTTCGGTTATGAAACAGTACACACGAGTCCAGTTTTTATGTTTTCTTCATGCCTCACGAGACCTCTCACCCCGCACTTTTCTTGCCATCAAATTGCCGTGAGTCCGTACTCAATCTTCCCAATCTAAACAGGCTCAAGAATAGCAACAGCAACTCCAACAGCGGCGTCGTTAGGCCAAAGTCCTAAACTTGCTCTTGCTGGTGCAGTAGATATTGTCAACTTTTTCACTGCAATATTTAGTGGCATCACAATGCAAAACAAAATAGAACGTAAAATAATTTTTCCATTTTGCTACTTTTTTATTTTGGTTGAAATTATCGTGTGAATAAAAAACAATAAATAATTTTTGATAAACTAAAATTGCAAAATTAAGTGACCAAAAAGTAATAAAGAATAAAAAACTATTGTAAAAGTTAAAAAATCGCTGAATAAATGAAAAAAATACTGTGCTTGCCAGTTTTTTGCCTAAAAAACAGAACTGAAACGACATTCCTTCAATTTTATTAAATTGTCAATTTGTCAATCAAAAGAAATGATTTTCGTCCAATTTTCAATTTATTATTTTAATTTTAATAATAAATATTTAAAATTTACAAATAATGCGAGAAATAAGAGAAACAGATTTACGCTGTGTCAATCTGTTGCTGTAACTTCAACAGCAACTTTAACAACCATGTCACTCTTTTTAGGGCCACTGTTTTAAATGGCTTTGATTACATTAAGGCTAGGCGCGCACATTCAATTTCTAGTTTCGCAACTGCTTAGTTCGAGCAACTAAAAAGTTTGTGGTTTGACACAAACGAAACAATTGCCTAAAATGAGTTCGCTATTTTGTGTAACATATATGTAATTATATGTACCTGCGCGGACATTCAACCAAATAGTTCATCTGTTTTCTATAAGCAACCAAACAATTGTGCAACTAAAAGTTGAATGTGCGCGCCTAGCCTAACACAGCAGCTTTGACATTAACGTTAGACCTTAACCCTAAATTCGATGTCGCTGTGCAATTGCTACCAACTTTTGAGGCGAAATTTGTCAGTATTGTCATTACTTAAATGAAAATGTAACAACCATCTTTTTGATTATATGCTGTCAAAAACGCTGTTCACGTTGTAATCTATTTCACAAGACTTTTGATGTTGAAGTTTAAGTTGCTGTTAGACTAGGCGCGCACATTCAATCTTTAGTTGACCAACTGTTTGGTTGCTTCTAGAAAAGAGATGAACTATTTGGTTGAATGTCCGCGCAGGTGCAAATAACTATGGTAGATGTTACACAAAATAGCGAACTCATTTTAGGCAATCGTTTAATTTGTGTCAAGACACAAACTTTATAGTTGCTCGAACTAAGCAGTTACGAAACTAAAAATTGAATGTGTGCGCCTAGCCTTAAAGTTGCTGTTGAAGTTGCTGTATCAATCTGTTTCCCGCATAAACAAGTGCAGTCACATTTGTTTTCCTCTTTCTCATGTCAAAATATTTTTTTTTGTGAAAAGAAGACGTCAAATTATGAAGCTGCCCACCATCTGTCATCTTCAATTGGAGTCAAAAAATCTGTTATACAATGTAGGGAATGCGCTATCCAGTGTATTATAGAGATCAGTGGTTTCGACATACATCTGCCTCTCTCTACTTTTCTGCATTTTGCAGATGCAGAAACATGTAAACCCACTTATAGAAAATAGATGAATTATTTGGTTGAATGTCCGCGCAGGTGCATATAATTATATGTTACACAAACTTTTTAGTTGCTCGAACCAAGCAGTTGCGAAACTAAAAATTAAATGTGCGCGCCTAGCCTAAAGCCAGATACACATTGTTCAAATGCATGACAAGCACGTGCAAGTGTATTGGTAAATTCGGGTTGAAGATGCATATACACACATCAAGCATGAGTCTTCAATCTTTTATTTTTACATCGACGGTGTGATGAGAGGACGTTGCGCTTTGTGAGTTTTTTTTCGGCAAAATTGTGATTTTACGAATTTCTTTAAGATTTTTTCAATTTTGTCCAAGTAATTTGTTTTGTTTTGTCTGTCCATTTCAACATACAATTTTTGTTTACTGTTTTAATATTTAAATCAGTGCTTACGTTGTACTGTGTTCTCATCTCTTCAACGTACTGTACATAAATGAACCAATAAATGCATGATCAATCATCAATCTTGCATATATGTACACTACTTCAATGCAGGACGCTAGATTGAAAGAAAATCAAAAGATTTTGATTTTGCGTCAATCCTACATCCAATCTATACGTCTGACTTTTTCACTAGTACACTTGCGCGTGCTTATCATGCATTTGAACAGTGTATATCTGACTTAAAGAGAGCGGAGGGAGATATGATTTCTTTTCGGTTGAGTAAAGTTCAATTGAAGCGAAACCAAAAGGGAAACAAAGATGAAAAATCACTTTCGTATAAAAGGAGTTTCAAGGGCTGAAGTTATGTATATAAACCCTATATTACTCTCATAGAATAGAAAAAAACGTTGTGAAAGTGCCTGTGCCGGTGGCGCTGTAGTAAATACAAATTTACTTTTGAGACTTATGTCGTTTTCCATTGGTTTCACTTAAGGATCCACTCATTCTGAAGTCCAATGAAACGGTGCTCACTACTTCTACTCAACTTTGAAATTTTGCCTTTGTATTACTTAATCGTCGTATTGGTGAAAATCTGCGATACTTGCTTTTGACATTTGAGTATGTGTATAAGTGCTTCTTGAGTGGATTCTGACTTGAAATCGAGAAGCGAAATTCTCTTCTCAGAAGAGTATTTTTTTCCCAATGGAATGTTTTAAGAAGACTTCTGGACGATTCCAGATGCTTCTGGACGACCAATGGAAAATGACATTAAAAGAAAAAAAATTACTAGCGAATATAGCGACAAAATTGTGTCAGCTGTGAACCTCATGACAACGAGAACAATAGTCGCACTAGTAGGGTAGTATTAAGTAGAGTCGGTTTTATTCCTTAAACGAGCAACGTTTAAGATTTTGCGCCCATGTTTTTATATTTATGCCTATAAATACGAATCGTCCATACCTTTTAAGGAACATAATAAGGTACATAATTACAAATTACTACCTCAAACATTGTTTTCTTCTATTCAAGAAAAAAAAATATAAGAGAAAATTATTTAAAATACTACTATGAGTCAGTTGGTGACTTGTGAATTAAAAAAAATTAAATCATAAGCTTCTTAGTGATTTATGAATTAAAAAAAATTAATTCAGAACCTACTAAGTGACTTATAAATTAAAAAAAAAAATTAATTCACTACCTATAAGTGAATTATTAATTAAGAAAAAATAATTCTCTACCTATAAGTGACTTATGAATTTAAAAAAAATTAATTCACAAGTAACTAAGTGACTTATGAATTAAAAAAAAATTAATTCATAAGCTAGTTGGTAAATTGGAAATGTTTAAGTTTGTTTTGACTACATAATTATTTAATTATTGACGGAAGTAGATTTCAAGCTTTTGTGTGTTTTCCAATTAATAATTTTTTAATAAGAATTTATCTATTAGCTTATGAATTAAATTTTCTTTAATTCATAAGTCAATAGGTAACTTTTAAATTAATTTTTTTTTAATTCTTAAGTCACTTACTTGCTCATGACTTAAATTTTCTTAATTCATAAGTTGTGAATTATTTTTTTTTAATTCATAAGTCACTTAGTAGGTTCAGAATTAATTTTTTTTAATTCATAAATCACTAAGAAGCTTATAATTTAAATTTTTTTAATTCACAAGTCACCAACTGACTTATGAATTAAATTTTTTAAATTCATAAGTCAGTAACTAGCTGCTGATTTACATTTTTCTTAATTCATAAGTCACCCACTAGCTTGTGAATTAAAGCCAAGCTTAAGCTGAAAAGTGACTTAAGCTTTTGCAGGCCTGGTCTGAATTTATTCAAATTCCCCTCGAAAAATAAACTTCACAGTGTATTACTGCTGTGAAATATATATAAGAGTCGGTAAACCTCGGCCAATAATTGCTTGACTCATTGACCTACGCCTCATCGATAGCACCAACAATTGCAGCTCGGAGAGTAGAAGCCTACGTCTCCAGATTCTACGAGTGTTACAGAAAGTGGGGTATCCGAAACAACACTGCCATATCTGAGCTTGTGTGTTTTAGTAGACACAACAGCAATGGCAACCTCTGTCGTTCTGCAGCCACTTGCAGAAATTTGACCCTGAAGCTCCCCGATGGGTCGACGATAGCAGCCAAAAGAAATGTTAAATACCTACTAAGGGAGGCCAACTTCGCGTTTCACCACTTGCACCCATGGCTAGCCAGAAGAACCGGACTGAACCAGCCAGTGAAACTACTGATATACAAGCAGCTAATCAGACCTGTCATCAGCTATAATTTTCCTGCATGGTGCACCATTTCGAAGACAGCAATGCAGAAGCTCCAACTCTTCGAAAAGAAAATTCTGAGGATAAGCACCAGGCTAATCTTCGATCTACAGTGAAAAAGCACTACAGCAACGAAAGAGTCTCCGAAGAAGCCAAAATCAAGCCACTGGACCAGTTTCTCGTGCAATTGGCAAGGAAGCTTATTCACAACACCCCCAACCACCTAAACCCGCTGATGAGAAGGATGACCACCCAGGAACGACATCCATCTTAGTGCTTTGGATATGTTAGAAAGGATCCGAACCGACAACGAAAAAGCAGTTCGATTTTACGCTGACGTGGAGTCAGCATAGCATACCACCGTGGCACCGCCCTTAACAGACCCACCAACTGGACAACCAGGACGGAACAACCCGAGAGATAAACCATGCCATAATTTTAATTTTAAATAACTAGTCATGTTCATTATAATTGTTATAATTTTAGAAACAATGTTATAGCTTAAGTTAGCATTGACGTATTATATATGGACTGCTAGTCGTATGAAATTTCTATACAAACATTTCAATGAAATGGTTCCACCTCACCCTACCGACATTAGAGCTCTTAGTGCAAAAGTGGTAAAAATAAATATTAATTCCAGAGGCCATCTCTTGGCTCCTGGCCTGAACTACTATTTTTGCCATAGAAACTATAGCCATCTATCTCAATTTGAACTTTACATTTTAACGTTATCCAAGACAAAATAATAACAATAATATAAAGGGTGTTCAGCGAAATTTGTGAACACGTGAGAGCAAAGCATTTAGTTTAATGAAAACTGCTTTACGGCGGATATTGTCTTCTAGGGCCTGAATTGCTTGGCGATTGTTGCTGTAAGGTTTTGACAGGTAACCATATAAAAAGTTAGAACCAGTTCGTCGTAAATTTATATTTATATTTTAAAATGGGAAATGGCATTTTTGTCATTACATTTATCTAACTATAAGTGAATTTGCTATTATTTCAAAAAAATCTCCTATCTACATAAATGTAAGTAGAACAATATGAACTTTTTAATTTATCTTTTCATGTTGAATCGCATCCATTTTTTACTAGATAGTTTTCAACATGATTTGAACACAATGTTCACAATAAATTGAAATAAAAAGTTGAAAGTTTTATTTGTGTTAAACAATAAGGTGTTTACAAATTGATATAAGTCTATGATAAATGCTATTATGACTCTTAAATCGGCAAATAAAGCATGAAAATAGCCCTCAAGTTTTTATTTAATAATAAACTTAAACAATTCCCGCTCAACACCCTTTACAAACTCAATTATGTCAAAAATTGATATATCAAATACCAAAACCAAAAGTTACACTATGTTTTCCGAGTTTGCACCAAGAGCGCTAGTTCCGTATAGTTTTAAGTTGAACCATCGTGAAGTTGGGCTCTGGCAGTCCATGTATAATAAGTCAATGTAAGTTAGGCCCCCTATGTGCCAACAAATTTTTATATTCATATTATCCTTAAGTTTAAGTTTTCCAATTGTATATATTTAGAGTTCAATAAAAAACCTTGAAAGCCTTGAAAACCAATAATTGATTCTTAGAAGGGTACGACAGCATCTAACTGATGAACCCACTGTCGTATCTGGGCGAAACGCACTATGGACATGGAGTTGAGGTCGCTTAAACTTCCAATTGAAGAAAAAAAATATTAAAACTTCTTTCGTTTTTCTATGTGCTAAAGAAAAAAACACATCAAACTCATTTGTATGGAAAATGGATGAAAGGAAATCATAAAATAATTTTATCCAGTCGACTTGCTTTCTATTTTTTGTTTGCTTTAACCGCCTGATTCCTCACCGCCCGATGGTGCCAGTGTCGTAAGAGAGATTTACTACCGCCTAGTACATTCTCTTAAGCGGCCAATACACATGACACTTGTGTGCACACCGGTGTTGGTGTACGGAAATGTGTACCGTGTGTGGGCTGGTGCGCACACCAATTTTCGGTGTCAGACACCGTGTGAGTACAATCAAAAGTTTTTGATTTTTGGTGTCGGTGTCTCGATCGGTGTGATGTGTACGGGGATGGCACTCATGGTAATTTCTTTCCGCTTTGAAACACAACTGAAGTTTGCACGAATCGGTGTGGGGTGTGAGTGGAATGCTACACCGGTGTATGCACAAAAGTGTGCACACAAGTGTCGTGTGTATTGGCCGCTTTAGACGGCTACTGTAAAAATTTCAGCCAAATCAGACCCATAGTTTTGTTTTGATCACATATGGAAGCCAGCTCGTCCGCAAATTAGAAAAATGAAAAAAAAGCAATATCGGTCGGTGACTCAATTCTTGTTTTTGGAAGGAAATCGCACAGCGAAAGCAAAGAGCGCTTGGATGCTGTGTGCGCCGTACGGTAACTCTTCTCCTTCGATAGCTACCGTAAAAAATTGGTATAAAGAGTTTCAACGTGGTTGCACATCGAAAATGGTTACCATGGAGGATAACGTGTCAAAAATCTACGATCTCATATTGACAGACCGCCGATTGAAGGTGCGAGAGATTGCTGAAACAGTAGGCTTCTCAAAAGACCGCGTAGGTCATATCCTTCATTAAATTTTGGGCATGAGAAAGCCGTCGGTGCGATGGGTCCGGCGCTTGCTCACTCCGGGCACTCACACCTCCGCCGTCGCCACGGCCAAATTGATCGAATTGCACGATTACGAACTGCTGCCCTATCAACCGTATTCTCAAAATTTGGTCCTGTGCGACTTTTTTTGTTTGCAAACTTGAAAAAATCACTCGCCGCCGGGCAGAAATTTGAGTCGAATGAGGAGACCACGAAGGCCTACGTTGCAGACCATTAGAAAACTTATTTTTCGGATGGGTTAAGGAGTATCGCTGGATAAAGTGTATCGAGCTAAAAGGAGACTATGTTGAGAAATAAATCGCAACTTTTCCAAAACATTTGTTTTTCTCTTGTAGACTAAGTACTTATCGGACCGCCCTCGTATTTCTGATTTCTCCATTGTAATCAACTCTCTACAACTCTACAAGAAATAGTGTGAAAGCCGCCTGTGTATTGTGTAAGCGACGGGCGCGTCGTTCGTTCCTCTTCATGAGAGTAATACAGATTTTATATATGTACAAGATGGAGACGTAGAGATAGTGGTACATTATCCTGAGTCAATCGTTTCAAGTCATATCAAGAAATCCACTAGATTTTGATTATTTATCACCGATTGTTTTGAACAAAGCTTCTATCGAATAGGTTGAAACGCCCAAAACTTGGCTTTTCACCTTGGAATATATTATGGTCTGATGCATCAGTTTTATCTTTTATGGTGTATTTCATACTTCATGAGTAACTCAGTCTTTTACAACAGTTAAAATACGATCTTACTTACTTACTTACTTTAGATGGCGCTCACAGTCCAGGGTGGACTACAGCCTTAACCAACAAGCCCCTCCAGCTAGCTCGGTCCCTAGCTAGCTGCCTCCAGTTACGTACTCCAAGTTGGTTGAGGTCGCTCTCCACTTGTGCGTTCCACCTGAGGTGGGGTCTTCCTCTGCTGCGCAGACCATCAGGGGTGGATTCGAAGATTCGACGGGCTGGTGCGTCGGTGTCCATACGCTCCACGTGTTCCAGCCATTTCAGCCGTTGTATTTTCAGCTTCTTGACTAGGTCAACGTCGCTGTAAAGCCCGTACAGCTCGTATTTGAACCTTCTCCTCCATACTCCATCGATACAGACTGGACCAAAGATCAAACGAAGAACTTTTCTTTTAAAGCACCCAAGCAGATTTTCATCCGTTTTAGACAGTGTCCATGCTTCTGCCCCATACAGCAGGACCGGAATGATGAGGGTCTTATTCAAGGTCTCCTTGGTTCTTTGAGATAGGGCTTTCTTACACAAATGCCTTCTTAGCCCGAACAAACAGCGGTTGGCAAGAGTAAGGCCTCAGCCACACACTGAGCGACGAGCGACTGAGCGATTGAGCGACGTCGCTCTGTCGCTTAAAACAATGACAAGTCGCTCAGGGTGTACGTGGCCACCTCCATACAATTTCATGTGTTTTAATTTTTTTGCGTCGCTCAGCGACTCGTCGCTCAATCGCTCAGTCGCTCATCGCTCAGTGCGTGGCCGAAGCCTAATGAGGACAAAAATTGATAAATTTTATGCTGCCGTTGCTGATAATTGCTATCCTGTGTTTGCCTTAACTGAGACATGGTTGACCAAAGGGATATATTCGTCAGAACTGTTTTCCAGTAATTACCATGTCTACAGAAGAGATCGGTATGTGGATAGTGAAAACAGAGGAGGAGGCGTTGTTTTATCCGTGAGTTCTAAGCTCATAAGCTTTCAAATATCATTATACAATCAAAATATTGAGCAAATATGTGTTAAAATTGAAGTACCTTTTGCTTGTGTAAATTTATATATCTTTTTTTCGTATATACCACCTGGTAGCGATATAATTACATATTCATTGCATTTACAAAATATAAAAAAAGTATTTGACAATCTTGATAAAAAATCATTTTTAGTTATATTGGGAGATTTTAATCTCTCACAAATAAATTGGATTTATTCTGATGAGGACAAAAGTTTATATCCATCCAATGTAACCTCTAAAATAGAATATGATACCTTAGATTTGCTCTCATCTATGAATTTAAATCAAATTAATAGTATACAAAACGATTATGGACGTATTCTTGATTTAGTTCTTTTAAGTAATGAGCTTGAAGCAGTAGTTTCTGAAATAATTGAACCTATTTTAAATAACTCTATACACCATAAAGCTTTAAATATTGAATTTAATTTCTTGTTTCTTAATCAATTGAATTTTAATAAACGTGAAACTTTAGTTGGGTACGATTATGTGAAGGCTGATTATGTCGCTTTAAATACGTTCTTTCAAGAGGTGGACTGGAATAACTTTTTCGGATCTAATGATTTAAAAATATGTTTTAGTAAGTTTAGAGATAAAATTGAGGTAGCTAAGAGAAGTTTAGTTCCTAAGAAAAGGAAAAAGTGCAATAGTGGACCAATTTGGTTTAATAAACGCCTTCGTAGTCTAAAAAATAAAATGGTTAAGGCACATAAAAAGTATCGATCCAATGTAGCTTTCAAAGAGAATTATAGACAACGTCGACAGGAATATGAAACATTGAAAAATTTTTTGTATAGTCAATACTTATGGAGTTTGGAATCCAAAATTAAAATAAATGCGAAAGCTTTTTGGCTATTTTTAAACGGAAAGAGACAATCTTTCGGGTTACCAATTAATATGAGATTGAATGATACAACATCATGTGACGAACTTGAAATTTGTAATTTATTTGCAGATTTTTTCCAATCAAACTTCGTACTTGAAAATCCAATATTCAAAAATTCACTTAATGTTCAACCAATTACTAGTCTAGGTAGTCTTATTATAACTAATGAAGAAATTTTGGAAGAGCTTTCATCTCTTGATAGCAATAAACATGAGGACTCCGACAGAATTTCCCCTCTGTTTTTAAAAATGTGTAAGGAAAGTTTAACTAAACCTTTAAGGATGTTATTTAACTTATCACTAGCCCAAGGAGTATTTCTTGATGAATGGAAGACCTCGGTCATAACACCAATACATAAAGCCGGCTCCAGGCAAGATATTACAAACTATAGACCCATTACTATGTTACAAACAATTCCAAAACTGTTTGAAGCCGTGGTTAAAAAACGTGTGTATGCAAACATAAACCGTGGAATCTCCGAAAACCAACATGGATTCGTTAGTGGTAGATCAACTACTACCAACTTATCTCTTTTTTCGCAATTTTGTACTAAGGGTATGGAACGTGGTGGTCAGGTCGACGTGATTTATACGGATTTTTCGAAAGCGTTTGACCGAGTTCAACACATTATTCTATTGAAGAAGTTAGAAGCTTTTGGATTTCACTCTAATTTATTAAAGTGGTTTCATCAGTATCTTATTGATCGAATACAATATGTAAAGATAGGTAATAATTTATCTAAGCAAATTAAAAACTTTTCGGGAGTTCCTCAAGGAAGTCACCTTGGGCCTCTCTTTTTTGATCTTTTTATAAATGATCTTCCTTCTTGGGTGAAATTTTCTGGAAATTTGCTGTTTGCAGATGACTTTAAAATGTTCAAACTTATAAAATCTGCAACCGATTGCGAACTTCTACAATACGACCTTAATAGAGTGTCTAAGTGGTGTGAAGATAATTGCTTGCAATTGAATATTTCTAAATGTAAGTTCGTTTCTTTTACTCGATCTCCTCGAACTGTTCAGTATTCGTACAACATTAATGGTATTGAACTAGAAAGAGTTGATAGCATAAAAGATCTGGGCGTTGTCTTTGACAGTAAATTAAATTTTAATCGCCATTATGATTACATTGTCTCTAAAGCAAATAAATTGTTAGGCTTTCTAAAGAGAAATTCTAAGGATTTTAAAGATCCACATACTTTGAAATCCCTATATATTAGTTTAGTTAGGTCAAATCTAGAATATGCTTGTTGTATTTGGAATCCATCATATGAAGTAAGCGTAAATAGAATAGAAGCAATCCAGCGCAAATTCACGCGGTATGCTTTAAGAAAACTGAATTGGATCGATAATATTATGCCTCCATATAAGCGAAGATGTCTCCTGTTAGGGATGCAAACTCTAGAATCCAGGCGTAAGCATTATCTTGTTATGTTGGCAAGAGATGTCCTATGTTCGCATATTGATTGCTCCGCTCTTCTTGCTTCTTTTCCGATCTTTGCTCCTTCAAGACCCTTAAGAGAAAGAAAAATGTTTTTTTACGTGCCACGTTTTTATACAAATTATGGTAAAAGTGACCCAGTATCCAGCTCTTGCACATTATTCAACTCTGTTTGTGACATAATCGACCTAAATTTAAGCAGATTTTTATTTAAAAAGACATTAATGCTTGTGATATGCTAAATTATTTAGTCCTGTTAGTAAGACATTAAATTTCAACATTAAACTTTTATTGACTAAGGATATTAATCCCATAAATTTTATGTACATAATATACGTATTTATAAATATATTGTTAAGTCTAAAAGAGATTGTAAGCTCGATAGATACAAATAAATAAATAAATAAATAAGTAATTCTTCGCTTGATCTCTGCACTGATGTGGTTTTGCGATGTTATAGTGGAGCCCAGGTAGACAAAGTCTTTGACGACTTCGAAGTTATACCTATCCATCGTGACGTTTTGCCCGAGTCGACGATGTTGAGATTCCTTTCTCGATGATAGCATGCCCTCATTAACAGCCAAACCCATTTTCGCCGCCTCCAGTTCAATACTTGCAAACGCACCGGTAATAGCTCGCTTCGTCCTTCCAATGATATCAAAACTGACTTTTGAAAAATTGTACATCTATTGTTGACGTTTGAGTTTCGTACAATTGCTTCAAGAGCGATGTTAAATAGGTTGCGTGATAGCGCGTCGTCTTACCTCAGATTTTTCTCGACATCAAAGGGTTCGGTGGTGTTCTTACCGACCTTGACGGAGCAGCGAGATTTCACCATCTTCATCCTGCACATGCGGACGAGCTTGGCAGGGATTCCGAGATGAGACATGGCTCTATATAGTTGTTCTCTGTCCACTCTATCATACGCGACTTTGAAATCGATAAAAAGGTGGTGTCTATCGATTTGGAACTCCTGGGTTTTTTCCAAAATCTGTCGAAGTGTGAACATCTAATCCAAAGTAGATTTGCCGGGCCTAAAAGCACACTGATAGGGGCCGATCAGCTCGTTGACAAAAGGTTTTAGGCGCTCACACAGTACAGACGACAGGATTTTGTATGCGACGTTGAGGAGACTTATACTCGTACGTCTGTAATTGGCACACGTCAGAGCATCTCCTTTCTTGTGGGGCATACTATACCGAGGTTCCAATCATTGCGCATACTTTCATCCGACCAAATTTTTGAGATGAGTTGGTGAATGCTCCCTACCAAGTCATCCCCACCTGCTTTGAATAGCTCAGCTGGCAAGCCATCCGCGCCAGCAGCTTTGTACGCTTTCAGCTTGGCTATCGCTCATCACACTTCATTCAGGTCGGGTGGACGGAAATTTTGACCATCATCGTCCAGGTTGAATGGAATGTTCCGCCTTGCTGCGGAATTTTGGCCTTCCTCGCCGTTCAACAGTCTGGAAAAGTGTTGTTTCCAGATCCTAAGCAGTTAAAACACGTTCACTTCTTGCAAATACCTTAGCATTTCCTTTGTTAAATGTTGTTAAATATATTGTAACAAACACCAAAACGTAATATTTTCGAGATGCAATGATGACTCATGGAGTACGTGTGGATTGCTGCCTGACCAATACCGCATATTTTGTTTATTGACGAAGCCATTCAGCCAGAAATGAGCCTTATCGCTGAATATAATTTTTCGATGAAAATCCGAATCATTTTCAAGTTGTTTCTCAGCCCAATTCACGAACATACGACGCTTCTGGTGATCAAGCGGCTTCAGTTCTTGCGTTAATTTAATCTTGTAAGGATGTAGGCCAAGATCTTTTCGCAAAATTCGCCACAACGACGTCACAGAGATGCCCAAAGCTTGAGAACGACGCACGTGTGAGAAACACATTTGGGCTTTCTGCAACTGAAGCCTCAGCGGCAGCAATATTCTCGACACTACGGGCACTTCTTTGTCTCATTGGCACGGGAACATTTTTTACTGTGCCTGTGG
The DNA here is from genome assembly GCA_911387755.1 of Chrysotoxum bicinctum. Lineage (NCBI taxonomy): Eukaryota > Metazoa > Arthropoda > Insecta > Diptera > Syrphidae > Chrysotoxum > Chrysotoxum bicinctum. The sequence continues at coordinate 180,478,471 of OU426987.1, forward strand.
ATTCCAATTTTTCCACTAGACGCTCAATTGTTGATCTGCTAGGACGATTATGACAACCATAAATTGGACGTAGCGCTCTTAACGTTGAGGCCACTGACTCCGAATTTCGGTAGTAAATTTTAATAATTTCGACTCGTTGTTGGCTCGTATATCTTTCCATCATGAAATGGCAAACCTTACTGAAGAGAAAAGTCAAAAGAGCGGCAAGAAATATGGCGTCGTTTGTTGTCCCTGTCGCTATACTTTTGTAGCGTCCCTGTTGAAAAACCCTTTATACAGGGTGTCCCACAGTCACCGCCCCAAACGAAAACCATAGATTCCTGAGGTCATTTAAAGTCGAAAAACTTAAGAGGTAATTTTCTCGTTTTCGCCCCGTTTTCGAGTTATAACGGTTTTTATGATTTTTGCTCTCTTTTCCCTTAACTAGCTTTATCTTTGCCAAACTACGTCCGATTCGTAAGATTTTTTTTATAACCAATCAAGAATTTATAACAGTTTTAGTTTGTCTCAGAACTTTTTTTTCTGCGGGCAACCGTTTTTCCGCAATTTTGCATCAAACCCAATATTTTTCGTTTTTTAAGTTGTTTTTTTTACTTTGATATCATTTTGTTCAAAAAAACACGTTAATGAGTATTAATTTTTTTCGTTAATTATTAAAGCCCAGTTCATTTTCTTAAAAACAAATATTTTGTTTCCTTAAAAAGAATACTAAATGTAATTAACAACAAATAAACAAACTGAGTGAATTTAAAAAAAAAAATAATTTTTAAATACAAAATTAACTTTTTCTGAGCTATTGTGGTTAAGAAAAGGACAAATAGATAAAGTTGTCCCATTTCAACGTATATTAATAACATTTCCAGATATTTTTGATTAGTGTAATCCATTGTTCGCAAATAATTGAGAAAAAACTACAACTTGAATAACAAATCCAAAATAGAGTATAAAGTGAAAGAACACGACGCGGACACTAGTTCACGCGAGAAAGACATTTACAACCTTCAAATCATAATGCAAATGTTTACTGTTTACATTAGTTAACGGTCTTACTAATTTACTTTATCTATTTGTCCTTTTCTTAACCACAATAGCTCAGAAAAAGTTAATTTTGTATTTAAAAATTATTTTTTTTAAATTCACTCAGTTTGTTTATTTTTTGTTAATTACATTTAGTTTTCTTTTTAAGGAAAAAAAAATATTAAATTTTAGAAAATGAACTGGGCTTTAATAATAAGTAAAAAAAATTAATACTCATTAACGTGTTTTTTTGAATAAATTGATATCAAAGTGAAAAAACTATTTAAAAAACGAAAAAATTGGGTTTGATGGAAAATTGCGGAGAAACGGTTGTCCGCAGAAAAAAAAGTCTTTGGACAAACTAAAACTGTAATAAATTCTTGATTGGTTATAAAAAAAATCTCACGAATCGGACGCAGTTTGGCAAAGATAAGGCCAGTTAATGGAAAAATAATAAAAACCGTTATAACTCGAAAACGGGACGAAAACGAGAAAATGACCTCTTAAGTTTTTCGACTTAAAATGACCTCAGAAATCCATGGTTTTCATTTGGGGCGGTGACTGTGGGACACCCTGTATATGTAGGTATGCAAGCTCAATGTCGAATTTAATTCCACTGTTCGCTATGTACATATAGAGTTTTTTTTAAAAAGGGCAAGTAGATGTTGAAAACCTGTGTGTGAGGTTTTAACAACATTCTTTTTTATTTGAAAGGTCCATTTATGCCATTATGTAAGTATGTAATATGATATCAAATGCCCGTCTCAGCTTTTTACGGCATTACGAATTCGAAAACCCGGTTCCCCGAAATAGCGGTTCTTACAAATAAAATTAGTTTTGAAAAATTAATTTTTTAGTTATTTTGACTTTTATCTCCAGATTTTCTCGACTACATTATTGATTCATCATTAAACATAATCGATATCTATAACAATATGTTATACCTTTAACTGACAAGACAAAGTTCGTGCGATCCAGTCGTTCATTTTACTCGTTCTAAGAAGACTACCTATATAGCAAGTAGGTATCGAACTTTTTTGTGTAAATAAAAGATTATGCTGAACATCATCGTTTCTTATAAAAAGTACGTTTCCCTAGATATCTTATATCATATCACTGCACTTGATATATGGCCCTTAATTAAGCATTCCAAACTTCCTCTGAACTCCAATGTTATCTTTGATTTTACATTTACCTATCTTTTCTGCAAGCGTTAACTCAAATTGGAGCACAAAAATATTTGAAGCAGTTTCAAGAAAACCACCCTCTAAATGTTTTCCCTTTGGTATTTGGTTTTGTCATCTCCAGGTATTATATATTTTTTCTTCTTAAAAGCTCTCTTAAACACACTGCGTTAGTTTGCTCGTTTCTATGAACGTTAACTCTCACAAATTTTATTTATAGTATTCCGAATTCACAAACTCTGGTATGTATTATTTACACACGGGGGTGATTTAATGAAACTTAAGGGTTGAAATAAATTACTTATAATAACTGCCAACAATTAAACAGATTCTAGTAATTAATTACAGCTATTGGTTGAAAAGGACGGCATTAAATTGTAAGCATAAAGAATGTTCCTTGTATTTTGTAGATTCGAATATTGTATTATGCTTCCTTGCTACTGTCTAACAAAGTCTCTGAATATGTGGTTCTGAGGGAATCATTTACAAAGCAATTAATCCTTTTCACTTCAAGATAAGGAATACCTGCATATAAGATGGGGCTTTGATTTATACAATAATTGCTTGGAAGTATCAAATATCAGTGGCATCAAACTTTTTTAAACAAAATTCGTTTTCAACTACTATAGGTATATCTACAATAAAAAATTGTTCCGAGGAGCATATACGCACTAATGTGCTACTGTCCCACTTCACTTTTTGGTGTATAGATATTTATGAGGATTTTTCGAGATGCATTCTTCAATTATAAAATATTATTTCAAAACAGAGACAAATTGTTCGTCAAAACTCAAACTGTCCTTGCGTGTCCATTTCCTGAATGCCTCACATTATGAAGGTATCTTAAGACAAGACGATCAGAAAACAAATCCACTCCCCGATTAAACTTAAATCCAAATATTATATTCAGAATCAATTATTATAATTTCGTTGGGATACCTATTGATTTCTTGATGGCATCGAAGAGGAAAATAGAGGGTTGACCATGACTAAGTGCATATTTTATGAACAAATGTATAGGATTACTGTGTTGAAATTAATGAGACGCCAATAAATTATAAATAAATTCGTATATATGTACGTACTTAAACTCCTGGTAGACTTTTGGGAAATCAAAGAATGAATTTCTTTCAAAGAATAAATGTGCTTAAATGCAATTTAATAAGTCATAATCTCGGAAATGACGCAGATGACATGATGATTCTTTCATTGAGTACAGATACCTACACAAAGATGAACAATTGACTTGGGCTTCCTTCAGAGTACCAACAACAAAATTTCAAAATTAATAAAGGGCTGGCTGCCAGTTCATATTAAAGAAGAGGGTTGTATAATTGTATTTGTTTTGAAATTAATTATTGTCTGTCTGATGCCTTAAGACTAACCACACGTGGCCTTTCATCAGATTTTTGATTTTGGCAGTTTATTGGTTATTCATATTTGAAATACGATATACTCGTAAAATACCTACTGTTTGAGGCATGACAGGTCGTAGAGTGCTAGGGCCTAATGACTTACAACTCTCAATCATGAATGTCTGCGTATTTTTACGGGAATGCCGGAGCGCTATAATTTACTGCCGCATCAAAACGACTAAGATGAAAAGCACTTTTTACTTAAAGAGATACACTTAGTTGACTTGTAACTTTCTTTTAAGCACCTCGGGAATCCATCTTAGACCATAGAATTGAAAGTCAAAGAGACTTACCATTACACAGGGTGTTTCATTTTGTACAAATTTATTGACTTATTGATACGGATATAATCCGTAACGAACCGCTTTGCAAAACATAAGCATAATACGAGCACATCCTGCGTGTATCATGTACCGATGAAGTTGAAGAACATATCAAGGAGTAGTTTTATCCGTATGGGCTTATCTCTGTAAATTTTAACTTTTTGAGTTTGAAAAAAAAAAAATAAAGCACGACTGTACATTTGAGTTTTTCTTCAAATTTAGACCACGACTAAATAAAAAACTTCAAAATAACTCATACGTATTGCTTGTTGAAAAGTATAAAAGTATAAAGTATAGAAAAATGAATTTAAAATAATTCATTTTAAGAATCGAGTTAATTGATTTGGTTTTTATTTTTAATTTTCGCAGCCTCTTTTTTCAAACTTATTTCTTTAACACTTTTACCATTTTTTTTTATAGTTTCTACAGTTTCTACAATGTTAAAAAATTAGACACGGAAATTTGTGACAATTAAAGATTTACGAAAAATCACACATGGTAGTTTTTTCTAAAATGTATGTCATATAGAATTATTTATAAGGACGGCACGCACTTAAATTGAATGATTTCAATTAATTTTGACCTTCATTGATCTGAAAAAAACGAACATTTTACTAATGTCGATTTCCTTTTACACTAAGGATTTTAGGCATTGCGATCCCTTGTCAAATTTTGTATTTTTAGTGTGAGTATTTCGTATACATGTAAATCCCTCTCCAAATACGGATTCGAAGGATTTGATCTCTGTCAAAAAAAAATCGATTTTTTTGGTGTGAAGGAACGTAAAATCTGTGGTAAAAGTCAAAATTTGACAAGGGATCGCAATCCCTAAAATCCCTAGTGTAAAAGGAAATCGACATAAGTAATCTTTTGTTGAACATTATTTTTGCAATAATACAAATGTTAATTATCTACGCACGCAGCCATAAGTCTCAATATTCGATAATTTTTTTCGATTTGATACACTTTCGCACTATCTCGATGGTTCATTTTATATATTGAATAGTAAAAACTCAATTATACTAGTATATATTATATTATAAATTTTAAAACCTAAATATTTAGTAATAATGTCTATATAGGTATTTCGACGCATGGCAAAAGTTAACATTTGCACAGATAAGCCCATATGTTTTATGTACTCTGTCAAAGTAGTGGTTGAGGACTGCAATAAACCTTAGCGTAATGGTTAGTGTATTCACTAACTGTCGTACCTGGGCGAAACGCATTTGGACTAAAGGTCGGAAAAAAAAAAAAAACTTTCAATTGATTTAATCAATACAGTCCACAAAAACAAAAACAAAAACTTATTTTTCGTTTTTCCTCTTCTTCAATTTATTTTACCAAGTTGAAGTATTTTGTTGTTGAATAATCTGATGCATCTTCGGTTATTTTAGTCACTCAAAGTGCAATGAAACTAGGTTATTTCATTTACTATGACATGACGTTTCGAAAGGGGTTGCTGTCTTCTTCAGGAGATCCTTTATTGAAACAATAAATCACAAACACAGTTGAACAAATTTGTTTGAAAAAAGAAAAAAAAAAATTTGTAGATTTAAAAAAAAAACTTACATACATAAAATGAGTTTTAATTTAATTTTATATAAAAAACTTTAAAGACAAACTTTTTATATATCAATAATTAAAGTAATTTTATGAATGGAAATTTATACGAAGATCAGTCTTGTATTTAGTTATAGGAACATTTCTTAGCAGTTACAAGAGAGCAATAACATTTTACACAATAGCCGTGTTTTTTTCGAAAAGTTATCCGTAGTACAGTAGGATTTTGTTTGAAAAACAAAAACAAACATCCGCAGTAGGATCACTAACTTTGTTAGTGTGTTAGAGTGTCATGCAGGAAGTTTTGAGTTCAATTCCCTAACCACTGTCACCTAAAAAAGATACCACTGCGCCTTACGAGGAAGTGACAAAGCCTCCAAGAGTACCTGTCACTTTTTATAAAAAGTAAGCTTTCCGCTGAGCCATTTAAAATCGACAGAAAATTGTAGTAGTTGAACGAACAACCAAATCTTTACCATGTGTTAATCGACGGAAGGTTCGTATACGATATATGAGATGTGCGAACAATTTGAGGGGCAAATCTCGATTCTTAAATCTAAAAATTTATTATCAGAGCTTGACTGATAAATAAAAATAAATAGCTGAAGAGCAAATGTGACTTAGGACGACTTGGCATACCTGGTGTTTCCTGAGATTACATAGAACACATGATCGAGAAGTTCTCGGCTGTTCATTCATCTAAAAATAATCTAATAAGAGCAGCAGAAAAAGAGTATCTAGTAAGAACAAGAAAGAAGAAGAAGATCCTGACTAATCTAGAAGCATGAGGCAGTAAGAATCCTCTCACCTCAAAGATTTTTCAATCAAAGGAAACCCGGAGATTTTATAAAATCAAACAGTCCGCAGTATGGTTTTGTGCAGCATCGCCGCCCCGCAGCGACGACACGGTACGGCGCGGCCCGGAACGTTGGCCCCCCGCACGTTGTGTGCTGTAGAGCGCCACACCAGGTGACTGATATTTGTTTCTTTTAACTTCATCACATTTAAAGTGTCTTCATTGAAAATAAAAAAAATAACATTTTCTGGTCTTTTTTCCAAAATCTAATTTGAAAATTAGACCAGAATAAATTGATTTTGTGGCCTAATTTCCATTTTGCTTTTTGGCTCTTTTTCCATACCTATGGTTTTTTTTTTTTTATAATTCACTCAGGCTCAAGGGTATGTTACGAGACCCTTATAATGTCTTAAACACAGCACGGGCGAGGGAGAAATTAGGAGGGGAGAGAAAGGAGGTGGCTTAATTTCCAACATTTCTTGCTTATCTTCCAAAATAATTTCTGGCCCTTTTTCCAATTTTGAGCAAACAACATTTTCTGGCGTTTTTTCAAGAAATAAATTCTGCCGTAATTTCCGGAATTTTACACGAGCATTGTTCACATACATTTTTGTATTTTTGGTATCTGAATGTAATCAAATTCCCCTAGAAAAATAAAATTCACAGTCTATTAAAGCTGTAAATTTTATAAGAGTCGGTAAACATCGACCAATATTTGCGTCTTAGAAGGATACGGCAGCATCTAACTGATGAGCCCAGTGTCGTACCTGGGCGAAACGCACCTTGGAGTTGAGGTCACTTGAGCTTTTAATTGAATTTAATTCAATCACTTCACTTAAAGTTAAAGCTTAAACAGAAATTACTTTCTATCTTCATTGATTACTCAATAAGGTTACGTTACGATTTAAAACATCTTTTAAGATCGGGTTTGCGCCCTTAATTAACCCATAATGGTTTGATTTCTTTTCTAATATAAGAAAAAGCCGTTTGAAACTAAAACCACCTTAGTATTAATTAAAATATTCTGTAATATTTTTTTTCAGAATTAGACCTGATGGCATCTTCAATGGATCCCAAATTTAATGTTTCAAACCTAACAAATTTTTCTGGCTCTCACTCAATTCTCACACTCTATTTATTACAAAGGTCACATAAAAATGTCAAACAACGTGTCATTTGTCAAAAGCTAATGTAAAGAAATGTAATACCTTCGGCTGGTTACGCTTATACGAACGTTTGTTAACTATAATTTCTTTCAACCCTAACCCCTAGCACGGAAACGAGAACTTAAAATTCATGTCAGGTTTTTGGGTGAAAAAAGCAATATGCTAACTTTTTTCTTATCTACGAGTACACCACGTCATTTATGCCTTATAGAAGTATGCACAATAAAGGTTATATCCGTTGGTTCAACATTCCAGTTTAAGTTCCTTTTTTAATTCATGAATCATGAATCTAGACCTGATTGAGAACAGATTTTCGTGATATGTCCAAGCGTCCAATCTAAAAATTATAAATAATTTACCTAAAGTGTGTCGTATGTTAAACTTCTTTATTTGCGATAGTTAACTGTCTTATTCCACATAGTTTGTATACCTTCTGACTTAAATCATGTTATAATATTTATTGGTACAGTTACAGTACACATATTGAATGAAACGTTTGTTGACTTTGTTGGTGAAATTACCATAATCATACCCTTGTATGCTTGTGTTATTCATTCAATTTGTATATTTGGTTTGTGGGTGTCCTGCTTCTGTGCTTTGCTATGGGATTATAGTGAAGAACATATGTCCTTTACTTCATATAGAAGTTGACAAATATTTGAACTGTAATATCATCTGTGGTCAGTCATTCATTTAGTTAAGGTTTATTCAACAAGCAAATAAACATTGAATCAGGTTCGAATGCATTATTCATAGGGAGCACTAAGAAAAAAACTAAACAAAAACTTTATGTAACATGATGATGGTTTGACATTTGACGAGAACTTTTAATTTTGGTTCCAATGCACACTGGAGATTGAATATAAAATTAACTATATTCCAGTTAGGCAAAGTTATTTTAAAATGTTTCAGATGAAAAGAAATATTAATATTTTAAAGTATGAATACAATTACTTAGGTACTTATAGTACTTATACATATGTATATTAAAAAAAATATTTAATCCAAATTTTATTTTATATTATTGAAATCTAAGCCTTATAATGGATTATATTTTGCTATTTTCTTCTTGGCAGCACTGGTTTTGACAGCTCACACACGTTTCGTGTTTTGTATAACTGTCAAACATCTTCAGTTTGGTCTATAATTTAACCATGAATCGTCTTACAAACGATCAAAGCTTGCAAATTATTGAATTTTATTATGAAAATGCGTCCTCTGTTAAGAAAGTTCATCGCGCGCTTCTTCCATTTTATGGTTTCGATTAAACTCGACCTGCAAAGGCGGCTATTCGCGCGAATGTGACTGAATTTCGCAGATTTACATTGTTGGACATTAAACCACCAACACGCTTACGTTCCACTACGTGGAAAATTTTGCGAAAGGATTTAGGGATGAAGCCTTTCAAAATACAGCTGGTGCAAGAATTGAAGCCGAACGATCTACCACAACGCCGAATTTTTTGTGAATGGGCTCTTGGAAAGTTGGCCGAAGATCCACTTTCTTATCGAAAAACTGTGTTCAGCAATGAAGCTCATTTCTGGCTGAATGGATACGTGAACAAGCAAAACTGCCGTATTTGGAGTGAAGAGCAGCCAGAAACATTGCAAGAGCTACCAATGCATCCAGAAAAAGTCACTGTTTGATGCGGATTATGGGTGGCCGTATTTCTTCAAAGATGATGCGAATCGTAACGTTACTGTGAACGGTGAGCGCTACCGTGCGATGATAACAAACTTTTTTTTGCCCAAAATGGAAGAGCTTGACTTGCATGACTTGTGGTTTCAACAAGATGGTGCCACATTTCACACAGCACACGTAACAATAGACCAATTGAGAAGCGAGTTTGGTGAACAGTGTTTTTTTACGTTTGGGGCCAGTCAATTGGCCATCTAGATCGTGCGATTTTACGCCCCTAGACTATTTTTTGTGAGATACCGGACTAAGCGGATGGACCATTTGAGGCATGAAATAATCTTCAAATATTAAATTATATCGACCGTACTATCGATTCAAATAAAGATTTCATGCATTTTTCTGATTTGTATGTGTTTTTTTTTTTAATTTCCGATAGTTCTTAAAAAATCACTCGTTAGTACCAAAGTCACCTTTACTCCTATATTTGATGGAGCCATAAATGAAGACAACATTTATTTTTTGAGGTTAAAGCATTATAAAAAAATGCTAATATCGGAATTTATTTTCAATGTCAGTTTGTAATTTTACAGATATTTTTGACGTCAGAGTATAAAAGAACTTGAGAAATTTATTTATTTATAAATACATGTTTACATACATAAATAGACTAAGCGATATTACTTAATGCAATATGAAATTGCAAAAAATATTTATTTAAGGATAAAGTCGGATTTTTTCGCTTGAACATTAAAACGTTCGTACATCCCTTACACCTAAAATACTTCTTTCTAACCTTCATCGAAAACACCCTTTTTCAAAATTTCGGAGGGAAAGGGCTTTCGCTATATGCCCGAATACATTCAATACCATTGCCGAAACTCATAGCTGGTGTGCGAAATCGTAATCATTCATCAATCATAAAAAAATTAAAACTGCATACGTTAAATTTTTGGTCCTTGACTACTTATTGTTTGAAATTCTATTTGCTATTTTTGTTATTATCGTATTAAGTATATATCACCTGAGGCCACATGTTAGGTGGATTAAAATCGCTTTAAATTTGTGTTTTTAAAGTTTACATAAAGGTGGAGAGTGCATAAATTGTTTAACATTAATCAAATTGAATCAAAATATTAATAAAATAAATATGTAAACTACATTATGTTAATTGTAATATCCAATTTTTTAAGAATCAGTTAACAAAGTATTGGTATATGTTAAGTAAAGGGAAATATGTATTAATGTATAAGTAAAGTGAATTGCTTGTAAACTTAAACAAACATAGGTACCTAAATACCAAACTAGCAAGAAACGTTCAGATGTTCGTTATTACATGCAATACCCCTCATACGAGGACATAATTCACGAATACAAACATAAAAACATACTCTGAATAGTAAATTTTCAATAGGGATTTGTTTCCGAAAAAACTATACTATAATTTTTTCACTTTTAAAATATCAATTAGAAAAGTAAATAATATTCACTTCTCCAAAATGCACCGTTAGCAGTTGTTTGCGTCATATTTTTCAAACTGTTTTGTTAAGACATCTCTATTCGAAGTATTTAGAGCACTATTGTCATTTTAATTTTTTAAAAACGAGGGAGATTTAGCTAAAATAAAAGGTGGTATATCCAAATTTTCGGTGGTAGAATTTAAATTTCAAAATATTTCATAAGGCATTTTTTCATTTTTAATTTATTGCTAAAAACAAATAATTTACTTTATACAAATTAGGTTTTAGTTTTTTATAATACTAAAAAAGGAGGTTTTTAATCCCAATTATTTTCAATTTCAATTTTTGTGTAAGCATTATTTTAAAGAAAGCGATTAATTACTTACTTGAGAATTAGTTGTTGTTGCTACATACACTGCCCAACAACCGATTAGCGCCCCTTCTAATCTTTATGTTTAAATGCATATAACTCGGAACTCTGAATATGTATTGTGTTCAATCTTTTTATTTGTCATGCTCCTTTATTTGCCCTCGCTCTAAAAAATAACTTGAGTTCTGGAAATTAACCATTGATTTGTTTTGCTTTGTTCTGTCAAATAAGACAAAAATTAATGTATTTTTTTTGCGACAGCCGATTAGCGCCTCTACGCTTAACTATTAATTTTTGCGTGTAAGTTGTGGTATTTTTCTTGTTTAAGTTAACAGTGGTTTATTTTAATAATTATCAATTAAATTTAGTAATAATGGGAAAAGCAAAAGTATTAAATGGGTCCGAAAAGGCCAAAATAAAGGCTTATAGTGAGTGTGGCCAATCAATCCATCAAATTTCAACAAAAATTAACCGCAGCCGTAAAGTTATTTCCTCATTCTTACACAATGAGCATAACTATGGAAAGAACATGAAAGGCCGGCCATCTTCTTTGATTTCAGCAGCTGACAAGCGAATTATTTTGAGGCAAGCGTCCAATTCGCACGACTCTGCAGCCAAAATTAAAGAAAAGACCGGTGTAAAAGCATGCGTGCGGACTGTGCAAGGAATTATTTCTAATGCTGAACATTTAAAACGTCTTAAAATAAAAAAAAAACCGCCTCTTAACCAACTTCGAAAGACTCAACGCCTCGATTTCTGCAGGGCTCATATGACCTGGGCGAAGGAGTGGAGACTTGTAGTCTTTTCAGACGAAAAAAAATTTAATTTAAAGGGTCCAGATGGCTATGCTTTCTACTTTCATGATCTTCGAAAGGAAGAGCATACCTTAGATCGACTGCATAGCCGTGCTGGTGGTGTCATGGTATGGGGAGCCATTACTTACTATGGCACAATTGAATTGCAATTTCTCACTCCTCGTATGAATGCCACAGCATATAATGGTGTGTTAAAAAAAGCTTTCCCTGCAATCAAGGGTATTTTCGGACCGTTGGAATGGAAGTTCCAGCAGGATAACACCCCTATCCACACCTCCAAGCTCGTAAAGTCTTGGATTGAGCTTCAAAAAGTGCCCTTGCTAACCTGGGCCCCATATTCGCCCGACCTTAACATTATAGAAAATGTTTGGGGATGGTTAGCACGCAAATTATACGAGTCTGGACGGCAATATCCAACCGAATCGGAACTCATCGAAGGAATAAAAAGTGCATGGGAGACTATTTCACTGGATTATATAAAGAAATTATATGACTCATTACCCAACAGGATGTACGAGGTCATAGTCAACCGTGGTGGCACAACTCATTATTAATTCTTTTACAAATAAGTTGTATATTTATCAAATTAAAATAAAAAAAATATTTGTGGATAGTTTCTGCCCATTTTCTTATGTTATTCGGCATTTTCAAGTGGGGGTTCTAATCAAATGTCCGAAAAAAAAAATGGATTTTTCATATTATATTCTTATATTCTTTAAAATTCTGTTAAAATGTTATTAATTCAGTTACCACCTTAACTTTAATTTATTTTCGACTATAATGTTATAAGCTTTCATTGGTAAAAAATTAATTTCAAACGTTCTATTTTATTGGCTGATATTAAGCTTCAAAGACAAAAAGCATAGGGGGCGCTAATCGGTTGTCGGGCAGTGTATATGTATGAATCTTAGTAAATTCATTTTATAGTTTTTCAAATATTCCGTCGAAAAATTTAAAGTTTGAATAAAAGAGTATTAATTTAGCAGTAGGAACAAAATTATCAACTTTATATCTTGTCAATTTTTTGGAAAAAGTTAATGAGTTAACCGTTTTTACACCAAGCTTGTCTATATTTTTGTTTTTATTTTTGTTAGTTATTGAAAACACTCTTTTCGCCGCAGAACTACTTGACGGTAGTTTTGGTAAAGATTACCTTAAGCTTGAGCGTACCGAAAATGTATTCAAAATTTTACACATGTGTGCAAAAAATAAATAAACATTTCTTACCAGTTCTTCTGAGGTACCCAAAAATTGAACACGATAAACGAAATGAAGTTTGAACAGATTAAAGATATAGAATGTTTATTTTTCAATTTGATTGACATACTCGTACAATTTGACTTAAAACTAACTTATTACTAAAGTAAATCATGTTGGATCAACAATCGGGCCCAACGTTCTTCTGTTGGCTTTACATAATGCTATATCATATTAATGTTTTCTTAATCTAATTCATGATTTTTTAATATTAGCAGTGTAATAATTTTTGATGAATGGGCTTTTTCAACATCAAGTCTGCATGCTTTTTGAATTTCAATTTGTTGAAAAAGTTGATTCCCAAGTACCTTGTTGAAAATTTGACTGTTATTTCAGTGTTGTTTTAAACCTTAGGTTGATTGTATCATAGCGTTTTGCAAACTGTCATCTTCGAATGATAGTCACTGGTGTTTGGAAGCAGATGAGTTTGTCGTTCGGTCTTTTCGCTGTTTATATTGAGTTCCCATAGGTTTTTAATATGCACTTACGCTCTCCTCGAAGTAATTTCTGGTGAAAAAGCGGTGGCGTATGTGATGGAGTCGTCTGCATAAAGCTATGTCTTTTCACCTGGCATTGTTGGCTGGTTGGGCGCAAAAGCACTATTTCGTTTGATTGAGGTTTAACACGAAATCAATACTCGCAAAACTTAGAATAGAGCAAGTATAATCGAGGGTAGTTTCAAACCCCTCTTACCTTCCATGGTTACGTCCTCGTATTTTTGATTAGATACATATATGTACATATTACTAGTACGTGTAGAAAAGTTCCAATGATACACGTGTCGATTCCAAAAAAATTTTGTGATTGATTGAATATTATCATGTGTGATTTTATTACATTAACCGGAATTAATATTAACTTTTTAAGATTTGGCTATAAGTAATGCGGAAGAGTCTTGGTACATAAAAAAAATTACAGGCTTTTGCCAATATACATATGTATATAAATATGTAGTACATAAGTGTTCACGAGACCCAAAATCAATAATTATTTACGTTATGTAATTGGTTGAAAAGAATATTAAATTTAACTCCTATAAGAAATTGAAGCCTATCAATTACAATGGATGTTGATATCGGATGTCTTCCACCGCTAAATATTAAGATAAGATATAAAGTTTTTACGTGGAATATTTTAGTGGGGAAAAAGAAATTCAAGCGTTTGGATGTTTTGTTTAAAAGGTCGGTTTTAAACAATAGAAGAATCTTTTTACGAAGGTAATTAAACAATTAGACAAAACAAAATACAGGGTGCGTTTTATATTCTAGGTCGATTATTTTGTTTTTCATTAACTTTTAAATTAAATACAATTTTATAATTTATATATTATATTGATTGATCATTGATCAACGATGTCGGTGAAACGAGAGCCTCAGCCTGTGACGCAAAGGAGAGCTAAGAGGTACCCGGACATACACCAAAACTCTGCCTCACTTCATCAATCTTTTCTCGCGTACGTTGGCCTATTTGTCACACTTTCTTAAATGTTTCTCCCAGTGTATACAAATTTTCAAAATTAAAAATTATACGCTGAATGGTTAACTTGCACGGCACATGATTAATGCACCAAAAAAGTCACGTTATTTAAATTTACAATTGAATAAATATTAAAATAAAATGTTTAAATAATTTCAACAATTTTTTGCTCTGTAAAATTCTCCATAATAAATTTTAATTGACTCCTCTCTTCGATTGTCAAATTCCAAATGACAAATTTCATTCACACGAAAATGGCAATTAAATATCATCGACCTGAAACATATAACACACCCTGTAGGTTCTCCAAACACAAGCTGTTGGTCCAATGTTTCATTACTCTCGTTGTTATTCTGGAAAAAAATAATGAAATGGTGTCAAGTCGCATGATTGCAGCGGCCAATTGATAAACGCTCACCGTATGATGCGACACAGTAGCAAAATTTCTCCTTCGCAACTTATAGTTTTGCGTCGCGTATATGGCATGTTGTGTAGTGCTATTAACCCACAGGTTCAATGTAGATATGGATTTTTTTCAAGCTCTGGCCACACAAATTCGGTTAACATGGCTCTATACCCGAGACCATTAATAGTAACGATGTGTTCTTCATCATTTCGAAAGAAATAAGTTCCAATCATGTCGTCATGCAATAACGCGCACGAAACATCAAATCTTTGTAAGCGCTTGATGCAGCGCCCAGTTGAAAAACTCACGGCGTTTTATAGATATAGTCGTCTGGATGCAATAGAAAACCTTACGGAAATTTTGATAGCTGGATATGTCATTTTACAGCTGCTGAGACACAGAGCCGGACAAGCTATACGTGCAAACTGTGCAAATGCGCAGGGCACTGAACCCAAGGGGCGCCTTGGGCGAGCATTAAAGAGCACTACCTACCTTCTTTTTTAAGTCTCATTTCTTTTTATAGCTCACACCAATATTGATATTCATTATATAACTAGCCGCTAATTCTGAATTTAAAGACAGATGTAATATCCATATCTACTATTCCAAAAACAAGTCGATGTTTGCTCTCACAGTAAAAAAAAAACTACATCATAAAATCTTTACAAAGTGCACGATTTTGTTCACTTAACAACAGATACATAACTAGTTATTTGCTATTTTTCTCTTTATCAATCTGTAAACGTTATTCTTCACACCGTGAAGGCATTTATTTTATTTTCATAACCATAAAATAAAATCTCAACAGCAAATACAGACAATTAACAGCTTGCATGTTGATAACATGCTCATGATGTCAGTTCTTCTATATAAAATCGAAGTCAGCAATGTTACTCGAAAAAATTCATACTCATTGACATAACAGCGCGCAAAATTGAAAATTGCGTCTTTGAATTTCAACTCTTCCCATTGAGTGTTTTGTGTACTATGTTTTAGTTTGGCACTTTATGAGTGAAATCTTATCACTGTCATGTCGTGTGGCTCGTGTGTCTAGATGAGACACACATTTAAAACAAGGGATTTTTTGACCAATCTAATTACCTTATTTGTCTATTGTGATAGAAAAAAACTCAAAACAAAAGAAAGGATAGGGAATCTATATTGAGGATAAAACTTGCTACGCTCCTATTTCTGTAGTATTACATATGTATAAGATTTTAATAATGGTTCAAACATGAAATGAAAACAGACTGGTGTTCAAAACCAAATTTAAGAGTCTTGAACCAAGAGTTTTTTTGTTCTCTGCTGCTGACATTCCCTGAATTTGGTTGTTAATGATTCAGCTTGCTGTTCGTTGGAAGCTGTTAATTTTTTTGACATCGTTCAATGCCTATACAACTTTGAATAAGGTTCAACAATGCGTTTGGAAATAAATAAAAAAAAATGTCGCTGGTTTGACCTTAAAAACCAGATGGGAAAGTAGACTAGATGCTTTAAAACTATTAAAAAAAAATCTTAGGAGATATAATATGAAGCTCTTATTGAAATATCTGAGGCTGGAAACGTCAATTATCTTCACATACGTTAGCAACAATATTAATCCTGACGTATTAACACAGCGTAAATTCAACTTTCGTAAAGCTAATTTTGAAAAACTAAACGATCTTATTGGTAGGGTAAATTTCGATTTTATATCTGATTATAATACACATATCGACATAACTATCGCTACTTTTTATGCACATATTTTTGACTGTTGTTCCCAATCCATCCCAATACTTTCTCAAAAAAACATAACTTCTTCTCCGCCATGGTATAACAAAGAACTTCGCTCTCTTCGCAATAAACGTAACAAACTTTGGCAAACATTTCTAAGGTCCAAATCAGAGTCTGATTTTTCTAACTACACTTTAGCTTATAATAACTTCTCCGTTTTGTGTGAATACTTATACACAAGATATCTTTCTCAAATGCAGTCTGACCTTATCTCTAAACCAAAGTTGTTTTATCAGTTTATTAATAGTAAAAAAAAATTTGATGGTTACCCCTCTGTATTAAAATTATACGATTCTTCGTCAATGGATCCAAAAACTATATCCAATCTTTTTGCAGAATTTTTCGGGGCGGCGTTTTCGTGTGACAATTCTGAGGCTGACGTTAGCTATTTTAGTTATATGAACGGCTGCACCCAGACTTCCCTTACTTCCATTAATATTGACATATCATCGGTGATAAATAAAATGAATCTGCTCAAAGATGATTTCTCTTTTGGTCCTGACGGTCTCCCTTCTGTTTTGTTGAAAAAATGTACTGCCAACTTAGCCCAGCCACTTACTGCACTCTTCCAAAAGTCCATTTCAACAGGAATTTTTCCCCAGCTTTGGAAAGATGCTTTTATTATACCTGTGCATAAGAAAGGACCTAAAAATGATATAGTTAACTATAGACCAATTGCAAAACTTTCTTGAATACCGAAACTCTTTGAGAGTATTATATATGACAATATGTTCTTTTTTTGTAAGCCGATTTTTTCAACCAAACAACATGGTTTCCTAAATGGCAGGTCCACTACCACTAATCTGGTAGATTTTGTATCTACTACCCTGTGTGCTTTAGAAGTAGGAAAAGAAGTCGATGCGATAGCTACTGATTTTAGCAAAGCTTTCGACAAAATATCCCATAATATAATATTATTTAAGCTAAAACAACTCGGCTTTCCGGCTTTCCGGCTTTAATGATTTCATGGATTCAATCATATTTATCGAAACGACAATACAACGTTATATTCAGGTCGTGTATATCTACCTCCATCCGTGCAACGTCTGGAGTTCCGCAAGGTAGCCACCTAGGACCACTTATTTTCGTTCTAACCACTAATGACGTTGAAAAAATATTTTCGAACTCTGATCTGTTAATCTACGCAGATGACATGAGAATATGCCGAAAGATCTCTTGTGCCGATGATTCCAAATCTCTGCAAATCGACTTGGACAAATTCTACATATGGTGCCAAAAAAACCTCCTGGAACTCAACGTTAATAAATGTCAAGCCATAACATATACCCGTTAACGTCCTCCATTAGCTCAAAGACAATATTTTATAAATTACGAACCCATTCCCATTGTTACTTCTATCCGTGATTTAGGTTTATTATGCGACTCCCAACTGAACTTTCGCTCTCACATTGATAACATTATAAACAAAGCTAACTCTTCACTTGGATTTATTAAACGCTGGTCCAAAGAATTCTCCGATCCCTATGTTACAAAGTCCCTCTACATGACTTTTGTCCGACCACTTTTGGAATATGCATCTCAGGTCTGGTCGCCTTATTATCAAGTTCACATTAATCGCATTGAAGCCGTCCAACGAAGATTTTTACGTTTTGCCTTGCGTGGACTTGGCTGGGACGATCCTTTTAACCTTCCTCCATATGAAGAACGTCTAAAGCTTCTAAGTTTACAATCTTTATATGCGCGCCGTAACACTTCTGATATTATCTTCGTTCATCAGTTATTAACATGTAACATTGACTGTCCCTGTTTACTACAACAGATCGTTTTTAATACTAACCAACATCGTTTTCGATCTACGACTCTTTTTCGACTCCAATACCATAGTACTGACTACGGACTAAACGAACCCCTGACAAGAATGTTGAGTAGGGTAAATAATTCTAACATATTTGACTTAAACTTTAGTAAATCCTCACTTAAACATGCCCTATTACGCTACCCCTCCTGATACTTATCCAAATTATCCTATTATTAATCAATTTATTAATTTTTAGACTTAAGTACTTAATGTTAGACTTAAGGTATTTTTATTGTGATATAGTAGATATAAGTGGCTTGTATTAAGCTTAATTAAATTAAATTAAATTAAATAGAAACACTGCAGATTCATTAGGAAGTAAAATTTTAGTTTCAAGTTTATATGTTGCATATTAATCTGGTTTGTTATTTTAGAAAGTCCGTCTGTTAATTTATCTAACAGCGTTCTAGTTCTGGAAGCTACTAAAAACTCTTTAGTGGAAATGCGATCAGAAGAACAGTTCACTAACGTGCATTCAGCTGAAGCCATAGCTCTAAATCTAGAAATACCATCACAGCTTCTTCAAATAACATGTATGCGTGCTATTAAGAGGTTTTTACTATAAAATATTAGACCAAGCGATTAGTTCCATTGCGGAAAGATTTGAACAGCTAAAAGAATATAACAACATTTTTTCATTTTTAAACAATATTGGTGAGTGTTCCAAAAATGTGGGCTTAGCTGCATCTTGACATTTGAAGAGTTCAAAGATTTAAATGGTGCGGAATCGCATCAAGAGCTATTACTTTTATCTCCACTTGTAAAACAAGGCAGTTCAGCCTTTGAAGTGCTTATCTACATTTATACATCAAACTTTGAAAACCTTCTTCTTAATGCATTAATAGCACTTCAAATATTAAATAACTTGCCAGTAACGGTAGCTTCAGGGGAACGTAGTTTTTCGAAATTAAAATTAATAAAAAAATACTTGAGGACCACAATGACTTAAGAAAGAGTCAAAGAGAAAAAGAGCTCATTAAATCATTAGATTATGATGATCTGGTAACTGAGTTTGCTATAAAATAAAAGCCAGAAAAGTCAATCTAGGCAATAGTTTCGGTTCCATTTATTTTTATTAAAATAATAATTTTATTATTGTTTCCTTCACTGAATAAATATGTAAATATGAATATAAAACTTTTAATTCAACGATAAAATTAATGAGTTGATTATTTATTTGTATATTGTTATATTTTTGAATTAGTTTTTTATTTACTTTAACTTCAATAAACATTTTTTTCGGTTCCTATATTTTTGTGATATATTTTTTGGCTTTAGTTCGCAATTATTTTTGTATTCTTTAGTTACTATTATTTTTGTGATATAGGTACACACAATTTTAATTAGATATAAGTAATATCTAGGAATAGGCCTCTTGGGTCGTTAAAAAAATGTATAAATGGGGGTCGTTAAAAAAATGTATAAATGGGGGTGGCCGTGGCGCGATGGATGTGTGCTCGCCTGTCAACATCATGATGACAGGTTCGATCCCTGCCGTCGTCTATGTCGCTTTAATTCCATTAAAAACCTTCTAAAAATTGTCATCAATGGGTTGCTGGTTTACTCATTACATGTTGTTCAGGCATAACACTAACAACATGTAATTGAGTTGAACTAGTATGCCCAACAAGGATGAACACGAATAAAATAATGTGAATTATATAAGCGACATAGAAATAAGAAACGGCATTTCTCCGCTTTAGCTCAGCCGCCATCCCTGGAGATAAAAATATCTGAGACAACCACCAACAGTCACAGAACATCGTGTCACACATCTTTCCTATCCTTCTTTCTCTTCATTAACTTCACGCCCGCGCTGTGTTGAAACATTTAAAGGGTAATCATAATCCCTTGAGCGCGGGTAGATTATAAAAAAAAAAAAATTGCAAAGTCTATCCCTTGAGTAATGAGGAAATAACTGCTTCTGCCAATCGCCGCAATTGAAGGGCGCCACTGATGAAGCTTGCACAGGGCTTTAATTTAACTCGGGTCGGTCCTGCTCAGACATAACTATCATTACAATCTGGTCATACTTTAGAAGAAATCTGTAGTGCAAAAAAACTGATTACCAGTGACTAAGAATACTCACAATCAAAATACCCACAAATGTTTACATTGGATACCTTTTAAAAAGTTAGACAAGAAAAATAGACCTTCGGCCTAATTTTGACGATGCTGATGCATGTCAGCTATGTCTTCTTTTTCATCATCATCATCATCGGCTCGACAACCGGGTTCCGGTCCTGGCCTCTTTCAACAAGTCTCTCCACCTATCCCGGTCTCTAGCCGACGCCATCCAGTTGCGCACCCCAAGGCTTCGGGCGTCCTGGTCTACGCCATCTCTCCAGCGCAAGCATGGTCTACCACGCTGCCGTCTACCATAGAATGTACCACAAAGAACTTTCCGAGCAGGTTCCTCTTCGCTCATGCGAGCTAGGTGCCCTGCCCACCGGAGTCTACCGAGCTTAATTTTTGTCACGATATCTGCTTCTAGGTAGATTGCGTACAATTCATGATTGTACCGTCTCCGGAATCGTCCTTCCTCACATATGGGGCCAACAATTCTCCTTAAGACTTTTCTCTCGAACGCAGCTAAGAGGTCGGAGTGCCTTTTGCTAAGCACCCAAGTCTCGGATCCATATGTGAGTACTGGCAGGACCATGGTCCTGTACAGCAGCAGTTTTGAAGTTATGGTGAGATTTCTGGATTTGAAGAGCTTTGACAGACTATAGTAGGCTCTGTTGGATTTGAGAAGCCGCCCGCGTATTTCTTCTTCTATATTGTTATCGGCTGCTACTATTGACCCAAGGTATTTAAAGGATTGCACCACTTCAAATTCGTGCTCCGCTACCTTGATTGTTTGACCAACTGTTCCTCTCGCATTCGACGCCACCATGTACTTTGTTTTACCTTCACTAATGTGCAGCCCCAGATTTTGTGCCGCCTGCTCGATCTGGATGAAGGAATCGTGTACAGCTTGTTCGGATCTTCCGATGATGTCAATGTCGTCTGCGTAAGCTAGTAACTGGCTGGACCTGTTGACGATTCTTTTTACAAGGTGAAAACCCATGATTTTTCCCATGTGACACGCTATTTCCATATTTAAAATACAAAAGGTAGGTATATGATTTTTTTGCCCACAAATAATTCGAAAAACGACTTGCATTCGGATTTGCTAATACCAAGTCAAATATCATTCAAAAACCTACAAAGCATTACAAATACATGTGTACATATTTCTTTCGTGTATTCAAACACATCTGTTTTTATATAAGTAATATCAGACTTATTGATCTAATTTAAAAATAACATCAAAGCCGCACAGACACTTTACAGAACAATTCACTTCGTATTCGATGTGTTGAAAATGAATTAAATTATCAAAAGTGTATACCACTTGAGAATGACCACTTGAAATGTATTTCATAAACGTTTACAACAAAGATTTTATTTTTTAGCGTAACATTGCAGTGCTTTATCAATAAACAGTAAAACAAATCAATTAACATGACAAATTGTCGTTTTGTCAATAATTTGAAGCTTTGTTTCCCCAATGGAAATTGAATTTGTGTCCAGGCAGTCTTACCTCTTACCTGTAGATGTCGGCATCTTCATCATGATTCTCTTGTAAATTTGGCTTTTTGAGTGTGAAATGCTCAGTTTGTCTAAATTAAATGTCAACAGAACCTAGGGGATTGAATAGAATAGGATAGACAGTTGTTGATTCTATTATCGTTTGTCTTTTCATGCAATTTGAAGTTAACATCAGTCAGAATGTATTTTGAGTTGTTGTCGTTACATTTAAGATCCATGCAATTAAATGTAGGTAATCAAGATTAAGATGTATTGTTCATGTTGTACAATTATTTAGAAATGCTTATGTTGAATAAATACTACATACAAGTTGTCATTCATATCCATCTTGTCTTTTATGACTTCCCAAGAGAGAGGTCTGAAATCTGCCAGTATATTTGTCATAAGAAATTGACAATTTTTTTTATCTTGACATCTGGCATCGTGTAAATATTATTCTGAAATTTCTTTTTATCATACAATTACACACACAAAAAACAGACTTATTTTAAGATATTACCATGATCCTACTTAAAAATGTTCTAATTTCAAAAGCTTTTTCATAACTGATTCTTACTTTTTAGCACTTATATAAACTAATATCTTAATAGAGCCCAAGACTGGGAAAGTTTATGACAATTACTAAGTAAATATCCTTATTTTAAGATATTGACTTTAATAAAATGTTAAAGATAATATGAGTTGAGTATGACCACTGAGGTCAGAGATTCGATTGATACTCGTATTATAAAATCAAGTACCACAAATAATTTAAAGGTTCGAATAAAATCTGCGAGAAATAAAACTGCCGAAATAATACCCATAGAGCATGGAGAGAGAGTTGCAAACTCACCTAAACCGAACAATAAAAAAAAGTATAAATATAAAAGTAAATAATGAGAAATAACATTTTTCCCCTGAAACAATTTGCTTATATAGAGTTCGCATAGTACATGTACTACTTGATGTTGAGTTTGGCAATATGCTCCATTCACCAAAATTTTCAAAAATTTTCCAGTTTATCTCATTAAAACCATTAATTTTCTGTTAATAGAAAAAATACGATTTTGAAAACCATTTTTTAAAATTTGTATGGAAGGTACCGTTAGTTTTAGATAAAACAAAATTTTTTTTCTCAAATCTTGTAGATTATGTTAAGAAACTTTTATTTGTCGAGTTTGAAAAAAATCGAGCATAGGGTTTTCGAAATATTGAGTTTCCAAAAAAATATTTTGATTTTTTTTTTTAAATCCAAAAAATAAAAAATTGAAAATTTGAATACGTAATAATATTCAAACTTTGGAGGAGCTTTGGCATAAAAAAAAATGATTTAAATCGGCTGTACCGTTTTAGAGAAAATCAAAAACAAAAAAAATGGACCCAGGGGGGCTACCAAAAATAACAATTTTTTTGTAAAATATTTTTCAACCATTAGCTAGTTTTCACCAAATGAAATTTTTCAAATTTTTTTAAAAAAATTCTGTGGGACAGTTTTTGAGAAAAAAAATATTTATAAAATTTCGAAAAAAAAATCGTATGGCAGGTACGTTTATTTTTGGTCTTAAAAAAAAACAGAAAAAAACGTCCGGGGGGAAAAAATTAAAATCCATATCTACCAAGTTTGAAGAAAATCGGCCAACCCGTTTAGGCTGTAGTCGAACCGACAGACAGACAGACAGAATTGCGAGACCCACTTTTTTGGTCTTCGCTATCATCGTGATGTCAACTTTGATCAAAATCTCGAGTTCGATTTTTTTACGAATGCATAACTTTGCAAGTAAAAAATTAAGGCTTTAATAAATTATTTGGCTTACCTATTCTTGTAATATTATAGCAGATGTACCACAAGGTTCAGTGTTAGGTCCGATCGTATACACTATTTTAAGCTATGGCTTTTAAGAGGTGATTATCTTTTCATTCAGTCTGCGCTAAATGTTGTGCAAGATTATTTTTTTTGATTGAAAGATAAGATAAAATGCTTCAAGGAGCCTTACTAAGCTTGTTTCTTGCCAAAGCAATAATCTTGGAGTTAGTGGAATAAACACGGACTAGCGTGCAAGTGCGAAATACTTTGGGGTAGGTTCACCTAGATAAAACTTTAATCTTTTACATGAACAAGAAGAAATAAAATAAAATGCACGACTGGGTCACACGAACTTGATCTTATGTAAAAGACTAAGAATTTCAAAAATTAATTTAATTAGAGAAAAACTGTTCATAAGCATAAAATTATTTTTTTAAATGACTAAAACAACTCCTTTTGTAGTTGGAGCTAAGCACAGGATGCCATGTGTTTCGAGCAAATATTAGTTTATGCAAGAACAAAATTATAATTCGTTCGTAGTAGTTACTTAAAACAATAAGCTTTTATATACAAATTTTTCAAACATTCTTTAGAAAATATTTTGGCATGCCAATTTTAAGTTTTTTTTATTATTGTTCGAATAAAAATTAAATTTCCAAGAAAAAATATTGAGCCGTTTTTGAGATATTGAATTTTCAAAAAAAAAAATATTTTTTTTTTTAAATTCAAAAAAATGTTTTCTTAGAGTTTTGAAATGCAATGTTTCTTAAACTTTTTAGAAGCTTTTCTATAAGAAAATTCATTAAAATCCGTTATGCCAATGATGAGAAATTAAAAATTTGAAAAAACCGTTCTATGGTAGGTATAGGTACAGTCAGTAATATCATGTTTTCAAATTTTGTTATTCTTCTTCTTCCTTTGCTTCGGCGCTGTTATGATCTCGATGTCGAGGGGATCATAACTCTCCCACGTATCTGCTTCACACTAGTGATCCGTCTGTGTGATCCAGGCCAACTGAATGCTGGTGTTTTTGCATTTGTTTGTACCAGGAGTGTTTAGGCCTACCTTTCTTTTTATTCCGTATTGGAACGTTGTATGATATTGCCTTTTTGACGGGGTTCTCAGGATCTCTCCTTGGAACATGGCAATACCAACTGAGTCGGTCGTGTTCAATTTTTTGGGAAATGGTATTCTTAACATGAAGGCTTCCTCGGATCTTCGTACTTCTAATTCGATCAAGCTTTGTAACAAATTTTGTTATTAAATTATAGATCGTTAGAATTACTCGAAAGAAAAAATCTTTGGCAAAATTCTGGGAACCGTTTTCGAGAAAAATACGATTTTCGAAAACCATTTTTTAACATTTGTATGGAGGGTACCGTTATTTTTAGGTAAAATATTTTTTTTTTCTCATATCTTGTAAATTGTATTACAAAACTTTTATTTATTAAGTTTTCAAAAAATCGCGCATTGAGTTTTTGAAACATAGAGTTTTCAAAAAAAAAATTAGAACATTTTTTTAAAAATCCCAAAAAATTGTTTGAAAATTTGAATACACAATAATATTGAACCTGCTAGGGAGCAGGCAGGTACCGTTATTTTTGGTCTTAAAAAAATAAAAAAACGTGTGGCGGACAAAATTAAAAACGATATTTACCAAGTTTGACGAAAATCGGCCGAGCCGTTTAGGATGTGGTCGAACAGACAGACAAACAGGCAGAATTGTGAGACCCACTTTTTTGGTCTTCACTATCATCTTAATATCAACTTTTATCAAAATCTCGAGTTCGATTTTTTTACGAATGCATAGCTTGCTTTATAGTACCTATAAGTCGCAGGTAAAAAGGCCAACTCTTAACTTAGCAATGATTACCAAATGATTCCCTGACCGTTTTCAACAGCTATTTGAAATATGGAATCAGTTTCACAAAGAATTGTCAAATTCAATAAATGCTATATTATATCTTGGCTATGACCTTGATAACATGTTGATTTCAAACCTAGTTTTTATTTTATAGTTTATAAAATTTATTTTATAGTTTAAAATAATTTCAGATTTTTTTATTTATAAATTTTGATTTTGTGATATTTGTATTCCTCTTTAATATTAGTTTCGAAGAAAACAAAATTTCGAATAACTTGACAAAATAGTCTTTTCTAACCTATAGACATCTTATACTTACTTATTTAAGGTGGCATTATAGTCTTGGATGGACCAGGGCCCCAACCAACAGACTTCTACAGCCAGCTCAGTCCCTAGATATCTGTCTCCAGTTTCGTACGCCAAGTTGGTTAAGGTCCTCTCTCACTTTTGTGTTTACTGCGCCCTCGGGATTGGATTCGAAAACTTTCTGAGATGGAGCATTTGGGTCTATTCGCTCTAAAAAACCCAGCCATCTCAATCGTTGAACTTTAATTCGATTGGATACGTTGGTTCCGGTGTACGGCGCGAACAGTTCTTGGTTAAATCTTCTCTTTCACTCTTCATCTATGCAGACACGCACGGGACCAAAAACCTCCAGGAATTTCCTATCGAACATAATCTTTCTCCTTCAAGGAGCGGGCTAGTAAAAGTCTAATAAAGGCACACTTCAATTGGTCAAAAGAGGACTTTGCTATACTCAATTGCCTTTTAAGTACAAAGAAGCAGCGATTGAAAAGAGTTTGATTTCAGTGCTGTTGTCATTGTCTGAATTAATTGCGGTGCCTAACGAAACAAAGTCCTAAACTACCTCAAATTATAGCTGAATTTTGTGACGTTCAGTCCAAGACGGCGATGTTGGTTGTCCTTTTTTGATGATGAGCATATACTTGCCTTCATTGACGGCTAAACCAACCCGTCCTGTTCGCTGCCGTCTCAATACTCACCACTAACAAGACGCTTTGTTCTTCCAATTGTATCATTGTCGTCAGACTATCCGAGTAACTTGACAGACTTTTGAAAGATTATGCCTCTAGTGGTGACGCGTGAGTTTTTCACTATTTTTTTCAGAACGCAGTTAAGGAAGTCGCATGGCATCGCATCACTTTCACTTAAACGTTTTTTTAAAATGCATCGGTGAAATCTTTTCCGACCTTGATGGATTAGCATTAGAACGCGCTTCGTCATTATGCACAACGGACAAGTTTGCCAGGAAAAACTAGACATTGCTCTAAGTGCGTCTCGATTTAAATTTCATTAGTTTTCTCCAAGACCTGCCCTAATGTGAATATTAAGTCAATGCTCAACTTTCTTGTTCTAAGGCGCACTGACATGGACCTATCACGTTGTTGACGAAAGGCTTGAGAAGTTCAAATAATACGGCAAAAAAAATCTCGTGTGAGACTGATGAATCTCTATAGCGCATTTCAGTGGGATTCATTTCTCGAGAATTCCATTCATCAGAAATACTTTCGTTCGACCATATTTTGCAGGTGAGCTGGTGCATACTTCCAATCAAGTCATCACTTGCCATTTTGAATTTTTCCGCTGCAACGTTTTTGTTTGACTTAAGAAGTTAGTAAACATTATTAGCAAAAATTTTGTTTTTTTAAATGTACTTTTGCACTTACTTTAGGATCCGCCGTTATTAAATTATCTTTTAGAGTTAATATATTTGTTCTCGTAGTATAGTAATGCTAACCCCATGGACACAATTAGCTAGAAGAATCACCGTAGCAGAAGCTGTCATAAAAATCGTTCATTCATGTAGACAAAAACGTCTATACAATAGTGAAGCGGGGCTCTAGCTTAACTGTTGGAAAATAAGCTCTCGTACAAAAAATAAAAGAGTTGAATTGTTGAAGTTTAAGTTGACTCAATTTTTGTTATAACTAACTTTTGATGCTTCAGCTGCTACTTTACATTGTAGCCCTGGATACTATTTACCTACCTTTTAGCTTTGAAAGTGCTAGCAGTTGCTGCTTGCTTCAAATACATAATTCTTTTCGACCAGTAAATCCAAACTCGAAAGATACTAGCTAAAGGAGTATTTATGAAAATAATTCATAATAACGAATAGTATATTTGTTAATTAAGAAATAGATATATCTTTTAATTATTTACTAGACAAAGATGGTAACTCGCATCAATACGACAATGATTTAAAAAAGAATAACAAAACAACTACCCGTAAGCCCGTATTGTATCTGATGATGCTCTTTGTTTTAATTTAAAGGCAAGCGAATTGTTGGTATTCGTGTAATCGAAGGAGAAGGATACCGACATGTAATAAATTCCAAATAATCATAACATCACGCCGCCGCCCAAGTAACAAATGTTCGTCACAGCGTGATTATCAGCTAGTGGTTGCCATTGCTGTAAATTGCTGCGGATATCAATTGTTTTAATTCAAACTCCGGAAGGAATAGTTCGACAGAAAAGAATAATGTGCTTCTATTAAGATGTGTTCGGTTTTTTATGTGCCCCGTATCGTGCTTCGGTCGGTGGTCGTTTATTAATTAAGTGAGGATATAGTTGATCGTAGGAAAAAATTAACGATCATTCAGTCATATTTGTTTTAATTTTCCTTACTCCTGTATATCAATTTATTGATTGAGTCCAAGGAATTAACATCTGCTTACTGCTTTCCTGTTGGTAGTACGAGTATACATTTGTGTGTACATGTTCATTTAAATTATTCTGGAGTCATAATCAAACTTAAGTACTTGATTTTGAAGTAATGATTGAGACGTTTGTTAATAAATATTAGTAGTAGATTAGTAACATATAGTTTGCTACTTCATCGGTGTTATATTTTTATTTTGCATGTAAAAGTGGTTGCTAAAGTAGGTGTGTTATATTTTCTTAAATTTATTTGGTTGGCATTTTTGAGTGAATGAAATTAGTCAGTTGGCATTTGGTAGTCGTGGAGAATGGTCGATAACAATTTACTATCGAGCACTTAACGCAGCAAGAAGATGTAGAAATTATTTAAATAATTATTCAATTGTAAATATGCGAAGAAAATTACGCTACTTTTTGGTATTAATCATGGGTCAAGTCCCAACGATCCACTGACTTGTCGCCTCCTCAATGCTTAAAGACAAAAAAAAAGAAATTGCTGAAATTATAACAGAAGTCTGCCAAATTGTTATGCAAAAAGAGAAGAAATTTAAAAAAGTTTGAATTTTTGATCAGAGCCTGATAAACGAACTAAAATATGTTTTTTTAATGGCGTTTTCAGAAGGTCTGGTTTTTGTTTGTAAATCCAGAGAATATAAAAATCATTAAAATCTAAATTTAAGGAAATGCTGATACTCTGTATTCAACAGAACACCCTGATGAGTTTCACCTTGTAGTGGTGGGGTGGCTTACGTCTTTTCTCCGGCTTGCT
The DNA here is from genome assembly GCA_911387755.1 of Chrysotoxum bicinctum. Lineage (NCBI taxonomy): Eukaryota > Metazoa > Arthropoda > Insecta > Diptera > Syrphidae > Chrysotoxum > Chrysotoxum bicinctum. The sequence goes on from OU426987.1 coordinate 180,507,641, forward strand.
GTGGATTAGACAACAAAGAAAACTCAAAAAAGACGCTAAGTGTCACGGTCATACATAATTTAAAGCGATCGAGACATCTCTTTCGTTCGATGTATGCATAGAAATCTATGGAATTGACGCAATAAAAATAAAATAAGATTGCTAAATAATAAAGATAACATTTTGAAAGCGAAAGGACAACAGTTGTAGTTCAAGCTATGTCCGATAAAATGTTGGTGGTATATCCTATCTCAGTTATCTGAGTAACGGATACCTGGTGCTGATGTATACAAATTTTGAACAATGTGATTGGGGCTTTACGGCCAAGACAAAAGGTAGTTGAGCGAAGGCGTCTCGTTTGCTGAGTCGTCTTGGTTAAAGCAATCGTAATTGATGGTCCTTCCCGGTACTTAAAATTAAAAGATTGCAGGGAGTATCTCTATCCCTATTTGCTGTAGGGCAAAAAGCAAGACTAATCGAAAATTTCGGTGCAGATTGTGGTTGGCTTCGATCAGCTATGGTGTGCACCACGGTGTTTTTACTCCATTTGCTTAATTTATTAAGCGCCTGTCATATTATTGGTGGTATTTTTAAAATAACTCCATAATATTAGTAACAAGTAACAAGAAAAGAACAAAATAAAGATATTGTTTATTAATATCTATAAAATAATAAAAATAAAGATATTGTTTATTAATATCTATAAAATAATAAATACCCTAATTGGGTACCTCGGGGATAGTGATTGATTAAATCCCCCGCTAATTATAGCCCCCATGGAGTAAGGACCATGGAATTAGTATCACTGGGAAGGATCTCTGTAAAGAGAGCTCGAGGTGGCTGTGGTTATACCAATCGAGATACGCGTTTGGCTATTGCTATTTACAATAGATAGATAAAATAATTAGATTCGTACCAAAGGTAGCACTGCCTACACAGTACAAATTTGGAACAGTCTGGAGATGCCTGACTCGTACTCCGAAGACAAGACCAACGATGAAACATTTAGTAGCGGTGTGGAGTTGGTTTGTTTAGGAATCTAGTCTTGCACCGGCTGAAAGGGGGTGGCGTCCTTTCATCCAGATAAAAAGCAACTGGAACTATGTCCTGGGCCGTCAGTACTTGATAGGCCAAGTAGTGGAGTGAAGTCTAACCGACAAGTATCCACTATAAATCCTATTCAGTTCTGTATTCAACAGAATAAACAAATTTAGGAGTGTTATTGTTCCCGTTTTAAAATTTGGCTGTTTTCTTCTCAAAGAAACACGGCTTTTATAAAGAATTACTTTTCACTTTTTGCTTTGCAGACTGATAAAACCTAAAATATTCGAGCAATTGACCTGATATTTTACTCACATTTAACAGTGGTATTGACGTTCAATTTAGAAAAATATTTGGTCCATTTAACAAAATATTTATATTGAATTTTTATCTCCAACCAATATAATGTTCTTATGTTCAAAAGTGCCCCGTGAAATGAAAATTTTTTTTTTAAACAATTTTTTTTCAAAATTTTACGTAATTAAGTATTATTTTTTTATTCAATATTCAATACTCTTATTAATTTTTGATCAAACACAAAAAACCGGATGTCAAAATGTTTTGGAGTTTTTGAGAAAATCAAAAATAACAAAAACTACTTTTGTTCTAAGAAAAGCCTTTTATTTTAGTTTTTACGTTTTTGGATTCTTAGGTGAATTTACGATTGAAAGGATTAACTTTCTTTTAACTATTTTTTTAATTATCGTCTTATAAGCATACAATAAAGTGACAAAGTACTGGATTAACACATTTTTTCATTGAGAACACCTGCGTGAGAGCTTGGCTTGGTATTGTTGGACGAACAGTTATTGGACCACGGTTCCTGAATTCAGTCATAAATGGAGAATCCTATCTGCAGTTACTACGAGACCTTCTGCCCGATTTGAATGACAACGTTCCCTTGACCATAGCAGACAATTTAATCTACCAGCAAGATGGAGCTCCAGCACACTACAGCCGCACTGTAAGGAACTGGCTTGATGAACATTTTAGTGACCGTTGGATTGGAAGAGGAGGTCCAATAGAATGGCCGCCTAGATCGCCAGATTTAACTCCGTTAGATGTTTATGCTTAGGGATTCATGAAGAACTATGTGTACGAAGTGGAAATAGAATCTTTGGAACAACTGAAACAACGGATTGAAGTGGCTGGAGTCAAATTACAGGAAAATTTATCAAGTATAAATTTATGTGCAGCAATAAGAAGGCGCTATAATCTTTGCCTTCTACAAAATGGGGATCATATCGAAAAATTTTTGTAATAAGCTTTAGTTAAAAAATAGTTAAAAATTTAAATAAACAGTAATTTAATTATGTATTTTATCTAAATATGCATGTATTTCTTATTTTAATTGATTTCAAGATTCAGGAACATTTTTGTTCTTATTTCGCAGTTGAATATTGAATAAAAAAATAATACTTAATTACGTAAAATTTTGAAAAAAAAATTGTTTAAAAAAAAAAACATTCATTTTTTTTCAAAATTTTGATTTTGAAAATTAATTTTTCAAAAACTCTTCACTCGAACAACTTTATTTAAAAACAAAATTAAAGAATGTATTTTTGGCTTTTCAAAATGCTATAGCATTACTCTGTAGGTATCACCGTTATTTTTTAATAATTTTTTTCCTGTTTTAAGTGATTTTTTTCTTAAATTGCCCCTCCCGCCTAAACGGGGGAAAATAGACCCCCCCTCCCATACGATTTTTTTCTTGTCTAAGTCCAACCTACACGCTCTAGCTTTTTGTCACACCTTATGCAAATCACCCTGTATATGTATACCCAATCCAAATAAAATTTGAAGAAGTTTGATTAGTTGAGTTCCAATGGATATTGCTTATTGAAAGATTATTAATTTCCACTTTTATAAGGTTTGAAAACGGAAGAGCAACATTACATTTTTACTTTTTAATTAAATTTATTTCCATACCTATAATATGACAGAAAAATTTAATCTGGCTCGAAGGACCAACATGTTCGCAGCCAATTGTATTAAATAATTAATTAATGTCTTGTAGATGTTACACTATGTGATAATTAATTCGCCCTTAGATTAACAAAAACTAAAAAATCAACTTTAAATTCCTTTGTTATATTTAACACAAGAAAGTTTAATTTTTTGACATTTTAGTACAAATAACCAATGTATAGGAATATCAAAGTAGTGTTCGTGACAGTTAACGTTATAAGGATCTATTTATACGCTCCAACAATATCTATTTCATGCGGCAGTCGAAAGCTTATTTGAAATTTGAATGCATCGATCGATGCATTGTGAAACTTAGCTTGGGTCAATTAGAGTAAGTACGAAAGGTAACTCCGTGCTTCTGTACTTAATTTAGTTTTGTTGTGAGCCTTGTGATATTTTTGATAAGAGCAGGGAAAATACTCAAGACATTCCCAAACAATTGAATGCAATGCCATTCAGTGGATTTCCTTACAAAAGTTGTAGCTGTAGCACAAAGTAAAATAAAACAAAGACAGTTTATGGATTCGCAGTAAAACAACTCACGACTACTCTTCCCATTATAGCTTTCTTAACAGAGAGGTGAAAATTTTAAAAATCTTAAAACAAATTTTCGATTTACTCAGATACATAATTCAATTTAACATCAAAGATATATAATAAAAACATTAGCAAATGAGTACCATTGCTTATTTTTTGTTCTCCTTTCTGTAGTGCAATTTATCTTTTTCAACTTTGGGCGTAATTTTTCAAATAATATTCATCAAGTAAAATATATTAAGCATACCTAACTATTTAACAGTCGCATCACATAGAAGCACAGTTGACAACTGGCATTCAGTAAAAGTACAAAAAAATGAATTAGGTAAAAAAGGGTTAGATTTCTTTGAAGGAGAGTTGCAATAAGAAAAGGGTGTTTAGCTGTAGGTTTAGTGTTAATTGAAAAAAATAAAAAGAAGACAAGTACCAAAAGAGCCCGACCTTATCTAATGACCAATGATTACCGCCCCTAATTCTCACTGCCCAAAATTAAACAAAAAGGACCGTTTCTTGAATTGCCAGTGACAAATTGTAGAACTTCATGACGTTATTGTACTTAGGTTTAAATAATAGTCGTCCTATATTACAATACTTTTTTTTAATTAAAAAAAATATACCTTAAATATATAACAGAGTTTCCATTAGCTTTGAAAAAATAACGATTTAAACCTTTTTGATTGATTGTCATAAATTATTATTAACAGAGTTGATATTTTATTTTATAGAATTTTTCAAGGTCATTGCTATTTTTGGCACCTAGTAAAATTATATATTCGCAAAAATTGCATACCATTTATTTATTTATTTATTTCGTCATTTCGTCTAAAAGTAAATATGGCTTACTTAGTCAATTTCATAATAAGTTTTTTTAATATTTCTATTCAACTTTCAAGTTCGATTATTGTAGAATGATGCGAGATAAAGAAAAATTTATTAAGACTTGTTCTAAGACAACACCCCGGTGTATGTCTTATAAATAATTCCAATAAAGGATTACAATCAATATGACCTGTAATTACATTTCTTACAAGTTAGACCAAGTAATTAATTATCCTAGTTTGTAGAAGTTTCAATCAATCATTGCACACCGATCTTTATATGTTGGCAAAGGCAGGGTCCATTCAAGTTTATGAAGAGAATATTTCGTGACTCTTTTCTGGATTCTTTCAATTCTATTGCACATTCATGTAGCATGTAGACCAAACTATACAGCAGTTTATTCTAAAATCAGTCGTACAAAACTAAGAAAATGTGATTAAATTGTATAAGGCTAGGACCGCACTTGCGATTTCAATCGCACGATTTTTTAGTCGCAAAAATAGAACACATGAACTTGCGATTGCGATCGTAAGCTTAAATGAAACAAATGTACTCAAATGGGTATGCCCACACTTGCAATTTAAATTACTGCGACTTAAAAATCGTAGTCGCAAAGAAAAATGGGCATGCACGCACTTGCGATCTTTATTCCACGATTTCTTAGCCGCAAGGAATAAGACACATGGCGTTAAATGCGAATGCACGCACATGCGACTTAAAAATCGTAGCCATTATAAAAATGAAACAAGTTCCATTTTAGAAGAAGGGAAACAAAAAATATAAAAACAACAAAAATTTTTCTGTCGCTATTTATTTGTAGCAAATGCTTGCACTGACATAAGAAGTAGTGTGTTTCATTTTTTGCGATTAAATAATCGCGCGCAAAAAAATCGCAAGTGCGTGCATGACAATAATTTGTAGCGACTACGACTTTTTAATCGCTTCGACAAAAAATCGTAAGTGCGGTCCTAGCCTAAGGGCACTAAAGTTCCATAGAATTCCTTAACAAAAATCCCAAGCATAGAATTGCCACTGGACACTGGAATCAACATGCAATGTGAAATCTAGTCTGGAGGCGAATACAACTACCAAATCATGATTAAAAACACTTTGAAGAAAATATTTAGAAATACAATAGTCAAATAGGTTCGTACTGAAGGGCCTAGAAAATGTGAGAGTCAAACATTTTTTGACATTTAAATCGACATTTCGACAAGGAAATTACATCTTTTTGGAGTTGCATGCAATCCGAAATTGAATTGATTGTTCTATTTATTTTAAAATCATCAGGAGGCTAAGGATCAATCAGTAGAGGATTTATGCAGCTCTATGTAAGTGCAAATACAGTTATTTACCCGAAGAACATTCTACTAGCCCATTCAAAACGCAAATCTATAAAAAGGCTCGTTTTTGTTCAGATCAAATGTACATCTTTAGTTATGAAGATACAAATCACTCCCCTTCAATAAGAAACTCGCCTTCTGGCAAAAAGTCTCTATTCTACTTTGATATTAATGGAAATAGAATGTGGTTGCAAATTACAATAAAAAGCAATTGAATATAGAATTTCTTTGATCCTATTAGTCGGCATCAGCCACGTAATCCCATTATTTTGGAATGTTTCATCCACCCAACTCAGATCTGGTAAATCGTTTCGCACATATCTTTCAATTCTTTAAAATTTCAAAACGAGTTTGTTTTGCAGCTTTTAAATACTACCTTGCAACCATTTTATTGGCTGGTCTTGTTAAACATTTTTGTTCCGCGAAAAATATCTTTGGTATATAGAACACAACAAATTTTTAACTGGACTGTTTTCGCCAATATTTGGGTATAATTTGTAAATTGTATTCTCAATTATAGAACAATATCTAAACAGTTCCTTAGACCTAGACGTACACAAGAACAAACTACGAAGTAAGAACAAAAAATATGAATACTTCTAACAATATCTGAAACTTTTTAAGGAATGGACATAAAGATACATATTTAACGTCATTAATAAGTGTACAAGTTAGAGATTTATTTCCATGTCAAGTGCCAAAGACCAAAGACAATTACGAATGAGTACCATAGAACTTTGGTCGGTTGAAAAGGAATCAGAAGATTCTCTGATTCATTGGGGAATTGTGTTGAAAATTTCCAAGCTCTTGTTTGTAAATTGATACTCTCGGAAAAAGAAATATAATACGATACGGTAAAGCACGACGCGACGACGACGACGTACGGTCGTGCTACTTTCAGAGGGAGTGCCAAGCCAAAGTGGATGAAGGATCTCAGCCAAAATCATCTGTGAATTTCAGTCCCATAGGAATAAATGATTTTCCCTCCCTCAACAATTATTTTCATTATTACTTTTATTGTTTATGTGTGCATTCATGACACATTTAATCTAAGAGATTGGATCGATGAGAAAAAAGATAAGTAGGTAATTTTTTGTTCTGTAAAATAAACATTTGGGGTATTTATGTCACTTGGTTGTATCTTGTATGCTTATTGTCGTCTGACTTTTGTTCATTTTGTATATGCATGCCTTTAAAAAATAGAACAAAAAACTTGTAGATACCATAGCTAAAAATTGTATCAAACTACGAAGATTTGTAATTTTGTGGAAGGGTATGTCATTGTTTCTTTGTAAAATATAACAAGATTATACAAAACCGAAGTATGTATCTAGAGGGATATTCATCGTAAAAGCGTCATGAAATAGGTACAACTATCACAAAAAAAAAATAATGGAAAATATTTTAAAAAAGTTTTCCTGCATATATGTAGGTAAATCAATAAATTAACAAAATAAAACCGAAAATCAAAAATTTGCAAATGTCATTTTTAAACAATTAAAAAAAACAAACATCCTTATCCTGAAACCTGAATCCCAACATTTCAGTGTTCCTTAAGTTTGGCATTCAGCATTATGAAATTCTATGTTGTGTATCTCCTTCTACACCGATGGGTCAAAAATGGAAGAAGGAACAGGAGCTCGAGTGTTCTGTGAAGCTCTCAATATTAGAGAATCATTCAAACTTCCAGATGAGTGTAGTGTCTTTCAGGCTGAGATTTACGCTATTCAAAAAGCGGCAGAATTGGTACGCATGAAAAAAACTGAACTCGTCGGAGATCACATTCTTCATGGACACCCAAGCTGCCATTAAAGCTTTAGCCAGTGAGACTATAAGATCCAAGACAGTAACAAAATGCCGAGACATGCTGAACAATATTTGTAACACTAAGCAAGTCAAGCTCTGTTGGGTTCCAGGACATATAAATATAGAAGGGAATGAAATAGCAGATGAACTGGCAAGGAAAGGGTCAGTATCAAATAAAGACAGCAGTAGACATTTAAATATGGGACCAAAAGTCCTGATTGGCGTGATTAAAAGGAAAATAGACCTAATAACGAAAGAGCAAATCAATAACTCATGGTCCTCCAGAGACTGAGTCATCTCTAGAAGTTTATGGCCTAAAATTAATGAAAAGGAAACTCGATATATTTTATCGCTGAGTAAAAAGAACATTAGAATCCTGATAGTTGTACTAACATGGCACAATGGCCACCCGATTTCTGTAGGAGCTCCGTTAGGTCTCAATGGCAAATATGAGAAAATTCATAGTGAGCACAGGCTGGTTCGCAAATGAGCCAGTCTACATAAGACATTGGTTTAGGAACATCTCTGCTTTTATTAATAGGGGATCACAATGGACCAATAGGCCCCCGTGTACGCAACAGCCTCTGTGCTGTGCAAGCCCCTCCTAACCTAACCTAAACTAACCTAGATGTTGTGTTCCGTGATTTGTTATCAACTCATATTAAAATAATAAAAAAACATCCATCAGTAGAATGTTATGGTTTAAAAGAAACCAGGAAATTGGGAATTACATCAACTATAATTTTTCAGTTTGAAATGTCTTATTTTTAAAAAGTCGTGATTTATCAGCTCTATTTTACATTTCGTCTGGCAGCATGCCTTCACATACGTCTGTGTATAGACATCTTACTTTGTAAGTGTGTATATGTCAGAGCCTCGAACTGCAGCCTAAGCAGCTGAAGCAATTTGCTGTAAACTAGGTACCTAATGGTTTTAAGTACAGGGAGAATTTAATTTATTTGTTTTTCTCTAAAAATTACGGTATCCGTAAAATATGTAACATGGATCAATGCATTTCTTATTCAGCTGCAAGAGAACAAATATAGGAATCAGTTCGAAAAGTTTAGTCGAACTAATGGAATCGAACCCGAATCCAGCGAAAGGTTTTGGAGAGTTTGGGACCAATTTGCTACAACCCTCAAATCACTTGGGCCACCTTCTCGCGATGGAAAAGAATGGCACAAGGTAATTTGAATTTGAAAAAAATAGTTTTATAATTAAAACTTTTATATGTACGAGTATGTTCATTCAACACGTTTGGCTGGATTATAGGCTAAAAATCAAAAGAAAGCCTTACATTTATAAAGCCGAAGTTGGGGCTGCTGGTGGGGGTAAATACTCCCAAGATTCCATAACTCCTTTGGAATTGAGGAGGTGCTTGAGTTTTGAAATTGGCCTTCCAACTTGTTTAATACGAAAAGAAACACTTACTTATTCAGTCGAAAATATGATCTGAACCTTAAAAAAATTAGTCTTAAAAGAATTGTCAGTACAAAATATTTTTTCTACTTACAGATGTTCAGGGAGTTCTAAGAGTTGTCTCGAGCGCAGTCGTAGCATTCTTACTTTTTTTCTTACGTTTTCTTCAAAAAACCAATCTACTATGTTGCTCATCATTTTGGTTGATTTTATATTTTTTAATAAACAAACAAATTAGCAATTAATGAAAACAATAGTTTGTTTTTTTGAAATTTCATGAGTTGACGTTTTATTTATTTCTATTAGTTTTTGTTTTTGTATGGTAACACTAAATTTGGTACTCGAATTATAAAGTTCGCCACCCGTGGTATGCCGAATGTGTTAGTTCGCTAATGAAAACATCTCGCTTCGAACGTTCGATTCGCTAACCGTAATAGGGGGATAGAAAAAATAACATCGGAACTAAGCACTTTACATGTAAATACAACAAGTACTTAAGTCTATACGGGCTTAGGCAAGTCCAGATAATTTCGAGACTTAATCTTAGTCCTCATAAAAGCGATAATGCCAAAATAATATTGTCTATATGCTATCAATAATTTGTTCAAAGAAGTCAAAAGTGACGTTTTTGAATGCTAAATTTTAGAATTTCAAAAAAATGGCGGAACAAGGCAAAAGGTAGATTAATATATTTGTGTCTAAAACAATTTTTGTATATACGAGTATGTATGTACCTATTTTTGAGTAGTATTCGGAAAAGTGGGCGAAGGAGGAAGTGTTTGATCTGCTGGTAGCATGCAGTGCTATGCGGCTAGAACGGAGTTTTCTCATCCCAAAAAGCAGCCTAAAGAAAACGTCCTGGAGGATAATGCTACATATGTTATAGCAAGTTAATTTGTTTGTTTTTATTTATTTATTGAAAATTAATTAAGAACTATTCTTCTTTGTTGACTGTGTTTTTGTATCAAGACAATTAAAACACTTCCATTTATGGCCTTACAACCAATTTATGTTTATAAATTAATTAATTTACCTGTAGCCGTAACTTTACCGTATCTCTTATGGCGGCCAGCTTAGAATGTGTATATCAGAGTACTTTTTTGTTTTGCCATTTTGACTTTTCTAGTCGTCAATACAGCTGACAAATGCCATAGCGTGCACAGTGATTCCAACTTTTTGAAAAGAAGTTCCTAAGTCCCAATGTCGTTTTTTCTACAATTCTATATGGGCTTGCAAAAAACTCGGCCAATAAATATAAAAATATAGGCGCAAAATTTTAATTAAATTAGTACGATGCTAAAGCTGTTTTATTATGAAACTAGGTTACAACAACGACTTTGCAAATTTTAATCGAATATAGCATCATTCATCCTCTACCCTTTTATTAAAGATAAAATCATCGAATACCTATTTTATTTTTTTAGTATAGTGCTATTTACAAGCGCAACAAAAGATCTGTTTACTTAGTTGTTTGCACGAACTGTCATTGCTTTAGGTGTGTTCAGAAGGAATTTATTAAGAAAATTGCTTTAGTACGATACTAGTTAGAAAATATTTAAAATTAAGAATGTGTTAGTAAGCTACTTTAAAGTTAGCAAATTTTTTAGTAGTAGATGTTTAAAATTTTACGCCAATAACTCTCAAATGTTGGCAATTGTTTTATTCGACCTATTGTCGTGTTCTTTTCAGAGCATTTTCAATTACTTTCTTAGAATTTTAGTTTTCAGCGTCCTCACTTCTTATTCGATATTGGTCTTAAGGTGTTGCCCGGTTCTTTGCTTATTGGCATAAATCTTACTTTTTACTCGTAGGTATACCAAAGGAAAAAAATCTGGAGCCTTTAAATCAGGTGAACGCGTTGGCCAGATAAATTTAGAAAAACGCGATATTATCTGATCACCAAAAATTTCCTTCAGGAGAGCCATAGATTGATGAACTGTGTAAACTGTGGCTCCATCTTGTTTCAACCACAACTCTAAATTGTTCTCTACCTCTGGCTTCAATTTTTTTTTTCAATAATTCCCCGGTATTAAAAGGCATCCATATTAATCGCAACGTTTTAAAAAAAAAAATATGGTTCAATGGTCCACTGAGGTTATTCTACACCAAGTATATTTGGTATATTGCACTGCGACCTAGAGACCTATGGTGTTCTAAACCATACTGTACATCTAAGTGGGTGCATTTTACGTTCAACAACTATTTTTGGATTTTCGATGCCCCTATTCTGCAATTTTGTTTATTAACACTACCTTTGAGGTATAAAAATGAGCCACATCGCTTATTATAAGTTTGTGAATAAATTCGTTGATCTTTTGGAACAATTTATGAAAACGCAGACCATACTGAATGCGTTCTTGTGAATCTTTTGCCTTCAACTCGTGAAAAAAACATCAATAAAAAACAGGTGTAACTGCCGCAATTCTTTCCAAAAACTTTCTTGGCATCACCAACTGCTGAGAAGGTAACCTTTTGGAAGTTTCGGGGTTTTCCTCACTTGCTTAAGCCCAAGCCAGAGAAATACTCATACCACTTCGAAATGCGCGATGTCTTCCAGCACGCGGAAGCTCACTGACAACAACTGTTCCTGAAAACGTTGGGCCAATAGGCAAATTGTTGGAGAACTGGGCAAATTTCGAAAATGAAAGAAATTTCGATATGATCTTTGTGTCTGAATAATTGAAAGTCAACTTTCAAAATAAAGAATTTAACAACTTTGGTTCCGAGTCTTTCCATCGTATTTAATTTACCAAGTTTTTTCGAAGTTAATTCTGAAAAAAAGTAAGCAAAAAATAACAATTCAATAATTAAATCATAACGTTATTTATAATGGCGCATACATATAAGTAATTTATGATTTAATTATTGAATACGTTTTTTTCAGAATTAACTTTGAAAAAACTTGGTAAATTAAATATGATAGAAAGACTCGTACTATCTAGGAATGTAGGAATTTTTTAAAATCTTTTATCTAATAGTAATGGTACGTATAGAGGATACTATTATTATTAGATAAGCTGAGAAATGGTTTTCGAAAATCGTTTTTTTTCTCATATTTTCTTGAAGGTATTATTAATAACATTAAGTATTAAAATTCTAAGTCTCTCAAACTTAAGAACAAGCCCGTGGGACCTAGTCCAGCATTTTATTTTTTGTTTGAAATTTTCACCAAGTTTTTCCAAAGTGTTTTTAATAGGTTTTGAGAGAAAATTGTGAAAATTTATCAATAATTTCAAGTTATCAAACACATACCTAATTTTTTACCAAAACCATTTTTGAAAATCATGAAAAAAATTAAAGAAGAAGATTTCTGTTGTTTTATCTTCAGATTGCCGTTATTTAACGTAAATGCATTGGTTTACTTATTTCGGCAGTTTTTGATACAATATACAGATTTTTACATTCTAAATGTTGACATACTTCAATACCTTGAGGAGAATATGTCACAGAAAACGACTGTTCCTTGTAAATAAATTGTATTCAAACATGTCAAAGAACTTGTTTTCAAGATCTCAATAAAGTAAAATAGATTTTTCCCTTTCGGTGTGATAAATCTTTTTTCGAAAATATTCTTTTCTGTTTCAGCTGATTTTGGCATGGGTGTAAGGTGTCAACTTTAAAATTTGAAAATGTATGTATACAACATTTTATTCGGACTTGCATTGCTACGCTTGCTATAGATTACCAATAAAACGCGCTTTATGATATTTCACTCCATCCAAGCTACGGGAATTATTTGCTCGTTTTATTCCGCAGCAATTCACGCGCTTACTAGCTTCGTTTTACAGACGAGAATAATATTATTTGAGATAATTCATACGAAGAGTAAGACAAATGGATTTCTACTAATTATTATCTAACATTCTAACCCAAAGGATTCGCATTATAAGTTTTCATTTTTGATTTGCAAACATTTTACCCTCAAAGACGATTGCCATTTTTCATGAAATGCTTCATAAATGATTTTAAAAAAATCTCATCAGGGCATCCATTTTTATTAGACTCTTTAATCGCATAACTTTGAAGTTATAATGTAGAAATGAGCCTCTCGCATACCACCATGAAGTAAATATTTTTTAATTGACTTGAAACAAAAAAAAAATAAAACAGACAATGGGAAACAAAGTGTAATAATTGAAGACTACTAAAAAATGATGATGGGCAAAATTAAGATTTCATTTCTACGAAGGCGATGAAGAAAATAAATATGTTTGCACCCTTCTTCTTATTAAAGGAATCACTTGTGGGAAATATTTCAATTTTCAAAAATGTTTTTCAGCCTACCCAGCCACCGTGAAATAAACATCAATATGGGTTTGAATGAGAAAAGTAAATAATTGCTCGAAATATTTACGACTTATGACACTGAATCTAAGTATTGTTGCGTTTCCAAGTCAAGCAACCCCTGTGTGATGTGCCGCTGCTCTATCACCCCTGTGGGATTGAGCAGGCTAATGCCGGTAACCCCTGTTCTGTGCCGAACATTAGCGAGTGTTGTGTAGTTAGGAACAAGAAGTACTTGAACAAAATGCTCGGATGTTTTCATTGATATACACCAGTATTTGGTGTTGTAAGGAAACAACTGAGGATAAGGAATCAGGATCAGGGGGATTTAATTCAATTGAGTCATAGTGATGTCCATTGATTAGACGCTTGCCTTTTCAAGGAGAAACACCATGTTGTGCATCCGTAAACGTATAAACTACTGGGGTGTGTTTCTGTTTGCACGCGCTAACCCACCACATTATACAGATCCAGAAGGGCAATTGGCGCGGATGCTTATAATAAACAGGGGATGAATTTAATATCGATAATGAGAATTGTGTTTAGTGGGAGCTCGGAAGAGCGCACTTGAATTTGTCAGCAGGTGTTTTGCACTAACTTTGCTTTTGATGTGAAAAGTGTATAACGTACACACAACGTTTATGCCCTGTTTGAATCTTTCAACAACTTAAATGTTGCATGCGAGCACTTAGTCAGTCAAATGGCTTTCAGCGCAAGTTGTTTTACGTAGAGTAAATATCACAGTAGCTGGATGATGAGGAGATCTTACCACAAGATAAATTGCTTTTGGGATTAACATTTGGACGGAGGAGGGCTGATGATAAGTTCCACTTGATGAATTTTGTCGAACTTCATAATCGTTTTTATTGACCTTTTTAACTGTTGAGGTTTTGTGAGAACTTTATTGCTGAATTGATGTTAGAATCACGTACATGCGAGTACTTGATCTCATTCTTCCATTAAGTGGTCAATGAAAATATACTATTTATACATTTACTAATACAATCAAAGGATTTTGGACTTGTTTTTTTTTTTTTTCATTAAAGCAAAGCTTGGAATCTTTTTTATAGATGTAAAAAAGAATAAAAACTAATTGGTCTTTAATATTCGGAACCGAGGTTGTTGGCAAATATTTTAACTGCTTATCCGGCATCTGATCGATGAAGGGGATCTATTTCAAGTGTTCCGGCATCAGCAATGGTGCGGTTCTTAAACTAGAGGTTTGGGCATGCCTGTTGCCTCGAACTTAGAGGCTGGAATTCTAAGACTCTCTTGGCTGGAACATTATCTCCTTTCGCTGGATGTGCCCGAGCCAAGGTAGTCGATTTTTTGGACTACATATCGGTTGTATTTTCTCCCCATTCGACCTCCTCGCATACAAGAACAAGAAATATCCGTTGAAGAATTTTTGTTCGAAAGAACAACACTCACTCTTTGCTTATCGTCCAACATTTGGAGTATTAAATTTATACTGGCGGTATGAGGATTTCGTTGAGAGGCATTTCTTCTTACGCGAGTTAAGAAAAATTAGATTTGTTTTTCTTTAAATTAGGTCTTTATTATCCGAGGTTTCGGTTAAGACTAACTTATTCTAAAATACATGACTATGTTGTTCAATCAGATAGGGTTACATTGCTTTATTATAATATGCTGATTGAACAACTAATAATATTGTCTTACAATTAATTCTTATGTGCTAATTTAGCATTTTGCCAAAAAGTATCTTCTTACTTTATGGGAAAATGCTTTGAGGAGGGGTGATTAACCTAATGGTGCTTAAGGTCACCATACAAATATGTAACTTCTCCCCCCTTAAATTTAAGATTCTCCTGAATCGATGGAGTTTTTGTTGGTGGCTTTATTATACTATTTACTTGAATTTTTAATTTTCTATTTGTCTTGACTATACAAAATATTACAATAAGAATTATTACAATTATAAAAAACATTAATACATTACTGATTTGACTTATGTTTCTATGATAAGACAGTTCATTAATTTTATTCAAATTTTCAATTTGTTGAATTTTAGAAATTTCTTCGAACTTTAACTTATCTATAACATTTAAATTTATTTCTTCTTCATAATGAAATTTTTGAATGAATTCAAGTTTATAATTAAAAATTGTTACATTGAATATGTTTATGGAACAGTTATTAATATTTAATATGAAATTTCCTGTCAAATTTAATTTTCTATCATCACAATTATTAATTACATTTTCCTTTTCCAAATTTTTACATATTAACGTATCGTCGTCAATTTTTTCAATTTTAATTTCTTTATTATAACGAAAAGTACACAAATCTTTTGTTATACATGAATTACTTATGTTTAAATCTTTAAAATAAATGTTACTAGGATTATAATCATATTTAATGTTATTTATTTCAACAAATTTCAAATTGTCCATATCTATTTCTTTCTTTTCATTATTTGGGATTGGCATAATCATTTTTAGTTGGGTCAAAAAATAATCTTTTGGTAGTTTTACAGCTATTATAAGTCTGTCTTGGTCAAGTTTCATAAGTCCAATTTTAGCGTTTTCAAGTTTATAAAAGTCTATTCCTAACGTTATTATTTCCATTCCTGTCAATATACTTGGATGGAGTATGCCTTGTTTGGCAGATGCTATGTTGTCTAGTACGTTATCAATTTTACTTTCTAATATTTGCAGTTTAAGTAGTTGATCTGTAATAAGTTGCTTTCTCAAAATGTCTCTTTGATTTGAAGCAATACTTTGGTAAGTATAAGATAAAGTTTCTCTGTCTGTTTCTAATGTCTTTTTAAATTTATTGATGGATTCCATAAATTTTTCGTTAATTTGTATTTGTTTGTTAAGGTTTGTTATGGCTGCATGATTGTTAGTGTCAATTGCGTTCATATGTCCGAGAATTTCTTGTCTGTCATCGTCGTCCATTGTTCCAAATAACCATTTTTGTCCTATTCCAACAATATTTAAAAGTCCTCTTTTTTGTCTTTTTAGTGGGACTATTGCTCCGAGTTTTGATTTTATGTTGAAAATTTCATTTTGTATTTCAGTATTGTTTTCTAGTTTAAGAGCTATTAAATTAGTTTCTATTAAACCGATTGTTGAAAATATATCCTTAGTATCTATTATATGTAATATAGTCTGGGTGTTATTAACTATTTCTACTGGGCCTAAGTTAAGGGTAGTATATCCTTTATTGGTTTGTATTGGTGTTATTATTAGAGTTGCTTCTGTTACCCCCATTAACATCATCCAGAGGATCACCTGCAGCCACAAGATTATCTGCAAATTTATTTGGTCTTTTAATATTTGTTGGGTCAACGTTTTGTAAATTATGTTTTCTATAATATGTTTCGTTTTTGTGTCTTAAATGTTTATAATTTCTGATGTATCCTTCCTTTCTTTTTTCATCATAATTTTCCCTAGAAATATTTCTCTTATCTATCATTTGTTTCTTCCTAGTTTCGATTCTGTTTCTCAAATCTGTTGTATTTGTATTTTCTGCTTCGTTTGGGCTAATACCTATTGTTGAATGGTATCTACTATTATATATCGAAACGGCCTTATGTATTTTACGATTAGTCGAAATGTCTTTATTTTTTATCGTCAGTAAAATTTCTAGTAAAGTTGAGTGGAATCTCTCTATATCTGAGTTTCCAGTATGTGAGTTTGGTTTAGTCATATGTATTTCTATTCCTTCTTCCCTGAAGTATTCTTTGATATTTTCTGAATTGAATTCATTGTCACAGATAATTTTTCTTAGTTTCCCGAATTTACTTAGTTGTTCATCTATGCATTCTAGTTTACTTGTCCAATTCTTACAGCTTAAATTGTATGCATAAGCCTTTTTCGTAAATTTGTCAATGAATGTCAGGTATGTTAATTTATTGAAATGGTAAACATCCATATGCAAAACATCGTTTCCTTTAATTGGCGTTTCTGTGAGTCTGAGTTTAGGTCTTATTGGTTTCCTGTCGTATTTTCCCTCTTGACAAGTCTGACAATTTCCTATTACTCTTGAAATTTCCTGTATAAGCTTTGGAAAATATATTTTGTTTTTCAATTTGTAATATGTTTCCACTATACCTGAATGATTACTTTCTTCTATGTGATATAAGGATATTTGTTTATGAGCGTCTTCAACTTTTTCTAGGTCTCTTGCTCTCTTAGTCAGCTTGTAAAATGTAACTTCTTTGCCATTTCCATACATTTCAATAAGTACTTTTTGCACTTTATTATATTCGGAATCTTCTACTTCTGAATAAATTCCTATTGTTCCTGATTTAATGGTTCTTTGAAATAAATCTCTCCAGTAATTATCATCTTTCGTCATATCTACCTGAATTATGGTTTTATTGTGTTGTATCTTTATTTCACTTTGCACAGAATTAGTTAATATTAACTGTGTTTGGTAAAGATTTACAATTCCTTCTTTGATTTGTATGTGGTCTAAAAGTTGTTCGTCAGCTGAATGTACTGTTGCTGATGTTTCGTTAATGTCTTTTGGGATTCTACTTAAAAAGTCTGCGATTTTATTTTCTTTACCTTTTATGTACTCAATCTCAAACTCAAACTCTTGTAATTTAAGAAGTCCTCTTTGAACTCTTTGACTAAATTCTTTTCCGTTATATTTTTTATTTAAATATTTCACAGGCATATGATCAGTGATTATTTTGAATTTCTGCCCCCAAAGATAAGGTCTAAAGTATGTGGTGGCCCACACTATTGCCAAAAATTCTTTATCTGTTGTGGAATAATCTTTTTCATGGTCGTTTAATGTTCGGGAGGCATAACATACTGGCTGTCCTTCTTGAGTTAAAACAGCTCCTAAAGCAAAATTACTAGCATCAGTGAAAAGAGAAAACTGTTTGTTAAAATCCGGAAATTTGAGTATTGGGTGTTTAGTAAGATTTGCTTTTAAACGTTCAAAGGCTTGAATGTATTCTGGGTCGTTACAATTTATTTTCATGTTTTTCTTTAGATATTTCACCATCGGGTACGCTATTTTTGAATAATCAGCAATAAATTTTCTATAAAATCCAGTGCTGCCTAAGAATCCTTGCAATTGCTTAATTGTCTGGGGCAATTGATATTTCTGGATTACTTCTATTTTACTCGGGTTAGGTTTCATTCCCTCTGAAGTAAGTATATGACCTAAGTATTCTGTGTTTTTCTTTAGAAAAGAGCATTTACTTAACTGTATCTTAAGATTGTGTTCGGCTAATTTTTGAAATATTTTTCCCAAAGATGATATGTGCTCTTCTAATGACGTCGAAAATATGAGGATGTCATCCAGATAAACTGTGCAGATCTTGCCTATGTACTCTCTGAGAATTTCATTCATCAGACGTTGAAATGTCGCTGGGGCGTTTTTCAGCCCAAAGGGCATTCTGGTGTATTCATATAGACCGTTTGGTGTAACAAATGCAGTCTTATGTATATCATCAGGATGCACCTTTATTTGATGATATCCCTTGGCTAAATCAAGGGTCGAGAAGTACTGAGATCTTCCTAACTTATCGAGCATGCTTTCGATATTTGGTAACGGATACTTATCGTCTACAGTTATGTCATTAAGAGCTCGATAATCGACACATACTCTATATTAAACTTTTCCTTCTTTATCTGGTTTTTTAGCAACTACTACGATTGGTGAAGCGTATCGACTGCTAGATTTCCGTATTATACCCTGCCTTTCCATTTCATTGATTTGGGTTGTTACCTCCTCTTCATGTTTTTTAGGCAAACGGTAAAGTCTAGCATTTATTTGCTGGTCTGTGGATAACTTTATTTCATGGAAAATACTTTCGCAATTGGTTAGTTGGTCTCCATCTCTATATAACAGATTTTTATATTTTTCAAGCAGATTTTGTATTTCCTGTTTTTCGAATGCTTTCAAATCATCTAAATTTATTTCATTACTACCCTCCAACTCATAACACTGTATAGACGGTTGCACTTCTAAAACAATTGGAAGTACAGTTTTATTTTGTAGAAGCACTTCCCTTTTTAAAATGTTTATGCTTTCTACCAAGTTACTAAGTACATCCATTCCTAACAAAAGACTATA
This sequence comes from Chrysotoxum bicinctum, assembly GCA_911387755.1. Taxonomy (NCBI): domain Eukaryota; kingdom Metazoa; phylum Arthropoda; class Insecta; order Diptera; family Syrphidae; genus Chrysotoxum; species Chrysotoxum bicinctum. The sequence goes on from OU426987.1 coordinate 180,526,900, forward strand.
TGCTTTGTCTCCTAAATGCTTCCCATATGCTCTAACAAAAACATTTTTAGGGTATCCAAATTCTGTAGGTACTGGGACCTGGTAAATTTTTAATTTTTCCTTACTTTGACTGTTTACAGTAGACAAGTTTAAGGTCTGTTCATCCAGTACGTTATATGAACTACAGTCTATTTTATTTGTGTTTACTAAACTCATTGTCGACCCTGTATCTAGTAGGCATATATGTTTTTGGTTCTTGAATGCAAATACTATTTGTATTTTCCTACCGGAGAGGCTACATTCAGAAAAACCGGAGCTTCTATTGAATGAATTTCCTCTATTACGACACCGGCAGATCGTTGATCTATATTATCAACGTCCATTGGTTCTTGTCTATTCCGGGTCTGTCTGGAATAATTATTATAGTTATCGTTGTTTCGTTGATTTTGGTTTGTCTGAGCATTAGTATATGTATGTCGTCTATCTGTGTTGTTCGTTCTAGTACAATTGGAATCATTATTTTGTCGTTGGTAATTTGTCGATCTAAAGTTATTTAGTGGTTGTGGGTTGTTTTGTCGGTATGTTCTTTCTGTCGACTTTAAATGTTGATTTGGTCTGTTATAGTATTTAGTTTTGACTATATTTCCTTCATCGAACCCAACATACGAATATAAAATACTTTTGACTTTAAGTAAGTCATATTCGTCTCTTATTTCCCTAGCTAAATTCCCTGCCGCTAATTCCCTTATTTTATTATTTATTAAGGAATATAACATTATTTTCAAAGAATGTTTATTATTATCATACATGATAACTGTATGAACATCCGTTAATATGTAGTCAATTTTATTAATTAAATCTAACACTGAACTTACTGTTATATTGTTGATACGACGAGTCACTTCCCCTTGGTCGATGGTTGGCCGGAATGACAGCTTCAAAATTTTTTTAGCTTCTCCCCAGGTGCTAGTGTTGTTTGTTAGTAGCAGCTCCTTGGCTTTTCCCACCACTTTGCACTGACTTATCGCCGTCCACATGGCAGGTCTTCTGTCTTCTGGTGTGAGATTCATGTGGTTATCTACAGCATTTATGAATTGGGTCAGCTCTTGTTTACTACCCGAAAATTCTCTTATGTAGGCGATTTCCTTCATGATCACCAATGCTCGGCTACTTGTATGCTGTTGCGAGTTTTCTTCTAATCGCAGCAAAATTTGTGCCATCGTGTTAAGAAGTGCTGTTTGATCAGTAGCCATGTCTTCTTTCAAATTCCTTCTGGAATCGTGAAGTGTGTGTCGCGAAATTTTTTTTTTTTTTTTAATTTATTAGAACTCGACAAACAAAAAATGTACGAGTATGTATGTATGTAGTGTTGCGTTTTGGTTTGCACTGCACTTTTTATTTTGTTCTTCTTTGTTGCGACTGATTTGTAGTCTACAACAAGTGTAATATGATTTTTTTTTTTTTCCGAATGATAGTATTTTTGTTCTTTATTCCAATATAATCATCAATATAACAAATATTTTTATTTAAACAATCACTCTCACACTTAAAAAAAAAAAATCGATCGTGTTGCACCGACTGCGCCAGTTAAGAAAAATTAGATTTGTTTTTCTTTAAATTAGGTCTTTATTATCCGAGGTTTCGGTTAAGACTAACTTATTCTAAAATACATGACTATGTTGTTCAATCAGATAGGGTTACATTGCTTTATTATAATATGCTGATTGAACAACTAATAATATTGTCTTACAATTAATTCTTATGTGCTAATTTAGCATTTTGCCAAAAAGTATCTTCTTACTTTATGGGAAAATGCTTTGAGGAGGGGTGATTAACCTAATGGTGCTTAAGGTCACCATACAAATATGTAACTCGCGTGAAAAGTTTCAAACCTATCTGTTTCGCCAAACTGAAAGGAGTGGTTTCCTTAGTCGCACTACACGAAAGTGGAATGTTTGACCCTGCTCAATATTTCCCTCCTATTGCAGCTTTCAAACATTCTAAACCACTCCAGTATCTATGACCTTTTAAATCGTCTTCAACTTTTCTAAACGTTTGCTGCTCAAACATCTTAATAATTCCTTTAGTTGGCGCAAAATTAAAAAAAAAGTTCTTCGTCGGATTCCGATTCTCCATTGATTGTTAGTGGGTTGTCTTTTGCCCTCTTACTTGCTATACATGATGTCGATTTAGTAGCTGCTTAAAATGCTGCTTAAAAACATTTACATTTATTCCCTTTAGTTCGGACCAAACTTAAAACTAGTCAGAGCTAGTTCTTTGAAGTTTTCATAAATATATTTATCCCATATTCATAGTTTCAAAGTAAGCTCGGATACACTTTTTCATTAAGTAAAAGAGGATGATCACACCTCTGGAATTTTAGGATCCGGGAATTGCCTTTCTAAAAGCCACGCATAAAAATTTTACATTGGTGTTACAAAAGCGCCTAAGAAAAAAGATTGGTTAAGAAAGCCTTTTAAAAGAATTTCAAGCTGGCTTTAAATCGAGATACTTACTAACAATAGGTTACATTTTTGTTTTGAGGAGTATAGTGTAGAATTTTCCTTTGCAAGGAAAAAAGGTGTAGACAAATATTTTTCGCTGCTTTTGATAAAACTCATCGACTGAGCTTATTTAACAAATTAAACGGTTTGTGTTTATCGTAGAAGTTTGAAATGTTCTACAAAGGAAAACGAGTTGAATGCTTAAAACCTTTCTAATAATCTGGAGATAGACTGGGATTTTGACTACCCTTAAAATGCACAGTACGAGCGTTTAAGAAAGTTAGAGAGGATTAAAAAGGAGATACCGATGTACGGCATTCCACATTCGTGTAGTGCGGCTAAGGAAAGCATCCCTGAATTTAACAGTACGTCCAAAGTTGGGCTCAAGGGTAAACTGATGGACATTCCCTGAAGCGCGAGTATTACGGCTGAATCATTTAAGGGGTGGAATCAACTGGATATTTATATAATATAATAAAAAACGAGAAACATTACGTTGGTGCTCGAGAGATTCAAATGTTCCGGATAAAGTTCTATCAACTATCATTTTTGAAGCCCTTTTTTTGATTCTATCTAAGAGACTCAAGTGGGTTATTGGGGCACCTCTGCCCAAATATGGCAGTTATACTCGAGCTTTAGACGAATAAACGCTTTATAGAATACAGCCAGATCAGAAAGGGTGACAAATTTTTTGCATCATCGAATAAAATTAAGCACTTAGCAGTGTTTTTGGCGACGTCTAAGAACTGAGATGCCCATACCGACAACTGAAAGCTGATCTGTTTCCTCAATGCAAGTGCTGGTCATGGATAGTGGCATAGTGTTTGAAGTATTAAATTCTACCCGGTTTTGGTTCCCCAATTGACAATTCTATCGAGATAAGAATTTAATGAGCTGATGATACGCTGCCTTTCAGATCCACATCCGGAAACGAATATGAGAAGCTGAGAGTACTGTCGTCAGCAAAACAATTTAATGAATTAGAAGTTAAAGACAAGAGATCATTGATGAATTTGAGAAAGAGACAAAACGGAGCCCTTTGGTATGCCAGAATTTATTTTATGAACTTCAGACCTTAGACCATCCAACACAACTTGTTTTGAGCGTTTTGAAAGGTAGATTCTAATCCAAGGAAGAAGAGATTCATCAATACCAAATGCATGCATAAGAGATAAGAGAGCTTGATGCCAAACTCTATCAAATGTTTTTCAAATAACAAGTGCAATGATTTTACTTTCTCCAAAACGATGTAAAGATTTGTGCCACTGTTCGTTAAGATATACCATCAGATATCCAGTGGACCTATTGCTATACCAAAGGCGTACTGCCGATCATTGAGAAGCTTTTGTTCTTCGAAATATTTTTTAAGCCGATAATTTATTGCCGTTTCCATGATCTTGGAAAGAAGGGACGTAAGTGCACTTGCACTTGATTAATTGTTGGTCATGTAAAAATTTTGTTCGTGGAATATGATCATTGCAGATCTTTCTACTTTGTTTGACCTTATTCCGGTTTTCCTCAGGAGGATTGATGTCCTTATAATATCTGAAATTTTACTTCTTTGACCATAATAACCTCTTTACAGCTCTAATAAGTAGCCCGTTATATATTTTGAGCTCAATGATATATCCTTCAAATTTCAAGAAATAGGAGTTTGAAATATTTAACGAAGGGATCCATCCTGTACCGCATTTTTAAGTTTTGAAACGGCACTGTTTTCATGATTAATCAATCGATATTCGAACAATCATTACAATGAAAGAACGAATCGCTCAATTGTGAGTTATAACCACTATACCAGTTTTCAGAGACTACCGCACCGTAAACCGTTAATATTGAATTAAATATCATTTTAATAAATATAAGATTTCTTTTCGATACAAAAAATTGAATAATAAGTTCGAGTGTTTTTGGCGGACGTGCTTTTCAAACAGTTTTTGATAGACTTCGGCGAGAAACATTTAGAATATCAAATCCATTTTTTACTTGCGATATATGTAGTTACTATAGGGCAAGTTCTGCATTTGGAAAAAAAATCGAACTCGAGATTTTGATCAAAGTTGACATTACGATGATAGCGAAGACGAATAAAGTGGGTCCGGCAATTCCGTCTGTCTGTCTGTCTGTCTGTCTGTCTGTCTGTATGTCTGTACCTCGATCTAGAGCCTAAGCCACTGGTTCTATTTTCTTCAAACTCGGTAGTTATGGGTCTTCGGTGATTCCCTATAGAGGGGAAATTGAAATTTTTTTTTTAGCTCCAAAACTAACGGTACCCCCCATATCTACCGTAATGCAAAATCTTATTTATCTCGAAAACGGCTCTAACGATTTTGATAAAAAAATGGGTGTGATATTATGGACATGGACTACGTTTTGGTAAAAAAAAATTTGGGGCAAAATGTTATTAACGGTACCTGTCATAGAACCGTTTTTTTGATTTTCGACTTTCTCATTAACGGCTCTAACGATTTTAACCAAAAATTTTCAGCAGGAGTCCCCCTAAGTTTAAAATAATATTGTATATGAAAATATTCGAAAAATTATTTGTTGGGTTTTTTGAAAAATTTTTTTTTGAAAAATTAATATCTTCAAAACCTATGAACGATTATTTTTTGAAATTATTTCCTAAAATCAATATTATTAAATACTTAAAATTCGCATCCCACATTTTTTTCTTGAAAAATTTTAAAGAAATTTCTTATATAAAAAATTTATTTATTTAATAATAAAACGGTTTTTTAAAGTTTGTTTGCATAAATTCATACTTTTCCAGAAATCAGACGGCAATTTCATTTTAAATTCATGTTTTATATTTATAAAATGTATCTTAAATTCCAAAGTACTTTTACATAAGAGCAAGTTCGTGCGATCCAGTCGTGCATTTTATTTTTAATTTATTCACTATTTCCTAGCCTGATGAAAATACCACACTGTTTAAGTCGTCAACCTAATTTCGTGTGTGTAACTGACATTGGGGATGTTGTTTTTAAAAAGAATTGAAACGTCGACTGCAAATAAGAATGCATTTCTTTGGACAAATGCAGATTAACATTAAAGTTATTAAATTATGAAGAGAAGTAGATAGGTTTCATCTTAGTTCTATTATACAAAGAAAATTCAAGACAAAATCCTTAGCAAAAGAAGTAAATACAATTTCTTTTGTGGATTGACACGTATTGTCTGAAATAGTTTATGGATCAAAAACATTTTCATGTCAAAAAGTAAACATCTTATATGAGACCGCAGATGTAATCCTTTTAAAATAAATATTTATAGATATTTTCTATGATACACCGACAGCAAGAAGTCTGCTCTTTTTAAGTTATTGCTTATCGAATATTCAAAAGACCTTAATAGTAAATGGCTTGCATATCACGTTCAAGTCGAAAAGGATACAACTGTTGATTGAATAAAGTTAAATATGAAAGGTGAACGCAGTCATCCCTCATAGGGTTAAAATATGACCAGTGACAATCTTTTTGAAAGGGGTTATTTGGCGTATCTTTGTTGCAACCTTTTTTTTTTTTTTGAAATGATTATAGCTCGTGTCAAGGGAATTCTATAGTGTCTAAAAAATGTATTTTTTAAGCTATGAACGTGGAAGAGATATGTCCATCGGGACACTTGTCTTGACGCAATTGAAAGGGAAACAAATTACTTTTTTCTGAAATTGTATAATGTAAAAGCCCAAAAATGAATTTTGCATTATGAATTATGCCATTCAAGATATTTAATACTCTAAAAGCATTTATCAAGTAGGAAAAATATGTTTCGAGTTCTATCTATCAAATATTTTGAATAGATCAACTACGTGCATATTTAAGGCTATATACATATTTACAATTTTTCTTTAGTTAAAATTCACAAACTTATAACGGAGTGGGGCACCAGTCGAATGCCTATAGTACGTAATTTAAAGATTTAATTTATTTGCAAGTCTTATTATTGTAATTCGATGCAGTAAAAAATGATAACGAGGAGAAGCAAGGCGTAAAGTTGTCAAACAAAATATTAAATAAGAGATCAAATCTTAGACAAACATTTAGGATCACACAAATATGTAACCAGCTCGATTTTTAATTTTATTGTTTGCAAGCGCTTAAAGGATTACTACAAAAGGGAAACCACGAGATCATAAAAGTGTCGAAGGTAATTCCGATTTATCGTCAGATCATGCTCCAGTAATTTTGTCAATTTTGTAAGTGAGGTAGAAATGATAGAAAAAAGTTATCCTAAACTCATGAATAAGAGTATATAAACTGGAACGAATTCATAAATAAAAAATAAATAATAAAAAATGAAGGAAATGTCAAACTACGAGATTTCTCGGTGATAAGGCAGTATTCAACCGTCTTACCAATGAAATGAAAAAAATCAATGAATTCAAAAATGATTCACTTGATAGAATCCTGAAAAGTTTGATGACTTCTTCTACCGAACACACAAAACCCGCGAGTAAAATCCTCAATATGGAAATTGGTTCGGAAACCCGAAACAGAAAACTGACATCATTGCTGAACATCTTGCGAATGTCTTTAAACCATTCTCAGCAAATACAGCTACAAAAGACTTACAGTTTGTTGATAGAAGCGACGAATGTGAAATTCCCTTTGTCACGCTCAAAGTAATAAGAAGCATGTGTCAACATAAGTTATCGAACTAAAAATCACCAGGGTTCGATCTAATCAGGTCTTGAAATAAATGCCTTCAATAGCATTCAAAAAACTCCAATTTATAGTAAACGCATGCCTTAAACTTAGATATGTATGTGCCATATCACATACATACGATGGTAAGCCACTAACAGAAGTTACAGACCTATATCGCTTATACCAATCATGGAAAAAGTTTTCGAGAAACTCCTCCCGAATAAGCTTAGCAAAATAATAGAAGAAAGAAGACAAATCCCGAAGTATCAGTTTTTTTTTAGAAATAAATATTCTACGATAGACCAAGTGCATAGAATTAAGGATGTTGTAGAAAAGGCACTTAAAGATAAGCAAGTTTATTTAGCTCTATTCTTAAATGTTGCTCAAGCCTTTGATAAGGTTTAGCATTTGGGACTTGAGTACAAACTGTATAGAGAACTTCCCAGTCAGTACCACTAAATACTGAAATCCTACGTTACGAGCAAACTCTTTAGAGTACGGCACGGCCAAAATTACATGAAACTAAAGAAAATTGAAGTCGGAGTAGCCCAAGGAAGTGTCCTAGGACCAACCCTGTATTTTTATTTTTTATATACCAGGGATATTCCAGTGGACATGAACGCTAGATTAGATTTTATTAGATTTTATGAGAGCTAGAGTTAAGGAACAAAAAAGTTAGCGGTTTCAATTGCAACATCTGGAATTCAAAATGGATCTTCAGCAAGCTGGTTCAGGTGGTTTAAATTAGCAAAGATCACAACATCTTGTACTTTCCTTGAGATCTTGTCTTTCCTATAAAGTACAGACGAATAAAATTGGCTATCTTGTAATAGCACAAAATGATAGGAACTTCAGATCGGCCTTCCTTTTTCGAGATTTCACGACAGTAATTCAGCAAGTGATGCAATGGAAAGCCCACAACTAAGTCCAAAGGCGATATCATAGAATTCGTCGGCAGTTGAAAACAAAACTAGTCAGCTTTATAGGATTTATATCTAATATTAAATATTCTGCCGATTCCGAACGACTAAGTAGTTGAGAAGCACTGTTTCCTACAAGAGAACCTATTGAAAAATTAGTTACTTTCTCACAAGAAGCAGTATGCCTAGCTTGTAGGTTCCAAGGGCTGGGAAGAGTATCTAGATCTTCGGCTTGACAGTGCGACACACTAACTATTACAGCACGACTCGACGTACTAATCTTAACAGATTTGTTAGATTACATAACCGTAATTAAAATAGTTTGTGTAATAAAATGGCATGGAAGCTGGTTATGTCGTGGAATACAACGCATTGTGCCAAAAAAACTAGTTAAATAGAAAAATTGAAGAAAAAGCGTGGATAGCGCTTTAATATATACAGTAGACTGGGCCGAAAAAATTGACTATTTTTTTTTTTGAAAGATATATCGAGAATATCATTCAGAATGACAAAAAAAAAATTTTCGTAAAAGTTTGAGCCCTTAATATCAATTTTAAGAGGGCTATCATCGCTAATTTTGATTTTTAGTCATAATTTCATGTTTTGCGTCAGAACTGACAAAACATTGAAGTAAAAAATTCATTTTGACTTACTTTTATATAAAATTAAATTCCCTACAAAAAAGGTCTGATTGAAAATTTTCGTCAGACAAGCCGTTTTTGAGTAATTAAGCTTAATAAATTGTTATTTTCCGTTAGTTACAAAATTCCAAATTAAAAAAGTAAAATCGAAGAAAAATAACAATTTATTAAGCTTAATTACTCAAAAACGGCTTGTCTGACGAAAATTTTCAATCAGACCTTTTTTGTAGGGAATTTAATTTTATATAAAAGTAAGTCAAAATGAATTTTTTTTACTTCAATTTTTTGTCAGTTCTGACGCAAAACATGAAATTATGACTAAAAATCAAAATTAGCGATGATAGCCCTCTTAAAATTGATATTAAGGGCTCAAACTTTTACGAAAATTTTTTTTTGTCATTCTGAATGATATTCTCGATATATCCTTCAAAAAAAAAATAGTCAATTTTTTTGGCCCAGTCTAATATACAGTAACGAGCAAAAGTGGTCAAATGTTTTCGCTTACTTGAAAAATTGATTTAAAGTAAGAGTTTTTAATAGAATTATAATCGTTTTTTATTCTTTTCATTTTGTTTATTTAAATAAATTTTATTATTTATAAAAACTTTTTCAAAAAATTATATATTATGCAAAACAAAAAATATTCCATTAGTTTTTAGACTTGTCCAATTATGCACGTTTAAATTCAATGTTTTTTCTTTAGTATTTAGCCCATAAACCTTTATTTTTAATTACTTGGGAGCAACGCTTTGACATACTTTCCACCAAATTATGGAGAAATTGCTCTGGAATATGGCCCCATTCCAGCTCCATTCGTTGCCAAAGCTTCTGAGTGTTTGATGGGTGATTTTTGTGCTGCCCCAACCGTCGCTTCACAATTGACCACAAATTTTCAATTGGATTGAGGTTAGGGCTTTGTGCTGGCTATGTTATCGTCATAAACTGTTGATTTCTCAGCCATTCCGAGACAATTTTTGACGTGTGTTTCGGATCTCCTGCTGAAAAGTTATTTCACAATCATTGAAGCCTGTTGATGCAGTAGAAGGTGGTAAATTTGTCTTCAAAATGTCCAAATATTTTTCTTTGTTCCTGATGCCATCGATTTTCACCAAAGGACCAACAGAGTTCCACGAGAAACAGCCCTAAGCCATCACCGAACCTCCTCCATGTTACACGCTCTTTTGAACTTGATGTTGTTGAAGTGGTTCTATAGGACGTGAACAATAAAAAGATCTACCATCCGTTCCTATTCTATTGACCTTCGTCTCGTCCGACCAAATGACTTTTTTCCATTGGTCAATGGTCCAGTGTTTGTGCTTTTTAGCAAAACTAATATGGCTTTAATTTTTTTCGCTGAAAGAAGAGGCTTCTTCGGTTTCTCTTTAGCGTTTAACCTAATTCTTTTGAGTTCCCGGCATGCAGTCCATTCACTAACTGCGGCTTGTCTATGTTTTGGGCTGCCTGCTTAGGTGTTTTGGATCCACAACTTCTCAACTCTCTTTCCATTCTTCTAGCTTCCAAATCAGAAAGTAGTCATTTCCGTCCTTTTTTCATTGGGGGACATCAAATTTTCGGCTTTTTTAATACTAAGCACAGAAGTTTTTGAAATTTTCAAAATTTTAGACACTTCACGCGACGATTCACCACTTTTTAGTTAAAAAAATAGTGCGGTCGGCCGTATTTTTACAATTTTTTTTCATTTTGACAATAATCAGCTTTACACGTTTTAAAATGAACGATTTACCCACAGCAAACTATCAACAATTAAAATTATCTTAACAGTTACTTGTTAAATAACAGTAAAACAAACAAAGCACAAAAGAGAGGAACATCTCTCAATGAAAAAACGATGTTAAATCTCTTGAAACTAAAACGTGCATATAATTGGACAAAACCAGGAAATTAATATTATTATTTTTTTTTTTTGCATTATATACAATTTTTTTGAAATTTTTACTATACATAATAAATGTGAGTTAAATAAACAAAATAAAAAAAATAAAAAAAGATTTTAATTCTATTAAAAAATCCTTACTTAAATCAATTTTTCAAAAAAGCGAAATCATTTGACCACTTTTGCTCGTCACTGTATATGTTTATAAACAACGGCAACACTAGCAATATTATTCTACCAGTTTCTTAAAGCCAGAACGAGGCAAGAATTTTTCTGGTTTCAAAATGAGCATTACCTTCTTATTGAGCTTCTAATTAAACTTAAGTTAATTTAATTATTGGCATCGATGCAACTCATAAGAAAAGAAGATTTTCTTCACTATAGATAACTCAAAAAAAAGAAAAAGAAAAGAATAACTCAATATGAAGAATTTTATTACTTTAACATAATTTACTGTCGACTTTTTTCCCTAAAATGCCAAAAACATTATAGTCCTGCACCTGGTGTTTTACTCGAAAGTCTATGGCAAAATGTCATTCATTTCCTGACGAACTTGAAGCAAAGAAGAGATTAACGTCTGTTTAAGTGAAGGCATTGCATAATTCAATTGGTAAACGTGGACCAATATCAACGTCTTAAAAGGAAAGGTAGATACGACACAATATAAATCTAACTGATAGGTGAACTCACTGTCGAAGCACTGTATGGCGCAAAATTTTAATTGAATTAGTACGATGCTAAAGCTGTTTTAGTATGATACTAGGTTAAAACAACGAATTTGCAAATTTTAATCGAATATAGCATCATATTTTCTCTATCCTTTTATTAAAGTTAAAATCATCGAATACCTATTTTATTTTTTTAGTATCGTGCTATTTACAAACGCCACAAAAGGTCTGTTTACTTAGTTGTTTGCTCGAACTGACATTGCTTTAGGTGTGTTCAGAAGGAATTTATTGAGAAAATTGCTTTTGTACGATACCAGTTAGAAAATGTTTAAAATTAAGAATGAGTTAGTAAGCTACTTTAAAGTTAGCAAATTGTTAAGTAGTATCATACAAATGCCTTAATAAAAGACTGTTTAAAATTTTTTAATATCACCTTATGCACCATTGTGTCATATCCGCAATTGATCGTGTCAGCAAAACTCTGTTAGTTACAGAAAATCAATTTTTGATCATTTGTAAAATATAAACGAAATACTAATAATTCGTCTTCGGTTCCCCTACTCGTCTTCTATGACATTCCTTAAGTCGGCCCGCTAGATAAAGCCAATTTGCTTGCAGCACAGCTTGCTGTTAATTCGACGCTGCCAGAAAATATCATTATGACTCCTCCTGCGTAAACGATTTTATGGGACCAATCTTCTTTCGCACTCGTACAGTTGCATGAGTATGGTCTCGATGTACAAAATCCGCTAGCCAAGATAGTATCCCTTCCACTGTTCTGAAGAGGTATTCTTCTTTCCACTTTTCGAGTAGAGGGAAAAAAGCATTTGTCCACCCATGCATCCAAGTTCTCGACAGATCTTTCTAAGCTCATAGGGTCCCGAAAACATGATTGCGTTATAACAACACAAATAGCTGAGTAAACGTTCATCGATTTGATTATTACTCTATCTACCTTTTTGTAAAGATGTGCTAGAAGAAACAGGTTTCGTGTAAGCGACATTTCAAGAAACGGTTATCAATTTTTCTGTTTTATCTGGACTATAAATAGATTGCATAGTAGAAGAAATTTACAGCCCTATTCTGGTTCTACGCTATTCTCTTTCAGCTGTACTCGTACATTACCGATACAAAATGTTACGGGTTTGTCATTTGTTGTAACTATTGTGTGCCTAAAATTTTCATCATAGAATGTGAATAAAAAAACAAATTACTTGCTAAATTTCGAATATTTGTTTGCAAAAAAATAAAAATGTTGTTTGCAAAAACAACAAAATAGCAAGTCCATAACATCTTTTTCGATTTTCTTATATTTATCTGTTTGAAAATAGAAAAATTTCAAATACTATCCTACTTTCTTCTATTATTCAACTTAAAGTAACTAACCAGACCCATTTATCCAAATTTCCAAAGAATTTCTCATGAACAGGTGTTTATACGAGTACTTATACAAAAAAGCCAAAGTTGAGATAGTCCAGTTCTCTCCCTGGATATCAGAATGCAAAGGTAGAGTGAAAGGAATATCAATCCTGATCTTGACTCCCGTTTTTATTTTGTTTTCATGATGGCCTCGAACTTCATTATAATGACATTTTCTAATAGCAGAAGAATACCTTATACCAAAATATACATTTTATAAATTTATTAATGTAATTATGTATATTGGCGCAAAATTTAAAATATTGCTCGTTTAAGGAATAGATCCGGCTCTACTTAACACAGTCGTTTTGTTTGGTGACTTTGGGCCGTACCAACAATCAAATTAAGAGACGACTTTAATATTTGAAGGAAATGGACCATTATTTAAAGAGCTCTATAAAGTGAACCATACATGTTATGAATTTAATATTTATGTGAACTCTAAATTATGAACCATTTATTGTACGGAACCTAAAAAATAAAATGCAGCATATACGGTCAGATACTCGTATATAGAGTCCATTAAATAATGCTTCATTTCGCTCAAGTATTAAAGTCGTCTCTTAATTTGATTGTTGGTAAGGCCCTTTGTCTATTTGTTTCATAATTTTAAACACGTTAGACAACTCTTCTAACTTTCGCAAAAGAACCTAAGAGAATTAATTTTGAACAATTCTAAATTTGACATATAAAGAACTCCAACACAACGACACATTTACGAAAAAAAATAAAATTGAAACCAAATAATTTTTGGGTGAAAAAAGTACAGATTGTGAGCACTTAATGCAACGTCAAAAAATACTACAATGTCCCAAAGGTAGCAAAAACTACCTTTCAATACAAGTTGTATTGGACCAATGTGCATCGACATCTCCTTTATAATCCTCTCCACTTTACCTAAACGCTTGCACTGTGTTACACCAAAACATTATAAAGATAGTCATAATACCTTGAGTCGTAGGGGGTCAAGTTTCCCAGATCATTTTTCCCAATCCATTTTTCCCAAAATCCATGGCTCCAAACGGGATATTTTTCCAATTTTTTTTTACCAACAAATACGCTTTCCAGATTTTTTCCTAAATAAAATGCACGACTGGATCGCACGAACTTGCTCTTATGTAAAAGTACTTTGGAATTTAAGATACATTTTATAAATATAAAACATGAATTTAAAATTAAATTGCCGTCTGATTTCTAGAAAAGTATGAATTTATGCAAACAAACTTTAAAAAATCGTTTTATTATTAAATAAATAAATTTTTTATATAAGAAATTTCTTTAAAATTTTTCAAGAAAAAAATGTGGGATGCGAATTTTAAGTATTTAATAATATTGATTTAGGAAATAATTTCAAAAAATAATCGTTCATAGGTTTTGAAGATATTGATTTTTCAAAGAAAATTTTTTTTCAAAAAAACCCAACAAATAATTTTTCGAAAATTTTTATATACAATATTATTTTAAACTTAGGGGGACTCCTGCTGAAAATTTTTGGTTAAAATCGTTAGAGCCGTTAAATTGAAAGTCGAAAATCAAAAAAACGGTTCTATGATAGGTACAGTTAATAACATTTTGCCCCAAATTTTTTTTTTACCAAAACGTAGTCCATGTCCATAATATCACACCTAATTTTTTTTATCAAAATCGTTAGAGCCGTTTTCGAGATAAATAAGATTTTGCATTACGGGTGTATGGGGGGTACCGTTAGTTTTAGAGCTAAAAAAAAAATTTCAATTTCCCCTCTAGGGAATCACCGAAGAACCATAACTACTGAGTTTGAAGAAAATAGGTCCAGTGGCTTCGGCTCTAGATCGAGGTACAGACATACAGACAGACAGACAGACAGACAGACAGACAGACAGACAGACAGACAGACAGACGGAATTGCCGGACCCACTTTATTCGTCTTCGCTATCATCGTAATGTCAACTTTGATCAAAATCTCGAGTTCGATTTTTTTTCCAAATGCAGAACTTGCCCTATAGTACCTATATCGCAAGTAAAAATTGGTGTCCCAATACAATTTTTCCAATTTTTTGTTGCGAAAAGTCGCCCCAGTCTTTTTACATTTCTGGAGGAGTTCAGAAAGGAGCAATCCGACACAGAAACCATGCAACGATAGCTACATCTCGGGCAACGAATTCGGAAAGGAATTAATTCAAAACAACAAGAAAAAGAAGATCAAATTTTTAATATTGTTAATACATACAATAACTATGTTCAAAATCATGATGTTCTCGCGTATTTACGTTCTATAGGTCACAATATTCAACTGTAACTGCAATATGTACTTTAAATTTTACGTATCTTCTTCTTAATTTTCAATATATTAATATGTAATAAATTAAATTATTCATTTTGTAAAAAATTAACATTGGGATCATTATTATTGGAAAAACTTGGCATTGAGACAAATAATGATTGGAAACCATTGCCTTGGGAATGACAAAAATTGTGAAATTACATTTTGGGAAAAATGAACATTGGGACACACAGATTGGGAATTTTGTCCTACAATCCCTTGAGTGTATGCAAATTAAAAACAAAAATTACATTTTAGATGGAAAAGATGAATTTAGTTGTTGCAAGGTGCACATTCATTTGGCTATACTCATACATGCAAACAGGTGTACATAGGTACAGATTTGTTTGTCCACCGCTCGCCCCAATATTGGAAAAATGAAAAGTATTGATAAATGAAATAGAACATTTTGGAACGATTTTTCCGCATTTCTAATATTCAGTCTATTTACAAAGCAATTCTCTTAAAAAGTCAAATAAATCATCAGTAATCATTTTTACTTCAATTTGCTTTGGTATGAAATGACCAAATATGGATAAAGTATACCTACATTTAAAAGATAAAATAGCTATTTGCTACTGTTGAAGATAGACGAGCTCTTTAACGTTAAAGTATAGTTTTTGTCATTTAAAATTAACAAAAAGCCGGTTGTCGTCCAATTCTAAAATTGATGTTAGAGCTGGTTTTAAATGTTGAAAATTTTTCGCCATTGACTTTAAATATATGTAGTCTGATTTAAACTTAAGCAACTCACTTTGAGTACTTAATTGAAAAATCCATGCATTTTGTATTATTGAAATTCGAAAATATAGCCTCTATTGTTTTGAATTTACAACCTCTTACATCATCCGTTATATCTATTAATACTTACATTTCCGGCGCATGTCTGGAAGGCAGTTTCAATGTATGCAATTGAAAATAAATCACACATTAATCAAAAATTAAACTTCAGTTATTTGATTTGAGTTAAATTTAAAATTTATTTTTTAAATAAAATACTTAATTTGACTACATATAAACAAAAAATAAACTAGGCCTAAGTCTTTGGAATGTAATATCAAATTTCTGTATAGTAACCCTTGGAAAGCTTGAATGTAAATAAATATATATATACCTTAACATTTATATAAAAAAAAAAACATAAAATAAAATCATTGGTACAGGTAAGTAATTACTTGAAAAAGTGGTATTTTTTGTTAACAATATGTATATTTTGATTTAAAAACAAGCATTACCTACTTCTTATTGAGTTTCGAAGTTAAACTAAAATTAATTTTATTTTTGGCATCGAAGGAATTACACCTAATTATTTCACGATAGGTAACTTAAAATGAAAAATACCCTCAATATGAGTAATTTTATTATTATTTTTTTTAATTGTAGGTACAACAAATAGTGATATTAAAATGAATTTTTTTTATTAAGATGATGCTGTTGTTTCTATGAATTAAATTAACAAGAAATTTTCACATACACACATTGGAAAATTATTGCACATTGCTGTTATACAATTAAAGACACTTTTTGACAATTTATCGAAGAAATAGAAGAATTTAGAGATGAAACATCACCGTCGGGACTTGTAAAATTTGGTTTGGTTAGACTTCTTTCTATGAGTGGCCTTAAGTCTGTATGTTGGGTTTCCTTGTGTCTTCTAAGGTCTACTTTTCGTTGAAATGATTTATGACATAATTTGCAAGAGAATGGTTTGTATCCAGTATGTTTTCGAGAATGCGTAATTAGGTTTGAGCTTTGGCTGAATGCTTTGCCACAAACTTGACATTTGTGCGGCTTTTCTCCTAAAAATACAAAATGAAAAATTGGAGTTTTTAAAAAATTGTAAAGTAAAGGTAGATTATCAATTTTAAAAATTTGAAAAATAAATGACAAGAGAAGACATATCTATCGTTGAAGAAAGAAAACTTCAAATCTATAGTAATGCAAGAGCTGCTGTTAAATGCGTGAGCACTCGACCTCAAGATAACACCGCCGTAAATGTTTTAAAAAATTGAATAATGCACAGGAATTAGCTGCTAATTACGTACTATAATCTGTTCAACAAAAACTGTCAGTACTAGTTTCATTGGCTTGCATGAGTGTGTCGCCTTTTAAAGCTCTAACAGGGTTTCCCTGTTTACATTATAAATCGCTAACACTCAACCTACTCAACTTCATAAAATTTGTTCTCAAAAGCTTCAAATCTCAAAAGCTTCTTAATAAAATCCTATGAATAAGTTCCTTGTTTGTAAATTGTAATTGAGAATGACAATGGTATCTCTCTTTTGATGTAGATATCAAGCGCACGCCAGTGGTACCACTTTACTTCAATTGAAGTAGATCTATACTTCTTTTTTTTCCAAAATATTTTAAAATCTACTTTTTACTTCGCACCATCAGTAAACTACTGAAATCTACTTCATTTTAAAAAAATCTGTTTGAAACTACTTCAGTTTTTAAAAAAAGGAAAAATTTACTTCTATTTCACTCTATAGTAAGGATGTAGCAGGAATATTACAAACAAAAAAATATTGTCAACACAATAGAAATACAAAAAATGAGTAATTTTAAGAGCATAGAATCACGAATCTTATGGAAATTTCGCTTGCGTGTGTGTTTTTATTTTAAAATAAATTATATTGAATTATAGTAGTTTTAATGTTATTCTTTGTAAAAGAAAGTTTTATTAATAAATCAATTCTGTATATAAAAATTTCTTTAAAATTTAAAGGAATGTATTGACAAATTTAAGTATTTAATAATATACATTTAAGGAAAAAATGTTAAGGAAGCTCCGATACAAAAATTTTTATCGAAATCGGTAGTGAGAAATGAGAAAGTATAAAATCAAAGTTAATAACATCATATCATCATAAATATGATATTTCAAAATGGCTGTTTTTAAAAAAAAAAAATTAAATTTCTCCTCTACGCTGAAAGTTGAGGTACAAACCTGCAGACGGACGGAATCTCTACTTTTTCGTGTTGTAAAGTCAATTGATGAAAATCTGGAGTTAAATTTTTTCTAAAAGCAAGAAAAAAGTTGTTTTAAAATCTACTTCGATTTTTCTCAATTTACTTCACTTTTTTCTTCAAATCTACTTCGACTTTTTTTCCGGAAGTGGTAACGCTGGCGGACGCCGCCGCACGATCGTATTGACATTGACAGTATAGTATCCCATCAGCAGTGGAATACAACTGTCGTGTTGGGGTGTACAACTTTTTGCAAAGAATTACAACAACAATTCCTCAAGGAAAGTCAGTGGCTTGCTCTTTTTTAATTGGTATTTTTCCCAACGTAGTGTAGTGATAAGTGCATCAGGCACCCGCTACTGCTTTGGAAAAAGCTCTCCCATAAGGCCTGTACTGACAATTTTTGTTGAACAGAGAGTTTAGTTGAATATTGATCTTGAAATGCCTCTCTTCAATGCAATCGAAAAACCTTAATCGCCTTAAGATGGTTGCAAGTTCTCTTCAAAAAGGTAATCTTCAACTTTTTACTCCCACTCATTCATGTCCAATCTGATTAATCTTAAAATATTTCTTAGAGGTCCTGCTTCTTATGAAGAAGAGACAGATAGGTAGATACTTAGTTAATATTTCTTGTCATGATAAAGTGCATCTTATGTTAGCCGTTCAGACTCGACAGAAAATTTAAGATCGAAATATGTAGAAACCTCCAATAGAAAGAAACTTTACAAAATTCTTCAAATTAATCTGCATCAAAAACGAAAATTATTTGTTTCGACCTTATTTTCTTCTGTTAACGGTAAGGTACAGTGTTGCCGCAAGCCAAAAAAAAGAGTCGCTAGATCGACCTTAAAAATCCGCTAGATATGCTAAAATTTTGAAAAAAGTCACTAGAAAAAATTTTCAGTACACATATCAAAAAAAAAATTTCAATTATAAAAAAAAAAAATTATTTTGTATGGTAAAGAAAAACTTATAAGCATTAAGTTAACATAAAAATCCTAAGAAAAAACAAAAACAAATTAAGTCTAAAAAATACTACTATTTTTCATTTTTTAAATTAAAAGTAAAGAAGTTTCAATAATAACTTCAAATACTTATTATAAAAATAATCAATCACAAATAATTATAGCCATTATAGCATCTTCATCAATTTCATTTACTTCAATATCGAAAGCATTATTGAAGTTATTTTTTGAAAACAAGTACATATATACATGCTTACAAAAAAAGTTAAGTTTACTTCCAAAATCTCCACTGCGGCCGACTCGACAAAACCAAACAAAAACAATTACAGTTAAAATTGTAGTTAGGTACATAAAATAAATCAAAGAAACGAAATGAATAGGTAGTCTAGTTTCTAAAACATATACCCGCTCACTCGCAATCACACTCGTTTCGTTTCGGTCTTCTTTTGTGGGGTGAAGTTCCAAATTCAGTTCAGTGGTCGTGGTAAAAAAAGAGTCAATCGAATATCATTTCATAAGTGACAAACTCTAATGCCAGGGATGTAACATCACCAGGGGCGTAATATTTACAAAAAATATGTTCTTGCAAAAAGTCGCTAGAAAAGTAACTAGAATTATCTAGTGACAAAAAATAATATTTTGTCGCTAAACTTTTGAAAATTCCGCTAAATATAGTGACAAAGTCACTAAAACGGCAGCACTGGTAAGGTAACTACCAAACTTCAAATTTCGTACTCACTCGGATTGCTTTAAATATGATGGATCGTATACAAATGTACCTAGGTACCTATACTTGTCAAAGCTTTGCATATTTATATAGGTACCTAGATATGTTTCTACCTATATAAAATCAAAATTTTTGTATCTTTAACCTACTACATTAATATCAATTATCTTCTAACGTCATTACTGAAATCCAAAAGAATAAGAAATCCTTTAAACGTATCTTTACCCTCCACAATCTGATTTACCAAGAGCAAGAGAACATTCGGGGTTGCCTCTATAAATAATAGAACTTCAATAATCTCAACGAATACGTGATTATATTTAAACCATCTTCTTATAAACATCGGAACATCTTAAATGCGATAGTGTGTAGGCATATGTGTGTGTGTGTGAGCAGTCATAGCATAGGTACCTTGTTCGTTGTACCTAAGATTAAAGGAAGAAATTCTATTTCTTTCCACAGACTAAAATCACACTATATTTAAAACAATAATACAAAAAATCAATTCGAATCAGAACATCCCAGCGGACTTTTTCATATACCTATATGTAGGTAGGTGTGTATATATATGTATATGCCTTGGAATCACGTTTCTGCAATTTAACTGTTATATACAGAAACACATGGATAGCTTTCTACAGTAGCTGTCAGCACACAACAAGGTTCTGCATGGATTTGTGTCTGTACTCTGTAAATCTATAGACCAAAGAAGCAAGGGACTATTATTTTTATATACTATATCGTCCTGAATGGCGAAGCCACAGTTAGTTTTGAGTAGGTACTCTCATTCATTTGCGACGTTGCTGCCGCCGCCGCCGCCATGACGCTACCATCGAACCATGTTAATGACATGGGAGACGATGATAACGACAAGAACACACTACCGCGAAGCCTGAAGAATATTGTCATGGCAACCATGGAAAATAGGGCGGCACATGTATGTACTGAAAAATCACGACCGACCAATGAAAAATTTAGTCAAGGGATTTTGATTTTCTCCGTCGAACACAGTAAGCTTCCGACCCCTCACAAACACATCCATACATTCTGCGTGTGTATTAATTAAAGCTCCGATATCGAACCCTGTTGCTGTCTCCAAAAGCTCGTTTTTACTCGTGTAGACGTTGCGTCAGATTGCAACCCCTATTCTTCTTTAGTAGAATTCGGAAGCAGAAGAGTATAAATGGCTTACATTTCAGCCGGAAAGACCACTTACATAGCCACATACCCATGTACATCTATACATACACCCATCTGTGCTAAATGTATTCCGAATAAAAGATAAGATACTAAAAAAACTCGTATCGTAAACACTATATATATTTTTGAAAACATGGCGCAATCCCAGACATTTTTATCGTTTTCGTCCTCGGTGGGTGTAGCAGATGTAATTATAACTATACCATCGTGTAGATGTGTACTGGTTTATTTATTTATAACGGAATAGACGCACATTTGGAACGTTGATTCATCTGCCAGAAATCATCTGCTTTTTCTTACTTTCCGGGAGGCAGCTTTAAGGATTTTTTCCTTATATTTTTTTTTGTTCCGTTTTATTTTTTTTAGAGCAACTGATTCGGAAATCTCTGAACTTTTCTTACATATAGAATGTTTGCATTGTGTCTATCTGTATCTTACATTGAAATATTTTGTGGGTACCTTTATATAGGTGTAGTTATGTAAAAATATTTAGATATTATTACTTAGATATAAGTATGGGAAGCTTCCCTAGCTATATAGGTATTTAAAAAAAAAATATTATACTAACATATACCTATGTATGTAGGTTATAAAACGTACCGTCTTAAAAATCGATTTGTTTTCATTTTGTTTTAAGATGCAGGCATTTTTTAACGAACCAGTATTTCAAAGCTTTTGTTTACTTCTTGTTTGTTGCGGTTTCTTAAGAAGGTGTCAATACATTACTCCACCAAATAACGATGTCCGTCTGGGTTAATAAACTCTATATGATACTTCTATCGTTAATTTAAAGGAATTTACTCATGATATATTTAGGCTATTTACTTGCTGGTATTCAAACAAGACCACAACCAGAACCCGAATACGGCTATTTCCAGTATATGATTCTCCAAATCGGCCCATCATTGTCGGAATGAATAAGCAGACGAGCTGACATATAAATCCCGAACACTTGATCTGATACGCAGACCCAGGCAAGAAATAGTCATTTGCTACCTGTAGCAAATGTTACTCATCACAGCACTCACTGTCATAGCTGTGGGAACCAGCAGGAAAAGGAAGCAATCATTCATTTCTCCTGGAAAGACCATATGCTCTGGTTATAATTAGAGCAACATTAGGCGTTTTTCTTTTTTAGTTCAGAACAGAACCTGAGTTGTCAAAAAATAAATTGTGTTTCTTTTTTAGTTCAGAGTGTTCAGAGTATCGAAAATGTGTTTCTTTTTTGGTTCTGAGCATGTTCTGAGCGTGTTCAGAGTGCGCTCTATGAGCTCAGAATGAAATAACTGAGCAGACAGAGTAAAATGCTTAACACAAGCATTTGACAGATGGAAACTAAAAAAAAATGGCGACATCTACATAAGTGTTCAGGTCTGTTTCAAAATATACTCAGAGCGCTCAGAACGCTTGGTTCAGAGAATGTTCGGAACATGCTTGACATGCTCGGACTCTGTTCAGAGCTCTATACTGAACTAAAAAAGAAAAACGCCTATTGGCGAACTTTCGGAAAAGAAGATCAAAGATCTCTTTTCTTAACGCGTCGAAATGGCTCTATAACAAATTCTGATTCCTTCTGCACCGTACCTTCCTAACACCGAGAGCTTGCACTGTTGGTTTGCCAGGGGCTTATGATGCACACTGCACAGTGACCGAATGAGCACTCTATCGGATTAGTTGCCGCTTTAACACCTGTTAAAAAACTGCCTAGTTTGGCATAGTCTAAGAGCCATTTTTTCACTACAAATTGAACTCAATTTGAGGATTTTTATTCTCAACTTGTGATTTTGTTTTTCTTCACTCAAAGTTTAACTATACCGAAAATAGTAGAAGTTGAGAGAGCAAACTTGACAGTTGACCTAAGACATTGTTTTGTTTTTTAAATAAAATAAATGCATTTCGTTTCAAAAGTTTGTTTGCTTTAGTTTTCACAACAAAAAATAAAGAAAAATATTTGCATACCTAATGTTCCGCAGCAAATATTTTTGGGAAAATTGGTCATCAAGTGAAAGTGAAGATGATGTAACTGAGCCATTGCAGGTTGAAAGAAGACAGTACAAGATGTTGCCCCGCATTGGAGTTGAAAATTGGAACGACCGTGACTTTATTTATGGGTGATTCTACAAACATAGAATTTTCCGCGGCCCAGAAACATTTTAAAATCCGTTCAATTATTGAATCTGAATTTTTTTTTATAAAATTAAATCTGATTGATATCTACCTGTCT
Source organism: Chrysotoxum bicinctum (assembly GCA_911387755.1). Taxonomy (NCBI): domain Eukaryota; kingdom Metazoa; phylum Arthropoda; class Insecta; order Diptera; family Syrphidae; genus Chrysotoxum; species Chrysotoxum bicinctum. Next base: position 180,549,962 of record OU426987.1, read on the forward strand.
AAACAATATTATTAGGGCGACCTTATTTTATTTTGCTCAAAAAATTCTTTTAAGTGTCTGATTCTCAGTCCCCTGACGTGTCCCCTTTGCGTTTTCGCAAAGAAAAATTATTACCGTTCTCTTATTTCAGGTCTCATACTAAGATGAATCTCACAGAAGTTATACCAAATAATACATCTTTGATACGAAATAGATATATATTTTTAAGTAATAGATTTTATTACAAAAAAATTTAACTAAACTTTGTCCCCCGCATTTCATATCAGTCCCCTGGAATATTGAAACAGTCGAAAAAATCAATAACTAGGATATCGATCGAGTTTCATATCAGTCCCCTGGAATATTGAAACAGTCGAAAAAATCAATAACTAGGATATCGATCGAGTTTCCAGCACTGGCAATTTGAAGTACCAAGTCCCCTTACAATAAAATCGTGGTGCAACTTGATTCTGTTTCTTATGTTAGTATTGTGAAAAATACATTTGTTCAAGAAGTCGTGGATTTTCCGTTTAGTTTATCATTCCTCTGGTGAGTTTTTACAAAACAAATTTGTAAAAAAAAATAAAGATTAATTCAGTCCCCTTAAAAAAAAAACTAAGTCCCCTGAACATAATTTTTCAAAAAAATTTCTTAAAATTGTCACTTTTTATTTTGTTGACTGGCCGCTTTCAAGAACGCAAAGAGACGTTCTCTTACGTCTTTTGGCTTCCAAAAATGTCGTGCCGAAATTTGTAACATTTTATTCAATTGTTTGTAGAATCACCCTTATCGCTTTCGTCTTTCAAAACCGACAGCAGTGCTAGACTTAATTAAGGATTCACTTCCTTGCAACGAGACACTGTAATAGTTTTAAATTCGCCGTGCCCTTAAAACTTAAGTCCTTCTTTAAATAGATCTCGTGAATTACGGTTATTTATACAGTTATTGGTAGCACTACGATTTTATGCGCTCGGATCAATCCAATTCACTATTGCAGACTGCAGTAGAGTAAGCATTTCCAGCGTTCATCACATTCTGAAACGAGTGTCGAAAGCAATTGCCAATCTACCACCGCGGTTCATTCGAATGCCGGAAACACACGAGGAAAAGCTTGAAAGCTAAAGCAAAGTTGGTGCCTATGATTATAAATATGTCCGTATCAGTCACCATTTGGAAGTGATGCAGAAACCTTTAAAAATCGCAAGGGATGGTTTTCTCTAAATGTGCAGACGGTGGCCTCTGCGAATTTTAAAATAAATGATATTGTAGCTCGCTGGCAGGTATTATTAGTTTTTTTATTTATATGAATAATGTATGAAACATGAAGTACAAGCAATTGCATACACTTTAATACATACATATGTATATTACATAGGGCTCAGCACATGACCAATGTTGTTTTTTTAACTTATCGCGATCGAAAAGACGATTTTAATATGTAAATTTGGTCGAGTTATCTTGCAGCTCCTTTTATAAATGTCACAAACGCTGATGAGAATTTGTACAACGAATTGCAGATAGGCACTCGCAATTGAATTGAGCATTCATATGGTGTTTGGAAAAGCAGATTTCCAGTGTTGGCTTCCGACCTAAGGTGCCAAATAGAAACGGCAAAACTCATCATCATCGCTTGCGCTGTTTTTCCCAATATAGCAATTGATGGAAAAGTAGCAGAACCTGCTACAGAAATACCCGAAATTGCTGATTTAGCTGCCATAATATACCATCAACAATACCTTTGGGGAAACGGCAACATCCATGACAAGCATTCGTTCCCGATTGGTAACAACTTATTTTTATCCCTAGGTAAGATCGAGAGGAAAATTATTCATCACAAATATCACACAAAAACTCAATTTTACTAACCGAATAAATTCAAATTTAATTTGGAAGTGACAGTTTGTATATTATTTTAACAAATATCCCAGGGATATTTTTCTAATCAGAAGTTGATCAACTTTAGATATCAACTCGGGAGTTGAGAAAAAAATTTGTGAAGAAAAAGAAATTTCAACTTGCGGTTCAACTCTCGAATTGGAGCCAACTCTCCAACTTGTCTCAAGTTGGCCCTTAATAGTTTCTAATGGTCCCGTTGAGTGAGTGATCCGATTCCGATTCCTGAGGCACATTCACATCATACCACAGCAAATGTGCAATATACTTGTTTATCTTCACCTGTACCTGCTAGATTTAATTTCAATTACTGTGATATAAATACAATCTGTGATATTATAAAAAAGTGCAATAAAAAGAAAGACTTTAATGGACTAAGCTGTGATATAATTTATAAGTCGTTAGAAATAATCGGTCCTATTCTACTTAAAATTATTAACAGTTCATTGGAAACTGGAGTTTTCCCAAGTACTTGGAAGCAATCTGTGATAATACCTATAAGAAAAGTGTGCAATACAAATAAATGTGAAGAGTTTCGTCCAGTAAATATGCTAAGTTCAGATGAAAAAGTATTAGAACGCTTTGTAGCGAACCAACTAGTCAATTATCTTGAAAACAACAATATATTAATAGAGGAGCAATCTGGTTTTCGCGGTGGTCATTCTTGTGAAACAGCCCTTAACTTCTTGGTTTTTGACTGGAAAAAGGCCGTTGACGAAGGAAATTCTGTCATAAACGTATTTTTGGATTTAAAAAGAGCCTTTGAAACCATTGATAGAAATATCTTGTTAAGCAAACTTTGGGAGTATGGCATTCAAGGCAAAGAATTGGATTGGTTTCGATCATATCTAACGGGAAGATCACAAAAAACAAAAGTTAATAATGAGTTTTCAGAGGCAGTTGAAGTAAAGTTAGGAGTACCCCAAGGATCGGTATTAGGAGTTTATCTCTTTCTAATATATATAAACGATGTCAAAAATAACTTGAAGCACTGCAAAGTAAAATTGTTCGCTGATGATTCACTCATATACATAAGTGGAAAAAACATAGATGAAATGATCGCGCATTTAAACGAAGACCTTGTTAATATAAGTCGGTGGTTAAAAATAAAAAAACTCAAGCTTAACGTTAGCAAAACAAAATGTATGACTTTTAATTGCAGAACTAATATCTCGGTTTTTATGGAAAATGAACAAATCGAATGTGTTAAAAGTTTTAAATACCTCGGAGTTGTGTTAGACAGTAATTTAAAATTTTAAGAACATGCTGATTATATTTGTAAGAAAATAGCAAAAAAAGTTAATTATTTGAAAAGATTGAGAAGTGTTGTAAATATGAGAATAGCCTTGCTCTTATATAATTCCTTAGTGTTACCACATTTTAATTACTGTTCTACGCTCTTATATACGTGTTCAAATGAAATAAAAGACAGATTACAAATTCTTCAAAATAAAGCAATGCGAATGATTTTAAAGTGCAATATATACACTCCAATACAGTTCATGCTACAATCGTTAAATTGGATGACTGTCAAACAGCATCTTACTTTTAACTCGATGGTTTTCATTTTCAAAATTCGAGAAAATATGATCCCCGAATATTTGAGTAACAACTTAATATCTGTTTCTACCGTTCAACCACATAATCTGAGAAGAGGCAACAACTTTAGATTGGCAAGATTCAGCAGAAGCAGCACGCAAAATTGATGTACAGAGGGCTTTTATTTTTCAACAGTTTACCTGAAGAACTTAAAAGTGAACATATATTACAAATATTTGTACATAAACTATATAATTTTATTAAAAATAATTTATAATTTGTTAAAGTAAAAGAAAAATATTATTTAAATTTAACTAAGCCGTCATAAATGATACATTTTCAAATTATATTGTAATTTTTTAAACATTTCTTTTGTAAAAGTTTTTTTTAAAAAAACTAATAAATAAATACTACTACTACTACATAAAAAACCTATTAAGTACATCCTATTTTGAACTCAATTCAAATTGGATGACTCCGTAAGGAAATGTCATCATAACTACCGATGGAGGTTCGAATTCGAACGAGTAATTAAGTCACAAGAGCCCCCGTGGTCGCCACTTTAGCCTACCTATATTTACTTATATGTATAAGATGCCTTGTTCTGGTTTCTAGCGAAAAAACGGTTTTGGTCAATTTCTTAACTGAAACGTGCTTCGGGTTTTGAAACAGATTCAAAAGTACCCATTAATCAACTCTAACAATTCGAATTTTCCCATTCACTAGCCATCAGCAATGACGGTAATGCTAACCGGAGTTTGACAAGGATCCACATTGAAACCATTCCTATTGAACATGTATGTATAACCCAGTCTCAACCCGAAAATACCCAAAATCTTTGTTTGGTGAAGATAGTGTGCACTCCAGCACCAGAGCCGGATTAAGCCAGCGCGGGGCCTGTAGCAAATTCTATCAAGGGGCCCTTAGACTGTTTTAGGTTAGGCACTTATCAAGTTTATGGTATTAAATAAAACAAAACTGTTACAAACAAACTTTTCTTGATTTAATTTGGGAAAATTTATAAATAATGCTGTTGATATCGACTTCTCGGAGTAAATCATGTTCAATATTCATTAGGCTAGCCGCGCACTAGCAACTTTTAGTTGCGAAACTGTTTGGTTACTTATAGAAAACAGATGAACTGTTTGGTTGAATGTTCGTAAATTTGCAGATAATTATATGTTCAATAAAATGGCGAACTTACTTTAGGCAATCGTTTAGTTTGTGTCAAAACACAAACTTTTTAGTTGCTCGAACCAAGCAGTTTCGCAACTAAAAGTTGCTAGTGCGCGGCTAGCCTTAAAGTGAGGATATTATGACGTTGTTGGCTCATCGTATTCCTCAATTCATTTTTAACACGTTTTAATGTTGAGAAAGATCGTTCACCACTGCAGTTGGTGATCATAAGAGACAAATAAATGCGCAAAGCAATTTCAACGTTCGGGAAACAAGATTGTAAAGAATTATTTATCAACAGCTTGTAAACCTGCATTTCCAGAGCCTCATGATTCCTGCTGTCAATAATACCAGCCACATCAGAATTGAGCATTGAAGCGAATCGCACTAATTCGTTGCCCAGACTGTCCTCCAAATCATCTGCGTAAGCACTTACTATGGTTGCAGATTTTTAATTTCTTCTGGTGGAAGAGATTTTATATGAAGGTTTTTATAATACAAACTCTATATACTACTGAAATAAATCAGCCAAGTAGAAGACTTAGCACTATTAATGGACTTGTTGAAATATTGATTCAAAATAGCTTTTATGGCTTTTAGTCCACAAAAATTGGCGTTTCTTCCGGACTCATCAGTTGGCTGTGAGGACCTTGTCAATACGCAATTTTTATTGAATTCAGTTCATCTTACATTGATTTTTTGACAAAAATCTAACCAAGATTAAAATTGTAATCATTAACGTTGAAATATTTTGCTATTTTCAACAAATTCAACAAATCTATTAATAGTGCTAAGTCTTCTACTAGGCTGATTTATTTCAGTAGTATATAGAATTTGTATTATAAAAACCTTCATATAGAATCAATGCTCGGTCACGGGCAAAATATTCCAACGTTAATGATTATAATTTTAATCTTGGTTGGATATAGTTCACATTGGATTTTTGTCAAAAAATCGATGTAAGATGAACTGAATTCAATAAAAATTGCGTATTGATAAGGTCCTCACAGCCAACTAATGAGTCCATGTGCGATCACCCGGACGAAACGTCAGTTTTTGTGGACTAAGGGGCCAGTTATAGCTCATCAGAAAAGTCCATCAGAAAAAATTTTGTCTTCCAAATTTGACCATATTACAACTCGATTTTGAGTAAAATTTGAATGCAATTAGCCGAATACTTGCTTGGACTAATTTTTACAAAAAGAATTACAAAATTTTGTTTCTAAATTTACACAGAAAATGGAATATATTTTGAGTTTTAGCAATCAGCCGTTCAGAAAAATTAAATTCCATCAGAAAAAATATTTAAATCCATTTTCTGAGTAAATTTAGCAACAAAATGTTGTAATTCTTTTTGTAAAAATTAGTCCAAGCAAGTATTCGTCTAATTGCATTCAAATTTTACTCAAAATTGAGTTGTAATATGGTCAAATTTGGAAGACAAAATTTTTTCTGATGGACTTTTCTGATGAGCTATAACTGACCCCTAAAGGCCAAAAAAGCTATTTTGAATCAGGAAGAGATTTTAGCTCTCGGAATATTCCGAAAATGCCAGCAATTTTATGATAACTGTTTATATACGTTTACCTAAAGCAGTGAGTACGTTATGAATGGTGACAATAAATACCTGAATTTCATACCGTTGTCCAATTTGCGTTTGGTGCGGTGCGAAACATGATTTTTGGTAAGACCAGCAGATAGAAAAATAAAATTTTAGTTGATCATTTTGATGCAAATATTTTCTTCTTAGTAATTGTGACTAAATCTAATATGTAAATGATACTTTTTTATGGTCAGAAAAGGTTGGTGCGCGGGGCCCCCAAAAGCGCGGGGCCCGTAGCATTTGCTATTCTTGCTTCGTGGCTAATCCGGCACTGTTCAGCACACTAAAAAGAAAACATAGCACGAACAAAAGAAGCCAGGATATCTGTTCCAATCCAGAAGAAGAAGCAAGTTTCACCTCATATATCTAAAGGTAGGTACTGAGTAGTGGCTTGAGAAGGATTTTCTATAGCTCTTAACATAAACAAGATGATATTTTTATAAATCATCCTGAAGTACCAACCCCTACTGAAATTTCAATGTATTAATCTTTCCGAAAATTTGGAGATCTACTTATCAATTAGGCTATGGAAAATGCTCGAAAGCAACCACCCCCACTCTCTAACTGATATAACAAGACATGCAACTTATATACAAATTAGGACAATTATCTGAAAGTCCTAATCGCTTCTTTTTGATACTTCAATTGATTATTTTACAGTGCTTTGTGTGAAAAAGAAGCAACATTTTGGAGTTTTTGATAATGACACTGTTTGAATTCTACCTTTTGTTTGGTGTCGCACTGGCCATATGTACAAAAAAATGCAACCTTCAGATATCTGTGTGCTGTATTATATCAAATCGCCTAAAATGTAAAATAATATTGTTTGACGTTTAACTTTTAAAGTTATATTTTTTCTAGCATTGATCGTAACTTTTTTCGCAATAAACAATGAAAGGTTTCCACAACCCTGAGTGTATTTAGTAGTCCAATTACTTATTAAAAAATGCTTATTCCACTGTATTCCTGTGTTCACCTTCTTTGGTGGTTAAGCTTAATCACCGCCGCCGTTAGTTAACGCCACAAAAATTTTGTTTCATTAAAAAAATTTTGCACTTAATCCGAGACTTAGAGATGGTTCGCCTCAATTAATTTGGCTGGTTGAGCATAGAATACAGCGCACACCACAAGATCTTTAAACACTTTAAATTTTCAACAAAATTAAGTTAAAGAGCTCAAAAGGCACTCATACTAATTTTCAGCGCTCTTTGAATTTATGAGGGAAAATGAAGGAATAGCTAAAGGAGCACTCAATGCACCTGAATATAAATCCCACGTAGATATAAACAACATTATAGAGTCCATTTTTTAATTTTAATTTTATTCCGAAGTAAATGCACTTCGCACAGATTTTGTTTAAAAAATAAATATTCAGCTGTCAATTACGTGGAAATCTTGGAAGTATAATTTACGACTCGCTTTTAACTCGCTAGTCGATAATGGATCAAATCGAGGTAAGTCAAAAAGGAGATATCAAAATGAAAACTATTGGCTTCGTATTCCCTAATGAGGCCACAGAAATTTAAGTCAGAAAAACAAAGTTTAATACCCGTTCTGGTTTACCAAACAAGATAATTGTAGCAGATACAAAATATTCCAATGATCAGTTTTAAAGTGCGAAATCAAAGTTAAACTCAAGTTAACTCACCAAATGTCAAGCTCGAACTGAAAACTGGAAATAAACTTATTCAGGGGTGGAATCGCGTAAGGCGATAGTTGACTGTCACTGTTTTGATAGTCAATCTTGATTATCAACTTTTCTTTGTTCTGCGTAAAGTGATCGCTAAAAAATGTACGATTACTTGGCAGCTCTTACACAAGTTTGGGAAAATTGGTGACACTTTCTTATAAACAAAGCATCCAAAGAAATCCGTTCTCATTTTTGAACAAGTTCTGAAAAACTTTGAAAAACTCAATTGATTTCGATGTTCATATATATGTATGTATCATGATCGGAGAGAGAAAATATTTGTAGACAAGAGATGTTTGGAAAACTTCTGATGAAGAGGTTGCTACCCTCTTATAGAAAAAAGACACGGCATTTCTCCGCTTTAGCTCAGCCGCCATCCCTGGAGATAAAAATATCTGAGACAACCACCAACAGTCTCAGAACATCGTGCCACACATCTTTCCTATCCTTCTTTCTCTTCATTAACTTCACGCCCGCGCTGTGTTGAAACAATTAAAGGGTAATCATAATCCCTTGAGCGCGGGTAGATTATAAAAAAAAAAAAAAAAAAAAAAAAATATTGCTACCCTATTATGAGAAATCAGGTTTTATATGTCTTCACTTTAGAATAAGTGTTTAGGAAATATTTCAACAGGAGAGTCATTTCGTTCTATCAAAATGGCCAGACAATTAATTTTAATTACAGGATTTTGTTAGCTCATCCCCCTAACACTGGTCGGCAAAATAAAAAAAAAGTCGGGAGCAAAAACTTTGTTATGTGATGTAAATTGACTTTAGTGTGCTGAATTCAAAACTGCTTACAGTTATTCTATCACGTCTAGTTTTTGAGCTTTTCTTATTAAAATAAAATGATCATATTTACATATTAAATACGTATTTATTATGAAAAAAGTACAAAAATCTGACAAATGACATGACTTATGTGATGAAAATTAAAACCTGTAATGAATTAAAATACTAATATAATACAAAATAAATAAAACTACTCGTACTTGGTAAATTGATTTCTTTTATACATTTTATCTTTTGTTTCACGATTGATTTCCCAGCAGAAATCAGCTAACATTGCTGGGGACCACTTGCCGTTACATCTTTTTTCCATATGCGCAATATCTTGGTGGAACCTCTCACCATGCTCATCAGATACGGCACCAAGATTTTCTGGAAAAAAATCTAAATGCGAATACAAAAAGTGTATTTTTAAGGACATGTTGCATCCGAGTTCTTGATATGAAAATAGAAGTTCTTGCACCAGTTCTTTGTAGTTTGCAGCCCTTATATTTCAAAAAAAAATTGTGACACATTTTCAAAAGCTGTCCATGCTCTTTTTTCTTTATCGACCAACTTAGATTTAAACAATTCGTCTTTAAGATTTTTCTTATTTGGGGACCAACAAATATGCCTTCCTTCAATTTGGCCTCACTAATGCGTGGAAATTTACTCTTCAGGTGTTTAAATGCCTCTCCATCTCTGTCCATAGCTTTGACCATGTTTTTTATTAAGCCTAATTTGATATGAAGTGGCGTCAAAAATATTTGTTGGCTGTTAACCAAAGGCTCAGTTGCGACGTTTTTACTTCCCTCAAGTGATCTTGAGGGACAATTTCGTTGTATGTTGTATGCTTTTGCTCACATAAAAAGCAACAATATTTTGTGTATCCTGCTTGTAACCCTGCTAGTATAGCCACTACTTTTAAATCGGCACGTACATTCCAAAAATAGCGATCGTACTGAATTCTATTGAGCAGTGGCGTCTTTAGGCATGGGCCCGGTGGGCCAGGGCCCAGGGCCCCGCAATTATTTGGCCCCCAGTTCCACGAACTCAAAATGAATGAATCTATACAAGAATTATATAACAAAACGAAATAAGGTTAATAGACAATAACAGAAAAACAAGTTTCATTGTACTCTCTGTTCCAATACCAAAATTCAACGTGAGTACCTACAAGTGGCGAAGGGTCCATATAAGTCGATTTTATAACCGTCTTATCTTTTGAAATTCTCATCCTCAACATCTCAAACTTCTGGCAATATGAATCTAATTTCATCATACACCTGCACACGCAGGTGGAAAAATGTTCTCAAAAGAATTGTTGCAGTTATTAAATTTTTGGCATCAAGAGGGCTTCCATTTTGTGGTAAGAACGAAACCATTGGGTCACCCAACAATGGAAGTTATTTGGGATGCCTGGAACTTCTAGGTGAATTTTATTCATTCCTCGCAGATCATTTAAAAAAATGTGGGAACTCAGGAAAGGGATACACTTCCTATTTATCAGCAAATATTTGCAACGAGTTCATTGATATAATGGGAAAACAAGTCCTAATGAAAATAATTTTAGGTAAAATTAGATCGGAAAAATATTTTTCCATATAGACTAAGAGCCCACAGCAATTTTTGGGTGTGATTGATAACAAAAAATAATTAGAATAATTAGATAGGCCTTTTATAGTTATTTACAAATGTGAAAGTCTTGCATAATCTAGTGGGAGCAATAGCGCACAATAGTGCATCGTGTATGCAGTTCTTTTCAAGTCCAAATAATTGTGATAAAAACTTTGCCAAAATGTAGAGTTAAGTCCCCTGATTGAAAATATCGAGGTTCAAGACGTTTTACAGACAGCCTTCTGCCTCCCAGACGCGAAAAGAATAGGCTACTTCTTGCACTAAAAAGGCCACCTTCAAAACGTCTTCGACCTCGATATTTGCAATCAGGACACTTAGCTCTTCATTTTAAAGTTATGGCAAATTTTGTATCCCATTTTTTTAGACTTTAGAAAGAACTGCATACTTGATGCAAAATAATGCACTATTGCGCCCACTAGAGTATGCAAGACGTTCACATTTATAAATAACTATAAAAGGCCTATCTAATTATTCTAATTATTTTTTGTTATCAATCACACCCAAAAATTGCTGTGGGCTCTCGGTCTAATAAGAGTTGATAGTACACCTGACATTTCTCATATCGACCAGTTGACTTCTGTAATTCGGTATGTTAAAAATTGTGTTCCCATCGAAAGGTTCTTTAAATTCATACCTATTAAAGAGCATAAGTCTGAATATTTGGCTGACACAATAGCCGTGTTTTTTTTGGAAAAGTTATCCGTAGTACAGTAGGATTTTATATGAATAACAAATGCAACATCCACAGTAGGATCACTGCCGATAAAAGGAGAAGTGAAATCCTGCTGCGGATAGAGATTTGACGTTTATTTAAGTATCGGCAGTGATCCTACTGCGGATGTTGTATTTGTTATTCATATAAAATCCTACTGTACTACGGATAACTTTTCCAAAAAAACACGGCTATTCTTGACATTTTTGGAAAATCATGATATTCCTATAGAGGATTGTAGAGGACAAAGCTATGATAATGCGTCAAATATGTCGGTCAAATGTTCTGGATTGCAAGCAAGATTAAAAGGAGAAATGCGAATTTGCTATCTTTATACCATGTGCAGCACATTCTCTTAACTTAGTAGGCCTTCATGCATCTTGTTGTGTGTAGAAGGCAACAAGTTTCTTTCAAGTGGTTCAAAAAATATACAATTTTTTTTCTGCTTCTACCCATCGCTGGAATAAATTAAATGAATGTTTAGGTTCACATAGAGTTCTTAAAAGTCTTTCTGAAACAAGATGGTCTGCACGAGCTGATGCAGTTAACGCGCTCCATCGTGGTTACAAACAAATTACTGAAGTCCTGAAATCTATCTCTAGAGATCCAGATCAAGCTCCAGAAACAAAAAGCGAAGCGCTAAGCCTGTTTAAGAAAATGTCAAAACTAGAATTTCTTATTTTAACAGAAATTTGGGACACAATATTAGAAAGAATTCATAAAACCAGCAAGAACCTTCAAAAAGAAACAATAACGATTGAAGTTGCTGCTAATTTGCTTTGTTCACTATGTTCTTTCATAAATGATCTAAGGGAGAATTTTGATAAATTTGAAGCGTGTGCCAAAATTCAGAATCCGGATGCTAAATTATAAAGACTTAGGCTAGGCGCGCACATTCAATTTTTAGTTTCGCAACTGTTTAGCTGCTAAAATGGAACATATGGGCTTATATGGAACACCGCGCACTTAGAGCAACTCGATTCTCGAAACTAAAAAGTTTGTATTTTGACACAAAATAAACGATTGCCCCGCAACAGTTGAGCTGTTTTTTATAAGTGCAAGAGAGAAAAGAGTGTGAGCATAAGTAAAGAGTTGCCAGTGCGCGGTTCTCTTTCAACTGGTGATTAAACTATTTGATTTCGATCACAGTTGGCAGTGCGCGACTAGCCTTAATGCAACGAAAAATAGTACGAAGTTCGCGTGCCACATATTTTGATGGTCCTGCAGCATCCGTCCAGCTAATTGGGAAAGAAAAGTTTAAATTATCAACTTTTTTCCCAATTACTGACACTATTACTTTGCAATTAAAAATACGATCCAACTGCTACCAAGAAATTAATGCATTGTTTGGCTTTTTTTTGTCGATTGCAACATTTGACTTCAGAGGTGTTGCAAAATTCTTGCGAACGATTTTCAAAAAAATACCATAGAGATGTTAATGCAGAAGAACTTGATGTAGAATGCCTGCACCTCGTACAGTATTTAAAAGAATTCAATAAAGATGTAAATGAAGATCTTATTACAATTCCAAAATTGTACAGTCTAATTACAGTGGATGAAATTGAAAATGAATTACTGTGGGAAATTGAATTTGATGACTTAATTCATGATTTTGCTACTGACAAAGTCAGAAAAGTATGTCTTCAATAATATTTTATTGTATTAACTTACATACCTATCTAAAAAGAAAACCAAAAAAAAAAAAAAAAAGAAATAAACTTACAAAAAATCTTAACAAAAAAAATATAAAAACATTACAAATCAACCAAAAAAACTATAAAAATTATCAAAAATAAACAAAAAAAAATGTTCAACTATTAAAGGTAACTAAAAAAATTATAAAACTATAAAAAAATTATTTGTTTATGTTTGTTTTAGTTCTTTATAAAAAGTAAAAATATTTTTGAAAAACAAATTCATTTTGAAATGATTTTTTTTACCTAAAAAATAAAAAAAATATACTCTTTTTGCCCCCCAAAACCTGTTGGGCCCAGGGCCCGCAAAATTATAAAGACGCCCCTGCTATTGAGCAGTAACTTCATGTTTTCGCAAGTGTCTTTCATATTCACTGCATGAGCCAATGGTACTGACGAATATTTATTTCCATTATGTAGCAATACTGCTTTCAGACTCAGTTTGGATGAGTCAATGAAGAGTCTCTATGCCGTTGGATCTTCAGGCAGCTTTAGTTCTTGAAGAAGTTTTAGAGGGTCAGTGCAATAAATTAAATCATGATCTTTGGAAAACAATTCAGAGAACTGAGAATGTCTCTTCCTGAAAAATTAAATATTGGTATCTTTTTTTAACAGTTTCCATTGTTGTAATCTGGAACCTAAAAGTTGGGCCTTAGATTTCAAAAGTTCCAAATCGCGGATTAGATAATTTAGTTCAGATTGGTTGAGTAGATGTGGTTTTTCTGTTAAACTAGATGAACTGCTAAGAGAAATTTCATTGGACTTTGCAGATAGTGATTCGGATATATCGAATGACACGTCAGTTTGTACTTTCGAAGGGGGAACTGGCACTTCTTTTTTGCGAGGATGTGGACGTTGGGCCGAAGGAACAGAAGAACATTTTATTTTATGTTTATTTTTTCTAGAAAATCCTTTGACATCTGTCATGCAAAAATAGCAGTCATCTATATGGTTTTGTTGCTCCCTCCAGATCATAGGCTTGCTAAATAATATTTTTTTAGTTCCTTTCAACCAACCTGTCAGAGCTATTCCACATGTTTTGCAACATATATTTGGGATCCAGCTTTTTCTCATTCGTCTATTTCAAATCCACAATAATGAAGGTAAGCCGTTTTTATTAAGGGTGTCATCTTTCTGCGATGTAAGGCCACTACAAAATCACCACATATATAACAAAAATTGTTTGGTGAATTTTTACATTCTCTTTAACCTAAACAATTTAAACACAAGGTATTGTATAATTTTATATTCATTAAAAGCTATTACATTTTCATTGCATCATTTAATGAATAAACAAGAATAAGGAAAGAACACTCACTTGCCAAAAAAACAATGAAAAGTACGAAATAACTCTTCTGTTTTTATAACTTTTTACACACGTGCGTGTTCACAAATAAAATCGAAATGTAAAAAAAAATTGCTTATAGCAGCTAAACTAGACGCGCTAGATAAATTCTGCTTACATATTTAAAGATTTTTTTGCTCTTATTTTGATGCCGACCAGTGTAATTAAAGAATGTTTTTGGGAGGAAATTTTTGGAAATCACTATCAAATGAAATTTATAGCTCCATCTTCCTAATCATTGCAGCATGCTCCAGGAAATTTTGCGACGTAAAATAGCCTGTAGCCAATTCGCCATTAAATTTCTCGACTCTCCATCTTAACAAACTTTCTGATATCCCTTAAATGTCGATCATTTTATGTGGAGATGGTGCAGTAGTTATGTTTATTGGGTACAATCCAATAAATTGCAAAGCTGATAAACTATATAGTCAAAAGTATAATAACGCCATCTATTTGATGTATGAAATATTCATGCAAGAAGAACAATCCTTAGGTGGAATATCATCTGATGCCCTTAAACGGATTTTACACAACATCTGTAATCACATTATATAAGGACCAAACACGGCGCGGCGTATAGCGTATATTGAAACCATTTTTTCAGAAGCTGTAAGGAAAAGGAAGACAGGATTGCTCTCCAACATTGTACATATGTATCGTACTTTCTCGAAAAGTTTTAACTATCTATCTACTACAATTCTCCTAGAAATCTACTTACCATTGACATTAAAAGTCTCGAACTTTTCCTAAGGAGCTCTAAATGGTTTAACGACTTGGCATGAAGTTCTTTTAAATTCATGGAACAATGTGGCAGTTTTCCTGCTGGCAGCCACTCGAAGCAAACAATACCTAAACTTGTGAATTGTGACAAAATGCACGAAATCGCATTTTAATTTGTCTCCTCAAATTCACTTCGGTTACATAACCATTTGGATTGTCACGCCGAAGATCTGGGTTTCATTGCCACCCGTGTCCACCTAAAAACGAAATATGTTTTCTTCATGGGAAAATCGTATACCTTTTATTAAATTCTCAGATTTTAGTATATTTAGTAATATTTTGAGTATAAAAGTCTCTACTCAGCAATCGCAGCCTGAAATAGTTGCCAATTCACGAGAAGGAAGAGGGTTTTTCAATAAGAGCCGATAGATGTTGAAATACCTGCCCTGCCTGCCTGTTTTATGTTCACCCTAATGGCATCAGTTGATTGTGGTTTATTCGCATTGACTTTCGACTTCAGAAAACCCTACAAGAAAAAGTACCCCCAAATAGTTAACACAGAATGTCAATCGTGCGGCGGGTCCATATGATTCGATTTTGGCCATAAGAAATTGGTTGTCATCGTTCAGTATTAGCGCTCGCCATTGAAGGTGAATGCCTCACCAATGTCGTATTCGAAAAAAGTACGGATCAATAACGCCGCCAGCCGGCTCAAAAGCCACACCAAACGGTAATTTTTTGGGGATGCATTATCACCTGGTGAACCGTGTGGGTTGGTGTCGCTTGTAAGCACAGCCATTCATGTAAAAATATGCCTAGTCGTTAAAGATGCTCCGAAGCCCATTCAGCGAACTAACGGAGTTGTCTAGTGTCATGAACTTTGAGCGCTTAGGATATTTGGATCTTGTACGATGCAAAATTCGCTAAGCTGAAGTCTACGAAAGGCTTATTTTTTATATGCATATGGCATAAACTTTCACGGACCGCCTCGATGTTCTCGGCCGATGTTGCATTCATTTGACGAACGAATGTTGGCTGATTGATTAGCGAACCGGTATTGTAGACAATTTCACCACCAAAGGTTGTAGAATTGACTGTGAAGACTGAAGAGCCACTACGTCTACCATAAAATGGACACAACGCGCAAAACGTTTGAACTGACGAACACTCGTTTTGATAGTAAAGTTTTATCATTTAGACGTGCTGTTCAATCGTGTAATACCTTGGCTTCAGCACTCGGTAATATTCCTCATTTTTCGCATTGGTACATAGTATATGTACGTAAATATTAGGTTTGAAGAAATATCTTGTGTGGTTTCAGCAGTAGGTTTAAGCCCAGACATTTCCTTGTTAGTCTTCTTTTTTAAGGGTAGGTATTTGATGTTTGAAAATTTCTATGTAAGTATTTAGTTCGATTTTTAAGAAATATAAGCCTTGCTTATAATGCGTTAATCCCAAGATTCCCAAGTAACACTGCATATTGATAGGGTGAAAAAAAAATCATATGAAACACAAAACTTCGATCTGGCCTTAAGACCGTATGAAGCTATTTTAAGCTAACAAATATCCAAACTTCTGTATCTAACACATGAAAATCAAACCTGAAGCTTATTTTCCCTTCACATAACTTTGTGTTTGTATGTTAACCAACCAAATCCCACTCGATATCCTCAAACTCGTATGTACATATGCATGTATATGTGTTTCTCGTATCTACATACATTAAAAAGGAAGAGGAAAACTCGACGACAATATGCTACAGGCACACATGGGATCCCCGGATAAGCTTGAACAAATTCCTTTTGATTCGTGGTAATCCTTCCCCAGAAATTGATAGTTAATTTTGATTTAAATTTTGAAACACAAAGGAATGTATAATGTTCTGGTAGTCCCTATAATCTATTTACGCTAAGCTTCCTGATTAAATTGCTATAGGTACTGTATTTCCGTTTTCCACTTTAGATTTGGGAAAATCTCTTTTATCAAAGCAATTTGATTTACCTGTGTGAATGTAGGTGTGTTTTTTCATATCACTCTTCTGGTGAAATCGTTTACCGCAATAACTACAAGGATACGGCCTCGTGTCGCTGTGTATCAGTAAGTGTGTGGAAAGAGTACTCGACCGTTTGAATCTTTTGCCGCATTGTTTACATTCAAATACCTTTTCAACATTATGTACAGCCCTGGAAATATAAACAAAATAAAAGTCTTAATTATTAATTTATAAAGCACAAACGATTTAAAGAGTTCAGCTCTTACAAAGCAAAATAAATACAATTCGAGTATAGTGTAATTAGTGCTGCGACAATTACTTGATTATGCTTATAACCTAATAAGGCCATTTTGGTCTGCTTACCTATGTTGGCTTAAGCTAACTTCATGACCAAAGGTTTTATTGCACAATTCGCAGGCATAGGGCTTTTTACCATGGTGTGTTCGTCGAGAATGTACCTCGAGTCCATGGGGCGTTGAGAACATTTTTTCACATTTCATGCAGGAATAGAGGTCACTGAATTGCGGTAATCCCGGCCATTTGGGCATGTGATGAAAATGTAAATGTGGCGGGTGCGGTAATCCTAAATGAGGATTAAGGTTTCCACCATTTTGTGCTTGTATCGTTGGCACCATCAAGCTACTTAATCTGAAGAATTCTTCCTGTCGTGAAGTTGGGTGAAAACTGTTGGAAAAAGTGAGAACAATTTAATTTTATTAATTTTTGTTTGTTTTAAAGTTTTTTTTGTAAAAATTAAATGAAGGATGTACCTATTACAAAAGATAAAGGAACAAAATCCACAAACCAGAATCTTTAAGATATACAATTAAACATGATACTTTTTTAGACTCAACTTATTTTCAATACAAAATTACTTGTAGGTTATTAATATAAGAAGCTGTTTTTCGTGAATAGGTCGTTAACATCGCTTTTGCGGAGAAAGTTAACTCCAATCTTGTGTAAAAAGGAGACAACACATTATAATTTGATTACACATCATCATATACTACATATGTACATGTCGAAAAAAAATTGCTAAAATTGAGGATATTTTTAGTACATGACATTAACATTGTTGAAACACGTCCCGGGTTTCTATCCGTTGAAGTGCTTAAGACTTATACGTAAACCATGTATGTATAGATATGAAAATTGTAAGTGCAGTATAGACTTATAATTATACAACAAGCTTATAACTAAATTGGCAGAGACTGTCTGCATAACTAGAAATGTATACGCTAAAAATTGATTTTCATTACATTTGACAGCTTTCGCTGACACAATATCTTGCAACACATCGCTCAAACAGAAAAATGATTTGGTATAGAATTATTATAATGTACAAAATAATTGAATTTAAATTATTTTTCGACAACTTCGCCATTTAAGAGTCAAATTCATTCCAAATACCGATATTTTTTACTTTTGACCAAATTAATTATTGATCTTGAAATATTTTCCGATAGCATTAAAAAGTTTTATGCGAAAAATCGATGTTTCTATTTTTAGCACTTAATATCTTGTGCCCAAACACGATTCAGACCGATGTCAAAATAAAGGAAATCGTTTTGGAAAACTTAATTCATATTTTGTTCATATTAAAGATAGACTTTTGCTCGACTATTAAATACAGGATGGGCCCCCTAGTGGTTTCTTTTTAAATCATAGGTTATTTTGACACTGACAGCTGTTGCCTGCTCCAAATCTTGACAGAAAGTCAGTATCATACCTTCGTGGAACGAAATGTGTCGCTTTACGCTTGAACAACGTTGGGAAATATTGAAAACTTATTTTCAAAGTGAGTGCAGTGTAGCCCAAAAGACGTTTTGGCCGAAATGAAGCACCCACCGCGCCTGCTGTACGTAAGTTTGTGCAAACATTTCGCGCACTAGCCAGAAAGAATTCTGCACAAAGATCTCGGATTATTCGTTTACAAGGTGCAATTGACTCAGCAATTGCAGGCGCACGACCATCCGCTTCGTTATCGCTTCGCAGTTTTAGCTTGAATTAGACAACGATTTTGGGCGAAAAATCAAGGCGCATTATCTTCTCGGCGGCTACGTTAAAAAACAAAACTGCTGCATCTGAGGCTCGGAAAACCTGCATGTTATTGTACAGAAGCTAATGTATCTAGAGAGAGTGGCAGTTTGGTGCGGATTATGGAGTGGTGGCATCATTGGACATTTTTTTTTTTCAAAATAAGGCTGGGAACAACGTTTTGGTCAACGCTGCACGTTACACAACCATGTTAACCGACTTTTTTTTTACTGAAATTGAAGACATGGATTCGGATTACCTCTCGTTCATGCAGGATGGTGCGTCATGCTACACAGCCCTTGTCACAATCGATCCTTTGAGCACTAAATTCCCAAATCGTGTTATCAGCCGTCTTGGCAGTGTCAATTGGCCCCGTCGCGTCGGAGCTGCGATTTGACCCCTTTGGACTTTTTTTTTGTCTGGAACAGTGAAGAACCCATCCTATGTCAACAATCGGGAAACGATTCAAGCACTTAAGGCCAGTATCATCGATGCAATCCATGAGCTACAGCCCGAAACCATCAACAAGGTCTTGGAAAATTGGAGTGACAGAATGCGCCAGCCGAGGCAGCCAATTGAACCACACGTTGTGTTGCATAATTAATGGGAATATTTGCCCTTACTAATAAACCCATAAGTACATGGACAAAATCTGATTTTGTTCCTTTTACTTAACTTTTGAACTTTGCGTTTGGCTCACCCTTCACAATTAAATTCAAAACAATCAAAAATTGGACTTACCTAGAACCCATATTGGGCTGCTGTTGACCTTGATGGAAGGCGAAAGCAGCTAAGAGGGGGAATGGAGAGAGCATTGGCCTTGGAAATAACGCCGGATCGTATGTGTTTCCATTGTATCCCGGTCGAAACACTTCGAAGGGATTTGTTTGCACTGATGGGGATTTGGAAGGCCTCGGCTCGTCTCGTCTTAATAAGGCTGATACGGAGAACATTTCGGATTTCTTAGGACTCGCCGCCGACAAAATAGTTTCACTCACCGCTGGTGAACATACAGGTGGCGTTGATCTGTGATGAGATAGGGGCGGAGGTGAGTCAACTTCCAATTCCAACGAACTCGATCTAGATCTCGTTCGAAACCTGTCCACCTGCGAGGACCTCGAATGACTCCGAGATCGTGACAACGATTCCCCTTCGATATTGTCCAGCAGCACATTGCAGTGTATGAGGTTCTTGCCTGATAGGGTAATTGAATTGTTGTTATCCTCGTCTTGTGCAATTGCTATCCGGGATTCCGCCTTCACCAGTCGATTAATTCCGAAAGGCAGTTCATCTGTGGGATAGATAGAATTAAATGAGGTATAATCGTATTATCAGGGCAGAGCGCTCCTTTCTGCCTATTATGTCACCCTACATCTTTTCAATTCAAACGCAATACAAATGATTTATTTCGCTTAAATTTAAATGTTAATCTATATAAGGATGATGATGATGACGATGAAAAAAGAAAAAAAGAAGAACCACCCCCCAAATTATTCGAAGAAATTGCGCATGCACTTCTATCATTTATCAATATGCTTTCTGTGTGTGCTGGTGATGATGATGATGATGATGAGGACTATGATGATAATACATTATGCAGCATTGGGATTCTCTGGAACCTCAACCCTCCTTATACCTCTCAGTCTCAACCCTATCCACATCGAGCATCATCCCTTGTTTTCACATCCCCTTAAGCTAAAACTTCACCACATTTATTTGTGCTTTAGTTTCCTTTTGCTTTTAACCATTTGAATTTAATACACATTCTATAGATATATTTATTTTGTGGATGTATATGATTCTAGTTGATGTGCACTTGTTGTCCAGACCTCCAGAATTAGAGTTTGAAATAACTCAAAGCCTGGGTATAGATTTTGCCTCTGTGTGTAAGAATTTTCCGCTCTTTTATATTGCGGATCGAATTAGAATTTTGTCAAATTGTTATTTTGTTGGGCGCATTCGATTCGATTCGAGTCCCGTACCCTTTTTTGTCTTGTCATGCTCCATTTATCTGGGTGTAGACGAACAGATGTTTTATTTAAACGCGAATTTATTTTATTTCGGAATTTCAGATGTGATAATGCTAAAGGCTGTTGATTAGGGTGAATTAATGGTCATGTACGTCGGCTTGATTACAAAAGGGTGTTGATTGTATGTTTTGTTTCATTTGATATGGATTATACAGGTGGATGATGATCGAACTTGAAAAACAGGGGTACCTATTCTGCACCAAAACAAATAATAATAGAAGGAAAGCGTATTGTAAATACAGTTTACTGTTGTTTTTACCTAACTATAATTGAATGAAATCCTTCTCATATAATTAAATAGGCTGACAAAACAGCGAATTTTTCTTACACCGTTTTTCGTATCGCACGTACGAACGTAACTAGTCTAACAAGCTGTCAAGAAAAACATATAATTTATAATTTTAATCTCCGAAGCACCATATGTGAGTAAGTTCTAGTTTTGCCAAAAAGTAGTTATCAAAATTTTAAAAAAATGCTCCCCTCAAAGAATTTGACTAAATTGATGGGATTATTAAAACACCAACTGAGTAAACTTGAGTCATTTGGAAGATTGCTTTGTTGTTCTCGATGGTAATAATGGCTGGACAAGATATGGTTTAAGAAAATTCAATATATGTGTAGGCAGTGGCGTAGCGTGCCCTCATTCAATACTTAATTAAAATTAAATTTCGAGACATCATTTCATGGGCAATGAGGTATCTTTTGTTGAACGTAAAATAGGAAAATAGGATCAGCGGTTTCACAAACGGATTCTACGGACCTTTCGAGCAGCGAAGTCAGAAATAACTTTGTCAAAATAAATATTTGCAGCCAATTCTTGTTCAATCGACAATATAGCCAAGTTTGATAGTCTAGTGGAGCTCATAGTGGATCTGAGATAATTTTTGATTCGCTTCAACTTCGAAAAACTTCTCTCACAACTACAGCGATACTACTTGCCAAAGTCAAATATATGCGAATCAAGATGACTATATTTGAAACCGAAGTTCCCAGATTCAGTATTTGAATGAACTGGAGGAGCTCCAGTGGTCTGGATAATATTCAGCAACCGGTACAGTACATCCCTCCACTTCTTCTCCCCACTTTCGAAAAGTTCGAACTTCCAACTCCTTCCATTTCAAGAAGGTCTGCTCATGGTCCAGGCTTTTCTCATGGTCTCCGATTCTTGGATTTAGCTTCCACCATTTGTAGAATCCTTTTTCAGATGCGAAGTTCGAGCCGGAATTTCTAAACAGCTTGCAAGAGAAACAATACAAGGATTGCTTCAAGGGCGAGTACACCATCCATGCTCGGAGAACCTTTTCACCGTTAGATAATGGTTTGTAGAACCACTCTCTGGTTAGTTTTCGGGTGCCGCTTTTCGTCCCTGAGCGAACAACATCGGCAAATTTGGAATCGTTTGGCTGTACTGAGTCAGATTCGCGACGTACTAGAAGCGTTCTGACTTCGTCGGTCATAGTAGAAGGCCAGCAACCTACATCATCGAGATTCCCATCTTTCAATTATGTCTTCTTTGGCAACATCGAGGTTCACTTCTTCTGCAGGCTTGTGACTAGATGCTTGAGGTACTTCTGCTGAGTCGACTTCGTCTTGACCCTGCTCTGTGGTGGGACCAGAACGACTTTCAACTTCGACGGCAGGCACGTCTTTTTCTTCTACCTGTAAAATAAGTTATGCATTCCCATGAATATTGGCCGGAGGACAATTCTAGGCCACGCACGATTCTAGATGGAGGAATCATATACTTGCTAAATGTTTAGTTTTAGAAGATTCAACAGTATTTAAACGATAAACAACACAATCGAAATGAGTTTCTCTGATGCGGGAGGGAGCACGTAACGTTCCGAAACTCTGGCGAAACTGAAAGGGAGCGTTCCGAAACATATGATATGCCAAACCCCTGGCGGCACTGGCGGTTGCCTACTTTACATACTTTATACCTATATATACGTGGTCAAAAGTCTGCCCGTTTGCAGCGCCACCGCCAGCGGTCTCGCACTCATATGTTTCGGAGCGCTCCCTTTCAGTTTCGCGAGAGTTTTGGAACGTTTCGTTTCAGTTTCGCGAGTCGCGCGACAACAACGACATGCACGCTTACGGCCTTACTCACCGTTTACGAATTCACGGAAATCAGCCGAGAGCATCAACGATGCGACGAATCACAGGCAGGGTGGCAAATTTAAAATGTACGTCATTGTTGTTTGTTGACTTGTCAAACGTTCTATCATGAAACATATGATCTCTACTGTATCGGTTTCACCGGCGAAATTTTGCTGTCCCGGCCTTCTGCCTATCGGTAGTCAATGGCTAAAATTAAAAGACAGCCATAAGCTTCTAAAAATGACTCAGGTAGCTTTGACAGCGTCTACTTCTTTAGACACTATTATGTACTTACTTACACATAATAGGACAACAAACCTTCATAATGGAAAACTGATGATTATAGTATATGTACATATATTTCTTACAGACCAATAGCACTTTCAGTAAATCGGTTTAAAAAATAATGTTTGTAATGCTGTAAGCTTTTAGGAACAATAAAATGCATATGACAAGTCGTATTTATGATATTATGGTTTGCTTTTAAACTTCTACTGGATTTTGTTTGATTTGTTGGATTCACTTGCTTCAGCATAATATTTACGGAATACTTCATATCTATTATTATTTTACAGTTATTTTCCTAAACAGTGCTCTAGTGAAATAGCCAGTTGCATTCCTCCCCTCAAACAATACAACCTTAAGACCATTAATCCAACCAATGCTTTTTTTAAAGTGAAATAGATTGTATTTTTATAAAAATATTTGGCCGAGTTTATCTTGAGGTTCCAAAATGGTAAGAAAAAGGATATTGTAAAGTCCCGCTCCAGAAACAATAGAACATCTACCTATCTTTCTTCTCTTATCCCAAATCATTCGGAAATATATAAAGTGTTTTCTGATAGTCTTCAAAATTCAGGTCCTAAAAATGTTTTTAGCTTCAAATCAGTTTATGTCCGCTTCATCTTCGTCTTAGAAAGTTGCATCTCAATCAGATCCAACTCAGTATGGTGTGACAAAATTCAACTACTATTCCCTAAAGCTATCTTTCCTAACATCCTTAAATCAATGACTCATCTTTTCACAAACCTTTATCATGACTGGAGTCCTTAATTCTTCTTGGGAGCGTTTGAAAATTATGCCTGTTTCTAAGAACCAGAATGAGCTTAGGCCGATTGATATTTTTTTTTTTTTTTTTTTTTTTTTTTTTTTTTTATTTTTTTTAAATTCATTTTTATTTTTCATTTATCTTACAACTACTTAAAGCTAGACAAAAATTCATAAAAACTAGCCTAATTATCCAATAACTTAAAACTAACTTACTGGCCCTATGCGGGCGCTCTAAGCTAAACTATATCTTAAATGTAATGCCTTTCGGCCTAAAAAACTATTTTTAATTCAAAAAAACTATATCTATTTTTTTTTGTTTTCTCGAGAAAATTTAAAAAACTCGGATTCTTTATCTCGATTGATATTTATCATTATTTTCCAATGTTCTTGGGAAACTTTTAAATTCCCAGATAAAAAAACATCTGAAGCGTAGAAATCTACTTTTCGAAAACCAGTCTGGCTTAAGCCCAAAACACAGCTGCACTACCGTTCTGATAATTGTTGTTAAAGACTTAAGGCAAGCTGTAGACCATTACAATGTCACTTTTCTTATTTCGTTAGATTCCTCGAAGACCTTCGAAACAGTAAGCCATTATGTGTTATGTGGGAAGCTTAGCAATAAATGTGATTTTTCATGGTCTTCCCTGAATCTTGTTTCATCTTACCTGAACAACAAGTGTCAAGCAGATGTGTTGAATAACATTGTATCGCAATTTCTATGACATTATCTTGGCAACTTCAAATGCTTTCTCCCGACGCCAGATGTGGTCTTACAACTTGGTATTCATTTGATTACGTCCGATGGTGAAAAGACTTATATGTTTACATTGTTATAAGCCCACTTCGGACTTCAAGAAAAACCATCTGTTGGCAGTAGAAGGCACGTTATAATCTGGTTGAATTCTTGTGCAGGTTGGAACAAAAATGTCAGTATGATTTGATTATACCAGGCCCTGATTTAACAAGGCTATTTTGATATCATTGGCCGCAATTTCCTGGAAGGATATTGATTATAACTTCAGGCGTATTGAAAAAGTTTTGTGAAAACATGATAACGTTAACACAGTTGGACAATACCGAGAAGTCATGAGAGGTGCGATTTTCCGACCACCGTTGTATAGTGGACATGGAAACCCATTTTCGTTCCCTTACTTACAAAAAATGAGCATGGTAAAAAGATTCAATTCTGCGATTGAATAAAATAAACATGTGGTCAAGAATATGGATTTTACCTGTATAAGAAATGTTACAATGAAGATACCCGATTCACCAAGTTGTTTTTACCCACAAACATCAAAATATGTTGTTGTTTGACGGTAGGACCAGATCAGAAGAGGCGACATTTTTTTATATCGATATAGAAATCCTAAGCATTTAGCAGCATTCTTGGCGGTCTCAAGAATGCGATCATTCCAACGAAGATCGTCGTTAATACACATACCGAGCACTGAGAGCTTTTCGGTTTCTTCGATGCAAGTGCCATTCATCGACAATGGCATAAGGGGGACATTTTGCTTCAACGACAATAGCATTGAGCTTTCGAAGTATTAAACTCCACACGGTTTTTATACCCCATTTAACAATGCTGTAAAGATCGAGGTTTAATGACCTTATCATACGATACCGTTGCAATTCCACTTCTGAAGGAGATGCACGTGAATTTGTGAACGAGTATGAAAAGCTGAGAGCATAGCTGGGCACCGTTAATCAAAGAGTTAACTTCGTTAATCGTTAATCCGCTACTAAAAAAGTTAGCTTCGTTAAACGTTAAAGCGTTAAATTTCGGAAGAATTAACGCAAGTTAACGTTAATCGTTAATCCGTTAACATGTGATAAAAATTGCATTTTTTATTTTTTTTTTACTCTGAGCACCGGTACAAATTTCGAATTCAACGCATTCAACTCTAATGTACGGTGCCTTCAATTCTGTTCAACCAACGGGTTGGATCTAGTTGTTGGCCGTTGCTCAACGAATTGCGCAACAAGTGTACGGATAGTGTACGAGCTCGTGTTTCTCCTTGAAAATGTTCGATCAACACGTTGAGCAACATTTTCGAGATAATGTGTTGCACATTATTTGTTCAACGCGTTGATCAACTTTTTAATTTTTTTGGGATTTCTTGACGTAATATTGTGTTGCGTTGCGTTGGCTGCAGTGAAATGTGTCTAACGTAGTTGAACTATTGCGTTGACATGAACTTGCGGTTGTTGCAACTTGCAAACTGTAGTTTATTTTGGTTTTTCGTCATGGAAGGTGATAAAAAATCAGAGTGGACCACGGAATTAATTTTGCAAATGATTTCAGCAATTGAGGAAAAGCCCAATATATGGGACATTAAGAGCCCGTCTTATAAAAATCGAGATGCCAGGGAATTGGCTTGGTCTCAAATATCCTCGAAAATGCAATTGCCTAAACTTTGAATTCGAATTCACGGGCGCGATGGGATCAATCGATTTTAATTTCTCATATATTTCATTGAAAAAACAATTTTCTTCGCGACTCAAGAAAAAATCATCTACCCAGAATCGTCTTGGCTGTTTTTTCTTCCTTTGTCGTTCATTTTCTAATATTATTAATGCGGCAGCCACTTTTTTTCTTAGAGGAAATCATACCCATACGGAACAAATTTAAGAATATTTTAAAGCGAAGGCGTGCGTCAACAATAAATGTATGTACCGAACTGAAGTCAAAATTATTTCAGGTTTGACGTTTGAGTTTTTTGTTTATCGTGGTGCGTTCAACGCGTTCCCCAACGAGTGATCCTTGGTTAAGTGTACTAAGGTATCAACTCGTTCATCAACTGGTTGAGCAACAATATCGAAAACGCAGTTGATCAACTGGAAAAAAAAATTTTCTGTCAAAATCGAACAAGTTTATCAACTAGTGTACGAGGTTATTCAACATTTGAGTAAGT
The DNA here is from genome assembly GCA_911387755.1 of Chrysotoxum bicinctum. Lineage (NCBI taxonomy): Eukaryota > Metazoa > Arthropoda > Insecta > Diptera > Syrphidae > Chrysotoxum > Chrysotoxum bicinctum. The sequence goes on from OU426987.1 coordinate 180,576,844, forward strand.
TGGTCAACTAGGTGTACGGAACTATTCAACACTGGAATAAGTTTTAAGAGTTGATCAACTAGGTGTGCGGGGTTAAACAACATATGGGAAAGTTGGTCAATTATGTGTACGGGGTTCCAAACGCATTTTGTTCAACTTTAGTTGCTTAACGTGAATTACGTAAGTTGCTGCACTAGTGTAAGAGGTTGTAAATTCGTTTATCCAACGAAAGAGTTGGATAAAAAGTTGAACGAAGTTGGTTGAACTTATCGCGCACATATTGGACGATCGGCATAATGAAATGATCAAACAAAACGAATCTCTTCGCAGTTTTCTCACTCGCACGCGCCTTCAAAATATAATACGTACCTAGCTGTTTTTGTTTCACCCGCGGCACGCGCCGCACGGCACTTGTCTCATACTTGTCTGAACCTGTTTTTCGCGCCGCGCGGTAAATAGTAGGCATTGGATTAACGATTAACGGACTTAACGTAGATTAACGGATTTAACGTGTCCGTTAACATTTTTAAAAGTTAACTTAAAAGTTAATCCGTTAATCAAAATTTTAACTTCGTTAATTAACGATTAACGGATTAACGAGTTAATGCCCAGCTATGGCTGAGAGTAATAGAGTCTTCGGCAAAACAATGAAGTTGATTAGAAGTTTCAGACAAGAGATCATTTATAAAATGAGGAAAAGAGTCGGAGACAAAACGGAGCCAGTCAGCCGTGAAAAGTACTGAGATCTAAAAGTACGCCAAGTTCTTACTTCATTAAAGGTTTAATACCGAATATTTAAAGTAGAATAATATTGAAACAGCTACAATTTAATAGAAAAATTTTATTATTTAATGATTACTGACTAAAATTTGATGAGTTCACTGGTCAAGTTTTTAAAACCTTTCGAATTGGGCATAAAAAAAAAAACTTGCCAAGTAAGCCCATCAAATTTTAGTCAGTAATCATTGTTTTGATTTGTGCTTCAATTGTTTGTTCTTGTCCTGGCAAGATACCTAACACTAACATACCAACCTAATTTATAAATACCGGTACCTACATCCGCTCAAAGTCATAAAAAAGCAATAATTGTTGAGGATGCGATGATGTTTTCGTCGCAATTTTAACTCATTTTTACTTGCGATATAGGTACTATAGGGCAAGTTCTGCATTTGGAAAAAAAATCGAACTCGAGATTTTGATCAAAGTTGACATTACGATGATAGCGAAGACGAAAAAAGTGGGTCCGGCAATTCCGTCTGTCTGTCTGTATGTCTGTCTGTCTGTATGTCTGTATGTCTGTACCTCGATCTAGAGCCTAAGCCACTGGACCTATTTTCTCCAAACTCGGTAGTTATGGGTCTTCGGTGATTCCCTAGAGGGGAAATTGAAATTTTTTTTTTAGCTCTAAAACTAACGGTACCCCCCATACACCCGTAATGCAAAATCTTATTTATCTCGAAAACGGCTCTAACGATATTGATAAAAAAAAATAAGGTGTTATATTATGGACATAGACTACGTTTTGGTAAAAAAAACATTTGGGGCAAAATGTTATTAACGGTACCTGTCATAGAACCGTTTTTTTGATTTTCGACTTTCTCATTAACGGCTCTAACGATTTTATTTTACTTGCGATATAGGTACTATAGGGCAAGTTCTGCATTTGGAAAAAAAATCGAACTCGAGATTTTGATCAAAGTTGACATTACGATGATAGCCAAGACGAATAAAGTGGGTCCGGCAATTCCGCCTGTCTGTCTGTCTGTCTGTATGTCTGTATGTCTGTACCTCGATCTAGAGCCTAAGCCACTGGACCTATTTTCTTCAAACTCGGTAGTTATGGGTCTTTGGTGATTCCCTAGAAATTTTTTTTTTAGCTCTAAAACTAACGGTACCCCCCATACACCCGTAATGCAAAATCTTATTTATCTCGAAAACGGCTCTAACGATATTGATAAAAAAAATTAGGTGTGATATTATGGACATGGACTACATTTTGGTAAGAAAAAAATTTGGGGAAAAATGTTATTAACAGTACCTGTCATAGAACGGTTTTTTTGATTTTCGACTTTCTCATTAACGGCTCTAACGATTTTAACCAAAAATTTTCAGCAGGAGCCCCCCTAAGTTTAAAATAATATTGTATATAAAAATATTCGAAAAATTATTTGTTGGCTTTTTTTCAAACAAAATTTTTTTTGAAAAATCAATATCTTCAAAACCTATGAACGATTATTTTTTGAAATTATTTCCTAAAATCACTATTAATAAATACTTAAAATTCGCATCCCACATTTTTTTCTTAAAAAATTTTAAAGAAATTTCTTATATAAAAAATTTATTTACATATTTATTAATAAAACGATTTTTTAAAGTTTGTTTGTATAAATTCATACTTTTCTAGAAATCAGACGGCAATTTCATTTTAAATTCATGTTTTATATTTATAAAATGTATCTTAAATTCCAAAGTACTTTTACATAAGAGCAAGTTCGTGCGATCCAGTCGTGCATTTTATTTAAATAAGGGTAGCTCATCAATTAGTAGCCTAATTAGTGGTTTTATTATAGTTCACATCACAGTTAAGAGTTTTTTTATGTAATTTTTTTCAGGTATGCAAATGTTTTCTTTTTTCATGCATGTTAAAATAACATACAGTACCGAATCGAGCACTATATAGTTCTAAGCAAAGTCATGAATTTTCAAAATGCATGTATAGTTTCAAAATGACAATAAAAAGACACTTCGAATGAAAAATCTTAGATTTTCTATTTTTCGCTTTGAACGTACATTAAGCTTTACCACTTTACCAAATTTCATCATTCTACGGCAATCGGAAGTGCTCCCTATAAATTAAACATTTTCAGAAAGTGGGCGGATACCACGCCCCCTGAATGGAAAACTTCCAATTTTCGATTTTTTCCTCTGCTTGCATGACAATGACAAGACCTACCGTTGTGCATAATTACATGCTTCTACGATGTCGGGAAGTGCTCCATAGTTTTGATGATCTGTCAGTCAGTCAGTCAGTTACGGTTTTTGTGATTTTTGAGGCCTTATATCTCAGGAACCGCTTATGCTAGAAAATTGAAATTTGGTGAGGCGCCTGTGCCATACTAGCTTACTCAGAATTTTAAGTTTCTGACTTCATTGGTACTGAAGATAGGGAGGGGTCAAAAATCGCCTGAGTTTGTTCCTGTAAAAAGGGTGTAGTGCCAGAACTTGGCTGGGCACTACCGTGCCCTTTGATAAATAAATAAATAAAAATATACCTGTCCCATTGAATGATTTACGTTCTCAAGTACAGGAGGGGCAATGTTGCTAACAGGCAACGTGGAGCTATAGCAGCAAAATGAGCTGCAAGTACATTTGCCAAGTATATTTGGCTTCTCTAAAGAGCTAGTTATCGATTTGTCATTGTAGATTAGCGTTGGAAACGAAGATGAAGTCGAATTTTTTACGTTCTTGAGAAATAATTCAAAACTTCAAAATGTCACTTAACTCCTTCTCATTCAAAACGCTTCAATTAGTCTTATACCAAACAAAATATCATGCGATCATTCATTGTTTGTTATATCGAGCTATATTGTAGAATTAAGTTCAAAGCATTGATTTGATTTCAAGTAACATTAACTATGTACATATATACAACAAAATATTTGATCAGTTTATAATCGACTGGACAAATGTTATGAAAACACTGCTCGATGAACTGATATAATATTTGGATGCCTATCTCAAATTTACTGTGTATATTTTCGAATGCAATAAATAAAATAAGGGCAGCATCTAAGTGAATGCCGTAAATATACTTGGTTTATTATGCTTCAGCGGTGTAGTGAGTACAATAAAGATAAACATTCACATGTATAGGTTTACCTTTATAAAGGTATAATATTAACTTCGATAGCTAACATTTTTTATATAGAGCTATCAAATCCATCTATTTATTTGCATTTTGTTCAACCCCAGTAAACAAATAAAAATCGTTGGTTATAGTTAACCAACCAATTTTGATAAAGAAATCATTAACACAAGGCCATAAATCAAATAAAATTGATTCTTATAAGGGTTTCCGACAGATTTCATATTATTTATTGTTGTATTGTAAACAATTGGTTTTTAATAGAAGCATATAGGAACCAGAATAACATTGCATACATAGGTACTCACGTATTCGTGTTCCATGATATAAATTTGAAAAAACATGTTTGTTGCTTGAAAATTTAAGACGATTGTAAGTAACTAGCGTATGTTGTGGTCACCATTTAAATAAAATACTATGGTTAGTTATTATTAATTGGTTCAAAAGAGTTCAATGGCTGGACTAAGTCTGTTTGATGTCTAACCATAAATATCAAAACGTTACCATTAAATAAAAGTCAATTCAAGAGTTTACTGCGAGAACTACTAAAAAATTACTAAGTCAAAGAGACATCGCTAAATTCAAGACCATCGGCATCATGCACTGATGACCTGGCAAAGAGTGTTCTGGCAGCCGGAACATTCTAAAAGGCCAGTATTAACTCAGATCAATATCTTATTGTTTAGCCAAGACACGAATGCGGATATAACAAATGAAGATATTGAATAACGAAGAACCAAGCCAAAAAGCAACCGAAGGCATATTCTATGATATCTTGAATATTCGCATCCCGGCGGCATTAAGTATCGAAGACAAGTGGCAAGGCTGCCAACGAGCATTCAAAGAAGTCAAAACTAATATGCTGGGTTTCACGACCATACAAAAAGAAAACAAGACGAGCAAAAGAAACGGGACGAGCACGTGCTTATCCGAAAGAGTAACAGACATTCTGGATAACAACATAGAAAGGTGGTAATCAAGAAATGAAATTCTCAATTTCTGCTAAAAGGTTACGAAACTAAACTACCACTGTCAGGCAGAATGAACTATTCAACCTAGAAGATGAGAGGGAAAGCTCCCGTCCAAAGTAAGGTAAGGATAGCAACGTGGTAAATTAAGTTCAATAGGATAGGATAGGATAGAATGGAACCTCAGCACTATAAACTATCAAGAGATTACTTTTTTAAATCTCGCATATTTGCCTGAAACCCTTTGTCGTGAAACCTTAGGCCAAAAAATTTCACAATTAATAAAACTTTCACACCCTGACAGATCCTGGACAAACCCATAGACATTGAAATAGATATACTTATCATGTGTTTATTATTTATTTTGAAGCTTCTTATGATAGCATTTATAAAGAGATACACAGAATCACCTTTGTCTAGTTTTCACATCTTAAAAAACTCTTGCGTGGATAATGGCAAGACTAGAAGAATGATCGCTGCATGCTGCTACATGAAGTGCGACATCACGACGACTAATGGCACTAAAGCTGTGTAAATCGTTCATTTCAAATGATCGAATCGTTCAACAATCAATTACGAAAATGATTCAATCATTTCAATCGATGGATCATTCGAACATTTTCATTTCACTCAAATGATTTAATACTGTTCCGATTCGATTTTCATTTCTATTTCGATGATAAGAATGACATCGAATGCTGACTACTATGTCCATGGATTAAAAAGCGTCAAAAAATTCAAGAAAACAAAATTTTATTCGTTGCTCCGGAAAAGAGCAATTTTAGGGTTTTCGGCTGACATTTGGTACGAAATACTCTATGTACGTCATAACTGAATTCGTGCACTAGTTATCAAGTCATAAACTGTGAAATTCCATCAAAGGATGGTTACGATGTCGATGGATTAAGAAACGTCCAAAAATGTAAAAAAAAAAGAGATTTTATTTATTGCTCCGGAAAAGAGCAATTTTAGGACTAATAGTTACTGAAAATAGTTACTGAATGACTGGGTACTATCGAATAAATTAACTTTTAGCTACTATCGCATATGTAAGTTGATAGTTTTTATTCGATTATTCCCATTACTAGTGAATATTCAACGAGCTATGTAGGTACATGCTGGGTTAAGTTCCCACAATAAACATACCGGATCTTGAAACCTCAATAACGCTAGTTCAACCCGATAATTGTTTTTGTGGCTTACAACATCAACAACCAACTCGATCAATCATGTTCTTCAATGCCCAGTTCAACCCAGAAATTCCAGTCCACCGTCCGTTTGGCCTTCATAATCCACATTGATTGAATCGGACAAAATGGTATCCAGTAAATCATACGGTTAATCGAGTTAATTGATATCGAAAATCCGAAAATCGAGGCTCTTTGAAAAGATTGAGATTGAAATAGAAAATCGAGAATCGAGAATCATCTATATTTCATCCAACAAAAATATGCAATACACGTCTTACGGGAGAGCTTTATCAAAATCAGTAGCGTTCTATATTTTTGCACCATACTAAATTGAAAGAACTCCTCCATAAAAAAAGTGTTTGTGCGCCCATAAATTTTCGATTGCATCTGATGCAGGCCCGACGTCCTATTGACTGCACATCTGAGTGTGCACTGAATTGCTGTGGTCTATGGCTGTTAGTGGTATTCAATTTCAACCCCCATTAAATATTGATGTGCGTTCAGTTACCCTTGTTCATTTCGTATCTTGTTCATTTTTTTTTCCTTGGGTTTCTGTTGAGGTGCTTTTGATTTTAGAGCTTTAAAAAAGGGTCCATTTAAAATCAACACTACGATAACCCTGTGAGAGCTTTAATGAAGGACAGATTTATGCAATTCACTGTAGCCAGAATGCGAGGTAAACGTCATATCTTGCCCACACTGCATATTTTTATTGGACAGAGTATAAATTCTAAATGATTGAGATTGATATCGATTAAAATGAAAATTTGTGATTTCGATCATCAATACTTTTCGATGATCCGATCAAAAAAATCGATTCGATCCTGGTTGACATAGCTAGTATATGTATATGTGTTGATGATATTGTCATCATTGGCAGAAATCAGCGATCTGTGTATATAGAGTCAGTTGCGACTAAAATAAGGCTTACGATAAATGAAGGGAAAACTAAATACAGGGTGCGTTTTATATCTCGGGTCAATTTGTCAGTTGGAATTTGACAGTCCTAGAGAGTGGTCAAAACAATTTATTATGCAACATCTAACGCAGAAATTGGATCAAATAGGCCTACAGAACATGTGCTTCCAACAAGACCGTGCCACATCACGCACAGCTTGTGCTACAATGCGAATTTTAAAAGAAATTTTTCCGAGCCGAATAATGTCAAAAAGTGGGGTTATCGACTGGCCCCCACGATCTTCTGGTCTGAAGCTTTCCGATTTCTTCTTATGGTGGTTGCACAAGGTCACAAACGAAGTTATTATGGAAAATCTGCTAAAAATAACTCGCCTTTGTGCCGCGGTCAGGGGTTGCCACTAATGCGATATCATATCTCATAAATAATGTTAGCACTTTTACCATTTCCAGTCAAAGAATAACTATCAGTGCATTTGTCAGGCAAGCGTATTTTGCATATTTTAAAGTAAAAATTGGTAATCAAGATAAACGTTGGGCACCTCACAAGGTGCGCAAACGGTGGTTGACAGTTTACTCTTGACAATCATTGGCTTCAGTCGAATTGACGCCAGGATCTGAACTCAAACCTGGTGAGCCAAATATTCTACATCAGCCCTATAAAACATATAAAACTAGGATTCATGAAGCAGTTTGTCAAAGATTAGCCAACTGAAGGCGACTGTATCAAGTACCTCATTTCAGAATTTCCTGGCCTGTCTTTTGAATAGATAGAGGCAGGGCCCGATCTAGCTTTTTTGCCGCTCTGGGCAAAAGTATTATTTGCCGCCCTTTAAAATCAAACCTTAAAAGGCATACAAAAGTTAATGCGACCGTATGTTTGTATTGTTTGTATAATATTCAAATAATGTTAGTCTTCTGGGTACCTATCCATAAACTTTATGTTTGTTCAAACATTTCTGCGAAACTACTTATTATATTCAAATAATTGTTTTTTTTTATACATATGTACAAGTATGTATGCTTCCTTAGATCGACTAATCAATCAAATGATACTCATAAAGTTTAAATCAATGAAAAAAAAATCAATTTTTTATTTTTATTTCGGTTACATATCGAATAATCAATTCTTAAAAAAAACAAATTCAGTTAAAATATTATTTAAAAAAAAAAAAGTCTTTTTAGTGACTAAAATAATTTTCTTCGCACTTTTTGCTCCGCAAAATCTTTAATTATTTCTGCCAAATTTATACTATCGCTAACCTTTTTTTCAATTGATATCAAAGCCAATCCCGTTAATCGTTTTTGTGTCATTTTAGACCGTAGATAGTTTTTAATGATTTTCAAGAGAATTCTAAGTGCAATACTTACATTAGGACCAAATCTTAAATCCGTTATAAATGTCAAAATCTCTTCAGGAGACAAAAGACTTTCTAAAATCATGCATACCACTGACAACTCCTCGGAAAGTTCTAACCCATTTACATATATCAGAGGAGTTGTCATGTGTTAAAATTACTTCAAGGTTTCTGCAATGGTCTAATAAAATTCATCTTTAGGTAGTTCTCTTAAGGCATTATAATGTATATTATACAAAAATGAAAAATGTTTGCTGTATTGCTGTGCTCATTAATTTGGGAAAACCTTAACTCTAATGAGTTTATACTCGTAGCTGTATCCATGATGCGAAAGAATACTTCGACCTTATATTTTTGGCAGGGATGAATAATTGGTTCGTCATCACATTTGTAATCAAACTGCCTCTTTTTAGAGCGGGCCCGATGTTTAGGCACATTTTCAAAGTCTAACACCTCGCTATCAATTTCAGCAGCTAAAGCTTTGGTCTTTTCACAAACTTGAGTAAAATACCCTTTGATAGTGAGTTTTCAGAAAAGACTTTGGTGTTTTTTATCAATTTAATGGCAGAACTTAAATCCTAACTTTGCATTAGTTTACTGACGGGATTTTTTCGATTCAAAGTTTCGTACTAAATTATAATAGAGCACACAAATTTAAAACTTTTAATTTTTTTTAACAACCTTTCCCACCTCGTGTCACAAAGAGGCTTAAGGAAAAGTCAGAATGCAATCGTTGAGCTTTCAGAGTGGACCTTCCAGTTTATAGTCTTCATTTTCTAGGTGGGGAATCCCCGGCGAAATGTGATAAAAACGAAAAGTGTTTCTTAAACAGTGCTGCCAGGAAATTTGTATTTTTGGCTTTGGCAATTCGCCGCTTCTGACTTGGATTTACATTTATCTTAATGGCATCATACACCTCAGTGTCGATGTTTTATTTTTAAATTAGATTGAAATAAGGTTTAAAATTTTAATCTTTAGGACTTGAGCAGTTTGTAAATGAATTGTTATTGTGCTTCTCGGTCCCGATTTTGCCGCCCCAAATTTTAGCCGCTCTGGGCAAATGCCCAGCTTGCCCCACCCTAGATCGGGCCCTGGATAGAGGCCGGTATGTTTGACGGTCCACAGATTCGGCAGCTAATTAAAGATTAACAATTTATTGTTACAATGACATAATTCCAAAAGAAAGCTTGGTTGCCATTCAAAAACATTGTAAAAAAACTTTCTTGAGAATAACACAAAAATTGTCCAGCAACATTCGGAGAACTTCAAAATGCTTGGATGCAACATGCGCGTCAAGGTTCATTTCCTGCATAGCCATCTTCCTGACTTCCCGGAAAATCTAGGTGCAGTCAGTGATGAGCAGGGTGAGCATTTCCACCAAGATCTAAGGATCATTGAGGCACGGTACCAAAAGGTAGATAGGATGTACATTAGGATGTGTCAAAGTGCTCAACTATGGTATTTTCAAATGTAATAGCTTTTAAAAGTTTCATTGCCTATCAAAATTAAATCCTGCGTTTACAATTTTCATTTTAATTAATATCTTTGGCTCCCTCAAAAATAGGATGAAATCCAAAAAAATTGATTTTTCGAGATTTTTGAAATATGTGTTGTTTTAAATTGGACCGTGTGGATACAAAAAAATTATATAAAATATTTTTAGGCTTTCAAGTCAAAGATAATTGCAAGGAAACACTTTTAAGCTTATATTTGTTTAAATTGAACACTTGATAAAGAAGCTATGAAATAATAAAAGAAGGAAGAAAAATCATTTTTTTATGTAAAATCGTTTTTTGTTTTTACAAAAAAAAAATTCTTAAAAATCAACGGAACCACCTACAATATCGTGGTATATCTTTTTGTAAAGACAAACATTCTTTCTGTATTTTGTTAAGTTTTTTTTAGTATACGTAAAAAAAAGAAAAAATTTACTGTAAATTAAATTTTTTTTTCAACTTCAACCCATTTGAGCGAGCCAAAGACGAACGATATCTTATTTTTTTTTTTACATGTTCTTAAACCTCAGACCCTAATACAACTTTTGAGCACTATTACATTTAAAAATAAGAGTACTTTTTTGCGGCCATACAAAAGTGACACACCCTAATGTACATATGATGGCTGACTATTGTTGGAGCATCCATGAGAAAAGCTATAAGCGAAGATGTTTATCTTGATATGTACCTATTAATGTTTGCCGTTTGGTTAAAAAAGTTTACTAGATAGATATTTATTCATAAAAACTTTAAATCTTGACAATAACTATAGCTGCTATATAAGTTTGAACTAACGGTTTGTATTTGGTTTTTAATTGTAAACATTTCAAAATTTATTTTTTTTTATAAAAGGGACTTTTAGTTTAGTAAAAACAAAATAAATAATAAAAGTGTACTACTTTTATGAATACAATTTTTTTCATTGAACATTTTGTTTGGAAATTGTTTTCTCAAATTTTTATTATCTGCGTTATAAAGAACGGAAAGATGATATCCTGTATCTTAAAAAGGTGACATGATAGCCCAAAACTCTGATCATTTTCGCATTCAAGTAACAGTTCTTAGTCAACGAAATCTGTGTTCCCCAGTGATATCAATCAATAAAATATAAATTATAAAATTTGTATTTCATTTAAAAGTTATAGAAAAAAAAATCGACCTGGAACATAAAACACACCCTACATTTGCTGTCAACAAAAAGGGCTAAGGACCGAGTCTAACTATATTGAGAATGGTTTTCTGAGACCCAATTTCAATTTTCACTCTATGGTGTCACCTAAAAAAGTTAATACGGAAGTAAGCAATAAAGTCCCATATAAACCTAAATAATATTTCAGAATAAATCCAAATACTTTATATTATTTTTCGATTGATTATTTAAAAATAAATATAGAAATCCGAAAACTTCAACACGAAAAATGCGTTCTTTTGCTTTCGCCTAGTTGTTACTGCATTAGACTTTATACATCCTAGGTTGGATTCTTTTCCTAACCTCAACCCCCTAGAAAACAAAAAACTGTTTTTTTTTCAAGGGTGCTGCCCCTTGTGGAGAAGTGAATTATCCTCGAAGAGTATTTCTTGTCATGAAAAGTGCTTCTCATCTTAGGCGTTCGGACTCGGCAAAAATTATAGGGTCCACCATTTCTGCCAACAACACGCAAATGGCTGATAGTCTTTATGGTCTGGTTGCATTTCAACATTATTTATTTATTAAATTAGGCAAATATTAAAACAACGTGCTGAACCACAATACATTTTTCTTTATCATTTATTTTACAGGATGCTTAAAAACATAAAATTGAAAACTTCCCAAATAATAATACAACAAAACTTATCATAGCTATGATTTGATTATTTGGAATACAAAACGTTAAAAATCGTTGTTTTTTGGTTTTTTTTTATTTCTTCAAAAAAGGAAGATTTACTCGTAAGCTGTCATATCAAATGGCTTTTGGTTTTGAATCTAAATATAATTTGTACGTCTACTTATTTTTTTCGGTTTGATTGAAAATATCTTAGTAAACGATATATTTTTTTCGGAGTTAATCAGCTTGTTAATATTTTTGTTCTTAGGTTCTGTTGGAAAAATATACTAAGAAAGATTTCAACACAGGAATCCTTATTGTAGCACCTGTTAGAAACACAGGATTACGTTTGAAACGTTGTAGCAGGATTGAAAACAATTTACTCAAACATAAAAGAAGGAAAAAAGTATTCAAAATTTAAATTAACCATAAACAAGACCATTTCTTACCCTTCAACTGTGATAGGAAGTCAAAAACAAATCAATCATTTATTCTTGAGTGAAAGGTAAGTGTAATACTAACTAACATGCAAATTAAATATTAAAATCTTTCCAACAATTCGAAGTGTAATACAAATATGCTATAAACAACAACCAAATGAGTCCATCATAGATTGCTCTCAATAAAATCGTTTCATTTATCAAAAGACCGCTATAAATTATAAATTCAGTGTTCATTTATCTTGGGAAGACATTATTTATTGATTGATTGTTTCAATTATAGTATCGCTTGTCACTCAAAGGTTTTCCTACGGAAGTAGGTGATTCTTCTCTGGCTTCTACCTCCGTGGGGGATAAGACTTTATAATTACCACAAATATCATAGGGATTGGGTGGTGTTTTCAGATAAACTGAAATTTATTGGGTGATCGTCGCATTGTTTGGGTCAAGTAATTGGTGACAGGTTCAAAATAATAGATAAATTAGTGATGAATGACTATTTAATTATTGATTTAATCACTTAATCAAAAATTCTGAAAACGAAGATTTATTTTTGTGACATAATGACAAGAATAGCTTAACTTCATAAATATGTAAAAAAGTAAAGGCTATTTGGTGTAGTTGGTGCATGTAATTTATTGTTTCGTTCAGTGATACGAGATAATGACACAGTGTGTCACTTCCATATCTCCTGAGAAAAATTATAAAGATGAGTTTCCCATATCGACACCCTGCAATACTAATTTTAGGGCAAAAAAGCAGTTATATTTTGGAAAAGTTTTTGATTTAACCTGCCATAGAACCGGTTTTCTTTATTTTTGACTTTCTCACTAAAACTCATTATACAGTTCATTTCTTCATTTTAAATTTCACGCCATTATGAGTCACGCGAAAAAGAGACAAGAATTATTTTCAAAAAGGGAAATCACTTAATTGCCTAAATTATTTTTACAAGTTTTATTCGTCAAAAGTAAAGGGTGGTTAAATTTTAAGGGCCGATGTTGATTTTGAATAAAACACAAATTATTTAGGAAATTATTGTCATTTCTTTTTATTATGATAATATGGTATGGTTCAATTATGTATGGAATAAAATATCGGCCAAATGGCCGCCGCGATTTCGGCGGCACACCTCCATCCGATGGTCCAAATTTTCGATGACGCTGAGGCATAATTGAGGTTCTATGCCGTTAATGTTAATGTTGAATTATCTCATCCTTTAGCTCTTGAATTGTTGCTGGCTTATCGATGTACACCTTTTCTTTTAAATAACCCCAAAGAAAGAAGTCCAACGGTGTCTAATCACATGATCTTGGTGGCCAATTGACATCGCCACCACGTGAGATAACACGGCCATTGAATTTGTCGCGCAAAAGAGCCATTGTTTCGTTAGCTGTGTGGCAAGTGACAGCGTCCTGTTGAAACCACACACCGTCCACATCCATATCTTCCAATTCGGGCCATAAAAAGTTCGTTATCATCTCACGATAGCGAACACCATTCACAGTAACTGTGTTACTGTGTAACATTTGTTTTTCGACAATAACTCTTGGATTATCATTCGCCCAAATGCGACAATCCTGCTTATTGACGAATCCACTGAGGTGAAAATGTGCCTCATCACTGAAGATGATTTTCTTCGAAAATTGATCATCCACTGTTGCCATTTCTTGCCACCATTCTGACCATTGACGACGCTTGAAATGGTCAAAAGGCTTTAGTTCTTGAGTCAATTGCACCTTGTAAGCATGTAAAGCAAGTCTTTATGCATATAATGATCATCTACGACGAGCGTGAGAGGTGCAATTGTTGAGCACCAGTGTTGGGACTTCTACCACTTAAGTGGTATTTCTACCACTTTTTTCTGTTCATGAAAACCTACCACGTAAAAGTCTGATTCTACTACTTTTTCAACTCACCTTTTATTTATCTTTTTACTTTACGATATACCATACGACCCAACCACACCTAAAATTTTATAAGACCAAAAGTTGAGGGAGCAGTAAAAGATAAGCTTTTTGGGTTATTTAAGCTAGAAGACTCAACAGCTGAATCAATCTACAATAAAATTGGAGAAACTTTGAAACTTTCTAATATTCCAATTCAAAACATGATTGGATTTTCTTCAGACAATGCTACTGTTACGACGGATTCTTTAAGCGGTGTTACTTGACGTTTTAAAAATATTAATCCTAATTTTTTAACGATGGGATGTTCATGTCATAATTTTAGTTTCTGCTCTGCTTAATCATAAAATCATGAAGGGATCCTACATACATATATTCCTTGTTTTGCCACAGCTCGAAAAAATCAAAAGATTTCATTACTTTCCAAAAAGCACTTGGGGTTAAGAAGGATCAAATTTTAAAGGTTTGCTAATCTCGTTGGCTTTTATTGGAAATGGTCTTAAAAAGAATCATAGAGTAGTGGAATCATTTGTTTAATTTTTTTATACTGCACTCATTTGAAGAACCTACTTCAAAGGCTTCACAAGTTTTTGATTTTTTTAAAAAATAAAGACAATTTAGTTTTTTTTTTTTAATTTTTTGTCAATAAATCTGAAAATTATAAATGAGTTAAACAGAATATTTCAATCTGAGAACACAAAAATACACTTTTCGATTGAAAGTATGAATACGTTAAAACTAAATATGATGAAAAATTTTGTAAAGTCAGAAAATATTAATATATTCTCAAATGTATTTTGGCCTTCTTATTATTTTTTTAAAAAATGATATTGATGAACAAAAACTAATGGAATTAAGAAATGTGCTGTGCAGCTATTATGTCGAATTATTTATGTTTTCAAATTGGAGAAAGATTTAACTTTTCAAACGATAAATTAAAATTATTAAAATATTTAAATCCAAAAAACGTCATTGATGGAACAATGCCATCAGTTTAAGGTCTGAAGAGACATTTTCCCCCAAATATAACGAACCTAGAATTAATAAATAATGAATGGAGAAAACTAATTGGAGAAAATCACTCCAAATTTTTAAAACTAATGACATTGTTTTACAATGGCGTTTGATAAAAAATTTAAAAGATGATATGGACAATTTATTGTTTGAAAACATTTCTTCATATGTGTTGAAGCTTCATATGCTTCATATGCTTACCGCAGAGCAGTGCTGCTGCGGGACTTAAATTTTCCGATTTAAAAAATATTAAAAATGAAAAACGAAATAAATTGAAAACAACAACTGTTCACAACATTTTAGCTGCAAGGGATATTTTATTCATTGATCAAAATTTTAATCCTACAGAAGCATTAGTAAAATATGCTTCAAAATTTAGATTTTCTGAGAGTTTATATAAAAAAAAATAATTATAATTTTTTGAAGTCATAAATAATTTTATTATTAATTCAGACGACTCACAGTGGCCCGAATTGACTTTTTTGGTTGCAAAAATCATATCTCTTAACCGAATAAAGATATCACCACAATTTTTTTTATCTTAAAGGAATTTTCCAAGGCTATAAAGTTTGAAAATTTAAAGAAAAAATATCACAGGGTGTTTCAGAATCTGCTGCTGAAATAAGAAGTTTTAGTTAAGGTGGTTAACATAGTTGGTATTTAATTTTAAAAAGGTTGAAAGTCAATTTATGAAGTAATTTAAGTAAAACAGTAGGGGAAAAAAGAAAACAACTCAAATTGAGTGAAAATGTGGCGAAAAAAATCTTTTTTTTTTATTATAATTGATTTTTTTATTTTATTTTTATTTTTTTCTTATAAAAGAGTACTTATAAGTATTTATAAAATATTTTATTAATAGATTACAATTCAAAAAGTAAAAAAATAAAATAAAAGGAACAAAACTTTACATACAAACATTAAATTTCTTGGAAATTGTCATCTAAGTCCGGGGAAATGCGTAACAAACTTATCAATAGAAATAAGTGGATCGGATGAGGTTGCTAGCATGTTAAATAAGTCTTCATTCTGCCGAAATCTTGAAACTTTGCATGTATTTTGATATCTGTATTTCTTGTAGTCTTTATTTTTGGACTCTTGGGCTTCTTCTGACAATTCTTCAAGTGGTAGAGATTGGTATTCGATTATATTTTGACTATGAACCAAAATCTTATGAAAAGTAGGTGTTAGTAGTTTTTCAGGGTACTTTTGTTTCAATAACTCGGCGTTTTTTTTGGTGTACTCTCCAAATTTAACTGTATTCACTTCTTCCCCGCAGTTCAAAATATTAAGTATTATTTTGATCCTATAGTTATAACCTCCTCATTGACCCCACTTATTCGAGCAGTTGCCTCCGATTGTTCAAAAAATCTCCTTGAAGTGTTTCCATCATTGATATTTCCAAATCCTTGCTTTGGTTTATCCACATCAAGTCCAAGCTCATCGTGAAAACGCCTTTGAATCTCTCGTTTTCTTCTTATTTCTGCCTCCTTTATCCCAATAGATTCATCAAATTCCTATCCCTATTGTCGAAGAGTATGAGCAAGTTTCAAAATAAATTCCATGCACCTGATTCTAGCATGCAATGGGGAGATTCCATATTCATGTTCTCCGTTATGGTAATGTCAATGTCATCTTTGATCAAATCTAGAGTTCGGTTTTTTTCTAAATGCAAAACTTGCCCTTCAGTTCCAACATATAGAGCAAGTAAAAAGATTTTTCATAATGATTCATATTGTTATATTTTAATGAAAGATCTACTTCGATCATTAATGATTTTAAAAAGTATCTTAAATACAAACTTATAATTTGTAATTCCCTAATGTTTGGGTTCGATTTTCAGCCACTGCTACCTTAAAACTAAAATGTTTTCAGTGTTAATTCCCCTTGCAAGAGTATTCCTTGTCATGAAACAGTGCTTAATATTTTAGCGGCTCGGACTCGCCAGATGCCCTGCTATATCCTAAATAGTATACGCTATATATAGCCATATGAAAGGGACATTATGTTTTTCTTATACATAACAGTTAAGCTTATCGATATTTTTAATTCCTTCATTTCTTAGATTTGTTATTTAATTTTCTTATATTTTACATTAATGTTTTTGTTTAAAACCAAATTTAGTTGTAGGTGTTGAAGCTTGAAAAGTGTTCTACAATGGCCAAACTTACCACTACTTATTTTAATTTTGTTTGAATACTGTTATCATTTATTTTTTTCAATTTTTAGTTTATTTTTTCTCTCTTATTAAGTATAGATTCAATTTTCAACTTAAAGATAATAATAATTCAATAGTAATTCCACGTAATAAATATTTATAAGAAGCATTGTTATTTAATTAATAAATAAAATGCACGACTGGGTCGCACGAAGTTGCTCCTATGCAAAAGAAAAATTAATGGCGCAAAATATTAATTGAATTAGTACGATTCTAAAGCTGTTTTATTATGATACTAGGTTAAAACAACGAATTTGCAAATATTAATTGAATTAGTACGATTCTAAAGCTGTTTTATTATGATACTAGGTTAAAACAACGAATTTGCAAATTTTAATCGAATATAGCATCATACTTTCTCTACCCTTTTATTAAAGTTAAAATCATCGAATACCGACTTTATTTTTTCAGTACCGTGCTAGCTTCATATGGCTCTTTGACATTTGCAAACATCAAAAAAGGTTCGTGTACTTACTTTTTTACACGAAATGTCATTGTTTTAGGTGTGTTCAGAAGGAATTTATTAAGAAAATTCTTTTAGTACGATACTAGTTAGAAAATGTTTAAATTAAGAATGAGTTAGTAAACTACTATAAAGTTAGCAAATTGTTAAGTAGTATCATACTAATATCTTAATAATAGGCTGTTTAAAATTTTGCGCCAATGTTATTAGAGAAAAACTGTTCATAAGCATAAAATTAATTTTTTAAACTCTTTTAGTAGTAAGAGATAAAATCAGAATGCTATGCAAATATTAGTTTATGCAAGAACAAAAATCATAAGTCGTTGTAGTGGTTTCTTAAAAAAATAAGCTTTTATATACAAAATTTTTAAAACATTTTTAAGAAAAAATGTGGTACGCCAATTTAAATTTTTCATTATTGTTCGAATAAAAATTAAATTTACAAAAAAAAATACTGAGCCGTTTTTGAGATATTGAATTTTCCAAGAAAAAAAAATAGATTTAGTTTTCCGAAATTCAAAAAAATATTTTTTTTTAAAGTTTATGCAATGTTTTTTTTTTTTTAACTTGTAAGAAGCTTCTCTATAAAAAATTTCATTAAAATCCTATATCTACCAAGTTTGACGAAAATCGGCCGAGTCGTTTAGAATTACGAGACCCACTTTCTTAGTCTTCGCTATCATCGTAATGTCAACTTTGATCAAAATGTCGGGTTCGATTTTTTTCCACGAATGCATAACTTGCTTTATATTACCTATAAGTCGCAGGTAAAAAAAGAAATAATTTATGATAATATGTTGTCCTAAGACAAATCTCGAAGGTATCGAGTGTACAAAAATCTTAAACAAATTTTATTCAGCAAATGTTGTGGGGTTTAATGTCGAAAAAAAACATAAAATAAAATAAATAAATAAAAATTTAAAAGATTGCGTAGTAAGTTGCATTAATATATATTAATATATAAGAAAACCTAAGATTCTAAGTCATGAATTAGTAAAAAATCCATTCTTTAACCGTCATGTTAAAAGAGTATATAGAGCCAAACTAATATAAGAAAGTAAAGTCTATACTACGAGTATTATATAAAAGCGAAACCATTTAAAAGTTTGTAACGCACGTTCTCAGAAAGTAGTCAACCGATTTATTTGAAATAAATTTTATTATTTTCTATATTGTTATAAGAGTGTTTATGGCCATAATTTTTTTTCATTAATATTTTGTCAAACTTAAATATTATTAATTTTACATTTTTTGTCCATTTTTTTCATTAGTTGACTTAGACAACTCATATCTTAAAACCTATACTATAATCGACAAAGATTAGTATCGCTTCATAAAGTCAATCGCGAGGTCGCTGCTTTGTTTCATTTCATTATCATTCCAACATTTTTAATTTTCTTTTCTTCCCATGCTCTCTCTCTCTCTTAATATCTGTTCCATTCAAAATTCAATAGTTACGTTTATTCTCTTACCTACAACCTACCTACCTACATATTCCATTTTTCTGTATTGTATCTGAATAACCGACACACACACATTGTTTTTACTTGCGATATAAGTAGGTTCTTAGTACTATAGGGCAAGTTCTGCAGTTGCAATCGAACTCGATATTTTGATCAAAGTTGACATTACGATGATACCAAAGACGAATAAAGTGGGTCCGACAATTCCGTCGGTCTGTCTGTATGTCCGTATGTCTGTATGTCTGTACCTCGATCTAGAGCCTAAGCCACTGGAGCTATTTTCTTCAAACTCGGTAGTTAAGGGCCTTCAGTGATTCCCTAGAGTAGAAATTGAATTTTTTTTTAGCTCTAAAACTAACGGTACCTCCCATACACCCGTAATGCATAATCTTATTTATCTCGAAAACGGCTTTAACGATTTTGATAAAAAAAAATTAGGTGTAATATATAAAATTTTGGGAGGATATGTTATTAACGGTACCTGTCATAGAACGGTTTTTTTGATTTTCGAATTTCTCATTAACGGCTCTAACGATTTTAACCAAAATATTTATGCAGAAGCTCCTATGCATTTTGAAATATAAAATCTGACAATTTTTTTTCAAAAAAATAGTTTTTGGGATTTTTAAAAAAAATTATAAAAGTTTTTTTTTTTGAAAATTCAATATCTTGAAAACGGATACATAAATAAATTTTTAAATTACGTTATAAAATGCATTTTATTGAATACTAACAATTTGCATATCATTTTTTTTTATACAAATTTTACGAAAAATTTAGTACACAAAAAACATGTTTCAGTGTGTCTGTATGTCTGTACCACTCCCTACATCCTTAACCACTAGACGTTTGTTCTTCAATCCCCGTAGTTAAGGGTTTCAAATATTTTTTAAGCTCCAAAACTAACGGTACCCCCCATACAGCAGTATTCCAAACTCTTTTTTATCTCGAAAACGGCACTAACGATTTTAATAAAAAAAAATTAGGTATAATATTATGGATATGGACTACATTTTGGTAAAAAAAAATTTGGGGCAAAATGTTATTAACGGTAACTGTCATAGAACCGTTTTTTGATTTTTTGACTTTCTCATCAAAGGCTCTAACGATTTTAACCAAAAATGTTCAACAGGAGAACCCTTAAGTTTAAAATAATATTGTATATATTATTATATAATATTCGAAAAAAAGCTATTTCCAAATACTATACTACTAAATACGAGTACTTAAAATTTGGCATCCCAAATTGTGCTCTCGAAAAATTTTAAGGAAATTTGTTATATAAAAAATACTTTAATATTAAAAAGATTGATCAGTTGGCAATTCCATACATTTGAACATTTTTATCTCATTAAATCCATGTTTTATATTTCTAAAATGTATTTTAAATTCCAAAGTTCTTTTACATATGAGCAAGTTTGTGCGATCCAGTCGTGCATTTTATTTTTTAAGTTACTTGAATACACTCACAAACATGAACAAACTCTTTTTTTCAAGTGAATCTAATTCGATACGTTAAGTATATACATACATATAAACTAAAATTAATATTATTGTAGAAAATTTGCTCAGTCCCATTGAGAAATGTTTTCATATGTACGCTAAAATTAATATTAAAAAAATATTTGTAGTTACAATTTGCGAAGCAACGCGAGTACGGGTCGGCTAGTTTTATATAAGTAGTCTTGGTGTTCCTGATGAATCAAAATGAAAAAATAGAGTAGAACGAAGAACTATTACCAAGTCTTCTTTTCTTCAAAACGTTTCTTGTCATTCAGCTACACGACGAACGAACTGAATAATAATTAATGAAATGAATAAATAAAAGTAATTAAATTATTAAATTGAAAAAAAAGAATGACGAGCGCGAGATCAACCGGCACGACTAAAATATGACTTGGTAAGTACGGATAGAGTAGAACTGTCAAAGTCAAAGCGAAATAGAGAGCGAGAATGAAGGCAAGCTTGAAGTTAAGCGCAACTGGGAGATAGCACCTTGAATGCTACTAAAATGACTAGCTCAGATTTAGGGGTGGGTTCCACCAAATTAATTTAATTGATTTGATTAACGAGTAATCGATCAATTCCTGAAATGAAAGTAGAATATATGATAACGACAGGGGCGTCGTTTTTGAATGAAAATAAGGAGCGCCAGCAATTTTTTTTTGATTAAGTAAATTACAAACCTTATGAAGCGAAAACGAAGATGAAAGCAAATTTTTTTCTGACAAAAAAAATAATAAGCCAAATTTGAATTCCGAATCGGAAATTAATAGATTTTATTTATGACTGGGAAACCTTTTTAAATATAGGCTTAAAACCCAATATCTTTTCAAATTTGAATAGGTATGTATATAGTTTATTTTGGAAATTGAAGATAAACCGTTACCGCTTTGTCCCGAATGAACAACAGATCTTGAAACGTTAAACGGACAGAAGCCAAACGCGAATTAAGATAATAAAAAAAATCAAACAAACGATAAAACCGATAATACCAAAAATTCCACTTAACCAAAAAAAAAAAATATAGGTACTTATCTTTTTTTTCCAAAATTCTGTCAATTCCTTTTCCTTAAAGTTCCTCTAGCAATCCTTATCAAATATCCAACATTTGTCCTTTGTCTCCTGAATTTTATTTCTAACCAAAATTTTTCCTTTTTATCCTTTCTTCTTTATTTTCTTCTTCACCAATTTATCAATTATTTTTATCCTCTTCTTTTTTTTTCTTAAAAACTTTTCTCAATTTTATTTTTTTTTAAACTTCTGTTGTCAACTACAGCCAAAATTGAAGTGTCCTCTCAGGTATTTTACATCCTGGGCAAACTCTTCTCTTAAAAACTCATCCAGTGCTTTCAGAGAATCAGTGGCCGCGGTTCTCGGTCACGTCATCATTCAGCTACTCTCCGCCATCTTTGCTGTAGAGAGCGCCGACGTAATTAAAAACCAGCGGTCCCGGTCCTGCTTACTCGCACTTTCTCTCTGCATAATCATCATAAATCCGCCGATCGCTGGCGTCATCTCCAGAAGCGGCGAATATGATGAATGCATACAGCCATCAATACCCATTTTTTTCCAGTTATTAAGAAAAGCTTTCAGAAATAAAAAAGAATCAAGTCGCGATCAATTTTCCCCTCGAATAAACAAAATCAAACCATAATAATTGTGGAACATATAAAAGAAGGGATTGACAGGAATTCCATTTCCGCGAAATTACTTTAGAGCGTTGGGCTTCTGTGCAGATTGGCGGGATTGGGGACTAGGGAGTAATGTTTTATCTTTTACAATATCATATACAAATATAAATCAAATACGTTGGGCACTCGGCCATTCTCAAAATGAGTAACTTCTAGCATCCGGGGACCAACTGTGTCGCCCGTGCTTTTCGAAAACAACTCGTCCATATTGTCCATAATTAAATAGTGGAACATTCATCCACATTTGAGCTCATGTATCATGATGATGTTTATTTTGTTTCTCCAAGATACTGAGAGAGCGCACCGATGGCTGATGGTCCATGGCTGCCCCACTCTCTCAGTAAAGTGAATGAAACACCTGTAGGAAGGAAAAACTGGTATGGAAGGAAAAGGAATTTGGAGAATAGAAAGAATGATTTTTGTCGCGGTAAATTTTACCGTGTTAAGATATTCTTCTGAGTTACTAACCAGGGTTGAAGATAGTTTTTATACGTACCACCGCAACATACAACAGCATTTTGCAGTTTATATATATATAATATAATATAATATATATATATAATATAATATATATGTATATATATAATATAAACAAGGAATAAAATCGTGTCAAGGACTGATCCTTGAGGAACACCTATATTAATATTACGGCTTTCACTTGTTTTGTTTTCTAATTTTAAGAAAGAAAGAAAACCAATTACGAATAAAACCTTCAAAATCAGCTTTGTATAATTTTCTAAGCAAAATGTTATGGTCGACCAAATCGAAAGCCTTAGTTATATCAATAAAAAGATTCATTCTTTCATATACATATACGTTTAGTTGAATTTTCGGCTCTTAAACCGTATTGGTTTGCAGCGCTAAAAAACTTAAGATTATCAAGAAAAATAAAAATTTTTGTTTTTATAACTTTCTTTAAAATATTTGAAAAAACCGATAGAAGAGAGATTGGCCTTTCATTTTCAATACACTTTTTGTCGCCTTTCTAAAAAATAGAAACTTCCCTTGAAAAACACTTGTTCTTTGTCAGACTTACGTTATTTAAATATTTTAAATTAATAATAGATTTCACTGTTGGACATCATAAACAAAAACCATTAAATGGTTTAATTTGTAGATCATCTTAGTAACAGTTTAAATTTGGATGTTCTTGTTAGTTTCTTATGACAAAAATACTGGAAGACTGAAGACCATTCAAGTTAAAGTTGGTAAGCAATAATTATTATGATATTTTGTCGGTCGTGGAAACTTTGTAAAAATTTATATACAAAGGTGGAAATTTGGAATGAGTTTGGGGAGAGGAATCTAATTAGGTAAACGTACAATATTTAGAAAGACTAGCCATTATTTTGTTGCACATTTAACTTTTGCTTTAGATGAAAGCTTTAATCATAATTTAAGAATTCATTCACACGGAATGTTTTTTTTTACAACATTCAACTAATATATCTACATGTACCTACATATGAACATACATAGGTACATATGTAGATAGTCAGAGCAAAACTGCGCATACGTACTAAGGCACCACAATATACGAGTGTGAAGGCATTTTTTGCAATCCACAATGACAAGTGAAGTAGTAATATCTCTTGCAAAAAAAAAATCTAAAACAAATTAAGAATGAATACAAAAAACTGTCATTACATTCTGTATATACATATATACATATCTACATATCTACATTTCTACATTAGTTGTAAAGAAATATACACAATGCATACACACGTCCATTCACATGAGTATCAGCTGCTATTCCATGGTTAATTAAAAAAAAGCTCCCCGAGTGATGAAAAATCTCAAAAAGTAGATCCTACTATATGTACAATGTGGATTGTTGAGGTTTCAAAGAACAAAGGGTACATCCTGCGCTGAAATTCATTATTCTGTTTGTAAACTTATGGATGAAAAAACTGCCACCAATATGCCCTTTTACCTTTCTTGCCAGTTGAGCCAGCCACAAAAATAAAATTCAAAATTTTAATTTGGAAAATGGCTGAATGTTACAATTGTAGAATTCAATCGAACATGTCCATCAGCTGCATTAAAACCGTTACATAATGCAAGAGTAGATAAAAGTTCCAGCGGCTGGGTGCGCGGGTAGTCCTGAGCCCGACATATCAGTGGTTAGAGAGAGAGATGTTTTATGTGTTGGTATAATCTCAGGACGATATTGTGAATGTTTGCTGCAAGGATACGCGATGAGTAAAAAAAGCTGTAAAAAAAATTACTAAAGTACATGTTCACGTGCCGTTGTTACCCTGGGGAATTTGGACTAAAACACTTGTTTTTTTGTTATCTTTTTCAACTTGGCATTGTGCATACTGCATATTCATGGGAAAAAGAATTTTTGATTTTTTCGCTTTTGCCTTTTTAAAAGAACAAGACAAAGTCTATTAGCTTCGTAGAGAAGGGTTTTCTCGTGATTTCGATCAATAAACAAAAGGAGGGGGTGCTTAGTTGTAGGCAAAAGAAGTTCACATGTAGGTAATGCATATTTGTTTTAGTTTATATTTTGAAAAACTTATTATGAATATTGTAAAAGAAGAGTATTTTAGCAGGCATAGCTAGATACCTTTGCATAGCGTGAATAATTTCTGTATTTCTGTCCCTGGATCTATGAAAGCTTTGTTTTGACTAAAAAGTTGTTTGGTTACTTGAGAGGAGGATACAAGTGATTTGGAGGGCCATAAACCTCCATCAGGCAAATGTGGTTCGACATTGCACATTTCATTTTTCTATTTAGGTAGTTCCAATCTAGCACAGAATATTGCGGAGAACCTATGTATAGTCTACCAAGTCGACTATAACGTTTTATGTCTTGACTGGTCAAGCTATATGTTTGGTCTACGATCGCTTACCAGACATTTTAAAAATGTTCAGGCCACGTTAAGAAATTTTTCCTGGACGTGTCCTCTCTAGTAAATTTCTAAAAATTGATTGTTCTTACTGGTATTATGGAAGCTGAAGTTTGTGAATGTTAAGCTCGGTATACTTAAACACCATTGGTCTACAATCATAGCACGCGCGTTTAGCAACAACTTTTTATGAATCAGAAGATTCTCATTCAATTAGTTGGGTCGACTCTCGTGTTTGGAATGGTGAGCAATCTTACGTTACCATTAACGAGATCAATTAACATATGTATTATAACGGGTGGGCCATCTAGTGGTTTCTTTTTAAATCATAGGATATTTTGACAGTGACGGCTGTTTCCCGCTCGAAATCTAGACAGAAAGTCATTATCATACCTCCGCGGAACGAAATAAATCGCTTTACGCTTGATCAACACTGGGTAATATTGAAAACTTATTTCCAAAGTGAGTGCTGTGTAGCCCAACCAGTGAGTTTTTTGAAAAGAAGTTTTGGCAGAAATGAATCAACCACCGCGCGCAAGTTTGAGCAAAAAGTTCGATGGACTGGTATGTTAGTGGACAACACAGACGAGAATGTGGCAGCTGTAGCCTAGAGTGTGAGACTCATTTCACGAACATCAACTCGCCATTGATCCCAAAAGCTCAACATTTGAGGCACTAGTCTCAGGAGAATTCTGCACAAAGATTTTGGATTATTCACTTTGAGTGACAGAATGCGCTACTGCGAAGACAGCCAAGGCAGCTATTTGAACGATGTTGTGTTCCATAATTAATGGGCTCCTTACATGGAAAAATTTAATTTTGTTCATTTTATTGCATTTTTAAAACTTGTATTTGGCCCACCTTTTATATTCACTACAATCTAGAAAGTCTGTTGGACTTGATAGTTAAAAAGATTTGTTTTTGAAGTACCTGCGAAAGCTGTGTGTTAAATTCGTTTAACAACAAGTAAAAGTTATTCCCAAGCTCACTTAGTAAATGTTTCGAAAATATTATCAATAAAAAACTTTTTTAACACATGAACTTGAAAAAAATATTTTACCCTCAGAACAGTTTGGATTCCGGGCTTTTCAAAGTATTGTCCATCAAGTTCAAAGTATTACAAGGCATATAATAAAGTATTTTTTATATAGATAAAAGCGCAGGTATGATATTGTTCGAAATGGAAAAAGCTTTCGATTTTGTTTGGAGTAAAAATGTTTTATGACTGTCAACAATTGTCCTTAAAAAATCTGTGTTTGTTTTGCGGGGGTTCTTCAGAGCTTAGTTTCTGGTCCAATACTCTACAATGTATTTATTTCTGACTTTCCAAGATTTCAGAACTTCGAGACTCCTATCTTTGCTGACGGTACGTATAAGTATCTATATATTCTACAGATTCTATTTTTTCCACTAACGGACTTTGGGCTAACTTACAACCTATTCTAAATATAATAAAAGCTTACTATAGTAATTTTAAGTAGTGCTGTTAAGATCAGCCTCTCATTTTCATGCGAAAAAGAAGACCCTATTTCTTACCAAGTAATAGCCTCATAATCAATGGTTGTGGAACAGATTGGAAATCAAGTGCTAAATTCTTTGCAATCCACTTGGATAAGAAATTTACATTTGGCACACACGTAGGGGAATTATTAAAAAGATAAACATATGTAAGCAAAAAATTCAAGTTGAGCAGTGATTACAAACTACTGATCTACAGAGCTCTTTTGGATGCATTTATGTTTTAGGGGTCTCCCGCATGTGTTAAATGTGCAAACCAGTCATATACGCAGACTAAACATTTCTCAAAATAAGCTTCTTTTGTGGCGCTTTTCAACAAGCAATTTACACAATTCGGCAAACATTGAATGGTGTCGAACATAATTTCAAAATTTAATTAACGTTTATTATGTACCAACACATTCTCAGTGATTTATTTTTATTTAGTTATTTACTCGTTCATTGTTCATTCATTCATCTACATATCTATGTATTTAAAAATAAAATGCACGACTGGATCGCACGAACTTGCTCTTATGTAAAAGTACTTTGGAATTTAAGATACATTTTATAAATATAAAACATGGATTTAATGAGATAATAATGTTCAAATGCATAAAATTGCCGTCTGGTTTCCGGAAAAGTATGAATTTATGCAAATAAACTTTAAAAAATCGGTTTATTATTAAATAAATTTTTTATATAAGAAATTTCTCTAAAATTTTTCAAGAAAAAAAATGTGGGATGCGAATTTTAAGTATTAAATAATATTGATTTTAGGAAAAAATTTCCAAAAATAATCGTTCATAGGTTTTGAAGATATTGATTTAAAAAAAATTTTTTTTTTTTTTAAACCCAACAAATATTTTTTCGAATATTTTTTTATAAAATATTATTTTAAACTTAAGGGGACTCCTGGTGAAAATTTTGGGTTAAAATCATTAGAGCCGTTAATGAGAAAGTCGAAAATCAAAAAAACGGGTCTTTGGCAGGTACCCCTAATAACATTTTGCCCCAAAATTTTGTTTACCAAAATGTAGCCTATGTTCATAATATTATACCTAATTTTTTTATCAAAATCGTTAGAGCCGTTTTCGAGATAAATAAGATTTTGCATTACGGGTGTATGGGGGGTACGGTTAGTTTTGGAGCTAAAAAAAAAATTTCAATTTCTCCTCTACGGAATCACCAAAGACCCTTAAATACCGAGATTGAAAGGAATAGGTCCAGTGGTTTAGGCTGTAGTGAGAAGTACAGACATACAGAGGCAGACACACTGAAATATGTTTTTTGTGTACTAAATTTTCCTTAAAATTTTTATAAAAATAATTGATATGCAAATTGTTAGTATTTTTCAAATGCAAAGCAGCTCCTGCACAAAAATTTTGGTTAAAATCGTTAGAGCCGTTGGTGAGAAATTCGAAAATCAAAAAAACCGTTCTATGACAGGTACCCCTAATAACATTTCCCCCCAAATTTTTGTTGACCAAAATATAGTCCATGTCCATAATATCACACTTAATTTTTTTTATCAAAATCGTTAGAGCCATTTTCGAGATAAATAAGATTTTGCATTACGGGTGTATGGGGGCTACCGTTAGTTTTGGAGCTACAAAAAAAATTTCAATTTCTCCTCTAGGGAATCACCGAAGACCCTTAATTACCGAGTTTGAAGAAAATACCTCCGGTAGTTTAGGCTGTAGTTCGAGGTACAGACAGATAGACGGAATTGTCGGACCCACTTTTTTCGTCTTCGCTATCATCCTAATGTCAACTTTGATCAAAATCTCGAGTTCGATTTTTTTTCCAAATGCAGAACTTGCCCTATAGTAACTTATCGCAAGTAAAAAAGAAGTTACTATTAAGTTTATTGAGTTTATTTATTATTGGACCTATGGAAACTCCGTTTGTAGAAAGAAAACAAAAATACACACAAAACCTATCATCTTCTAAAATTCTTCGAATAAAATAAATCTACTTCATTTTTAAAAACTCTGTTACAAACTTCTTCAATTTTACAAAAAAAAGGCCAAATCTACTTCTATTTCCCCATTTCACTCTATGCTCTGTCCAACAAAAATATGCAGTGTGGGTAAGATAGGACGTTTGCCTCGCATTCTGGCTAAAGTGGATTGCATAAATCTGTCATTCATTAAAGCTCTCACAGGGTTGTCGTAGTGTTCATTTTAAATGGAGCCTTTTTTTAAAGCTCTAAAATCAAAAGCACCTCAACAGAAACCCAAGCAAAAAAACTGACCAAGTTAGCAAATGAACAAGGGTAACTCTGAATGCACATCTATATTTAATGGGGGTTGAAACTAAATATTACCAACAGCCATAGGCCACAGCAATTCAGTGCACATGCACACTCAGATGTACGGTCAATAGGACGTCATCGGGTCTGCGTCAGATGCAATCGAAAATTAACGGGCGCACAAACACTTTTTTATGGAGGAGTTCTTTCAATTTAGTATTATGCAACAATATAGCACGCTACTGATTTTGAAAAAGCTCTCCCATATATAGTAAGGATGTAGCATTAAAATATAGTTGAATATTTAAAATTTCATGCTATTCGTTATAAAAGAAAGTTTTATTAATAAATTAATTCTTTAGATATATACAAATTTCTTTAAAATTAAAAGAAATGTATTGACAATTTTAAGTATTTAAAAATATACATTTAAGGAAAATATTTTACGTATAGCGTATAGGTACAGTATTATTTCAAAATCAAAGATGCTCCGATATAAAAATTTTGATCGAAATCGGTAGAGTCAGAAATAAGAAAGTAGAAAATCAGAAAAAGGGTCTGTGACAGGTACCGTTAATAACATTTTTTTTGATTAAATGTAGACCGCATTGTTGGTATGGCCTGAACATATTTTTTTTTATAAAAACCATTAGAGCCGTTTTCGAGATAAATAGTCAATTGATGAAAATTTCGAGTTATCATTTTTCTAAAAGCAAGTAAGAAGTCATTACTATTATACTATTATACCTATTAATGAAAAAAATGATCAAAAATCAATCATACTGCCGCTTTCATTCACAATTATACTAAAGTCTTACTTCGGACGGATTATCAAATAAGGAGGTTCGTTCTTTAGCCGCACTTCTAGAATTTGGAATACTTTGCCCTTCTCGATTTTCTCCATGGACATCTCCTATTTAATTCTATCTACTTTACTTAAACGCTCGCATGTGTTACATCGTAACATTATAAGGTTAGTCAATAACCTTTTAGTGTGTGCAAATTAGATATACAAAAAAATCATATCCAACAAGCAGATGTATCTAAGGTAGCTTAACAAATTTTTTCCTCGCCAAATGCCGTTATTTTTGATTCAAATCGACTTGGTAGCGATTCAGCAGCTGTGCGTTATATGAGCCGGTGGTCGTTTTACACTTTTCAATATAATTAATGTGAATAACACTACGCGCATCTCAAAAAATTATCACCACGAGCTTGTTCGCTGACGAACCCACATTGACGTTCTTCGACTTCGATCCACTAGGAGAAGTCTATTGTTTCGACTGTCCTTGATCGCTAGTGTAGGGTGGTGAATGAATGTTTAATCCATGATTCCGAAACGGCGCAATAACGCGGTCGAATATATCTTGAACATCGCCAAACATTCTTTTGGATGTGTCGAGATTGCGTTTCTTGTCGATTAAGAGCAAACGCTACACACATTTTTGGAAAAGCACTTTCCTCTCCAAATTTGTATGTAAAATCGAGATCACTGATCCATATGATAAGCTTATAGTCCATTTTCGAACAATGAATTATATCGACCATTTCTGTTATTGTGATCTAAATTGGGTTGTGTAACGACCGCACCGAAATTGTGTAAACCAATGGTTCCATTCGATACCTAGTCGTTCTACGAAAATTTCTACAAAGAATAAAATGTTAAGTTTCAAATTTTTTGGTTGCTGGTTACTGGTTGTTAACTGAAAATTGTCAAATTGATGTACAAAATTTAAAATACATATCAAAATTATCACATTTCGATTTTGAGAACCAATTTGTAATTTTGTTTGTCAATGCTATGATCGTTTTGTTGGAGTTTCTATTTTGGAATTGGAACAATAACGAAAGCCTCATCACTGTAATTCTATCGACTAGTGCGATTGTCAATTTTATGATTTTATGAATTGCAAGAGTGACATTTATATGAAAATCAAAGTTTATATATGTTGTTTAAATATGTTTTTTTTTATATACTGAATAAAGGTAAGTTTCTTCAGATCTTATTTTTATATAAAAGCTATTGCTCTATTTGAATACTTTAACTATTTTAATACTTTAACTTTTTTTAATTAATTAATTGAGCGGTAATAACTACACATTTTCAGATAATGACTCACAAGCTATAAAAACGGTTTAGTTTTCAATACAATCGTGGAATGGTCTTATTGCGGTTGCAAATATGAAAATGGTGGCTCTTAACATTAAATTTAATCTATGCTTTTTTGATTTTTGATGTTGTGTTTCAGTTCATGATTTAGAAACGATGTTTAAAGTGTTTAAAATTATGAAAAAGTTGGACAAAAATTTCGCAACAAATGTTTTAAATGTTTGTGGAAATTAAATTAAAGTTAACAATTCGCTACACTTAATCGCCGACTATTTATAAGATTTACAGTTTTAATAATGTATAAGTTCTGTTGCTGTTTGTCGTTCTTATTTTTAAAATAGGTTTGAATTATCCGACCGAAACTCATAAGCTGAGATTTATGAAAAAGGTTTTCTGTTAAGGTTAGAACAATTCCAAAATACTGACGTACCTTAGTATTATCTGGCCATTTTTATTTCGGGTAATCGATTTTGTAAGTTAATGATTTTTGGTTGAAACACTGTTTTTTTTTTCAACCAAAACTAATTAACAGACCAAACAAAATATTCACAAAAATAAAAGATGATTAATCTCTGTAATTGTTTAATATTAAAATAATTTTCGATTTTGATATGTAGTTAAATCAATTTAAAACAGCTCAAAGGAGCATTGAACGAAAATTGTAATTCTAAAATATGCATAGAGTTACAGTACATAACGCTTATAAGAAACTCAAAAATTGCACAAGATTTGGTTCTTATAACCGAGTGTTTCTTATATTCATAGAACGGATATGAGAAACAAGTTTCTTATACGGATATAAGAAACAAGTTTCTTATACAAATATACCCAGCAGCGTTACCACTTCCGGAAAAAAAGTCGAAGTAGATTTGGAGAAAAAAGTGAAGTAAATTGAGAAAAATCGAAGTAGATTTTAAAATGACTCTGTACTTGGTTTTTGAAAAATTAGAACTCAAGATTCTTATCAATTGATATTACAACACGAAAAAGTAGAGATTCCGTCTGTCTGCAGGTGTGTACCTCAACCTGCAGCCTAAATGAGAAATTGAAATGTTTTTTCTTTTTGCTCGTTTCCTACCATTATGAAATATCATATTTATTTCGAAGACGGCTCTAATGGTTTTTATAAAAAAAAATCATGTTCAGATGCAGTCCGCATTTTTGTAAAAAAAAACCGTACCTGTCATAGATCCTTATTTTGATTTTCTACTTTCTCATTTCTGAGTCTACCGATTTCGATCAAAATTTTTATATATGAGTTTCTGTGATTTTAAAATAATATTGTATACAAAACATTTTTTATCCTTAAATATATATTATTAAATATTTAAAATTGTCAGTACATTTCTTTTAATTTTAAAGAAATTTGTATAGCTATAAAGAATTTATATGAACGTTTTTATAATATACGAATTCTATATACTACTGAAATAAATCAGCCAAGTAGAAGACTTAGCACTATTAATGGACTTGTTGAATTATTGATTCAAATTAGCTTTTTTGCCCTTTAGTCCACAAAAATTGGCGTTTCGTCCCGGCGATCTCACATGGACTCATCAGTTGACGAAACGCCAATTTTTGTGGACTAAAGACCAAAAAAACTAATTTGTATAAAGAATTTATTTATTAACACTGAACACTGAACTAAAATTCTCTTCAAATGTCGAATTGAAATGACATTTGCATACCTAGGTTGCTTTGAATTTTTCTCAAAGGTCTGTTCAAGTTTTTTGAGTTTCGTGATTTTTTTGAAAGTTTCTTAAATCCAACCAACTTTACATTGAAAAAAGAAAGTTCGTGGTTGAAGAAATGTTTCTTTTATCAGTGTTTTTCTTATAAGCGTGTTTCTTATAAACACACAATTCAACATTAAAATATATGGGAAAGTACACGGTGCTTTTGTTCAAGTTTCTTGTAAGCGAGGTTTTCTTATAAGCGTGTTTCTTATAAGCGATAAATACTGTATATTTATTTTTCTTTATTTTATTGTGTTTCTTTGCTCTGTCCAAAGCTTTCCAAAGCTAGATAACAATTTTAAAACACATCAAAATCGTCTTTTTAGCCATCAAACTAAAAATGTCTTAACATATAGAACTAATTCAGATAAAATTGTCCCCAAATATCTACGTGCTGTGTATTTAACTTTTATGAACCAATTGTAAGTGCACAATCTGTCATTAATTACACAAACCTAGAAGTAATTTATTTGCTATTTGTAATACTGCTTAGATACATATATAGATATCTATATATTCTTACAGCCTTATTTACTAACTCGTTTTAGCGACGCGACGGAGTAAAGTTACTTCGACTTTGCAACGGCTCTAATGTCTAATCCTGAAAACCTTATTTATAATGAAAATGCACGAGGAATAGCGTCGGAATAAGCCAAAACTGGTTCATAGGAGGTTTAAGGCCGTTTTAGTATCTAAATGTCATTTTGAGATGACATGACATCTTGTGAAATTTACAAAAAGGAGTGTAAGCAATTTTTTTTTCGTTTCATACTAAAACAAAAAGAATAGATATTTTGCATTAATAAATTATTTATATTTTCCAAACGCTCTAACACTTATACGGTATTGGGAACGCAATGTAGTTGGATTTGAACTTTATACAATCCAATTTTAAATGTATCCAATTTCCAATATGCATACAATGATAATTAAATGAATAATAATGGAAATCAGCTGGGCAGGGTTCGAACCTTGCGAGCAAATTTGCTCCACTTTTGAAAAAAAAATTTACTCCAACGCTCCGATTTTTCTAGATTTACTCCACTTTTTCCAAACAGAAATCGTCTAATTTATATACAAATATGACATTGTTGAAATAAACCATTAAGCCATTTGTTTATTTTCACAAAACAATTTTTGAAAATAATGCTAAGTTTTCCAATGAAACCTGTGATTTATTTTTCTTTTTTGCTAATACTTTTTTTTTATGTTCATGTGTACGTTTTAATTTTCATGAAAAGGAAGGATTTTCTTTTTGTTTCAAATCTACTCCAGAAATCTTGCAGTTGCTCCTCTTTTTTTTCAAATTTGCTCCGAAATTTCATGACTGAGGTTCGAACCCTGCAGCTGGGGTTTGCTTTACGTGAATAATAATCAGATTTTAAGATTGGGGACTTTTTTTTCCCAGTATATTTGACATAAGGAACGCGTAGCTAATACGGCTAAGAAAATATATTATAAATATGGATTTGTTTTACGTGGCGTAAACCCGAAGTAAGTGCTTCGGCTCGGTTTAACTATTCCGAGGTTGAACCCAGTATTAGTGAAAAATAATAAATAAGGCTGTTAGAGTTTATTTCAGTTCAATTACGAGCAAATCGAAAAGTTAGCTTAACAAGATAATCGAGGCTGATCCAGCTTAAAAAATAATTTATTATTTAGTAATTGCAATTTCAGCATATCGTCGCTGTAGTTCTTATACCATGTAAGCCAGAAAAAAAAAACGATTTTTTGATTATGATCCAGTTTTATAGTAAAAAATCCTCCGAATCGGATGGACAAAGAACGTTAAAATGTTTGCGAAAATGTAATATGTACCTCATATCCCAAACTGAACTTTTTTTGGTGAAATATTTCGTAACCCTTGACCCTATCTTTCATTCCATGTACATTATGCCATGAAAATACTTCATAACCGAGAAAAAATTGTTCATAACATACATGATCATAATCATAAGCCATTTTACTACGAGGTATTAGAAATATACAGCCAGCGACGACATGTCAAAAAATTTTTTTTTCAGTTAATTCAGAGATCAACTCACCAAATTTACTCAGCTTAACTCCGACTTAAATTGAGTTTTAAAATGACTAAAGTATGCTCGTGGGTTAATTCATTTTTTATATCGTAACATGTATATTGTATATTATATGATCCTGCACTGATACTACATATTGCATTATATATGAAGCTATGCATTCATAAAAAATCGAACTCGAGATTTCGATCAGACTTGACATTACGATGAAAGGCAGCATATTTTTTGTTTTGTTTTTTTTTTTTTAAGACTAAAAATAACGGTCCTACTATAGAAAATTACGCCATTTTATAAAATATTTTTTTCTCAAAAACTGTTTCACAGATTGTTTTTTGATGTGTAAACATCTTTGCCGGCGGTAGAGTGAATCGAAAACGTGAGTAAAACTAATACGTTCCGTGTAACCCGTTACGGTTACACGTTCCGTGTAGCAACCTACCTTACCGACGATTGCATTTAACACCATGTTTACATTGGAAATATTGCGTACTTACGACATCGTGTCTACATTGGAAACTTTGAGTACTGAAATCTCGATTTTATTACTTTCTATTGCTGGCTAGAACTTAATTCAATCCCTTAACATTTCTTCACCTCTCGACCAACATGTCAAAAAGAAGAAAGTCAAATCAATTGGTGTAAAATTTCATAGCGAGTTAATTTATTGTCTTAAAAATATCCACTTCACGTTAGTGATGGACGATAACATTTTATTTTATGCTCGCAAAAAATGCATTTTCAGAGTTGATCTTTAAAAATCAAAAAAATGTTGTTCAGGGCAATCAGTTGACAACTACAACGAAATATTCTCAATACGTCAAAATTTAATTTGTCTCTTATCTGTCATACCATATAATTATTTTAATAATCGTATTAAATATTCTTTATTATATCAAAATATACTTTTAGTATTCACTTTATCAAAATATAGATCGTTCTCCATCTGTCAAGCCATGAACTGGATGATGACTACGGCTATGCGCGCACATTCAATTTTTATTTTCGCAACTGCTTGGTTCGAGCAACTAAAAAGTTTGTGCTTTGACACAAACTAAAACATTGCCTAAAATGAGTTCGCTATTTTGTGTTATATATAATTATATGCACCTGGGCGGACATTCAACCAAAAAGTTCATCTGATTTTTATAAGCAACCAAACAGTTGTGCAACTAAAAATTGAATGTGCGCGCCTAACCTACGACTTCAGTGAATTACAAAATTCAGTTTTTGGCACTTTTAATTCCATTACAACGTGGGAATGATGTCAATTGGTTTATGAATCTCTGACAGAGGGAGTAAGATAAACTACAGAAACCTAAAATAAAAAGTTAAGTGATTGGTTTGATTTTGATAAGGCTTGTCAAAAAAAAATTGACATTTTCGATGCATGACAAGTATATTTGTTGGCGGCGTTAAGCCAGATATACATTGTTCAAATGCACGTGCAAGTCTATTATTTTATTTCAGTGGCGAGTGGACGTTGCCTTTTGTGAGTTTTTTTTTTGTGCAAGATTGTGTTTTTACGAATTTCTTTGAGATTTTTTTAAATTTTATCCGAGTAATTTGTTTTATTTTGTCGGTCCATTTCATCATACAATTTTCGTTTGCTGTTTTAATAGTTTAATCAGTGGTTATGATGTGCTGTGTTCTCATCTCTACAACATATTATACGCAAATGAACCAATAAATACATGATCAATCATCAATCTTGCATATATAAAAGAATCGTTTTATTATTCACAAATCTATCTGGATCCGGATCTGGATTAAATTTTAACATGTATTACAAAAACAATTTGGGATCCTGTTTTCTATCGGGATCTATTTCAAAGATCCAAAAATTAGTTATTACACTGGCGAGTAGTTATTACATTGGCTTTTTATGGTAAGGTAGTGTAAGCTATAGTATAAAGAAAAAAGACAAGAAATAATTGAAAATTTACAAACCCAAGAATAAAAAGAGACGGACTTATAACACTGCTGTCACTAAGATCCGTATCGTTTTATTATCAAGCGATGATCCAGATCCGGATTCAGATAGATTTGTGAATAATAAAACGCACCTAATTTTGCTATGCAGCACGCTAGATTGAAAATATTTTGGATTTTTCTTCAAGCCTACATCCGATCTATACGTGTGACTTTTTCACTAATACACTTACACGTGTTTGTCATGCATTTGAAAAATGTATATCTAGCTTTAAATGCAATTTCTGATGTTGAGAAAAATGCGGAGTTATCGTTCATTCTTCTTTGTGGTTTTCTTTTTTTTATATTTGGCGTTCGCTCAGTGAAATTCACTCAACTGAGTAGAGTAAGGAGTGCGATGAGATGACTCCTTTTCGCATGAACAAAGTTAACTTTTATTAAAAATCGCTGTGTTTAAAAGCACAGATGCACTCGAAAGGAAGCCAAAAGAGAAACAGAAATTAAAATCGGATTCGTGTAAAAACAGTCTATTTTCTTTCAGATAACATCTCTGTTTGAATATAAGTGCAAAAATATAATACTGTCTCTAGCAACATCCCTGTTTAAACATAAGTCAAACAAAGTTTACGTTACGCAGTGGAGTCCACTTACTCCTAACACACGCCACGAACTACTTCATCGAAGTATATTGTCGATAAGGTTTTTGGGTTGTGTGAAATGAATAAGTGCCGACACGGCAGTGCGAACTCTGCTGGGAATCGCAGTAGTATGCCGAAATGGCGTGTAAAAAGGACCGAAATAGTTCGTGGACACAATTTTTTATGTTGTTATTCGGTTTTAGTTGTTAACTGGTATTTTTGATCCCATTAATCTTAAATTCACTCAATAATTTTTTGATCATTACATTAAGATTTCAGAGTATCCTAAACACAAGTAAATAATGGAAAATGAACAAGAAAAATGTGTTTGGACTCGTTCCGAAATAATTATTTTACTAGAAATAAGTAAAGACAGCAAAATAGTTGATTAAATCGTTTCTACAGGACATGGTCCAAAAATACATGTGCTTAGGTGGAAAGCGTTATTTACAGCTATGAGATATTTTTGGATTTAAGTATAAGTGAAAGGGATAAATTGTGGGAAAAACACTGACTTTCATTTGAATATAAGTACATATCTATAAAGTCACAAACTAGTACGATTGCATTGTATGTTTATTGGGTACGTTCGATAGCAAAAATATTCGGCACTCGGACGAACGTTGATGTTTACACATCTTAGCGGTGAGTCCTGGCACTCACACTTTTTTTTTTTTAAATTACAAAATGTTATTTAGTCCAAGCTACTTAATGCCTGCAATGTTCAGAGGCACCACAATGAAAAACTTTTTTTGATATGAAATGTCAAACAAATGAAATGACGTTGCTGGTGGCAATGTGTTTGAGAAATGTTTGCTGGTCAGCGTGCTGTTTGCTGTTGACGATGCTGGTGCTGTTGCTGGTTTAATCTGTTTCGCGCATAAGAGTTATCGTCACTGATGACTATAGCATTATTTTCTGTCAAAATCGGTCGGTAATGCAATCCATTCACTAAAACAATTGCACCTGCATCACTTTCCTTTCGAAGAAATACATATGTAGATATACCTACTTCAATGGCACCGCCGCCAATCGAAAAACCGCAACAAAATTTCAATCACTGTGGATAAAGAGGTTGTTTCACTATTACTCCTTCATATTTAGAGCCCCAGAAAATTGGAAAGGAGCCTCATCATATTCTGAATATTTGTGTGTCAGACAATGTAGAAAGGTTTCTGCGATATTTTTATAATTTGTTTAGCGAATTTCGACTGTTTTTACACTTTGTGCTGTTGATTTATCGATTCATGATTAATAAGATCGCCTAGTTTTTACTAATCAAAAGTGATCGCAATGACAGTTTAAAACATGACATAAAACCTTTTACCTACATGCATGCTTCTTTATTGAACAAAACAGTAAGTGCTTTTGAAGCGACGGTTGGTTAAAATCTGAAGCGTCCAAAAACTTACTAAGTACATATTTCAATGCCATTTCATTGTTATATACCTACAAATACCTACTAGTTATTATACTCCATTTTCTTCCGTTAATTTTCGACGCCGCCGTTGACTATACCTACCTATGTATATACATCCTATTTATCTGTAAAACAGACTTTTAGGTTATAGCCACTTGCTTTTACTTTAGGCCACATATTTGTGTAAATTCTGAACATTTTAATTAGTATTTTTCCTGTCAAATTTGTTTAAACTCCTAACTGTATTGCGCTTTAAATCTTTAGTTATTGAACACGACTTACCGTCGGCTTTATTTTTTGGCAAAACCGCCTTGAACGCTGATAACGGTTGACCATGATTTGGATCCATTTGTATTCTATTATGCGAATTCGACATCGGCCCCATCAAGGCTGTCACATCTCTTAAATCCAGTTGCTGATGATGGTTGTTGAGGAAATTACTAGGGAAACCATTGTTGGGCGGGAATTCATTTGATTTAAATTCGTTTTTAAATCCTAAACTATAGTCTAACGGTAATTGGTTCGAATTCGCGACATCCATTTTCTTATTTCTTGGTGATTTTTTTTTCTCCAGAACAACAAACTAAGTTTAACGTTTAAATACACAAAATATCACAGAAAAATACATTCAAAGGTTATGTACCTATATCAAATGAAATTAAATCAACCACAAACCATCAAATTTGTTTAAAAGTAGGTTTACACAAATAATCTTTATAGGTAGGTAATTTGATCTGCGTTTACAATAATCACTGCGTAGATTTATGTACCTTAAGGGTATCTATATACATATTTCAAAACAAAAAAATGTATTCACTTAGTTTTAAGGGTAGGTAAGTACCTATTAAATCTGTAGTAAAAATCACGCACTAACTAATATCAAAAACACACATTTCCGTTAAATAATTTCGATAGGTATGTTGGTAGTTCATCTTTTTTTATTTCAACCACAAAAAATCGAAAAACAAATGCACTTGATTACAACAAAGTTAAACGGACAGCAAAGAAATAAAAATCTCTTTATCCCAAAGCTTAAATAAATTTTGCAAATCCAGCTCTCGAACTCGAAAATTATGTTTTCCTCTTCGGGCTCGAAACAGACTGAAAGTATGCTCCCGCTATTATTTTCAAGTGTCCCGTTATAATCAAACGACTGTGATATCTCTGCATATGGCGGAATATACCGTTCGAATACATCCCCCATATTTGTGATAGCAATGATTTTCCATTCCATTCACTCTAGTGTGAATAAACCCTAAGCACCCCATAAAGTGTAAGTGTAGGTAAATTTGTACGCTAGTATGCCGTTAACAAACAAATAAATGAGTGTGCGTCGTTCGTACAGAGCCAGAGTGCCAGAGTGTTAGTTCTCTTGGAAGTACTGCAAGCAAAAGTCGGAAATCGGAATCGACC
Organism: Chrysotoxum bicinctum; assembly: GCA_911387755.1. Taxonomy (NCBI): domain Eukaryota; kingdom Metazoa; phylum Arthropoda; class Insecta; order Diptera; family Syrphidae; genus Chrysotoxum; species Chrysotoxum bicinctum. Next base: position 180,617,010 of record OU426987.1, read on the forward strand.
ATCCCACTTTTGGATTGGAGAAATCATTGGAATTGGAATGCAAAGGTTGCAGCAGCAGAACAGGGAAAGGAAAATCTGATTAAGTTGGCGACCAGGGAAAATCAGAGACACGCCCCAGATTTAAAAAATGTATTATAAGAAGGGATTGGTAGAGAGTAAGGGTTGATTCCAGTGAGGGACTGGAAAGACTTCTTATACCAATGGAAATTGCACTATCAGTGTCAATGTCAATGATTGACTTGGCTTTAGAAAATGATGAAACAGATTTAATCTTGGAAGCGCATAAGAACAAGAATACATTTCGGATATTCGTTTGATTAGTCAAGTTCTGGTGGTCTATCGGAACGTTCCGCTAGAGAAAGATTACTGCACTAATTATAGTGTAGTGATGTGATTTTGAAATGTTTACGAAAAGGGGATTATGGTAGGTACACCACCTGTTGACTCCAACGCAGATTAGATAAATAAATAAAAAAGCTTTCACTAAAAAACTTAATAAGTAGACTTAGTTGACGAAAAATCACTGACATTAGAAGACTGTGCCAACTACATATTTGAATCTGTATAATTTACCTAAATCTAAAATACCTATATCTATTATTTTATTGTTATCGATAACTAACTACTGTTAGATAAATTTAAAATAAAATAAAGTCTTAGCTCTATATTGTTAATTCTGATCTGCATGAGACAGGTAAATCCAATTCTTACTTACATTTTTGTACATCTTTAAAAGCTCCCGGTTGTCCACTGAGTGTGAGGACGAAAAATGTCGTTCGAACAGTGGCAGATCGAATTGACGAAATCCCTTACGAAAGCAGAAAATCATGCCGCAAAAGATGGCTATTTCAAAAACGAAGAAACTATGTCGCGGCTCCTTAAAAATTGATCTTGAGTGAGTATAGTTGAATAATGTTTTGAAGAAAATAGATACCTACTTAGATATATCTAAGAAAGCAAAAGCATTCTTCAGATGTTACGCTGATCGAAGCTTCCGAGAATTCTAGATTTTCTAATGATAAAATTTTTCTCATAGAGGAAAAATTCTACCGTAAAAACGATAAGGCAGCTTCGATCACATCCTCTGTATTATTTCTTTGAAGCTAGAACGCGAGGCTCCGATTTTGGAAAGTTTGAAATCAAAGCTTTTTTCGAGCAGAGGCGAAATGGTACGTGCTTCTATAGACAATTGGCCGGAGTGTCTCAATGCTTGTGTGAAGGCTAAGGATCTGCAGTTGAGAAGCTAGTGAAGAACATTATTTATAATAGTTGCTATACATAAGTTTTGAGATAGAGGTAAAAATAAAATAAATATTCATAATCAAAAATGGCTTTATTGTTTTCAAAACGTTCTCCATGAAGATCAATACACTTGCATGCGTTTGAACCAGTATTTTAAGCACCTTTTCCACTCTGATTGAGTTACTTTCAGTTTGAATCCATCAACTGCTTCTTCAAACGTCAAAAAACGTGGACCTCGACATCTTATGTTTAATCTGCGGGAATAAGAAGAGGTCATTGGGTGCCAAATCAAGAATGCTCAAAAATTAACTTGCTTAAGTCGATGTGTGGGAACTTACATTACATGGCGGAGAATGATTCGTCAACTGGAATTAGTTTCCATTATTTTTCTGAACACTTCTTGCAAGAAAATGGGGGTGTTCCATTCAGAATTGAACAGCGCTCTAAATGACACAAAGGCGACAGGGAAAATTATTCCGAAATAAAAAAAGATCATTTGGTTTGAAGTGCTTCGGACGGATTTGGTTCGTCTTGAAGGACCCATACATACAGTCGATTTTATTTTTAATTTCATTTAATTTTTCAACTTTATCTTTTACAATGGGATGAGAAGCCTAATATATTATTATTAAAAGTTAATTAAATTATTCTTAAGTACATATGCATAGTAGAGCCTACGTTTTTGTACGTGTATTTAAGAAACACGTGTACACGGAATCCGTGTAGGAAATATATACCAATTTATAATCCGTGTTCTTAAAACACGTGTAATTATTCACTTTATTATCCGTGTAAACGAATCCTTAGTACACGGATGAGGCTGAAATTATAATTGGTCTTTGATTTGCTATTTTATCTCACATTTGATACGTAATTATTAGCACTGAGCCAGATTCCACAATAGAGTACGAAAATTATTTGTCTGAGCCTCAATTAAGATTCAACTTAGACCCCTTTGAATGGTGGAAAACGCGAGCTTCTAAGAACCCAGGAATAGCAGAACTAGCAAAAAAGTGTTTAGCAATACCAGCTACATCAGCTAGCTCAGATCGGTCCTTTTCTACAGCGGGAAACATTGTTACCTCAAAAAAGAATTGCCTTTTATCTGAAAACGTTAATACTTTAGTTTTTTTGTACCAAAATAGAGGACTTATTGAATAAAAAATTTTTCTTAATAATTTGTTAAGAACTATATAATTATGTTCGTTTTAATTGCATTTTTATATTCTAGAAATGGTAACGGATATTTTAGTAACACGTATAATTAAATGCACGGATACACGTGTATTTAATTTTTACGTGTAATTAATAACACGTGTAATTAATAACACGTGTAATTATAATTACACGGATTCAAATCCCGGTCCAATAATTACACGTAGGTATATCCGTGTATTTCATTATCCGTGTAATAGAGAGCTCTAATGCATAGAGCCTTGATTTGTAACCTGTCACAATTTTATTGACGTCATTGGAATCACCGCGATCAATCAATCGACACGTGCCAATTTTTTTTGACGTAGCGTGGGTGGAGCGGAGGGAGCGGGCCGCCCCGGACTGGGGGCGGAAAAATGTCGCCGGTGAAGCGTGTAGAGTAGAGATCATATGTTTCATGACAGAACGTTTGGCAAGTCAACAAACAACAATGACGTAAATTTGAAATTTGCCACCCTGCGTTTTATTCGTCGTTGACGCTCTCGGCTGATTTCCGTGAATTCGTAAACGGTGAGTAAGGCCGTAAGGGTGCATTCCGTTATTATCGCACGACTCGCGAAACTAAAACGGAACGTTCCAAAACTCTGGAGAAACTGAAACGGAGCGTTCCGAAACATATGAGTGTCAGGTACTGGAAGAATTGACGGATTCATCTCAAAACTTCTGAAACAAGATCGGGAGCCAGTCTTCTTCTGACAGCCATGCAGTCATTCAACTTCCTCACTTTTCTTTGCTTTTGGGCTGCAGTGCTACCTGAAGTAGATGGCGCACAGATTTACCTGCAGCAATGAGGACTGAGTGTGGATAAGTGTGCTCAGAAACTCTGCACTTTAAAAGCTCTCCTAGTGGAGAGCCCAACCTGCAATCGACTTTGCTAAGACTCTCTGCGAAAAACTCGGAATCAAACTCAAAACGAGAAGAATTCGCAGGAAAAAACGCATGCATGGCGATGAATCCGCAGATGCAGCTTTGCCTCAGGAGCAGGAACTCCGCCGAGAGGTGTTCGCATCATTTGACAAGATCATTCAAGAAATGACGACTCGATTCCAGCAAGTTCAAGAAATAGCGGACAAGTTCGGATTTTTTACCCTAGCGAAACTTTTGGACAACAAATACGAGGGTAATCTTTCCCATGTATTAGAAGACACCGACAAGGACGAGTTTCAGATGGAGCAAGCGTCTCCAGCAGTTTGTCGCCAGTTCTGAATCAGAGGGAGATATAAGATATATATTTGACTTTGGCAATTAGTGTCGCTAGTTGTGAGAGAAGTTTTTCGAAGTTGAAGCTAATCAAAAAGTATCTCAGATCCACTATGAGCTCCACTAGACTATCAAACTTGGCTATATTGTCGATTGAACAAAAATTGGCTGCAAATATTAATTTTGACAAAGTTATTTCTGAATTCACTGCTCGTAAGGCCCGTAGAATCCGTTTTGGAAACCGCTGATCCTATTTGACCTTCAATAAAAGATACCTCATTGCCTGTGAAATGTGGTCTCGAAATTTAATTTTAATTATGTATTGAATGGGGACGGCAAAATGGGTCTCCCGCCACGGGCGCTGAGATGGCACGCTATATAGGCCACTGCCAAGACCTCATTCTCCCAAGATGTCACATGCCGATTTTGCATCGAGTTTTCTTGCACAAAGAGCGATTTTTGACGACCGTCACAAAAATCGTTCTGAAGCGATGTGCGACCACGATTTAATTCCGAAAACCAGCTCGGTATGATGCTTCATTACGAAAAGTCGAAACAAGTACACTTTTATTTGATTAATCCACGTAGAAACCCATTGCAAGTAATGTTCACAATTCGATTTCATGTACAAGATGAATATTTTTAATAAATGAAAACAGCCCAAATGACAGTGTCAAATTTGACAAATTTACCCCTGTGTCAAGATATGTTCTTTTCAATTTTTATTTTAAAGATACACTCCTTTTTCGATTACAAATTAATGATAGGATTGAATGCTGAATACCAAATAAGTTATTTTATAACGACATTTAAAATTTGTTTTTTTTTTTTTATTTTTGTCATTATTTTTGGAAATTAGCCCTCCTGACTAAATGGAAAGAATTTCTTTTTCTGTTGGAAAATGTAAAAAAAAATTTGTCTTTTATTTATAAACTCAATATACAAAATGTTAAAAAGTAGTTTTTGGAAATCGTATTTTTCTCGAAAATGGAGAATAAAATTTTGGTGCAACTTTATCTGTTTGAATTAATTTTAAGGAATAATATATAAATTCATTAAAAATTGAAATTAAGAGTTTACTGTATGATTTAAATTTTTTTATATTTTTGATTTTTGACTTTCTCATTATTTGCTCAACGGATTGAAATGAAATTTTGTGTACAGAAATGTCTTAAAAGTTAAAAATACATTATAAAAATAAAATATATTTTTTTGATCCAAAAAAAAATTAATTTTTTTTTTAAAATTCGATGTCTCAAAAACAAGTGAGTGGCGTCCGAATTTGTGATGGGGTTAGTTAAAAGACAACATGAATGTTAAAAAACCATAGCTTCTTAGACAGCGGAAGCAGAAAAATCGACTGGAAATACGGAGCCTGCAACAGAACACATTACATGGTGGAATGGAAAACGTGCTACTAAGAGCAAGTGTCTGTATCGAGCAAAATAGTGGACATTTGCACAACTTACCCCCCCCCCCCCAAGCTAGGCCACTGGAAGATCGCAAATAAGTTCAAGAAGAGAAATTCAAGCTCGAATTATTATTGTTTCAGGTGTGCGTGGAAGAAATGTTATGCTCATAACTGCAATGAGTAACTTTCGAATAGTTGCCAATAAGTTCCAACAAGTGTTACCCTTTTCTCCAAGAACTTAAAGAAAATGTAAATTATTTTTTCAGTGAGGTTTTTGTACAATGATGGATAATGCTTAAATCTATGACTTCTTATTTGTTACCAACCTCAAATTAAAATGCTAACCTCCCTGCTCTCGAACGGTTAATTATATAGAGTCCAGAAGATAATAGTTCATTTCACTCAAATATTAAAGCTGTCTCCAAATTTCATTATTGGAAAGGCCCATATTTTCATTCTATAGGAGAACCGTCACTCCACATTTGTTTCTATCAGCCAGGTTCCAAAAATCGAGTGAAATTCGTAATGAAAGCGAATTTCCAAATCTAGTGAATTTCTTTTCAGTGTTCTACATTTCACCCGCTTTCGTAATTTCAAAATTCTTTTGAAATCACTTTAAGTAAAATTGCAAACAGCTATCACTTCCAGGACCGGCCCGATCTAAATTAGAGCCCTGCGCACGCTTCATCAGTGGTGCCCCTCAATTGCGGTGATTGGCGGAAGAAGTCCTTTCCTCATTACCCAAGGGGTAGACTTTGCAATGCGTTTTTTTAACGAGGTATCCCCAAGACGCCTATATAATTACATCTAATTAAAATAAATATGATTTTTATTAAGAACTAAGAAATCAAAAATGTATCACAAAAATAAAAGTTCATAAAGAATACAAAAATAATTGTAAACTAAAGTCAAAAAATATATCACAAAAATATTTGAACTGAAAAAAATATTTTTTGAAGAAAAAAGTATTTAAAACTAATTCAAAAATATAACAACATACAAATAAATAAGTAACTCATTAATTATTGTTGAATTAAAAGTTTTATATTCAAATTTACATATTTATTCAGTGTAGGAAATAATAATAAAATTATTATTTTAATAAAAATAAATGGAACCGAACTTATTGCAATAGATTAACTTTTCTTGCTTTTGTTTTAGCTAACTCAGTTACCAGATCATCATAATCTATAATGACTTAACGAGTCCTTTTTCTATAGCCATGATTGACAAGTCAACTAATCTTTCTTGAGTCATTGTGGACCTCAAGTAGTTTGTTATTCATTTTAATTTCGAAAAACTACGTTCCGCTGAAGCTACCGTTACTGGCAAAGTATTTAATATATGTATGAACTGCTATTACTGCATTGAGAAAAAGGTTTTCAAAGTTTAATTTATAAATATAGATAAGGACTTCAAATGCTTCTACATAAAGATTCCCTATCCTTTCTTTTGTTTTAAGTTTTTTTATAATAAAAATAAACAAAATAATAAAGTAATTAGATTAGTCAAAAATCCCTTTTCTTAAATGTAAACAATAACTGGCAAGAATATAAAATAGAGAAAAGGAGAAATTGAATAAAACAGATTCACTCATTAACGACAAACCTCAACATTAGTCCTCGCATAATCATCACTCATTATTTCCATATTTCAACCCTTTGTCTCATCTCGACACACGACACACGAGCACGAGCGACACGACATGACAGTGATAAAATTTCACTCATAAAGAGAGGCCAGTGCCAAACTAAAATATAGTACAAAAAACACTCAACCGGAAGAGTTTAAATTCATAGACGCAATTTTTAATTTTGCGCGCTGTTATGTCAATGAGTATGAATTTTTACCCATAGAATTTCTGTTTAAGTAACATTGCTGACTTCGATTTCATATCGAAGAATTTACATCTGGCGCATGTTATCAACATGCAATCTGTTAAATGTACGTATTTGCTGTTGAAATTTTGTTTTTATGTTACACCGCATAGGGAAGGGATGAAAATAAAATACACATACACGCGATGATGAGTGTGAAGAATAACGTCAACAGATTGATAAAGAGAAAAATAGCAAATAGGTAGGTAAGGACGTAAGGTATCTGTTGTTAAGCGAACAAAATCGTGCACTTTGTAAAGATTTTGTGATGTAGTTTTTTTTCTTTGAGAGTGTGTGTGTGAATAGGAAGGTAAACATCGACTTATTTTTGGAATAGTAGATTTATGTATTATGTATATCTGTCTTTAAATTCAGAATTAGCTGTTAGTTAAATAATGACTATCAACAGTGGTGTGACCTAAAAAAACAAAAGAGAATTAAACAAGAAGGTAGGTGGTGGTTACGAGGTACCTAGTGCCTAGTTTTGATAAAAGTAATTCTATAAAATATTACGATTGCTTGTAATAGCAGTAAAACTTACCAATCGGTAATATGCAGAAGGAACAAAAAGAAGCAAATGTTGGGAGATCATTCAAACCCATTACTATCGACTTGATAAACGAACCTTTCCATCAGTGCCTCAAAATCAGTAAACCATTCCTGCATCATTGCAGCTGGCCGTGGTCTTACGTTTTCTTGCCGAAGAAAATTTTCAAAAATCAGTTGGAAAATATTTTAATATCGGTCTTTGTCGAAGTACTGTTTCAAAGGTTCTGATTCGGAGAATAAAATTTGTCCAAGTTGAATTCAACTTGAAATGCCCAATGAAGAGGCATGGACATCTAGACTTAATTTTTTTGAAAAAAATTAATATTCCTGGGAGTCATAGAATGCCTGGATGTGACGCGAGTCAAGTTCCAACACTATTCTTTAATAGAAAAGGATATTTTTCATTTTTTTTTTCTCTAAAATTTCACAATAAATATCTAATAAATTCACACAACTAGATCTGATCGAATTTAAATCACCTGAAAATCGAAAAAATCGAAATCTGGAAAATTTCGCATTAATTTTACTTCTAAAAAAAAATGAAATCGATATCGCCAAAAGCGAATTGTAGAACACTAAATTTTATTTTGTATCGATTTCAATACCATTTCGAGTGAAAGTGAAATGTAGAACCTCTCATACAGAAACTTAAGTACTTGGAATATGTATTTTCATATACTTACATATCTTTTCACTCTCTTCTATCTCTGGTGACGTCCCAGATATACCTATTACTTGGTTTTTCTATACATCTACCTAATATTGGTCCAGTGTTTCCTCATGAGTATTGTAACCAATACAGTTTGTGTTCTTGGTTGTAGATCCCAGGAAACAAGTTGATTGTATTGCTAAGCAAATCTTCTTATGTTCCACAATAACAAGCAGGCACCGTCGTTGTTCCTATTCTAGCCAAATAGACTGCCTCTTCATTTCTTCTACGTGTATCATTACCCAATGACATTATGTGACATTATTATTCTTGCCGAAGTCTTGCTTGCTTATAAACTGACTATAATAAAACACACACAGCGATATATGTTTGATGAAAATTTTATTTCATTACATATGTATACGTAAGTTTTGGAATTTTCCATTAAGTTTGAAACACAATACCTATCAATCAAATAGGTAATTTGAGTAATTTTTAAGTTTTGTTCGCACATTTAGGGCTTTATCTCGGCCACAACTAAAATAATGTTGGTTTATATTCGCGTAGCTTCTCAGAAAAAAAATCTCAAAATCTCAAGATCTTGGTGGCTAATTGACGTCACCAAAACGTGAAATTACGCGACCCCAAAACTTCTCATGCAATAAAGCTATAATTGATTGTGTTGTGTGGCTTGTTGGCCCGTCTTGTTGGACCACATATTGTCCAAGTCATGATCTTCAATCGCCGCAAAAAAATCTGTTACCATTCGACCATATCGCCCCGAATTGACTGTAACCATCTTCCTATTGGCATCTTCGAAGAAATACGGACCAATGACCCCCCTTCCCACCATAGAGCACACCAAACAGTCATTTTGTCTGGATACAACGGCGCACCTTTTCGATCACCTGTGAATTTTCTAAGTACCATATGCGGTGAGAAATGTTCCTCATCATACTGAAGAAAATCTTGTTCGAAAAATCGGTGTTAATTGTTTGTTGTTCCAACAACCAAGAAGCATACGAGTATCTACAGCGTTTTGAATGGTCAGCAGACTTCAATTGTTGCATAATTTGAACTTTAAAAGGATGGAGATGCAAAATACGCCATATGAGGTGTACGACAAGTTCAATTGCTGCGAACGACGGGAAATCGTTAGGTTCGGATCATCAGCAACATTTGCACTTGCAGCAGCAATATTTTCGACTGAGCGTGGATTACGATGATGCACATCAGGCCTTACGACATCAGTAACACGCGTTGTTGGATTGTTAAGCAATCCATTAATGTAAATGGCAAACATTTGTTTGACAGGTGTCAAGTGTCAAAGGATAAACCCCATTAAATAAACCATCATTGCTCAAATAATGCACATGCATGCGAGTCCTTAAAGTTTTACCGGGTTTTAGTTAGTTGGATGCTTTTGTGCTATGCAACTGCATCTCAGGTATAAGGATGGGTCTTACCATCATGGTGTACATCTACATCTAAGGATGTTATGTGTGCAACCCCATAAGCATTATCCATATTGTTATAGTAATGGCTACGCATTTCCTTGCCAGTGATTTGTTTTCAGCCTCATAAGAGGTGTTGTCAAAGGCAATAACAAAACTTATGAAAAAATATCAAAACGGCAGGGGAGCAATATAAACCCAAAAAGGTAATGCCTTTGCAAGGCTGGGCAATCTCTTTTGTAACAAAATATTAATTTACCTTTCCTGAATTATAAAGAAAATAAAAATTTTCTCTGTCAATTATTAATAAAATAAATCTATGGAGCCCAAATTGTAATTATTTCGCATTATCAATGTGAACTGACCATAAGAACATACAGCATTTTTTATAAATTATTTACTTTATTTTATTTTATTGAACTGAAATTTAAAATTTAAAAATTCAGTTTTTAGCTAAGCACTTTTTCTTAACTGAGCTTCATAACCAGTTTGTGAACTGAAGGGGAAGTTCACTATACGAACTCTTAACAAAATCTTATTTTAATAGAGTACCTATATTAGGTATCTAGAACCGACGGTACTCTTTTGCCGCAAACACTTGCAAAATTTATTTGAGCTGAGTAATATAAAATTCTCTTATTTTACCCTTTTGTTTCTGTCCGTAAATACGACGAAAATGAAAAGAAAGAGTTCGCATTGAATTTCGGAATTGGATTTTCTTTATTTCAACATAAATATTATAAATAAATAAATAAATAAATTTTGTGGTGCAACAGCTCGAAGTGAACCAGGACCTAGTGACTTAAAATTCTCAACCATTCCTGTGTGCGTGTTACCAGGAACGGAGGAAGCTTATTTTCTGCCGATTGCGAGCGGCTAATGAGCAGCACTTTCCATGACAAGTGAGATATACTCTTAGAGGATTTGTCAATTCCTCGCAAGAGGCAGTACACCCCTGACAAAAACATTTTTGCAGCGACTGAGAATCGAACTCCGCTTGACAGTCCAACGCACTAACCTATAACCATTATGCCAAGCGGTACTACCGTGGTAAATATTACAATATAGTATAAAATTTAATACAGATTTTTCTAATTTTCCTAAAAAATACTTTTACTATTTAAATTCTATTTGAATTCTAAGTGTTGGTCGTATTTAAAATTAACGGCACAACTACCATATGCTCAGTATCTACTATTTGGTATTTTCCTCAACCCCTTCGGTTGAGATTCTCTTGATAACATAATGGTCTTTTTGCCCTTAAGCCTTAACTAAGATTGTGCTACAAAGGTAACTATGTATATATGGAAAATGTATCTATTTTGATCATAAATGTCACTTCTATAGAAGCTGTCAAAAATGATCTTGAAAATATTTAGCAATATTAATCCCCAAATTCTTTTCAGTATTCTCTGTAGCTTAAACAAAATCAAAACTGTGTTCCCTATTATAATAAGAACATCACCCCAACTGTCATTCTTGTCATCTGGTTCAAAAACTTCAAGTCTATTGCAGGATGGCAGATCATAAAATCTGAGTGTGAAATATTTCCTTGAATACTTATCCAGCTAAAGCAGAGTTAAACATTGACCCATTTTATCACAGAGTGATGTTTATTTAAATCACGTTTTCCAATTTGACAACATTATTTATTGTGGTTTTTGAGATAAGATTATAAAGTGCTTTTTGCTGGCACATGTGGAACAGCTAAACTGAGATACTTTATGAGATCATGACTGCGTAAATGTATGTCTTTAGTTTTGAAATGGGAACAGCTAGTTTCTGCATCTGGACGGCGGCAACGTGGCGTGGCGGTGTTAATGATCATCCGTCGAGCATCGCAAATGTCAACAGAATATTAATAAATGTAGAGAAATATTTTGATTGCTAATTTGAGTATATTTATATAGGATAGACGTTACAATAAAATGCACGACTTTTGAATTCCTCCTAAAGCAAATGGTAGATTGACGTTTTACTTTTATCCTGAGACTAACCATGTATTAGCATTGTGTTCAGAGTTCAGACCAAACAAATGGCGCACAGGTATATTTAAGGGCCATTTCACTTAGTATGCCAAGCTTCCAAGACTTATTGAAATACATTCCATGAATTAGCTAATTTGTTGCCTGGCGATGGCGCCATAAATGAAAACTAAAGGATATGGAAGAACTAATAAATGGCAATGATGACTTCGTATGCTTTGCAACTGTTTAAACCCAAAATGGGACTTTCAAACGAGCAATTTAAAATGTATGCTTTTTTGTTTACTGTGTAACAATCCTAACGCGGTAGATCAGCCAAACCGCCATTCTCTGGACCAAGCCTCGACTTTCAAACCAGAGGAATTCATTATACTGGATAGAGGTGCTTATGCGTACAGTCTCGTAGTATTGGTCGTAAAAGTAGCGAGCTTCAAAAGTTAAACTGTTCATCAAGAATATCGCTCCGCCAATGTGACCTCGAATCAACTTAGAAAAAAATCTGCGTATTTTGACTCTGGTGTTCCTTCTGTGTAATCGAAGTCATCGACTAAGACACTCCCCTTCAAATACCCGAATCTTTTCCATATGAGATAGGATAACTTTGAATCACACCGGGCACCCATAGGTAATAATCGGCCGGATGAGGGCCATGGTCTGGTCTAGTTCCAAGTAGATGGAAATAGCATTTGTCCAGCCTGTCCCTAAAAAAGGCCAATGTTCTTCACCCTCTATTTATCGTTAAAATGCAAAAATCTTGAAGAATCAGCTACAGCATGGCCTTCGAAGCATCGTTTTGGAAAAAGTAAGATTATTGCAATATCAAAAGCATTCAATGGATTTTGGCATATGGTATCGATGAATGTCTTCTCCGTTGGATTCAAAGTACTTTTCAAAACGCTCTATACAAGTTGTATTAGAAGGTTCAAATTCTGGTGTGCCCCAGGGCTCGGTTTTTTCTACAACTCTCTTTCGCATACACATCAATGATCTGTTGTTTGAAACTTCTAATTCATTAAATTGTTTTTTTTTTTTTACGATGAACTCTAGTCTTTTCATATTCGTTTCAAGATTCAACTTCTTGTCTTTTGGATGAGGATTTAGAACTGCAGTATATGAGAAGGTCCTCAAATTCTGATCTCGATAGTATGGTGAAATGGGGAACCAAAAACCACGCGGAATTTAATGCTTCAAAAATTCAATGCTGTTGCCTGTCGTTGAGGCAGAAGTTTTTTTTTTTGAACAGTAAAAATATAAATATTTAAAATCTATTTGAAGTCTTTCTTGTTCAAATTTAAATTTCAGTAGTTTTTCTTTAAGACTACAAGTAGTTAAAGTAAAATTAAGTTCTTCAAAATAACATTTGCCCTTTGATAACTCAATGTAGTTAATAAAGGGTTTTCCAATAAGAGGTGTTATTTTGATATTCAAAGAAAAATGGAATTTTTGGAGATAAATGATCGAATGTTTATCCAAGATCACGCTTACAGGACCATATCCTTTTCATGAAATTTTCCATAACCAAATCGCAAAGTGGCTGCCCTATGTCCTCGATAGCCTCACGAATTTCATCTTTGAGGTCTTGAATCGACGCTGGGCACCAAACAGTCACGCGTTGAGGATGGAGAGGCTTTTCAACAATAACTCTTGGGTTTTCCGAGCCCCAGATGCGACAGTTTTGCTTGTTGACGTAGCCTCCGAGGTGGAAATGGGCCTCATCAGCCACTTTGCGATTTGGTTATGGAAAATTTCATGAAAAAGATATGGTCCTGTAAGCGTGGTGTTGGCGGCCATTTGGCTGATGTTGTGTTCCATTATTAACGGCATACCTTCCTCTTTATAATGAAATAAACACCGATCATTTATCTCCAAAAATGCCATTTTTCTTTGAATATCAAAATAACACCTCTTATTGGAAAACCCTTTAGTTATGTATTTAACTTTTTAAAGTTTGCTTGTTTGTTAAAAATATAACCTCTTTATTAATTTCCATGAAACCTAATACTATGTTACTATTAAGCCGAAAGCTGAAATTTCAGCTGAAAAATGTTGAGATTTCAATGTTAAGATAGCAATATTTTACTAAGATCACTCCTCGTTCCATCAATTTGAAATCTCGAAATCAGCCGAAACATCGTATCTCGCGTTTAAGTTGGAACATATGTAGTATAAGTCTACTTCAGTAAAGTATTTTTATTAATAATTAATTGTTCCTGAGAGTATCGAGTATTTCACTGCGTGTGTGTTAAATTCAGTTCAATTTCCACTTTTTGAAATTGTGATTTTAAATGTTTGACAAGCCTTGACAAAGGTATCTTATTCAAGCTTGATATAGTAATTTATTTAATGAAAATGTACCATATTTTATTAAAATTGAATGTAAATTTAGAGGAAGGCAAGTTCAGCCTTAATCAATATTGAATTTGAGTTCATATTTTGAAGTTGCTAACAAAGATACTGATCTTAGAAAAAATCGTAATAGCTAACCGCTGATTTCTTGCTGTCTATAGGGTCTCTTAAAGGTGACAAATAATATATTGTCACTGTAGTTACGGATGATTATCATTTGTTACAATTTCTTAATTCGATCTGATTCAACAATGGTTGTGAAATAAAATTACTAACAAAATTATTTCTATTAAGCAAAATCCACTGCCAAGAAAATTCTAAACGTTATCAAGTCATAATACTCATATCATGATTTTTTGATAATTTCTTTAATGTATTTTTTAAGGTTACTTAAGCCTTACTACATGACAGGTAAATATTATTTTATCTATACGACAAAGTACATGAACCCTTTATTAGAGCAATAAAATATATTTGACATGAATTTTCAATCAGAATTTTAATAGCACCAGCTAATAACATGGATATCACATATCAGAGGACCTAAAGGCAAACAACTCACTGATAACGCAGTTTAGTTTAAATATAAATATAATTTACAACTCTAACCACATTATCGGTTTTAAATTTTTTGTTGGCAGATATATGGCTATCTAATCAAATGTATTTTATGATGCACCCTTTAATCAGAATATTAATTTACCAATAATCTATACGCATAGCTTCCAATCTGGAAACGAGCAGTGCAATTAGACGGCACGTCAAATCAATGTACAAATCAGCTTATAAAGAAATTATAGCTAAAAAAATCAGCTATATAAAGAAATTATAGGCGGTAGGTGAAAAGTATAGGTAGTTGAGTAAATATTAATTGGCGATTAATCTATGCGGGTAAACTTCATTTATATCAACGTTTTTCCAAGTCTTCATATACTTTATGGAGTTAATCGTTTTTTATTTGTAATTTAAGTTCAATGAAAACCATGCACTTACAACTTATCTTAAATATCTTTAAGGAAAACGCAGCGGTAAGGTAAATATACAATAAAAACTTAAAGCAAAGAATTACCGCTTCTTCTAATTTATTTATAATCGATAATTTTTATAACAGGCACGTTTTGTGTCAGGAATGTTGCTTTGCTTATTACAAGTTCAAATTGTGGACAGATAAGCAAAATCCGTTTGAGTGTGATAAGATTTTAAGGATTTTGTTTTTGATTTAAATTATTGATCAATTAGTCGTTAAATTCTTAATGAATTCCTAGTTAATTCTTTAATGTATGTTTTTCTATATTCTGGTCTGTATTTAAAACTTTCTTGGTGATAGATGAATATATAGCCCTAAAAACCACAAAACAATATTAAGTAATATTCCCTCAGATCAGTAACTTATCAAAGGACACAGTAGCGCCCACCCTTTTAAGAGAAACAAACTCAAACGATTTTCTAGCCCCTTCTAACTTCGCTACCAATAGAGTCAGAAACAAATTCACAGTATTAACTGAGCTGATCCAATACAGGCGCGTCACCTAATTTCAGCTCTTTGGATTAGTGGTTCCTGAGATATAGGACTTCAAAAATCGCTAAAATCGTAACTGACTAACTCACTCACTTACTTACTCAATGACTGACTCACTGACAGATCATCAAAATTATAGAGCACTTCCCGACACCGTCTTGTGGTACATACAAAGGAAGAAATCTATTCAGAAGGGGTGGCATCCACCCACTTTCTCAATAATTCTTATTAATTATATGGACATATTCCGATTGTTGTTGAATGATGACATTTTTCGGATCGGTGCGAGTTGTTTCGACATGACTTTACTTATGTCTTATGACATTTGATATTAAACTTTATAAATTTAGAACTTGGAGTACTTTTATATCTCACTACTACTATACTAAAAATTTGATGGATATAACAGAATTCGGAAACTATAATTTCGAGTTGTCTGGAAGCAGAAATTGTATCAGATTTAACAAAAATTGGATGAAAACTATCGATTCCAATATTTTAAATCTGCGGGAGCATCTATATACAGGAATTATTATAATCAGCTGGATTACGACTTGGAAGCAAGCAACAATTTTCAGAAATGTGAGCAAAAAGTTTGAAGGCATATATGTAAATTTGCACTAAATTTCCAGTTGGCAGCCTCGTAACGTGATGTGAGTAGGTATGCATAACTAAAAAAAAATGGAGCAGTTCGTAATGTCAACAAATCAAATGACGAACAAGTCATAGACGCAGAAATAGATCTTTTCGCACGTTAGTCTTCTAGAAGATCGCCCGGACCAATGAAGAACGTGCAGTGCAATTTTTCTTTAAATTTTGAACATACCTAAGATTTGAGACCGATCTACACTAATGGACACGACAACAAAAATACCTGCATCCTCATATAGTGGCGCACTAAGCTTATTAAAGGCCCGGGGCGGCAATACTAAATGAAGCCCCTTGTGTGATCAGATATTTTTGTAGTCTTAATAAAGTCAGCTTTTACGACAAAAAAATGGATCATAGTAATTAGAATACACTTACGGGATCAGAAATAATGCACATCAGGATCAGCATTAGTAATATCAACCAACAGGTATAGTGCAAAAGAATAATGAATTACTCGTATATTACAAATGTTTTCATGCCTTAATTCTGCTGAACACTTTAATGAAATTGTTGAAATCAATTTCCCTTAAAACTTTTCTCCCAATTGATAAAACGGATGGATTGAGCTATTGACCAGACATTCTTGGCTCAAATTAGATCGAAAGTAATTTTTTTTTTACATAGTTTCAATTTTAAAAAACTATTTTCGCTTGATGCGACTGAGACGCAAATGGTCAAAAAATATGTGAATTATAAGGCAATGATTCGCTGAAGTTCCATCAATGATGAATTGCAGATTTTCTTGGGATGTCTATTTTGCAGCAACGTTCACACTCGTATCGGTTGCACACAAATACATATCTACGATATCTTTTTATTTCTTCCAGCACTTTTTCTTTTTTAAATTCATCGTAAATATGTACGAGGTCGTCCAATGCAATATGGAAAGCGTCATCAGATTGAGATTTCTTAATAATAAACTTTGGTTGAACAATTTGGAAAATGTTGTTTATTTCCTTCATAGCTGTACATCGATGGGACAATTATTGATTAAATCGGTCAAGGCAATCAAACATTGTTCGACTAACTTCTTCTTGAATTGATAGCCCAGCATCATGAGCGAGTTCAACTGGCATTGTTTTTACTTGCGAGGTACTATAAGGCAAGTTATGCATTCGTACAAAAATCGAACTCGAGATTTTGATCAAAGTTGACATTACGATGAAAGCGAAGACTAAAAAAGTGGGTCTCGCAATTCTGTCTTTTCGACTACAGCCTAAGCGGCTCGGCCGATTTTCTTTAAACTTGGTAGATATCATTTTTAATTTTTCCACACGTTTTTTTCTTTTTTTTTTAACATCAAAAATAACGGTACCTGCCATATGATTTTTTTTCGAAATTTTATAAAAATTTCATTTAGTTAAAGCTACATAGGTAATGGTTGAAAAAAATTTTCCGAAAAATGGTACGAGGGTACCCCCATGGAAGCATTTTGATCATTTTTTTTTTGCTAAAGCTCCCCAAAAGCCTAAATAGAATTGTGTATTCAAATTTTCAAAAACAAAATTTTGGATTTTTTAAAAAAAACTTCAAATTTTGTTTTTCCAAACTCAATATTTCGAAAACCCCATGCTAGATTTTTTTTTTAAAACTTGATAAACAAAAGTTTCTCAATATAATCTAGAAGATGTGAGAAAAAAATGTATTTTACCTAAAAATAAAGGTACCCACCATACAAATATTAAGAAATTTTAAAAAATGGTTTTCAAAAATCGTATTTTTCTCGGAAACGGCACCTAGAATTTTGATAAAATTTTTTTCTTTTAATTAATTTTTATGATCTTTAATTTAATAAAAAAAAAATTGAAATTAAGATATTACGGCTTGTACCTACCATAGAACCATTTTTTTCGAATTTTGAATTTCTCATTATCGACATAACGGATTTTAATAAAATTTTTAATAGAGATGCTTCTAAAAAGTTTAAAAAACATTGCATTTCAAAACTTAAAAAAAAAACTTTTATTTGAATTTTTGAAAAAAAAAAACATTTTTTTTTGGAAAATTCGATATCTCGAAAATGGGTCAATATTGTTTTTGGAAATTTAATTTGCATTCGTACAGTAATAAAAACCTTAAGTTGACGTACCAAATTTTTTTCTTTAAAATGTTTTAGAAATGTTGTATATAAAACCTTATTTTGTTAAGAAACCACTACAACGACTGATAATTTTTGTTCTTGCATAAATTCATATTTGCATAGCATTCTGTTTTTGTCTCTTACTACTAAAAGAATTTATAGAATTACTATAATTTCATCCTTATGAATAGTTTTCTCTAATAACATTCGTTTTTAAAACTCCTAGTCTATTACATAGCAGCAAGTTTGTGCGACTCAGTCGTGCATTTTATTTTTATTTACATTTTATTTATTTTATTTATTAATTTTAAACAATTATTTTTTGCAAGGATTTTTTATTTAAATTACGTTTTATCATTTATTTATTTTTTATTTTTGGTTGTTATAATTTATTGTTAATATATTTATCTTAATGTACAATGTACATATATAACCTAAGTAAAAAAAATTAAAAAAAAAAACAAAATTTCTAATGAAAATCCACATTTTGGTTGGACGAAATTGAATTTTTTTAAATTTGAATAAACTTTAAATACAAAAAAACAATGAATTTTCAAAAATTGTGTATTTAATGATTCATTATACTTATATCAAAGATAATAATGATCCAAATTTCACTTAATTATTCTCAAAGACAAAAAAGTTACAGATTTTTGATACACGAAACTCCATTTGGGCCCACTTTGCAATGCATGCCGTCGTGTGTAAAAAAATAGGAGTCGAAAACCTAGGAAAATTACATGCAATCGTGTTCAACTAAAATAAATAAAATGCACGACTGGCTCGCACGAACTTGCTCCTATGTAATAGACTAGCAGCCTTATTTATTATTATTCACTAATACCTACTGGGTTCAACCTCGGAATAGTTAAACCGAGCCGAAGCACCTACTTCGGGCTTACGCCACGTCAAAGAAATCCTTATTTATAATATATTTTCTTAGCCGTTTTAGCTACGCCTTCCTTATGTCAAATATACTGGGAAATAAAGTCAACAATCGAAAACTCTGGTTATTATACAACCCAGTTGATTTCCATTATTATTCATTTTATTATTATTTATTATATTTTTTATTTGATACATTTAAAATTGGATTGTGTAAAGTTCAAATCCAATAAATGAATGTACCAACCACATTGCGTTCCCAATACCGTACAACTGTTAGAGCGTTTGAAAAATATAAATAATTTATTAATGCAAAACATCTATCCTTTCTATCCTTTTTATTACGAAAAAAATTGCTAACACTCCTTTTTGTCATCTCAAAATGACATTTAGATACTAAAATGGCCTTAAACCTCCTATGAACCAGTTTAAGCTTATTCCTCCGCTATTCCTCGTGCATTTTCATAATAAATAGTAAATACGGTTTTCAGGATTGCAGCCGTTGTAAAGTCGAAGTAACTTTACTCCGTCGCTAAAACGATTTAGTAAATACACTAGTCGGCATAAGTATTTTGACGAAATAAAAATCGTGCATTTTTCAGTTGAACTTTTTAATGGCTTTATAAAGAATTTTTTGTTTATTTTTTTTCCTTTTTATATATAACTAACACAAACTTAAAAATAGTCAAACAAATATTTTTTCATAGAAACTTAAAAAGATATAAATAAATTATTAATTTCACTCGTTGGCATAAGTAAGAAAACAAAGTTTAAATTTCACAAAAATAAAGAAATGAAGAATTTAGTAAAATGTATAACCTCCTTTGGCTTCAATAACTTTTTGAAGGCGTCTCGGTACTGAATCCACTAAATTTTGAAGAATATCTGGAGATATCTCTTTCCAAAGGGAAGTTACCTCAGCAATTGTCTCCTCTCTGGTTTTATTTAAAGAAACTGTTCTTTTGCGTTTCAAAAGAGACCAGACGTTTTCTATAATATTTAAATCTGGACTTTGAGGTGGCCAGTCCAAAGTAGTAACACCAACATCCTTCAAAAAATTCATTACCAGCCGGGCTTTGTGGCATGGGGCATTGTCCTGTTGCAGGATGAATGATTCGCCAATAAGCATATATCCGGATGGAAAGGCATTATCATTTAGGGTACTAACATATTGGCTTTTGTTCATAGAGCCGGTGATAGGAACCAAGTCACCAAGTCCATTATAAGTAACTCATCCCCAGAACATGACAGAGCCTCCACCGTGGCTCACTTTTTGACAAACGGGCCTTTTTTTTTGCCTTACTACCTTTGGCAATCTTACAAAAAATTTATTTTTTGATGAATTATACTCAAACGAGCTTTCATCTGTCCATAGAACGCTTCTCCAGAACTCCTTTGGCTTGTGCAGATGTTCCTTTGCGAAGGTCAGTCTTTTAAATTTGTTTACCTTTGATATGTACGGCACGTCCTTAACTTTAATTGTCTTGAAATCTCCTTCTTTTAAACGTCGTCGTCGGACAGTACGCTCACTGATTGGATTCTTGGCCGTCAAATTCCATTTATCTGCAGCAGATTGAGGCTTCACAAAAATATTTTTTTTAAATTCCCGTAAAAGAATTCGGTCTTCAGTGGGCGTTGTTTTGCGCCTAGCATCTGATCTTCTTAAGTTTCTAATGTCATTATGCTTTTTAAACTTATTAATTTGATAGTGCACAGTTTGACGTGACACATTAAACTCATTTGCAATGTCTTTTACTGCCATTCCAGCGTTAAACTTTGCTACAATGGAAGATCTGATAACCAAACTCAACTCCACTGTTTTAACCATGTTTTTTTAATAACTTTTGATAAAATTTTATTTTTTATTAACGTTTCACTTCAAATACAGTTTAATACTGCATAAGTTGCTTGGTTTTCACGTGCAAAGTGTAAAAACAGGTATACACAAAGATTCCGTCAAAATACTTATGCCACACAAAAATTCGTTGTTTACATGCATTTTTATGAGCAAAATGTAAAAAAAAAAAAATTTGGCATGCATAGAGCTAAAAACATATTCTTCGTTTTGCACATTATTTTTTCGCCGTTATTTAACGATACTTAGCAAAGTGTAGGTTCAACAGTCAGAAAAAGGTTTCGTCAAAATATTTATGCCAACTACTGTAAGGCTGTAGGAATTTTAAAAACGAATATTATTAGAGAAAACTGTTCAAAAGGTTAAAATAATGTTTTAAATTCTTTTATTAGTAAGAGACAAAAACAGAATGCTATGTAAACATGAATTTATGAAAAAACAAAAATTATAAGTCGTTGTAGTGGTTTCTTTAAAAAAAAAGCTTTTATGTACTCGTACAAAATTTTTAAAAGATTTTTAAGAAAAAAATTTGGTACGCCAACCTTAATTTTTTATTATGGTTCGAATAAAAATTAAACTTACAAAAAAAAATATTGAGCCGTTTTTAAAATATCGAATTTTCCAAAAAAAAAAAAATGATTTTTTTTTTCAAAAATTCATGAAATACTTTTTTTTTAAGTTTTGAAATGCAATGTTTCTTAAACTTTTTAGAAGCATCTCTATAAAAAATTTCGTTAAAATTCGTTAAGTCGATAATGAGTAATTCAAAATTTGAAAAATGGTTCTATGGTAGGTACAAGCTGTAATATCTTAATTTCAAAATTTTTTATATTAAATTAAAGATCGTAAAAATTAATTGAAAAAAAAAAAATTTTATCAAAATTCTAGTCGCCGTTTTCGAGAAAAATACGATTTTTGAAAACCATTTTTTACCATTTGTATGGTGGGTAACTTTTATTTTTAGGTAAAATATTTTTTTTCTCACATCTTGTAGATTATATTGAGAAACTTTCATTTATCAAGTTTAAAAAAAATCTAGCATGCGGTGTTCGAAATATTGAGTTTTGAAAAAAAAAAATTGAATTTTTTTTTTTAAATCCAAACTAAATTTTTTTGAAAATTTGAATACACAATTCTTTTCAAGTTTTTGGGGAGCTTTAGCAAAAAAAAAAGATCAAAATCGGTTGTACCGTTTTTGAGAAAATCGGAAACAAAAAAAAGGTTCTTTGGGGAGGTACCCTCAATAACCATTTTTCGGAAATTTTTTTTCAACCAGTTCCTAGTTTATTTTTGGTCGTAAAAAAAAGAATTGTGAGACCCACTTTTTTAGTCTTCGTAATGTCAACTTTGATCGAAATCTCGAGTTCGATTTTTTTACGAATGCATAACTTGCTTTATATGTTATGTAGTACCTATAAGTCGCAAGTAAATAGTGTTGATTTTAAGAGCTTTGCTTTGCAATTACCTTATATGCCGATGCAAGTGTTTAAGTTTATTTTGTTAGAACTCGTTTATACCTAAGGCTGTCCCTCAGCAAAAGATGGAAGCTAAAAAATTTGATAAGGGGTCCTCAAAATGCTATACCTACACCACTGATTATTTCGTAATATTAGAATGTCCTTAGAATGAAATTCAAGTGGCATATATAATTTATAACAAGAATAGAAAATACAGTTTTTCTTATTAAAAAGTAAAAATTTCAAATATGTTAGAGTTACGCTTTTCCAATAGAAAAATAAAGAAAGTTCTTGAACAAAAAACAAATAAGAATAAGTTTATTATTGAATAATTAACAATGTTTGCTCAGTGAAGTTTAAACGAAGAATGAATATACAGTTTAGATAAAGTTATTGCGATTGATTTTATAGATGAACAGTAGTTTTATCATAAGGTACAAATTGAATATACTTAACAAAATACCTTCCAAAAATTCAAATATTACGTTTTCATATTTATATTCATACGATCTTATATGTTTAACTTATAACAATTTCTTGTAAACAATATTTGGAATAATAATAAAAATAATAATAATCCTTCCACTACTCCTACAATTTGTTTACGAATCGAACAAATAAGATTAGAAGCACTTTTCATTTTCATTTTATTCATTTAAATTCGATCCCCATATATGTGTATGGGGTGGCCGTGGCGCGATGGTTGTGTGCTCGCCAGGGTTGCAAAAGCTTAAGTCACTTGTTAGCTTAAGCTTGGCTTTAATTCACAAGCTAGTGAGTGACTTATGAATTAAAAAAAATATAATTCAGCAGCTACGAACTGACTTATGAATTAAAAATAAATTAATTCACAAGTCAGTTGGTGACTTGTGAATTAAAAAAAATTAAATCATAAGCTTCTTAGTGACTTATGAATTAAAAAAAATTAATTCAGAACCTACTAAGTGACTTATGAATTAAAAAAATTTAAGTCATGGGCAAGTAAGTGACTTATGAATTAAAAAATTTTAATTCCCAAGCTACTAAGTGACTTAGGAATTAAAAAAATTCAAGTCATGAGCAAGTAAGTGACTTATCTTCTTCTTCTTCTTCCTTTTCTTCGGCGCTGTTATGATATCGATGTCGAGGGGATCATAACTCTCCCACGTATCTGCTTCACACTAGTGATCCGCCTGTGGGGTTCGCCGGGTTGACCTCAGAAATCGGCGGCAAGCCTCCCGGTTTTGTATTGTTCCATTTCTGAGGCCAACTGAATGCTGGTGTTTTTGCATTTGTTTGTACCAGGAGTGTTTAGGCCTACCTTTCTTTTTATTCCGAATTGGAACGTTGTATGATATTGCCTTTTTGACGGGGTTCTCAGGATCTCTCCTTTGAACATGGCAATACCAACTGAGTCGGTCGTGTTCAATTTTTTGGGAAATGGTATTCTTAACATGAAGGCTTCCTCGGATCTTCGTACTTCTAATTCGATCAAGCTTTGTAACTCCTGCTGTCATACGAAGCATCTTCATCTCAGCTGCCGTAAGCTTACTCTCATACTTTTTGTACATTGTCCAACATTGTGAACCGTATGTGAGTGCTGGACGCACAACTGAAGTGTAGAGCTTTCCTTTCAGCTTAGGGGGCATTTTTCGGTCACAGAAGATAGCAGAATTTTCCCGCCACTTCATCCACCCTACGCTTACGCGATGATTGATATCGTCATCACAAGTAGCTTCGTTATTTATTATAGACCCCAGATATTTAAACTTTTCACACTTGGGAAGCACTACTCCATTCAAATAAATGTCTGGAGTAGGCCTGTGTGGATCAGAAAATGGGCAGCATAGGTATTCTGTCTTTTTCGCGCTTATGCGGTACCCACTTCCTTCTAGAACATCCACCCATACGTCAAGTGCTCGTTGTAGGGATATCGGGTCTTCACTTATGATGGCTCCATCGTCAGCAAAGAATAACTGATGTACTTTTGGATCCGTCACTTTGCCTTCAAGCAGGTAATCAAGAACTGTAATATAGAGCAGGGGACTCAAGACACTTCCCTGGTGTACACCTACTGTGATTTCGAATTCTTCGGTGACTCCAGCTGCGCATCTTACTTTAGTAACTGCTCCATCATACATGTCCATAATTATCCGCACATAGGTTTCTGGAACTCCTCGTTGCCTGAGGGCCACCCATATTAGATCTCATGGTTGCCGATCGAATGCTTTTTCAAAATCAACCAATACGACATGCAAATCCTCCAAAGAATCCCGATGTTTTTCCATAATTATTCTTATACTCTGGATTGCATCCGTGGTTGACTTACCACCGACAAACCCGCACTGGTCATCAGATAGCCTAATTATTTTTCGCAGTCGGCTACCCAAGACTCGCTCAACGATCTTCATGGTGTGTGACATCAGCTTAATCGAACGGTAATTATCACAGCTTCGAGTATCACCCTTTCCTTTATAAATTGGAAGAAGGTAACTTTCCCTCCATTGATTAGGCATGCGATCACCTCGAATAAGTTTGGAGACAAGAATCATGAGCCATCTAAACCCGATATCTCCCATCTTTTTCCAAAACTCTGAGGGTATTTCGTCTGGGCCAACAGCTTTTCCCTTTTTGGAGTATTTTACCGCCTCACTAACTTCTTCGACTGTGACGTCGGATACTTCGCTTAAGTTAGGTGAAGCTATTGGAAAGTATAGCCTTGGAAATTGTTCGTTTAGAAGTCCGTCACAATACTGTCGCCACCTGTGAAGAATTTCGTTGTCTTCCACAAGTAGTTGGCCTTGAGCATTGTTAATGAACTTTGGCGAATAAATCTCCTGGGCATTTCTTCTTCTTTGAGCGGCTATTTTAAAGATAGTTGCGCCCTTATTCGTGTTTTGCCGTAGCTCTTGAATAGCACCAGCTGTCGGGGTAGAAATTTCATCCAGCTCCCGATACAGGTTTTCTGTATTCTTTGCTTGAATTTGGGCGCACTTCTTCTTCGCTTCTTTCTTGCAGTTTCTATATTCCACTTCGAGGCGTGACTTTTGCTCTGTATTATTGGAGGGGCACTTCGACCAAGCCTTGAAAGCCATTTTCTTTTTACTTATAACTGATTTAGCTTCATCATTCCACCACCATGTTTCTTTGCCTTGTTGGTTGTGTCCTTTTGAAACCCCTAACAGTGTTTTGGCTTTTTCTTTGCAAGTTCTCTGTAGGAGATCCCACATACTTTGTGCTGTACTCTCTTCATTTCGAACTATATCGGTGTTGTTATACAGAAAGTTTTGCATATTCGAAATAAAAGCTTCGCCTTTTTCCTTATCCAGATTATACCATTTGATCTTCCCAAAAGTTTTTGTATGTTTGTTGTCGTTCACTGTCTCCATAAAAAATTCTGTCAGTAGGAGACGGTGTTGGTGGGCGATCGCTTCTCCTAGTATCACTTTGCAATCTTTTACCCGGGGTTTCATGAAACTAGATACCAAATGGTAATCAATCTGGGTTTCATTTCCACCACTGCTGTAAGTGACCAGGTGTCGGCTTTGTTTGATGAACATGGTATTTAGTACGATAAGACCGTATGTTTTGCACATGCTCAGGATGTCTTCACCAGGAGGGTTCCTGGTGCCGTATCCGAGGCCTCCATGGCAATCTTCATAGTCTTCGTTTGTCTTCCCGACATGTCCGTTCAAATCTCCGCCCACGAACAAAAACTCTTCCTTTGGGATGTCCTTAAGTAGATTGTGAAAGTCTAGCCAAAATGCATCTTTTTGTACCTGCTCACATCCAATTTGGGGAGCATATGCAGTGACAATATTCCACAACTTTCCTTTAATCACCAATTTAAGGGACATCAAACGGTCGCTGGATTTCGAAATGGTCAATACGCTGCCTAATAGATGTTTTGCAAGGATGATTCCGATTCCGTTTTTACCCTTTTCCGTTCCATAGTAAAACATCTTATAGTTTTTTGTCCTCGTATCCAAGAACCGGGCCCTGTTTCCCGTGTTTCGCCATTTTGTTTCTTGAACACATAAGATGTCCACTCGCCTTTTTTTCATCATCTCTTCCAACTCGAAGCTTCGACCTGTCATACTGCCAACGTTCCAACTCGCAACTCTCAGATTTTGTATAATCTGCGGCATTACTTTGCTAGCCCCCGGAATCCGTCTAGCTCTGACCCGAGCATTGCTGCTCGGTCCAGGATCAGTACCATGTGTAACAATGGTAGTGCCTGGCGGGGTAGTGTCATTTTGGACGAGTACTTCCATAATGCTTGAATTCACAAAATCCGTTGTAAGTATCGACGTGTGCATGCTCCAGTTTTGTATTTGATCTCTCTTTTACCGCACCGGTGATCTCCAGTCGTGCCAACCCAGGGACTGGCATGCACACTTTTGGGAAAGTTTATAGGTGTTACGTGTCGCTAGGTTCACCTTGCTGTTTGTGGCCTAGATGTATTTACTCCTTTAGTCGCCTTTTACGACAAGCGGGGAGGCGCTGCAGGAATATTCTAACCCGTCCCTGCACAGGGACTGTAAGTGACTTATGAATTAAAAAAATTCAAATCATCAGAAAGTAAGTGACTTATGAATTAAAAAAATTTAATTCAAAACCAACTTAGTGACTTATGAATTAAAAAAAATTTAATTCATAAGTTAATGGATAAAAATGCTGATTAGAAAAATTATGAAATGGATAATTTATAAGCTAGCGTGATAATCTTATGATTTAAAAACTAGATTTGAAAGCTTTCGTTAATAATTAAATAATTATGTAGTCAAAATAAGCTTAAAAATTTCCAATCTACCAACTAACTTATGAATTAAATTTTTTTTAATTCACAAGTCACCAACTGACTTGTGAATTAAATTTTTTTTAATTCATAAGTCACTTACTCTCTGATGACTTGATTTTTTTTAATTCACAAGTCACTTAGTAGGTGGTGAATTAAATTTTTTTTAATTCATAAGTCACTTTGTTGCTCATGACTTAAATTTTTTTTAATTCATAAGTCACTTACTCCCTGATGACTTAATTTTTTTTAATTCATAAGTCACTTGGTAGCTTAGGATTTAAATTTTTTTTAATTCATAAGTCACTTAGTAGCTTAGGATTTAAATTTTTTTTAATTCATAAGTCAGTTTGGGGGTTGTGAATTAATTTTTCTTTAATTCATAAGTCACCAAATATCTTATGAATTAATTTTTTTTTAATTCACAAGTCATCTATAGACTTATGACTTAAGGATTTTTTAATTCAAAAATTCGCAACCCTGGTGCTCGCCTGTCAACCTCATGATGACAGGTTCGATCCCTGCAGTCGTCTATGTCGCTTTAATTCCATTAAAACCTTCTAAAAATTGTCATCAATGGGTTTACTGGTTTACTCATTGCATGTTGTTCAGGCATAACACTAACAACATGTAATTGAGTTAAACTAGTATGCCCAACAAGGATGAATACAAATAAAATAATGTGAATTATAAGTGACAGAAATAAGACACGGAATTTCTCCGCTTTAGTTCAGCCGTTATCCCTGGAGATAAAAATATCTGAGACAACCACCTCCAGTCTCAGAACATCGTGCCACACATCTTTCCTATTCTTCTTTCTCTTCATTAACTTCACGCCCGCGCTGTGCTGAAAACATTTAAAGGGTAATCATAATCCCTTGAGCACGGGTAAATTATAAAAAAAAAAAAAAAAAAAAACAAACAAAGTAAGATATAATACGGTTATCTTATAAGATAGTGATATGTTCAAATAATATCTTAACTATCGAAACATTACAAAGTAAAAAATTTAAAATGTACATATGCTAAAAAAATATATAAAATTTTTGCTCTTGTCGGTTTTCATTCATATATTGATCATTCTATAATTTTTTACTCTTTTTTAGCTCTATCGCTTCCTTTCTGCTTTTTCCTTTTCTTTTTCTTAAGACTTAGGAAAATGCCCCTTAATTTCATTTCGTATCTACTTTCCAGGCGTTTAAAGTAGTCTGATATTACGCGGAGGGCCTTTCCAAGTGAGGATACTATTCACAAAAAGTGTATCTTGGGTTATTAGTTGAGCAAATCTGATCGACGAAGTCATTCTTATCCTTTCAAAAATATAAGCCGGTTCACGAATGTGAGCATCAAAATATAAGAAAATATTGTTAAGTTGCGAAGCTTCAGGAAATTATTAAATGTTATATTTAAAACTTGTTTTAAGAAGCTTGATACCCGGTCATATCTGCGTAGCCCAAAAATATAGGGAATAGCACTATTAAATGCTAGATTGAGTCTTCTCTTGCTTTCAAAACAACATTGCTCGTGTTGTTTTCACATCCATATGTAAAGGTAGGTCCTATCAACGCTTTCAAAAGCATAATACGGATTTTAACTGAAGTGAAAAGTTGGACTGCTCTCGGAGAATGCAACGCACCATAAGCTTTTCCGACTATAAAATTAATTGGACTATCCCATGTCATTCCAAGATTCTTTGCTGTTTCACAATCCTTAACTTGAAGGTTGTTCAATGATATGGGTTTGATGGGTTTAACAAGAGACCATTTGATCCTGACCAGTTCGAAATTGGACAACTAAAATGCAGTTGTATACATCGTCGGCATACATGGATATTTAAGAAGTTCGTTTATATATAAGGACAAGGAAGGGGATCTAAAATTGAACCTTGAGGAAGACCATTTGTCAATAAAAAAGGATATTGTTAACTTCAACAGCTTGCATTTTTCTAGTAGATAAGGTGAGAATCAATCAGTTTAACAGTTCAAGGTGAAAAAGTTTGCAGTAACACAAACAGAATGATCGACAGAGTCGAATGCTTTTGAAAAGTCTAGTAGGAAGTCAGAGCTGTTTTCAGGATAAATAGCCCCTTTCATAATGGATTTATGGAACTGGAGCTAAAACAAAATTTAAGTTCTCTTCTAGAGAAGTACCTAAGATCCTTATCGAATAAATTTCAAGAAAATCATTGCAGGTACTGAAAGACAGAATTGTGGGGTCCACATTTTTCTTTCGTATTCTCTTTTATCGTTATGTGAAGCCGGAGCTGCACTTTACAAATTCGACATTTTAACGATTTTTCCGTGTTTTTTGACTTGATTATGTTAATATTTCTCTCAGTCAATCTGTTATTAAGAAACCTGCTTCACAACACTTCAAATTGCCTTCTTTAAATAAACAACCCATCACCTGTAAATCTACCTCAAGTATTTTAGCTCAATTAGATATTGCTGTGTGGGTTATAAATATATGTAACTTCATAAATCATTTCATTGACATAATGTACGCTACTGCTCGAGCTATCAAATAATTCAAATACCAACCTGCCTTCCTAGATTTCAATTGAATTGATAGCTTTTTAATGAATATATAAATACCTTCCCAAAACGGAAGGTATAGGTAGGTAAGCCAACAAAACACCCTCACCATCTCAACCCATATTGCACACTTAATTATACAAACGTTACATCAACATTATAATGTAGGTATCCTCTAATAAAAAGGCATAAAGCTTAAAAAAAAACTTTTAAGAGGAAGCACTCAAGAATACATTGCAACGATTTGTTTATCAATCAGAACAAGCTCCCCATTTGAAGAACCATGCGCAATAATCAACTAACGCTATTGGGCACTGATTCGGGAAAAAGGAGGAGCTTTGTAGGGGAGCCAAAACCAATTCAACGCACGAGTCATGATAATGAACCTGTTCGAGCAGTTGTACTGTGTGCCGTGTCTGTGCGGTGTACTTTGCAATGGCACCTCGGGCGTATTGGAATCCTAAGGAAATCGTTTTTTTTTGGTTAAAATCTGAAATCTGCTGCGAAGGGAAATCTTTTACAATATTCTGGTAGGTAGGGATGTGCAATGGAAGGCTGCCGAGTGCCTGTGGATTGCATGCTAGGGATGAGTACATTTGTTCCATGCTAAGCCGGCGAATACGAGTAATACGTTTTGAATACGCTCAGCCTCCATATATGTATGTTTGCGGAATGGAACGATCAATAGAAGTGACAAACAACACGACACACATACTATTTGTTGTTAAAAAGGTGGAGTCAAAAACTAAATCACAACTAAGATATTTCGTAATCTGTTTATAGGTAGATTGCAGATTGTAGGAAGGCAACGCAGGTAGATAAGGTATCAACCTACTTGAAGAAAATGATTTCAGAGGCGCGTGTGGCAATAGGTAGGTAGGTATTATGTTTTCGTAATCATGCACACATATCTACAGATTCATATGAGTTTATTTAAAAACCGGAATAATCTAGTTATATAAGATCAAATAAAACAGAAATTCCAAGGTGTGTTTTCGCTTAGATAACAAATAGAATGCTAAGAACAGAAGTGATCCAAGTACCTATACCCACCTAACTTTTAAAAAAAGACGAACTACCATTCCACTTTTTAACTTCGATGTCATCAAATTAGTTATTGGAAAACTAATCAAAGCTCTATTTAACACTATAATTTTCCTAACAAAGTCTGGTATTTGAAATTTCTGTATTTCGTTAAAAATATCTACTAATTTATCAGTCAGATATGATTTAATTCTATTCTTAACCAAATACCTATGAATGTTTATGCTGAAATAGGAAACATGTACTAGATGTTGTTTTTTATTTAAACATAACGTTTTTAGGTTGACTCATACTTCTTTGGAACATTAAACAAAAACTCCTCTCATAGGTACAATACAACTCATAAGGTTGGATGTCACTGCTCTCATCTTCTTGCAGATTTTTTTTTAACTTGTTTAAGTCATAGAGAAAACCAAAATTTTCAAAATGTTGATTTAAAGACATAAATCTCGATTCTATGTTACTTATCGCAGAATCAATCATGGTATTAAAGAGCCATGACTCGAAAAAAAAATTTAAACCCGTTTTTCTCGAAACCACGTTTTTCAAACTGTTGGCCACGATTACTTGACGGATCATCATATTTTTTTCGTTTTAAAGCTTATTAAATTTATTGGAGGATGGACCAAAACCAGGCTGATATATCAAAAACTTATTCTTGTAGAGCGAAAAAAGTGGAAAAAAAGAACACTAAAATTCAAGCGTCCGCCATTTTTTTAATTTTTGACTTTGGGCAATTATTTTGGTCCAGGCTCCAACTACACTCGCCTATTTTATAAAAAACTTTGATTTTTTTCGATCATTTTTGCAGGAGCTAGAGTGGTCAACAGCGAACAACTTTTTTTGGAGGTGGTCTCGTTCCGAGGCGCATTGAACGGCCCGGTATTTTTTGATGAAAAAATTATTTTTTTGTACTCAATATGATAGTAAACAAGTAAAAAAATATGAATTGATTGTATCATTCCTTCCATTAAAAAATATCATTTTTGACACTGAAAAAGGAGAACATCCACTTAATTAATATATCATAATATAATGTCGATTTCCTTTACACTTGAGAAATCAATTTCTGTGTGAAGATTTCGATCTCTCGACAGATTTTACGTTCCTTCACACCAAAAAAATCGAATTTTTTGACAAAGATCAAATTCTTCGAATCCGTATTTGAAGAGGGATTTACATGTACATATACGAAATACGCACACCACAAGAAAAAATTTGACACGGGATCGAAATCCCTAGTGTGTAAAGGAAATCGACATAAGTAGTTTATCAGAAATATCGATTATTGACATTGACATTCATTTCATGCGCCGAATGGTGGAATATCTTTAAGTTGAGAATTAATTCTAATTATTATAAGAAAAACGTCGTGGAGTGAACTTTTGGATTTTCCATACTTTTTCAAATTTATTTTCAGCTGTGAGGCGCGAGGCCCTTTGCACCGCGAGGCCGTGGGCGGTGGCCCACACCGCCCACGCCTTACGCCGCTTCTATTTGCACGGCACCTTAACTTAAGAAATTGCCACTGAAATAAGAAACAGAATCACTGAGTTACATTAAAATTGCTTGTGTAATCTTCTTTGAGCTCACGCACAGCCCACCATGACCTATCTGCTTGATGGGTGAAAGAAGGAGACTGATCTCCAATTATCAACCAACTCTTATTGTGTTTATTAAAAAAAAAACACTGAATCAGAGTTACCATTGTCAAGTTGATAGAAATTTATATGGCATTTTCTTTGGTTTGTGCTATGTAACTTTCAGGATTTAAGCTTTTTCGAGCTTTTGGTAGCAAAGATTTTTCTGAGATTTGCGGCAATTTTTAATGCTCCTACGGCAATCCTGTAAGAGCTTTAAATTAAAGATAACTTATTGAAATCCATAATGGTCAGACTGAAAGGCAATAATCCTATCTTCCCTGTACTGCAAATATAAATTGAACAGAGTATAGGAATTTTGAAAACGAATATTATTAGATAAAACTGTTCATAAGAAATAGAAACAGAAGGCTATGCTAATATAATTTATGCAAGAACAAAAATTATAAGTCGTTGTAAAGGTTTCTTAAAAAAATAAGCTTTTATATACATTTTTTTTTTAAACAGAAACAAATTTGGTACGCCAAACTTAAAGTTTTTACTACTGTACGAATAAAAATTTAATTTACAAAAAAAAAAATAATGAAAAAAATTCATTAAAATCCGTTATGCAAATACAGGGTGATTTGCATAAGCTGTGACAAAAAGCTAGGGCGTGTAGGTTGGACTTAGACAAGAAAAAAATCGTATGGGAGGGGGGGGGGTCTATTTCCCCCCGTTTAGGCGGGAGGGGCCACCACTTAAAACAGAAAAAAAATTATTAGAAAATAACGGTAATACCTACAGAGTAATGCTATAGCATTTTGAAAAGCCAGAAATACATTCTTTAATTTTGTTTTAAATAAAGTTGTTCGAGTGAATAGTTTTTGAAAAATTAATTTTCAAAATCAAAATTTTGAAAAAAAAATAAAAAATTGTTTTTAAACAATTTTTTTTCAAAATTTTACGTTATTAAGTATTATTTTTTTATTCAATATTCAATGCTCTTATTAATTTTTGATCAAACACAAAAAACCGGATGTCAAAATGTTTTGTAGTTTTTGAGAAAATCAAAAATAACAAAAACTACTTTTGTTCTAAGAAAAGCCCTTTGGAAGGATATTCTGGACGGATGAAGCTCAGTTTACCAGAGATGGAGTAACAAATTTCCACAATTTACATCATTGGAGTAACAGCAATCCGCATAACAAGAAGCAAACCAAATCTCAACACCGCTTTAGCTGTAATGTTTGGCTTGGTATTGTTGGACGAACAGTTATTGGACCACGGTTCCTGAATTCAGTCATAAATGGAGAATCCTATCTGCAGTTACTACGAGACCTTCTGCCCGATTTGAATGACAACGTTCCCTTGGCCATAGCAGACAATTTAATCTACCAGCAAGATGGAGCTCCAGCACACTACAGCCGCACTGTAAGGAACTGGCTTGATGAACATTTTAGTGACCGTTGGATTGGAAGAGGAGGTCCAATAGAATGGCCGCCTAGATCGCCAGATTTAACTCCGTTAGATGTTTATGCTTAGGGATTCATGAAGAACTATGTGTACGAAGTGGAAATAGAATCTTTGGAACAACTGAAACAACGGATTGAAGTGGCTGGAGTCAAATTACAGGAAAATTTATCAAGTATAAATTTATGTGCAGCAATAAGAAGGCGCTATAATCTTTGCCTTCTACAAAATGGGGATCATATCGAAAAATTTTTGTAATAAGCTTTAGTTAAAAAATAGTTAAAAATTTAAATAAACAGTAATTTAATTATGTATTTTATCTAAATATGCATGTATTTCTTATTTTAATTGATTTCAAGATTCAGGAACATTTTTGTTCTTATTTCGCAGTTGAATATTGAATAAAAAAATAATACTTAATTACGTAAAATTTTGAAAAAAAAATTGTTTAAAAAAAAACATTCATTTTTTTTTCAAAATTTTGATTTTGAAAATTAATTTTTCAAAAACTATTCACTCGAACAACTTTATTTAAAAACAAAATTAAAGAATGTATTTCTGGCTTTTCAAAATGCTATAGCATTACTCTGTAGGTATCACCGTTATTTTTTAATAATTTTTTTTCTGTTTTAAGTGATTTTTTTCTTAAATTGCCCCTCCCGCCTAAACGGGGGGAAATAGACCCCCCCCTCCCATACGATTTTTTTCTTGTCTAAGTCCAACCTACACGCCCTAGCTTTTTTTCACACCTTATGCAAATCACCCTGTATAATGAGAAATTCAAAATTTGAAAAAATGGTTCTATGGTAGGTACAGTCAGTAATATCTTAATTTAAAAATTGTTTTTATTAAATTGTAATTATTATAAAATATAGATCGTAGACATCAATCGAAGGAAAATAAAATGCACGACTGGATCGCACGAACTTGCTCTTATGTAAAAGTACTTTGGAATTTAAAATACTTACGTTTTATAAATATTAAACATGGATTTAATGAGGTAAAACTGATCAAATGCATGAAATTGCGGTCTGATTTCCGGAAAAGTATAAATTTGCGCAAATAAAGTTTAAAAATCGTTTTATTAAAGTAATTTTTTATATAACAAATTTCTTTCAAATTTTTCTAGAACAAAATTTGGGATGCCAATTTTACGTGCTTAGTAATATATATTTCAGGAAATAATTTCAAAAAATAATCGTTAACACGTTTTCAAGACATTGATTTTTCAAAAAATAATTGGATTTTTTTTTCAAAAAAATTGTATTTTTTTTTAAATTCAAAAACAAATTTTTGGAAAAAAATTTTTTCAAATACAAAGGAGCTCCTGCATAAAATTTTGGCTAAGATCATTAGAGCCGTTAATGAGAAATTCGAAATTCAAAAAAACCGTTCTATGACAGATACCGTTAATAACATTCCCCCCAAAAATTTTTTGACCAAAATGTAGTCCATATCCAAAATATCACGAATAATTTTTTTCGCAAGTAAAAAACGAGCTTGGCGGGATTAAACGGGATAAATAGGGACTTTAAAAGGTAAGATTATAACAGATCAGGATTTTTAATAAGCGGGATTTTAAAAAGGCGGTATTTTAGAAGACGAGATTTTAAAACTTTTTCTTCGGGATTTTTCAAAAAAAAAAACGGGATTTTAAAAAAGCGGGATTCCAATACGCTCCCCGTCCAGTTCATGGCTTGACCGATGGAGAACGATTTAAATTTTGATTTGTGTATTTAGAATTTATATGTTTTCGTGACCTTTTTTTATTGTTTATGAAGCCCACTTAAGGACATATTATTGTATGCAAATTTTTAATCGAAATTTGGTATTATATGGTTTGACAGATAAGGGACAAATTAAATTTTGACTTATAGGTGTTAAGAATATTTCGTTGAAAATGTCAGCCAATTGCCCTCACAATGCATTTATAAGAGCAGAAAATAAAATGCAATAGTTCATTCTTGATATGAAGGGGATTTGTTTAAAACATTAAATGAACCTACAATGAAATTTGACATTAGTTGTTTCGTTTTTCTTCTTTCTAACATGTGGGATTGTAGGTAAAGAAATGTAGGGGATACATATTTAGTTCTAATCAATGGATATAGTACTAAGATCGCGATTTAACTCTTTTTGAGGCGCATCAAAGTTTCCAATGCAAACACGATGGAGTAAGTATTAAACATTCTCAATGTATGCAGGGCCATAAATGCATTTTTCCGTAAGGTAAATTGCTACACCCGTTTTTGTAGTTAACCTCTTCAATTTGTTATATTAAATTTTTAATAGCATCATAATTCACAGTTATTTGTGGTTAGGTTAACGTGGCTATGAGCAGGAGACCCGAAACAGTTGGACCATAATTTAGTCTATTGTGATACCATATTAATTCGTCCAGCCTTTCTCCCAAATCGTTAAACCAATTGGAGTTCGTTGTGGAGCAAACAAGATTGCCTGTGTTAAACTGCTGCGCCATCTTCATCAGAGCCGATCAGCCGTTAAGTGTTGTTGTTTATGAGCTGGTAGAGACAGAATAAAGAGATTTATTGGCTCCTTGGCTGTCCGAGAAGATGTGGATATCGTTTAGTCTGTCTGAATATACACGTCCACCAACTCCTTGATTAGTTTTTGATCAATCGGTGTAAAAATGGATTGAATCATCTTCCAGGAATTCTATGTCCTCCCTGATTTCTTTATAGAAGGGTTGATTACTAAAAAGTTTTTATCAAATCTGAGGGATGGTGTAATCAATGCCCCATTAAGTCCCATGCAATGGCTTTTTTTCATGAGAAAAGTGTCAATTTCGCCACATTAAATCTTTCTTAAATGTTGGGTTTACAACTTAACTTCTTTTCTAGAATAACAATAAAGTGTTTTGATTCGTCAGAGAATTTTAGGGTTATACCTTTAATGGAATGGGGGTTTAGATGGAGAATTGTATATTTCCTAGAGAATAGGACAAGATCTGTTTTGAGAGGGTTAATTCCCATCGGCCTATAATGAGCTTGCTAAAAGCATATTGTAAGAAATCTTTTAGGGTATTAGGATGCTTTACTAGTACGGCAATAGCAATGTCAGTCACATAGACAATCACGCTGTAACTCTCTACTTTCAGATATCTCAACAGCTCTTTTGCTACAAAATTTCAAATAAGAGGAGATAGGGCACCGCCTGCCTTGCTATCCAGTTTTGAAGCGAGTTTCTTGCAAGTTTTTGTGTATGTATTTCAATTTTCTGGACTCATATACTGGAACGGTGTTGGATGGGATGGAGATTTCAGAATGGTTCCAAACGACTTCTGATGGTGTCCCTCAAAGATGTATTTTATGCCCAATACTCTTCGCTTTGCACATTGACGATATTTATAATGAACTTCCAGGAGGAATACTCTTCGCTGATATCAAAAAGTCTTTGTATACGCTGACGTTTTAGTGTTACTGGCCGAAAATCCTTTAGCCTTCAGTTGCAAACAGACCCCTCTTTACCACTGGGCCCACTGGGCCCGGGCCCAGGGCCCCGCAATCACCAGGGGCCCCCAAATTGCTGAAACATCACTTAACCTCTATTGGTCTATTTTCAAGAAAAAAAATATTTCGATACAATTTTAGATGCATAAAAAATGATCAGAATTCGTACTTTCTTTGCTGAACAACAACCTTTGCTGAACATTTTATATCACATTCCCTGCGAAATTATATTCAAATTAAAACAGAAATATGAAGCACCTATAAACAATGATCCGCTGTGAATAACTAAGTGGCAATGCAGGTTGCTTTCTGACAGAAACAAAAGAAAAACACATTTGAATATCACTGTATGGAAAAATAAAGATAGTGGCGCAAAATTTTAAACTGCCTATTATTAAGGTAATAGTATGATACTACTTAACCATTTACTAACTTTAAAGTATGTAGTTTACTAACTCATTCTTAATTTTAAACATTTTTTAACTAGTATCGTACTAAAGCAATTTTCTTAAAAAATTGCTTCTGAACACACGTAAGACAATGACAACTCGTACAGAAAACTAAATAAACAGACCTTTTGTGGCGGTTGTAAATAGCACGATACTAAAAAAAATATAATAGGTATTTTAACTTTAATAAAAGGGTACAGAAAGTATGATGCTATATTTGATCAAAATTTGCAAAATCGTTGTTTTAACCTAGTTTCATACTAAAACAGCTTTAACAACATACTAATTCAACTAAAATTTTGCGCCAATGGTGTTTCTATATTTGCAACGCGCATACAAGTTTGCATCAACGCAGTAACTCATACATAGGCGATTTAACTATCCGTCGGACGAACGGCACTCAATTTTTTAAGAGTTCAAGGTAAAGAGGTAAAGAGTTTTTGTTTTTGTGCATTCAATGAGATAGATGAAAAATTACGCTTCTCACTATTTGTTCTATAGGTCAATAGTAAACAAAAGGATAAGCGTATAGTCGAATCGTTTTTGCGCATGCGGAATTTTCAGATATACTCTGGTAGTGTTTGTGTGCGACTTTGCCCAT
Source organism: Chrysotoxum bicinctum (assembly GCA_911387755.1). Lineage (NCBI taxonomy): Eukaryota > Metazoa > Arthropoda > Insecta > Diptera > Syrphidae > Chrysotoxum > Chrysotoxum bicinctum. The sequence continues at coordinate 180,655,313 of OU426987.1, forward strand.
TTGATGTTTACTTGCGACTTATATAGATACTATAAGGCAAGTTATGCATTCGTAAAAAATATCGAACTCGAGATTTTGATCAAAGTTGACATTACGATGATAGCGAAGACGAAAAAAGTGTGTCTCGCAATTCTGTCTGTCTGTCTGTCTTTTCTCAAAAACTGTCCCACAGATTTAAAAAAAAAATTCAGAAAATTTCATTTAGTTAAACCTAGGTAATGGTGGAAAAAAAAATGTCCAAAAAATTATTATTTTTGGTAGCCCCCCTGGAACCATTTTTTTGTTTTTGATTTTCTCAAAAACGGTAAAACCAATTTTGATCATATTTTTTATGTTAAGGCTCTTCAGCAGTTTCAATATTTTCGTGTTATCAAATTTTTAAAAACAAATTTTTTAGATTTTTAAAAAAAATTTCAAAATTTTTTATTGAAAACTCAATATTTCGAAGACCCCATGTTCGATTTTCTTAAAACTTGATAAATAAAAGTTTCCTAAAATAATCTACAAGACATAAGAAAAAAAAATTAATTTACTTAAAAATAACGGTACCCTCCATACAAATGTTAAAAAATGGTTTTCGAAAATCGTATTTTTCTCGAAAATGGTTCCGAGAATTTTGCTTAAATTTTTTTTCTTTCGATTAATTTTTAATATCTATAATTTAGTAAAAAAAAATTGAAAACAAGATATTACTGACTGTACCTACCCATAGAACGATTTTTTTAAATTTTGAATTTCTCATTATCGGCATAACGGATTTTAATGAATTTTTTTTAGAGATAAGCTTCTAAAAAGTTTAAAAAACATTGGATTTCAAAACTTTAAGAAAAATATGTTTTTGAATTTTGAAAAAAAAGCTTCTAAAAAGTTTAAAAAACATTGGATTTCAAAACTTTAAGAAAAATATGTTTTTGAATTTTGAAAAAAAAAAATCTTTTCTTTTTTTTATTCAAACAATAATAAAAACTTAAAATTGGCGTACCAAAATTTTTTCTTAAAAATGTTTTATTATTTTTTTATATAAAAGCTTATATTTTTAAGAAACCACTACAAAGACTTATAATTTTTGTCCTTGCATAAACCTATATTTGCTTGAATCACATGGCATCCCATTTTTACCTCCAATTCAATTTTGTTTTATTGAACATACTATTTACAATTTGGCTTACAACTAATAAGATACTACATAATGTATAAAAATTTACATTTGTTGGCTCATAGGGGGCCTAACTATATACAGTGACTTAAGTGTAATTATTTTTATATAAAATTTACATGACCTCCAACCTCCAACTACTAAAGAAGTTGTTTTAGTCATTTAAAAAATTAATCTTTTGCTTATGAACAGTTTTTCTCTAATAACAGTCATTTTTGAAATTCTTAGTCTATTACATAGGAGCAAGTTCGTGCGACCCAGTCGTGCATTTTATTTTATCATCGTAGGTACTCTGTTAAGTTTGTAATTTTTTTTCAATTTGTGATTTTATAGTTAAAATGTTCCGTTCTGATAATCGTTCTGTGTAAAATTTGCGTGTTTCATTTGTGTTTTTGAAGTGCATAAAAATATACTATATTTAATCAAGATATTTCATATGTAAGTGGATCCGAAAATAGGAAAAAATGCTGAAATAATTATTTATCTTTTTAATGAATTAAAAAATATAATTTATTTAAAAAATTAAAAGAATAAATATTAATTCAAAGTTATGTGATTTTTTCTGTATACCTTTATTACACAACATAAGATTTTAAAGGTGCCCAGGGCCCCCAAAAGGGTAAAGACGGCCTTGGTTGCAAACAAATAGACTGAACTCCTTTTGCAAAGACTTTGGGCTGAATTTAATACCAGTAAAACAAGGATCATGATTTTTGAAGCCCGTAAACGGAGAACATAACGCGAAGAAAATTGAAATTTCAACAATCAACCTATCGAAGTTGTGAAAGAATTCAATTATCTAGTTTTACTTACATGCATATAACATACATTTTTCTAAGCATGCTAAAGATAAAAGTGCTGAAGCCAAACTAAAACTAAACCTAACATTATCCAAATTCTTTTCAAACCAAAAAATTGATCTGGTATCCAAATATCTTGTTTTCCAAGAAACAGACAACACATGTACATATGTGCTATGGTGCACAGGTTTTTGGATATTTGCCCCTCGAGGAGTTTGAAGCCATTCAAAGACATTTCTTCAAACGTTTATTCAAAATACCAAACTCAACACTTAATTATGCAATCTATGTAGCGTCAAGTGTAACGGTTGTATATATCCAAAAATCGTAAAAACAACTCAGATTATACAATAAAAGTGATGAACCAAAACGAAGGTAGTCTTCACAAATCTTTCATACCAAGACAACTACATAAACCAACGTTTCCCCTTTTAAAGAATGGAGCCAGCTGGCTCTTTCCTATGGGGCTAACCTATCTTTATTGATTCAAAAATGGAGGAAGGGCGGTCTATGTTTGCAGATCTAATTGCTAAACTAGATAAACAAGTTTATACTCAAAATTTATCGAAAGCATTCACAACAAAATCAAGAAATATAAACAGAAACCTTAAAATCGGAAGCTTATTATTTCAGAAACGACATAACGACGGAAACTATAAGCTATAGCGCAAAATTTTAAACAGCCTTATAGTATTTACGTATAAGTATGATACTTCTTAACAATTTGTAAACTTGTTAGTAGATTACTAATTCTTTCTCAATTTTAAACATTTTCTAACTCGTATCGTGCTGAGGCTGTTTTTTTAATAAACTGCTTATGAACACACCTGAAGTGATGGCAGTTCATGCAAAAAACTAAGTAAGCAGACCTGCTGTGATGTTTTTAAATATCTAAGAGTATATGAAGTTTGCACGAAAATTTGCAAAATCGTCGTTTTAACCAAGTTTCATACTAAAAAGCTTTAACATCGTACTAATTCAACTAAAATTTTGCGCCTATATCTTTAGAGCACGAGTTTAAACTTAACTAGCTGACCCAGCTCTCGAAATTCGAGTGCCAATTTATTTATTTAATGCATTTTCATTCAATAAAAGACAGAGAATTCAAGATTTTATTAAATTGTTGAATGCAATGAGAAGTACCTACTAAGCACTCAATCCTGGAGTCCAAAGGAAAACAGTTAATGGTAAACAAACTTTCAAACCTATACACATTTTTGACACGTTGCAGATTGGTTGTTGATGTTGTAGGCCGCAAAAACAATGTTGGGTTGAACTGATGTTATTTGATCTATCAGAATCCGGTATGTTTAATGTGGATTTTTGGACGTTTTTTAATCCATCGACATCGTAGCCATCCCTTGATGGAATTTGACAGTTTACGACTTGACGAGTAGAGGACGAATTCAGTTATGACGTACAAAGTGTATTTCGTACAAAATGTCAGCCGAAAACTTTTTTGACACTTTTTAATCCATGTACAAAGTAGCCATCATTCATAAGCCATAAGTCAATGTTATCATCGAAATCGAAATTGAAATCAAATAGGAACAGTATTGAATCATTTCAGTGAAATGAAAATGATCGAATGATCGGTTGGTTTAAATGATCGGATCATTTTCGTAATCGATTGTTGAACGATTCAATCATTTGGAATGAAAGATTTACTTAGCTCTAATTCGAATTTGATATTTTGTTTGTTTGTTAACGTTATTGAGAATTTTAACGCATTCTTGTCAAACCAGGGGAATATTTTATTTTCAGGGAAGATTTGAAAACAGTAACGCAAAGAATAAAGCTAGAACTATACATGCTCTCTTTTTCCAACTCATTTCAAATATCTATCTTCCATCTCGAAAAACACAAAAAGTAAAAGTTGAAATGTTTCTAAATTTCACTTTTTCACTTTTTGAAAACACTAACACAGAAATTGCTCGATAGATGTAGTTAATACTTTAAGACTTAACTACATTCAACTTCAAAGAGTGAAAAGTGAACAAAATGTGCTGTATTTTTCCAAACAACAACAAAAGCAAAAATTAAAATGGTTCTAACTTTTACTAAACTTAAACTGTATATGACAGTATAGTGTAAATGTATGCTCTATTCAGCAACAGATGTCGCTAGTCGATTTAACATTTCTAATTGTTTTTGTTTTTGTTTTCCGGGCATTTTTTTGCAATTTTTATTTATTGTTTTAAGAAATTTCTGTGTAGTTTATTTAAATAATTTTGGCATTCTGCACATCTATGCAAAAACTGCTTTCGTTTAATATGTAATTGATGCCCCTTCGGTTCTTGTGGGCCGCGAACAGTGTACCACAAAAAACATGTTCATGTTCGCCGTTTTATTATATGATGATCTTTACGCCTCATCGAGCTAATCTCTCTCTCTTTAGCATTGTAGAAAGTTTGAACGGGCTTAACTCCAAAGCGCGTTTCGCCCAGGTACGACAGTGGGCTCATCAGTTAGAAGCTGTCGTACCCTTCTACGACGCAATTATTATTTGTCGATGTTTAGCGACGCTTATAAATTTCACAGCAGTAATATACTGTGAATTTTATTTTTCTAGGGGAATTTGAATGAATTCAGACGCCTTAATCTCCGTGATCAGACTTTATTTCATATATAAATCTTCGTTGATTAAAAAGTCTGACCACGGACATTAAGATTCTAGGCGTCTGACTTACTAACTTAAAACTTGAAGTCTAACCATTTATTGTTGTTTGTATCTTTTTTATTTATTTTGTGTTTCAAATCACTTCAAAATTGGAAACTTTTTGTATTTCAAACCATTACAAAATTGATATTTTTATTTTTGTTTCAAATCATTACAAAATTTATAATTTTATTCCTGTTTCAAAATTGTTTGAAGCTAACTCAATCACTTTTATTAAGATAATAATTGAATAAAATCAAATAGATTAGTTTTTTACTTTAAGGTATATCTAATCGCGACCTTAGAACAACAAGGTTCTAACCGACAATTTTGAAAAAAATGAGTTTTATATCAAATCTGGGTAAATTTAGGGTGCTCTTTCGATTCCCGCAATCCATTTTGCTCTATCTCTTTCCATTTCCATGATAGACAGGGCTACAGAGTTCTATCTGCATATTTTCCATTTGAGATTTAATCAATAAGGTTCTAACTGCCACTTAGAACCTTGTTTCACAAAATATCCGGAGCTACAGAGTTCTATCTGTATATTTTCGATTTGAGATTTATTTAAAAAGGTTCTAACTTCCACTTAGAACTTTGTTTCACTAAATTCAAAAAAAAAAGAAACCAAGTTCACAAGGTTCTATGTGAAAAGAAATAATAAAATATAAGTTAACAAGGTTCTAAGTGCTACATAGAACCTTATTGTTCTCGCATCGTTGAGCAGCAAAGTCCTATAATGATTTTTAAAGTCAAATTTAAGGGTTAAAAATCTGGTTTTATTAGGTTTTAAAGTAAAAATTTCATAGATTGTGTGCATATTCATCGGGTTATAAAAAATTTTTTTTAAATTTTTTTAAACAGTATCCCAATAAAAGACTTCAAATATTCAGATGCGTTTTTCTCAAAACACACTTTGGTGTACTTAGAACCTTGTTGTTCTAGGGTCGCGTAATATTTTATAATTTGCTTTTTACTTTATATTCTTTTTGTAACGAAATGTCATATCAGCCAGACGGCAGCGGCAGCGGCAGCATTGCCATATCCTTATTCTTAAGGAAGAAATATTTTTTAACTATCTTATGAAATAAAAAATTATCTATCCATCTATCTAAACAATAATTACTTAAAATGTCCATTGAATTGACAAACATCTATAAATATGATTGTTAATTACATAAAGTTGTTTTTTTTCGTTAGAATAATAAATTAAAATTTTATTTAATCGCTTTAAGCTTCTTTGGAAAAAGAAAACTCCCGGGTTAACTCAGTGCCATACACAAAACTTTGATGAAATTCGAACATTTTAAACTCTCAGTTATGTAGTCGGCAATCGCAATGTTATTAAATGCGGTGATCAATTTAAATTAAGAAGATTTTTTAATTAAAAATCTCCCTTCTTTTAATGGCAATTAATTGATCAATGCCATTTGGTTTCATATAGTGGATGCGGTGGAGTTGTTCCGATCAACAATGATACTCATCCTTTGAATTAACAGTGACTGTGGTGGCGGCCGATATTTATATACACAAGAGGGCTTCAACAAGTTGGATATAGCACCCAGTCACGCAATATTGCCGGCACTTTAAATGTGAAAAAGAACCCCTCAGATTTCGAAAGTCAGTTGTTTTAATTAAACTAATCAAGGCAACATCCCACGCCTGGTCATGATACACACACCCGCTATATTTTGATATTTCAAATGCCGCAGGTTCTAAGCGTTGGAGTATAAAAATATTGAAACTTTTATTGATGCCTTTGACAAGCATTGAAAATAAAACTAATTGAATGTTATGTATTGCAGCAGAAATTAGGGCCTAGGGGCGTTTGAGAAACAAATACAAACAATACAAATTCGCTGGCCATTATAAGCCGTGTTAATTTGCTCACAGGTCCGTAATCCATCTTTGTGTTAATTTTATCATGAAATATTCCCCGCATTGGGGGGTTTTCGATTAAGACTGAAAATTATTTAAAAAAAAGAACAATGAATATAAAATACCGAGAGGTGAATAATCAAACCAAGTGAAACTTAGGCTTCGGTTGTAAGTAGAATAACCATCAAATAAATTTGAAGAGCCCCGATGATAATGGTTTGAGCAATAATTTTTAGTTTGTATCTGAAACAGTTTGAACACATTGATAATTAAGGTAAATATGGGTATTAAGGTAAGGTTATTTGTTTTTGTATTTATTTTTGAAATATCACCCAATAGTCTAGTAGATTCCTTGGATATTTAACATTTCATTAGGATTTTGACATCATAAGGGTACCTAACCTAAGGAGGTACCTAATTCCTAGTTTTAAAAAGGGAACTACTATGTCGCTGTCAGTATTTTCTCTTAAGAGGGATGCAAGGTAATATATTTATTTTTTTGTGATCGATATACTCTTTAAAATATATGAAATTCATAAATGTAGAAGAAGGGACTAAGCGGTAAGGAAATTAAGTCATAGTATTGAGATAGTATTGACCTTTAATTCTGTGCTTTAGTTGTGAAAAAGTTTTAAATACATTTAATTCTTTATTTTTCACAAAACAATTTTACATACATACATATTAATTTGTCCAACAGAGAACTCTATGTCAAAACGAAAACTTGTCCTGTCAATTCCTCGACTACCTATGTTTAAATATAATTCTTAAATCTGGCCATCCTTTTGGGTTCAATGATTGACAGACAGAGGACAAACTATATTTTTGCATTTATAGATTACTTCGTTCAGAAAGTTGCCCTGAGATCGTCTTTCTCTAAGGAAAAACATGCAAAGTAAATGTTTAAAATTTTTGCAAAGGTGTTTCTAATCCATCTTGAGATTTTGGTACATTGTTTAGGGAATACATAGGTCTCAACAATATTCACAGTAAATAACAGTAAAACCAGTTTCGGGTTTCGTTCATTGGCATTTAAACAATCTGTCCTACAATGAAATTCTTTGGCCGAAATTATTTCAGTGTAATAGAATCATAATCAGTGTAATCAATAATAAGTCCAAGTTTACAACTCGCGTGCGAAAAACAAAAACAAAATGTCTTTCAAAATGTATACCAAAAATTACGTTTTGTGTAATATCCAATGCCAAACATTTGAATACCCTGATCAAATAAACTAGGGCTAAGGGGTTAACCGACCATGCAAGCAAATTCTTAGTAAGTATATCTGCTGGTCAATTGTCGAATGTAAAAAAGAAGTTTTAAAAGTTGAACATACTTTATCTATCGATCTTTTCCTTGATTACTTGTTTCTGCTCTATTTCAGAATAAACTAAACATACAATTTAATAAAAATAAAATTAAATCGTGGTTTTTAAATTAGAAATAAGCGAAAAATATTTGCAGTCCCTGGTTCAAGGGTAAATCCCGACCTTACGCGTGCTGTGGCACCGTCTTCTTGAAACCATATGTCATGATTGTCAAGCTCTTCCATTTTGCGCAAAAAAAAGTTTGTTATCATCGCAGGGTAGAGCTCACCAAATTAAAAAAGTTTGTTTGAATACTAAAAATAGCACATGGTCCATTTTTTAGAGACTTTTAACAATTAATATTTTTTTAACACTACCTATGAAATTAAGTAAACAAATTTGTCTCTTACCCAAAATACCTGTACCTATAAAAGAATTGATAATGGTTTTCAAAAAGTCGTTTTTTTTTCTAAAACGGCTCCTCGTGCTTTGATATCTTTTTTGCTAAATTTTTATCATTCATTTCCATCCAATAAAAAGATATTTGTAATTACATATTTATTTAACAGTATCTACCATAGAACCGCTTTTTTGATTTATTACTTTTTTAAATTAAATTATTTATACAGGAGCTTCTAAGAAGTCTTAAAAACATTGCATATGAAAACTTAAAAATAAAAGGTTTTTGGAATTTCGCAATTAAAAATTTAAAAATATTTTTTTTTCTTGATAATCCGATATCACATTAATTTTTGATTTCTTCTTGGAATCTAATTTTTATGTGTTCAGTAATAAAAACTTTAATTTTTTTTTAAACTCATACAACAAATGATTTTATGTTGTAATAATATATTCAAAAAAGTCCGTACCTCCCATTTTACATTCAATCAAACATTTACACAAAAACAAATAAATAAATAAAATTTAACTCATTACGTAAAATAATAAACAAAGATAATTAAATTACAGAATTTAATTAACGATTATTCAATTTAAAGAAAAATAAATAAATACATATATAAATAAATAAGCAACAGATAAGAGATTCATTTATCATTCATTAAAAAATGAATTATCTATCTATCTAAAATTAAATATATTAAAATGTGAATAAATAAATATATAAATAGATTAATTAATTAATAAATAAACAAACAAATAAATTAATAAATATTTAAGCAAATGCAAAAAAAAGTACTAATGTTAATGAATAAATATGTAAATAAAGAAATAAATAAATATGTAAATGAAGAATTAAATAATTACATAAATAAAAAATAAATGAATAAATAAGTTAATTAATAAAATGATTGATAAACAAATATATAAATATTAAACAAACAAAAGAGTACAAAAAACAATAAATCAAAGCAAAAACAATTTGCAAAAAATTATCATAAATTCTTGTTTGTTAAAAGCTTACGAATCCTTTCAAAAATCGATTCAACCGCTTTTCTGTGTAGATGTAAGGTTTAAGCACAAATAATCATATACAGATGTCTTACGCCTATGGAGCAGAGTGACCTATGAAATTGAAAAAGCTTTATTCCATAAAGCTTTTTAAAAAGCATTTTTTCTACGAGAATCAAAGTTATTTTCGCAGGATTTTGTAGGATAGGATTTCTCTTCTCTCAATTATGTGTTGCTTCTCTTTTGTTACCCTTTCCTACAATTTTTGTTTATATTTGCAATAGGTATTCGTTCACCCCTTTGTAACGATCAAGTCGCAGACAGTTGATTTTTTGTATACTTTCAAGATTTTTGTTTCGGTTGTCTGAGGTTTGCGATAAATATAAAATGTGTGCTTCTTGGGTTTGACCGATGGATATATTTAAGTTGGTTGATAATTAGAAAGATTTTTTCAATAAACTGTGTCTTCGGTAGTTATGTATTTGTACATATGTAGTTTAAATGACGGAAGGAATTTCTTTATTTAATTTTTTTTTTCATTCGTCTGAAGTTGATTTTAATAAAGAGCACATTTTTGTTGCATAATTATGTAGTTACATTCGCCTTTTCTATTTTGTAAGAGTCCAGGAATATTACTTGTATATATACATATTATATTTTTATAGTAATGTAGGTAGGAAGATACCTAGGTCTTTTTTGGGTTTATTATTATAAATGTCAAGATTTTGGACAAGAGCTTGTTTAGTACATATGTATGTAGGTATACCTAGCAGGAAACGAAATTAGTTTGTAAATTTTTTACTTATCTACAGTACATTTACATATGTACATATATATACATAAATATGTTTGTATGTAGGAAGATAAGCATTTAAATATTTTGAATACAATCATTTATCAATTAAGAACTTTTTGTATAAGATGGTCTTTTAAATAATTGTCTACTTAAGTAGGGCTATGAGGACCTGCCTTGATACATTTTTACTTAAATTATTACTAAACAAAAATAATTAATAACTTTTTTTTTTGTTTGATAATGTAAAAAGTTGGACATTAATATAGATACAGAGTATACAAATGTTCCTAGGTTTCTTATTAACATATGTAATTCCTTCCTGTAACTATTATGTCTAGGTATGTGATATGTACCTACAAGAAAATTTGTAGGCACCTACTAGAAAATTTGCGCCTACCGCCTAGACGAGATAGACCCTCCGCCAATTCGGTTTTAACTTACGATGCAGGTACTTGTAATATATGTACATATGGCAGGTTATGAAAAAAATTAGCTCGAGATTTTGATCAATTTTGTTAATAGGATGGTAGAGAAGACGAAGAAAAAGAAAGTGTGTCTCGCAATTTCACCTGTCTGTCCTTGGTATTCAGGCGTACATGCCACACATTTGCCCAAAAAGAAAAATAATATATTTCTCAAAAACGACTTTTACAATTTTGTAAAAATAATTCAAATAATTAAATTAGGAAAATGATGCTTTTTTGTATCTTATTTTAAATAGTTATTTTTGTTACCTCACTCAGAGAAATAAAAAGTCATTTAAGACTATTTTTTGATTATTTCCATAGTCCGAATAGCTACAGCTATGCAAAATAGTTACAAAATAGTTATTTATGACTATTTTTATTTGTTATTAAATTTTTTACTTTTTTTCTAGTTAATATTAACTATAAAGAAGTTACATGCGACTTTTACAAATATAGTTATTTTAGTAATAACTATAATCCCAATTAAACTTGACTATCCACATAGTTTATTTTGATTATATCGAATAGTTATCTATAACTATACATATAGTTAAACTTGACTATTATACGCACATTGTTGTTGCGAGTTGTTGTTAAATGACTATATAAATATAGTTACCTCTAGAGGTAGGTAAAAAGAGAACAGAGTATTTGTAAACTGAATAAAGAAAGAAATAAAATACTTTTATGTTTGAGTATATACATACATATGTGCTAAGTCAACAACTTCATGTTTGTGAAAGTATTTATTTTGTAAGTCGATAAATTATTATATTATAATAGCGATGTATTATATTTATTATTTTGCACATATGTATGGGAACCGAAATATAAGTGCGATTGAAATTCTATCCACTAATTCCAACATTTTACGTCGAAAAAAACAAAGCGCCTTAAAAATGATGCATATTTAAATTATTTTATTTATAACTTTTATCAGAAAAAGGGTTACCATATATTTTTTTTTGAAATTACATACTAATATCTACTACACCATAGTCGTATTCAACTATTTTAAGAAGTCGTTTGTGAAAACAATTTATCCTACTTATTGAGTAATTATTTATCTACTATTTCAGAGTTATATTGAACTATTTTAAGTAGGTATTGGTTTATGATATTTTTTATTCTATTTAAAATTAAGATTTTCTTATTTTGATTATTGGAAAGTTAAAACTTACTATTAAAGTAATCAGAATTCTCCATAGTCGCATTCAACTATTCTTAGTAGTGGTTTATTACAAAGCAAAGCATATTGTATAGTCATTTATATTTTTAATTATTTCATATGTTAATTCTAACTAGGTATGTTTAACTATTTTTTAACTATTTTTGAATTATTTTTGATGAAAAATAATCATTTCATAAATTTCATGGAAAATTATCAAATGACTATTGCAATAGTTATAAAAATAACTATTTTTTTTTCTGAGTGCTCTAGTAGAATTTTATTTTTTATATTTGTTTTTAAATTTTTTTTTTCTTCTTTCTCATAGTGAGAACAACATTTTAAGAAAACCTTATTTTAATTTAAAAAAAAAAGTGCACATTTTTATTTTTGATAACTCAATATTCAAATTATGTGACTACGTAGCTAAGTAACTATGAGTGGGTAAATATAACTATAAAATGAGTTGAAAATTCCCCTCCAACGTAGTGTAAGCACTTCGGATTCAAAGTTAGTTGATAATAGTTGTGTTCAACCAGCTGCACTGGACTACTCTGGGCAGACAAGTGTAGCTTTTTGGTGTTCATTGGAAAAATTTCTTCACTGACTTACACTGATTAGCGTTCAATGAGCTGAACTAGTGTACATTAGTTCAGAATATCTTGCCCTACCTTTTGAGATAGTGCAGGTTGGTGAAAACTGTCAAAATCAGCTGATGTCATTATTTGAATTAATTTGAATTTTGTCCGCGCGTTGTGTTTTCGAATTTAAATTTAGAAAAAAGGCATGTTTTTAAGATCTGACGTATGACGTTTTTGCTTTAGTTTGCTCTGACAGTTTTCATTAACTTGCACTGCACTACACTACTCTACACTGGCCTCTTTCTGGTTGAACACATCTAATGATTTTGACATTTCACAATCACGGTTTCAAGTTTGTGCATTGCATTATTGCATATGACATTCATTTGTATTATCAGACCAAACTGGGAAATAAATCTTTGTTATGTTTAAATATTGCGAACGAATGTTTGAAATTACGTTTCAGAGGGCCATAAAAGTAGAGGTTTTTCATTAGAGGTGTCATATTCTTTAAGTTTTATTAGTAATTATTTCTGTTAGGTATGTTAAATGTGTTAAATTAAATTTCTTTTTCATCCCAACAATAACCATCATTCCAATTAGATTTAAATAGCTCTAGTTGTAAGTTCTCTTGTTGAACTAAAGAGCTATGATCTATGATCAACGTTTTCTTTATTGATGCAACTTTGTGTGATGTGTAATCTCACAGAACATGAAGATGTTTTTCATTTTATTGGAAGGTGTCCCGTTTCCGTTCTAAGGGAAACTATAGAAGACATAAAACTGGAGTACTGACTTCTTAACAGAAAACGAAACCATGGATCTTCTTAACGAAATAGATGTATCGAAAATGTTAAAATTCTGCAAAATAGCAATTAGTTATCGAAATAGAATAAAAGATGAATACTTTGTAACTGTGTTTGTAACTGTAACTTAATTAGTTTATCTATCGCGAAGACTTTTGGTATTGGCTCGAACACTTAAAAAAAATTAAGAGCTGACGATAAGAGCGATTTTATTTTAATTTACGAGTAGCCCGAATGTCCTTTGGAAGGAGTCTGTTTTTATAAGATTTGATATTATGCACTGACTTGATTTTATTTGAAAACAATTAAGCTTCTCTTAAATCGGAATCTACAAAACTGAAAAACTCCTACATTTTAGATGTTTGGTGTCACGTCGATCGCACTGACACCCAGATCTTTTACACCAGAACACAATAAAGATATTGGTTAAACGATATACAGGGTGATTGGCATAAGGTGTGACAAAAAGCTAGGGCGTGTAGGTTGGACTTAGACAAGAAAAAAATCGTATGGGAGGGGGGGGTCTATTTGCCCCCGTTTAGGCGGGAGGGGCAATTTAAGAAAAAAATCATTTAAAACAGAAAAAAAAATATTAAAAAATAACGGTGATACCTACAGAGTAATGCTATGGCATTTTGAAAAGCCAGAAATACATTCTTTAATTTTGTTTTTAAATAAAGTTGTTCGAGTGAATAGTTTTTGAAAAATTAATTTTCAAAATCAAAATTTTGAAAAAAAAATGAATTTTTTTTTTTTAAACAATTTTTTTTCAAAATTTTACGTAATTAAGTATTATTTTTTTATTCAATATTCAATGCTCTTATTAATTTTTGATCAAACACAAAAAACCGGATGTCAAAATGTTTTGTAGTTTTTGAGAAAATCAAAAATAACAAAAACTACTTTTGTTCTAAGAAAAGCCTTTTATTTTAGTTTTTACGTTTTTGGATTCTTATGTAGGTGAATTTACGATTGAAAGGATTAACTTTCTTTTTACTATTCTTTTAATTATCGTCTTATAAGCATACAATAATGTGACAAAGTACTGGATTAACCATATTGCACACATTTTTTCATTGAGAACACCTGCGTGAGAGCATTGGTTTAAAATTGACCTGCCACTTTTTTATTATGGTGGGGTCGGCTTGGCTTAGGTGCATTTACGAAAGAAAGGATTAACTTTTTTTGTAAATTTTTTTTATTATCAGTCTTATAAGCATACAATAACATATTTTTTCATTGAGAACACCTGCGTGAGAGCATTGGATTAATATTGATCTGCGAATGTTTTTTAAATAATGCAGCGTTACACGCCCTAACTAGTGACAGAAAAATGCAATTGCGAAATAAGAACAAAAATGTTCCTGAATCTTGAAATCAATTTAAATAATAAATACATGCATATTTAGATAAAATACATAATTACTGTTTATTTAAAGTTAATCCTTTCTTTCGTAAATGCACCTAAGCCAAGCCGACCCCACCATAATAAAAAAGTGGCAGGTCAATTTTAAACCAATGCTCTCACGCAGGTGTTCTCAATGAAAAAATGTGTGCAATATGGTTAATCCAGTACTTTGTCACATTATTGTATGCTTATAAGACGATAATTAAAAGAATAGTAAAAAGAAAGTTAATCCTTTCAATCGTAAATTCACCTACATAAGAATCCAAAAACGTAAAAACTAAAATAAAAGGCTTTTCTTAGAACAAAAGTAGTTTTTGTTATTTTTGATTTTCTCAAAAACTACAAAACATATTGACATCCGGTTTTTTGTGTTGGATCAAAAATTAAAAAGAGCATTGAATACTGAATAAAAAAATAATACTTAATTACGTAAAATTTTGAAAAAAAATTGTTTAAAAAAAAAAATTTCATTTTTTTTTTCAAAATTTTGATTTTGAAAATTAATTTTTCGAAAACTATTCACTCGAACAACTTTATTTAAAAACAAAATTAAGGAATGTATTTCTGGCTTTTCAAAATGCTATAGCATTACTCTGTAGGTATCAGCGTTATTTTTTAATAATTTTTTTTCTGTTTTAAGTGATTTTTTTCTTAAATTGCCCCTCCCGCCTAAACGGGGGCAAATAGACCCCCCCCTCCCATACGATTTTTTTCTTCTCTAAGTCCAACCTACACGCCCTAGCTTTTTGTCACACCTTATGCCAATCACCCTGTATAACATATTTAACTTTTTTTTTAATGTTTTAAATGCACAGAAAACATTGAATCAAGTTTGTTAACGTTTCCTGAATTCCCAGAAATATGTATTACAAAAAAGTTAATATATCTACTAATGACCACATAAAAGTGAAGAGAGCAAAATTTGGATATTCCGTTCAAAAACTACGATTCACGATCGTCAGACATTAAGGAACATTGAAAAGTCATATAAGACACTTTCTGGAAAAGTGAAGCATGCAAGATCTCCAAAACCCTTTGGATTGTGTTTTGGTTTTGGGAACCTATGACCAGAAAATTGTATACATAGAAAATCTTCTGACTATAGGAAATAACAAATGAAATACTCTGTCTAACGCAATGCAAAGAAAGCGACGCGGTGAAACCTGAGTGAAGTACGCTTTGGAATATGATGGCATGCATATACAAATTTGAAGATCATATCTTACAATATGTTTTTATTTGAAACGGAAAGTTTCATTAAAAACGCAATAGCCGTAAAAGTTTCATGTCCAACCGAACCACTTGAGATTTGTCGGGGTACATCAAAAAAAATATATTCATGGCAGTTTAAATCACTCCATGTATAGAAATGAAGTTTGTAATCCTGTGAGCCTTACCAAATATTCAAAAATATTCGGAACACTGAATTTAAAATTAAAAGTTTCGACACTAGACACATGCGCAACTTTCTATGGATTTAAATCTAAGATAAAAGTAGCCCAGCAGGCCCAGATAAGAAAAAGATCTTTTGGGTTTATTACAATACATAAGTCCAGATTTTAGTTATTTTTATAAAAATCTCAAAACAAGTTCCAACGAAATCAACATTTAATCAGATTAAAGAAGTGAAGACGAAGATTAAAAACACTTTTTTAATATTGGTTTTCAATTTTTGATTTGTTTTTTATTAATTTACAATGCATGATGAAAAGTTTGTTGTTTTTTTTTTGTATTTTCATTCATTCTATCTGAACGTTCAAAGTTGGTTCTCATTCTCTGCTAAAAGCAATATATTTTTCTTTATTAAGTTAGGAATAAGAACTAAAGTTGACACAAGAACTGGATAATTTAACAGAATAGACAAGGAAAATCAGCTTAAGTAGTCTTTATACCAGAACAAAAAATTTCTTTAAAATGGAAAAACAACTAAACTGCAGATAATTTAATTTAATTTTTAATAATTATAAAGAGTAAAATTATCTTTATTTAAATTTTTGTTTCAACCTGAACGGAGTTTCCAATTGCCCAATATAGTCATTTGTAATTTCACGCGTTTGTTAAAAACTTTAAACTGCTCTCCTGAAAAATTAGTAAAAAGTACTTTGGCGACTTTTCCTTGTGACCACAGATCTATACATGTACTAAGCTAAAAAAAGAAGTAAATAAACTTAAAACTAAAACCTTACCTTCCTGTTAATGCCGTTCTTCTTTCTTGAGACGAGGAAATAATTTTCACTTTCGATTCTGTCTACATAATATCTCCAAAAAAAATAAACAAAACAGAAACAGAAACATAAATATGTACCTACGAGTACTTCCTGGAGAATACAAAGTCACACGAATGCATTTTGATTTGAAAGAGGGAATAATTTTGCGCAGATTTCGATTGTTTGAAAGAAAGTAGCTAAACATCCGCTGGCATGTAAAAAAAAAGCTTAATCTAAATCTCAGATTTCATTTTTAGCATTTTTTTATAATAAAACTAGAAATTTTACCTTTATTTCAAGTGCTTGACCATAAAGATCTATTCAATAATCCTCAAGTTATAAGCAAATCAACATAACCTACTTACATAACATACAAAATCCATTTCCATTTTTCTATACCTACCCAAAGCAGTTACACTTGAAAACGAAAAGATATTGCCAAAATCCAAACAAGAAAATTCCTACAAAAAGTGCAATATGTACCCTCACAAGAAATCAAAATAAAAAAAAAAAAACTAAAACACCAGCCAAGGAGTCGCCGCGGCATACACCAGCCACCAAAACCAATAAAGGAACACAGGAAAAGGCAAATATAAAAACAAAAACAACATCCATCCACACAGAAATTCTACGAATGACAAAATATAATAAGAAAAAGTAGAACAGAAACAATATAACCCCGGTGGGAAAGGGATGCGCTGTGTCTGGTACGATTTGTTTGTGCTATAAATTTTGATGAGAACGCTTGTCGCTTAGTCGCTTACCCAATGAAAAGATACATTTTTCGCTCTCCTACATTGTGGTCATTGTAGTTCTCTTGTCACTCTTGATTTTTGTATCTTTGTCTGCTAAAGTTTGTCTGCTGAAAAAATTTCTTAGGACATTTTTTTGTATGGAGATGAGACATCTGTATATGATTATTTGTGGTTTAAGTGTGCATCATTTTTAAAACTTTGTCTTGTGATACCTGCAATTTTTTAATATGGCAAAAAGCTGCTTTACCCCATATTCATTCGACTTCCATATTATACATAGTATTGCTTGAAAAACAACTTTCATTGGTGAGTGAAGACTTTCGATTTATGAAGGGGTAAAGCATTTTAATTGCAATTCTTATTTGTGTTTTGAATATGTTGGCTAAGAGTTAGTTTTCTGTCCAAGATACTTAAAGGATTGTTCCCGCTTTGTTGCGTTACCATTTATTTGAAGCTGAATTTTGGGAAGGAAGCAAGCTTTTCTTTTTCGTGTTAAAATTATGGGTTGCATTTTCCCAGCATTCAACTTAATTTTCCATTTGCTATACAATTTTTGTAGTATTTGAATTGCATTTGGGAGCGAATTCATGTGGATCAACAAATATAGCTGTTTTATATTGCGGTAAGCTGGGAAAATCAGAAGAGTAGAGGTTTTATAAGGCTCGACCAATTACTGAGCCTTGTGCCACACAGAATCAAAGGCTTTTTCAATATCTATTAATACCATTCCCGCAGACTGTCCCGGTAGGCGATGTTCTAAAACATGGTTACAATCTTTTAACCTGAAGAATCTATGATAGCCTCGAAGACCAAATTTTATGTTAGGGAAAATTAATGTTTTTAAAATTTTTTTTT
This sequence comes from Chrysotoxum bicinctum, assembly GCA_911387755.1. Classification (NCBI taxonomy): domain Eukaryota; kingdom Metazoa; phylum Arthropoda; class Insecta; order Diptera; family Syrphidae; genus Chrysotoxum; species Chrysotoxum bicinctum. The sequence goes on from OU426987.1 coordinate 180,673,566, forward strand.
TTGAAAATTCCCCTATACCCTTATGCTTTCCAGTGGTTTCGCAGTGAAACCACATGCTCAATATTTTTTTTCTCTACATTCCTACTGGTGTTACGATTAGCGAAGTGGATTTTTATGAACTATGAACTACGAAAAGGAAGGGCTAAGCAAACCGTATGGACAACGTCAAGAAATTATTTGCTCGCTACGAAAAAAGATTCTGAAGAACCGGTCCTGTCATTCTTGATGACTAAGAAACACCTACCGATGTTTTTCTTTATTTATTTCCGATGGAATTGATTGAACAATTGACATATTGTATTCCAAACAAATTTGTATGTTGTTCAAAAAGCTGAACGAAATAGCAATAGCTTTATTCCCACTAATTCAGAAGAGTGCAAAGCGTTCCTGGCAATAAACTTAATGATGGATGTCAAAAAGCTTCCCAATTATTGCGATTATTGGTCATCTATGTCCCAACTCAGAGATTATTATATTTGTTCACTAATGTAAAGAGATCGTTTTGCTTGGCTTCTTGGGCATATTCATTCTCATGACAATTTGCGACAACCAGAAAAAACATCTCAAGATTATGATAAGCCTTATAAGTTGCGCCCCCTCATTACGAAGCTGTCAGAAACGTTTATATTTCCGTTTATATTTCCACTGAAACCATCTTAATTTCAATCAATAGATGAATCAATGATTAAATTTAAGGGACAGAGCTGTTTTCGACAATATATGCCCCTGAAACCTATAAAACGTGGATACAAGGTTTGGATCAGAGTTGACGAAAAAGGATAAGTTTGCCAGTGTCAGGTCTACACCGGGGAAACTATGGCAGGTGCGTACCGAAGAAGGTCTTGGTTCACGTGTGGTGAAGTAGGAAAAGGACATGGTATCTTTTTTGACAATTTTGTCAATACAATACAACTTCAAAAAGGCTTACAAGCTGATTTCAAAAAACTTGTTTGGCTTCATGTCGTAACGTTTAAAATACAAATTATAAACAAAAAATAATAACATTTTTACTTTGTTTTGCTTCCTTGTTTCCTATACTGGTCATGTACTGAGACCACTTTAAAAAACATTAATAAAATATTTAAAAAAATATATATATAAATATATTATTCCATTTGCACATTCTATCTAATTCCAAATTTGTATACAAATATTTGAAAAAATTGACATCTCCGGGAACAAGGGGAGTAAACGCAATTTACTGATGTTGCTTAATAAATGAATTGGCCTATAACTTTCAGCTTTTAGCACAGAAACAACAATTGCCTTTTTCCAATCCTGAGGAAAATATTGGCATTTTAGGTATGCGGTAATTAAGAATGTAAAGTAACTAATTCCAACTTGCGGTAATTTTTTTACTTGCGATATAAGTAGATACTATAGGGCAAGTTCTGCATTTGGAAAAAAAATCGAACTCGAGATTTTGATCAAAGTTGGCATTACGATGATACTCGTAGCGAAGACAAATAACGTGGGTCCGACAATTCCGTCTGTCTGTATGTCTGTATGTCTGTATGTTTATATGTCTGTATGTCTGTATGTCTGTATGTCTGTATGTCTGCATGTCTATATGTCTGTACCTCGATCTACAGCCTAAGCCACTGGACCTATTTTCTTAAAACTCGGTACTTAAGGGTCTTCGGTGATTCCCTAGAGCAGAAATTAAAATTTTTTTTAGCTCTAAAACTAACGATACCCCCCATACATCCGTAATACATAATCTTATTTATATCAAAAACGTCTCTAACGATTTGGATAAAAAAAAATTAGGTGTAATATTATGATATGTACAACATTTTGGTAAAAAAAAATTTTGGGGGGAAATATTATTAGTGGTACCTGTCATAGAATAGTGTTTTGTGATTTTCGAATTTCTTATTAACGGCTCTAATGGTTTTTACCAAAATTTTTATGCAGAAGCTCCTATGCATTTAAAAATATAAAATATAAAAATTATTTCGTAAAAATTGTTTTTGGATTTTTGAACAAATAATATCTACAATTTTTTTTTTGAAAATTCAATATCTTGAAAACGGATACATGAATACATTTTTAAATTACGTTATAAAATGTATTTTATTAAGTTCTAACAATTTGCATATCAATTTCTTTTATAAAAACTTTACGAAAAATTTAGTACACAAAAAACATGTTTCAGTGTGTCTGTATGTCTGTACCTCTCCCTCCAGCATAAGCCACTAGACCTATGTTCTTCAATCCTGGTAGTTAAGGGTCTTCGGTGATTCCGTAGAGGAGACATTGAAATTTTTGTTTAGCTCCAAAACTATGGTAGCCCCCATACACCAGTATTGCAAAATCTTATTTATCTCGAAAACGGCTCGAAACGGCTCTAACGATTTTGATAAGAAAAATTATGTGAGATATTATGCGGATATGGACTACATTTATTGGTAGGTACCTGACATAGAACCGTTTTTTTTTGTTTTTCGACTTTCTCATTAACGGCTCTAACGATTTTAACCAAAAATTTTCACCAGGATCCCCTTACGTTTAAAATAATATTATATATAAAAATATTCGTAAAAAAAATATTTTTTTTGTTTTTTTGAAAAAAAAAATCCAATTTATTTTTTGAAAAATTAATATCTTGAAAACGTGTGAACTATTATTTTTTAAAATTATTTCCTAAAATCTATATTACTAAGCACTTAAAATTGGCATCCGAAATTTAGTTCTAGAAAAATTTGAAAGAAATTTGATATATAAAAAATTACAATGAAGATAGAAAGTAATTTCTGTTTAAGTGGAGTGATTGAATTAAATTCAATTAAAAGCTCAAGTGACCTCAACTCCAAGGTGCGTTTCGCCCAGGTACGACAGTGGGCTCATCAGTTAGATGCTGCCGTACCCTTCTAAGACGCAAATATTGGTCGGTAAACATCGGTAAACATCGACCAATATTTGCGTCTTAGAAGGGTACGGCAGCATCTAACTGATGAGCCCACTTTCGTACCTGGGCGAAACGCACCTTGGAGTTGAGGTCACTTGAGCTTTTAATTGAGTATAAAAAATTACTTTAATAAAATGATTTTTAAACTTTATTTGCGTAAATTCATACTTTTCCGGAAATCAGGCAATTCAATGCATTTGGACATTTGTATCTCATTACATCCATGTTTTATATTTATAAAATTTTTGTTAAATTCCAAAGTACTTTTACATAAGAGAAAGTTCGTGCGATCAAGTCCTGCATTTTATTAAATATGCATTTTGAATTTTGTCGAGCCCATCGATCTTTCGGGTCTCAAGGCTGTTGACTAAATTGATACAACAAATTTAAATCTTTTGTTTTGGAATAAATTCACATCGCTTAAAAAATCATGGCACTCTGGTCTTAGCTCCAAATATTCTAAAGTATTTTTTTAGTCGTTTCATAAAATAAAAATTATGCTTCTCAACATCCTGTTTTAAAAAATCTAACCTAATACCAGCATTTGTAACATTATTTTTTATCTTCGGGTTTTGTTGACTTTTAGTCGCTAGGATATATCAAGATCAACTAGTCACAGTCATGATTTAACGTAGTTCAAGTGGTTGACAGCATAATTTCGGAAGTACAAAATCTTGAAATTTGTATTTGTACCCAATGACCTTCTAAAGTATGTATTGCCTATAAAGTAGGCAGATACCTACAGATACATAATAGATTACTTTTTTAAATTTTCAATCCAAACCGAAAGTAAATATAAACTCAATCAAATAAAATGAAATTGCTTGCCTCTATAAGAATGCTGTACTTTTTATGAAACACCAAATACACCATCCGTTTCCATGATGGTGGCCATATTCGTATCCCATTCTCAATTTTAAAATTCTAAATATCCGACAAAACTCATTCGAGTGAAATTGACACTCTAATCGGTTGGCTTTTATAGCCAGCTATTGTGCGGTTTTGGACAGAATGTACCATTTATTAGTTTCCGATTCAAATATGAATACAACCCATCTATATGCAAAGGTGTGCTACAACAGCAACCCGAAAGGCAGAAGGTATAAGTGTCTATATGGTTTTTATTGGTTTGCTTATAGGTTTATTTTTACTGCGATGGCGATGGCAATGGGCAGGGAATTGCGCCCGAGACAAGCACGTTCCGACTTCCAAATTGTAACGACAAGAAAATAAATTGCTCAAAATATATTTTATAAAATTGAACTGACGTGTCACGCGAATTCATCGCGTCGTTGTCGTCCTCACCAAGGTAAAGAGGGCCAGGACCAAAAAGTTGTGGTTGTGTGCAAGCAATTCTATATCCCGTCACCAACCCGTAAACAAGGACAAATTTTGTGTTCGGCTTTTATTATACGTTGGAGATACATTATTGGACAGGGGATGTTGATGAGAACGGTAGAAATATTGGATGAGATGCCGATGGGGAAAATTATATACGGATAGACACTTGTTGGTCTATAGGGTATTCGGTTGCGACATAATGAATTACCTTTATTGACAACTTAATGTTTATAGGTGTCGTATCCCTATTGCGAAGACCCTTTAGCACTTGAATGTTGTCGATTTGTGTCTTCCTTGAGCTTGTTGTCAGATAAATTGGTTTGGATGGGGATGGGAATGGATGGGGATGCACACGGCACTTGGGGCTGGATGTATTTGCACAGTTAATCAATAATGTATTAGCGACATGGCGGTATACTTAGCAATATCGGTTTACCTACTCTCAAGCAATTCAATTAACATTATTATTTTATTATACGTCAAATGTTTGTCGATTATAGAATATTACAGCGGCTTTCAATAGATAATCTGATAATGGATAATAAGTTAAGGTTTACAACTTGCTATAACGCATTAGATGTGTTGAGAAAAAATATTTTCAGAGCACTATTAACAGGTACATATGTGGATAGTTGTACACATTTGCCCAATAGCTATACTCTGTTCAATTTATATTTGCAGTACAGGGAAGATAGGATATTTGCCTTTCAGTCTGACCATTATGGATTTCAATAAACTGTCTTTTATTTAAAGCCCTTAGAGGATTGCCGTAGGATTGTAGGAGCATTAAAAATTGCTCGCAAATCTCAGAAAAATATTTGCTACTAAAAGCTCGAAAAAGCTTAAATCCTGAAAGTTACATAGCACAAACCAAAGAAAATGCCATATGAATTTCTATCAACTCGGCAATGGTAACTCTGATTCAGTGTTTTTTTTAAATAAACACAATAAGGGTTGGTTGCAAATTGGTGATCAGTCTCCTTTCACTTTCACCCATGGAGCAGATAGGTCATGATGGGCTGTACGTGAGCTCAAAGAAGATTACACAAACAATTTTAATGTAACTCAGTGATTCTCTTTCTTATTTCAGTGGCAATTTTTTAAGTTAAGGTGCCGTGCAAACAGCAGCAGGCACCAGTGTTTCTGAAAAAGCTTTCCCATAAGGCCTGTACTGCAAATATAAATTGAACAGAGTATAGCGCGTTAGATTGTTATGCAGAAGGTCTGAGTTCAATTTCCAGCCGCTATAAAAATGTTTTTTCAGGGGAATGCTGCATCTGGCGAGATAGTGACAAGTCCTACAAGTACTACCCTTCTCATGAAGATTGCAGTTCGGAATCGTCTGAAAATTGTTGGTGGCTCCATTCCTGCTAGCACTCAGACAGGAATGGTTGAGAGTTATAAGTCACTATAGGCTTAGATCTCTCGATCCAACGGGCTCTTATTTTTATTTTTAGGAGTAGAAACGAATCGTGTGCGATACATTACACTTTTCAAATCGGGCTTAAATTCAGAAAGAAAAAGAAATCTGCAATTGTTTTTATTTTTATTTTGGACAGCTTAAATGAGCAGATTTAACAATCCACAGTTTTCATAGTCCTAACTTATTGAAGCTGTAAATTCATATTTATGTATATCATATATCAATTTTGTTATTTTGCCAAACACTTATCTATAAATAGAAATGAAATTCGGTATGAACATTGCTTATAGCACGCCTCCATACACTGAAAGGTGATGAAAATGTTTTTTTGTATAGGTATATTAGTTATAGGCTCCAAAACATTATTAATTTTTGCTCATTCACAGCTTTCAGGATTATTAAATTTTGAAAAAAAAAACAATATTGGGAGGACAATTAGCTCTGGCGAACACTTCGACTTATTTTATCTTGTTTTACTTTTTTTAAATAACTTGTAAAATTTAAATTCGCCTTTGTTTTATGGAGCATAAGTTGAACCAAAACCAGTAACAGCGTGCAAAAATTAGACGTGGATTTGTCGCTTTTGGATAATATAAAAGGTTTGATAAGGTTTAATTTTGTATCAATTTTAGACTAAGCTGGAATTCGAATGCATATCTTTTGGTCTCGAGGAGCACGTTCTATTAGTATTGTCAGTAAGTAATTATACTTTCAAACTTTTTAGAAAGAATAGTAATGAAATGACTTTTGTTGTTTGTATTGGCTAACAACGGAGCTGAAGCACACCGTCGTAACTGTTTTGAGGCTTTTATATTTCTTCGTTGGTTTTTGTAACCATCATGAATGAATTATATAATAGGGATATTGCACTGCACTCACGAGAGATATTGTGGAGTATCAAAAATAAACAATCGTGTCATTTTTGCATAAAATAGTTGTTTTGTTTTAATTAATTTTTAATTTTCAATTCAACTTATAACTATCTTTAAGATAGTCAAAAAATTCATGAAAAGCTAGACTACCTTTCATTATATTTACAACTAACTTATTGGCTCTAGTCGGGCGCTCTAAGTTTAAGTATAAAATGTCTTCAAATACTAATGCATTTCGGCATTGTGATAAATGTATCAGACCAAAACCATAAATGTTAAAAAAGAGCCAAGTTCTTATATACAAAAACCTTTGTGTAACAAGTCAGCCGTGAAAAGTAATGAGATCTAAAAGTACGCCAAGTTCTTACTTTATGAAGATTTAATACCGAATATTTAAAGTAGAATAATATTGAAACAGCTACAATGTAATAGAGAAATTTTATTATTTAATGATTACTGACTAAAATTTGATGGGCTTACTGGTCAAGTTTTTAAAACCGTTTGAATTGGGCATAAAAAAAAACTTGCCAAGTAAGCCAATCAAATTTTACTCAGTAATCATTAAATAATAAAATTTCTCTATTACATTGTAGCTGTTTCAATATTATTCTACTTTAAATATTCGGTATTAAATCTTCATAAAGTAAGAACTTGGCGCACTTTTAGATCTCATTACTTTTCACGGCTGACTTGTTACACAAAGGTTTTTGTATATAAGAACTTGGCTCTTTTTTAACATTTATGGTTTTGGTCTGATCTCACTCCTTTTTGCAAAGATTTAAATATTTTTCCATGTCAAAATCTCGAAAGATACGGAAAGATAGAAGGGTGGACTCTTCCTACTAAATTCAACTTAGTTTATAGCTTCCTATTTCTTTTGGTATATTTTCTTTTTGTTATTGGTTGTTTTGATTTGCGCTTCAATTATTTCTTCTTATCCTGGCAAGATACATAACACTAACATACCTACCTTAATTACAGTAATCGGAAGTGCTCCATATAAATTAAACATAACACGCCCCCTGAATGGAAAACCTCAATTTTTTTTGTTGGTCCTTTATATGCGACTTGAGCCCTACCGTTCTACCAAATTTCATTGTTCTACTGCAATTGGAAGTGCGCCATATATAATTTACATCAGTTCTGAGGAAGTGGGCGGATACCACGCCCCTGAATGGAAAACCTCGATTTTTATTTTCGGTCCTTTATATGCGATTTGAGCCCTACCGCTCTACCAAATTTCATTGTTCTACTGCAATTGGAAGTGCGCCATATATAATTTACATCAGTTCTGAGGAAGTGGACGGATACCACGCCCCTGAATGGAAAACCTCGATTTTTATTTTCGGTCCTTTATATGCGATTTGAGCCCTACCGCTCTACCAAATTTCATTGTTCTACTGCAATTGGAAGTGCGCCATATATAATTTACATCAGTTCTGAGGAAGTGGGCGGATACCACGCCCTTGAATGGAAAACATCAATTTTTATTTTTGGTCCTTTATATGCCACTTGAGACCTACCGTTCTACCAAATTTCATTGTTCTACTGCAATTGGAAGTGCGCCATATATAATTTACATCAGTTCTGAGGAAGTGGGCGGATACCACGCCCCTGAATAAAAAACCGCTAATTTTATATTTTTTTCTTCGAATGCAATTTGAGCCTAATCACTTTACCAAATTTCATCGTTTTACAGTAGTTGGAAGTGCTCCATTCAACCAACCCCAATTCGGAGAAAGTGGGCGGATACCACGCCCCCCGAAAGGAAAACCTTGGTGTTTATTTTTGTTTCTTTATTTACAATATAAGCCCTAGCGGTTCACCACATTTCATCGTTTTACAGCAGTCGGAAGTGCTCCATTCAACCAACACCAATTCGGAGAAAGTGGGCGGATACCACGCCCCCCGAAAGGAAAACCTTGGTGTTTATTTTTGTTTCTTTATATACAATATAAGCCCTACCGGTTCACCAAATTTCATCGTTTTACAGCAGTCGGAAGTGCTCCATTCAACCAACACCAATTCGGAGACAATTCGGTGAATGTGGGCGGATACCACGCCCCCTGAATGGAAAATTTCAAATTTTCGATTTTTTCCTCTGCTTGCATGACAAGACCTACCGTTGTGCAAAATTACAAGATTCTACGATGTCGGGAAGTGCTCCATAATTTTGATGATCTGTCAGTCAGTCAGTCAGTCAGTCAGTTACGGTTTTTGTGATTTTTGAGGCCTTATATCTCAGGAACCGATTATGCTAGAAAATTGATATTTGGTGAGGCGCCTGTGCCTGACTAGCTTAGTATATATTCGAAATTTTAAGTTTCTGACTTCATTGGTACTGAAGATAAGAAGGGGTCAAAAATCGCCTGAGTTTGTTCCTGTAAAAAAGGGTGTAGTGCCAGAACTTGGCTGGGCACTACCGTGCCCTTTGATACTTAAAATAAATTCCTAGGTAATATTGATAAAAACGTTTTTGTTGACCTTAAACAAAACAATTTTATGGTTTTGATAAATTTGTATCAATATGAATGAATGATTTTGTAAATTTCACAAAATCTGTATAATTTTGCGTGATTTTTTTTCAGTTTAACAAAATATGCACTACAAATAATATTGTCTGTTTAACAAACCAAGTTTTGTTAATAAAACAAAATAAAACAGATATTTTTCTCATATCCACAACTTTTTTTGTGAAGACAACAAAATGTTTGTTGTATCTACAAAAGTTCAACTTTGTAAATATTTGTTAATGTCACAAAATTTTTGATAGTTTTGTTTGTCAATTCAACAGAAAATGAAAACAGTTTTGTTATAATAACAAATATTTTTTTTTATTTGAGGTTAAGTTATATTTAATATTGATAAAATAAAATTGTCATATACAATACATATCTACAACTATTTTGTAATGGATTAATTTTCAGACAAAAAGTTCTACAAATATTTTTTTCATCATGACAAAACTTTTGTTTTTTTTTTCAATCAGACCAATATCAACAAAAAGTTTGTTGTTTAAAAAAGAAAACTTTTATCATATGTACAAAATTTTTATCATTTTAATTAATGCTAAGGCAAAGTTTTAATTCATCGATTATTTTTTTGATATAATTGAAATAATTTAGTTGCATACATTTGTAAACTTTGTAATTTTGACAAAAATAATTGTTGAATAAACAAAATAGGTTTGCAAGTGCAATATCTTCTAGCTACAAAATCTTTAGTCTTACAGAAAAAATGTATCAATAAGATAAATCATGAACATGTTTTGTTATATGATTTTACCAAATAACCAAACCAAAATTCAAATTGATTTTATATACATAGGTATGTAGGGTAATTGGGGTAGTTTTGGGCATAAATAAAGATTGTTTAAAAGATGTACATATTTATGAGTTGTTCAAGACATGAAACATAATAAAATCTTCAACTCATTATGTATCTCATATTTGAAGTCTTTTATTTAAAACGTTGTGTTTATTCATCGAACTTGCTCTTATGTAAATGATTTAGAATTATAAAAATGAATTTTATCAGAAAAAAATGTTTAGAACCATAAAATTCGTGCTTTAAATGGCTAAAACAACTTCGTTAGTGCTTAGAACTAAAAAACGATTACAATGTTATTTCAAAAGCAAATATGAATGTATGTAGGAACAAAAATTATAAATCGTTGTAGTGGTTTAAAAAAAAAATGTTTTATATATAAAATAATTAAAATATTTCTTAGAAAAAATGTTGGTACCTACGTCAACTTTATGGTTTGTATAGTAAAAATTAGATTTGAAAAAAAGTATTGACCCGTTCTTGAGAAATTAAAAAAAACTAATTTTTTTTTCAAAACCCCGAAAATTTTTTTTTTTTATAAATTGATAGTCAATGTTTTTTTTTAACTTTTTAAAGCTTTTGTATAAAAAGTTCATTAAAATCCGTTATAATGGTAATACATATAATAGGGATGGTTAAAAATATCATAAAATTTTTCAAAATTTGTTTTATTAAATTATAGATCATACAAAAAGGAAACAAAAAAATTGTAACAAAATTGTGGGTGCCGTTTTTGGGAAAAATATAAATATAATATGATGGGGACCGTTATTTTATATGAAATAATATTTTTGGTCCTCTAAATTCTGGCAAAAAATTCCTGTATAAAAGTCTTTCATATTGTCTAGGACATAAGATAATTTTTTTCTTAGTTTAAGTTTACCTTAACTTAAAATTACTTATAATCATTCTGTTAATGCTATGTATGTCTTCCCTTTCTGTTGAAGAAAATATGTTCCGTTTTCTGTTGGTCGTAGAATCATGATATGAGTGACATTTATGTATCCGATGACTGTGAAATAGAAATTCATTTATTTCGTTGAACTGAAGTTAGACGAAAACATGCTAACCTCCAGGAATGTGATATTTTTCATAAAAAAAGGATTTGGTTCTCTCTGAAGCTGAAACGATGAATTTTATCTTTAGCGGGCATATATAGGGTTGAAGTTGTCTATCACAAACCGTACTTTGGCCCCTATAGGGGCTGGCCAACCCGTACCAACTTGCCTTCGGTAACCACCGCCCAAAAAAATTTTATGTCACTGCCAACTGGAGGGCAGGAGGAATACGTGTTGAATGGACTCCAGCTGGCTAATCCAAAAGTTGTAGAATACTTGTAAAAGTATCTTTTGATACTCGAAAATTTTTATAGAATCTTTTGAAAACACAAATTATTAAAATAGTTCTGTATACACATTATTATTTATTAATCTCTGTGTAGGTATATATGTATATACATATGTACCTAGTTTGCGTTTGGGAGATCAAGTATATTTAATTTATTTCGTCAAATTATTGCGAATAAGCCTGACTCTATTATTTTCCATTTGATTTGGAATTTCACTATTATGCGGGCGTAAAAATAATTATACCGGCACAAAAATCTTCATTTTTATCGAAAAAGTAAAAAACACCAAGGAAACAAAAAAAAAACAATACAAAAGTCAAATTCAATCAAATTGACACCTACATAAATAGGTGTAACTTAAAAACTTCAACGAAAATTGAAAGTCAAATATGACCATCAACTTATGTCGTTTTTATTTGGCAATCCGGAATCTCTCTCCGATCCGGAATCCCAACTGAAGACTTTTTTTTTTGTTTTTGATTCTGATGATTCTGAAGTTTCTTGTGATTAAACACTTGTGATTGAACACTTTCAGAAGAGTCCAGAAGACTTCCGGATTGCTAAATAAAAACGACATTATACAGATGTGGTTTCTTGATTTTGATTGCCAACTATCAAAAATCACCTAACACGATTCCACCCTAGATTAGTAAGTACAGAATTTTTCGAACAACTTTAAATTGCAATGTTGTGTAGTCTGAATATTATAAATTATTATAGACAGATATGATTTAAGTTTCATGAATGCTGCTTGGATACCTTCAGTTCTTAACTATTAGCCAACCAGATGTGAACTTTAGCAGTCCAAAACAAGTATAAAAAGTACAGTTCAGACATGCCCCATTTCGTCAAATTGTATTCTTAAATTTTTAAGATATCAATAAATTGTTATAGCTTCCGATTGAAGAACTAAATGTCAATTTTCTATGCATAGATAACCATCTTACTTTACTTAAGCAAACTTGCATTCCCTATGACAGAACAGATTTGAATTAAAAGATTAGGTGTAATATGAGGTATTTGAAATCACTTTCTCTTGCAACCATAATAGATTTTCTACTCGTGCGATAACATTATCCTATAATTACAGGCTTGCACACTTGCAGTGAAGTTACTTTTATTTCAAAATTGTATTCAACCACGTTTTGTCTTTTTTTTTCCTGCACATAAACTACCCTCGTTCTTCTGATTGAACCCTTTCATTTTGAAAGGATTGTGAAACAAAACTAATCCCACAGTTGAGCATTTTAAGGATTACCATTATTGCGTTTAGTGATTTTCGATTTATTTTTGTGGATTCGAGCAGGATGCCGTTTAACTACCGGTTGCCACTAATTGCTAGGTAGAAAATTGGAACTGGAAAAGCAATGATGCATTATTATGTTTCACTTTGATATGATTTGCTGGTTGTTGTTCCTTTCGTTCAAATAATTGTTTCCAAGTTAAAAATCTCTCAGAATTTCGGTATAAGTAATATTGATTGTATTTGCTATAATCTAGGAACTTTTTTTTACAAAATGAAAAAAGCAGATGTCGTCTTCTTTCAATGGAAACTCCATCACACTAAGATGTGTACAATACTCGTAAATATTCATTTAATATAATACCAACATTTATTAAGCGTTTTTCTTTTTTAGTTCAGATCAGAGCCTAAATGGTGACATCTAAGTGCTCAGGAGTGTTTCAAAACAACATAGAGCACGCTTGGTTCAGATCAAGAGGATGTTCAGAGCATGCTCGACATGCTCGGACTCTGTTCAGAGCACTATTCTGAACCAAAAAAGAAAAAAAGCCTAATGTAAGCGAAAGGTCTACAAGTCTTATGTTGCGCTATTTTTTATTCAAAAAACTATACTCGCACGACAATGTAAAGGCCTCAAAAAAATTGAAACGGAATTATACTATAATAATGATCAATCATGTTGTAAAAATAATGTTTAGATTTTGATTTTAGGTATTTTTTTGTCAAAAGGTTTACACATTGAACTATTTTTGTTTCATATGGACATAATGCAAAATCTGACTGTTATGTAATTTTAAATCAAATAAAATTATGTTAAAAATAAAATTAGTTCAAGACGGGAATGTTTTTTTGTCCAAAGATTTCTCAAATTTTATTTTATTTAATAATCTTTCTTAATTGTCGATATTACTTCATTGATTCTGCAGATAACAAAATATACATATATATTATTTGAGTAGAAAAGACGTCATTTCATTAAAATCTGTTATGCCGATAGTGAAAAGTCAAAAATCGAAGAAATAGTTTTATGACAGGTACTGTCTATACTCTATAATGTCTTAATTTAATTTTTTTTAAAGGTAAGCGTTTTCGAAAACCATTTTTTAACATTTTTATGGTGGGTAGGTACCGATATTTTTAGATAAAATAAAAAATAAACACAACTTGTAGAAAATGTTAAAAAAAAACTGTTAATTTTAACAGTTAAAAAAATCGACCATTCGGTTTTCGATTTATTCAGATTTAAAAAATGTTTAAGAAAAATATTTGGAAAATATTTATATGTACTTAATATTTTTCACACTTTGGAGGGGCTTTAAATAAAAAATGGCCGAGATTTGTTGTAAAATCGTTTGTTGAAAAAATCGAAAAAAGGAAGACTGAAAATAGTTCTATGGGAGGTACCATTAATAATTAATAATTTCATAAAATATCATCATGGAACAGTTTTTGAGAAAACGACATTTTTGCTTAAACTCAAAAAAAAAATTATGGGAAGTACCGTTATTTTTGGTCTTAAAAAACAATAAAAATGTTTATTGAAAACTTTATGTACCTATGCTATGTATGTACAAAGTTTCAAGAAAATCAAGAAAAATTGAAGTAACTTAAGAAAAATCGAATTAGATTTCAAAATGACTTTTTACTTGAATTTTGAAAAAAAAAATGAATTCGAGATTTTTATCAGTTGACATTACAACACAAAAAAGTAGTGATTGAATTTGTCTGTAGGCCTGTAACTCAACCTGCAGCCTAGAGGAGTATATATTATTTATTCCGAAAGCTGCTCTAATGATTTTGATAAAAAAAAGCTATGTGTAGACCAGTAGACCGTACCAACAATGGTCTACATTTTGGTAAAAAGAAATATTATTAAGGGTACCTGTCATAGATTTTTACTTACGACTTATACATAGGTACTAAGTATAAGGCAACCTATGCATTCGGAAAAAAAATCGAACTCGAGATTTTGATCAAAGTTGACATTACGATGATAGCGAAGACTAAAACAGTGGGTCTCGCAATTATGTCTGTCTGTCTGCCTGTTCGACTACAGCCTAAACTGCTCGGCCGATTTTCTTCAAACTTGGTAGATATGGGTTTTAATCCCCCCCCCCTCCAGAGGTTTTTTTTTTTTTTTTTTTAGGACCAAAAATAACGATACCTTCCATACGAAGTTTTTTCGAAATTTAATAAATGTTTTTTTTTTTCTCAAAAACTCAGACAGATTAAAAAAAAATCAAAAAATTCCATTTAGTTATAGCCAGGTAATGGTTGAAAAAAATTTCCAAAAAATGGTTATTTTTGGTACCCCCCTTGGAACCATTTTTTTTTTTTAGTTTTGATTTTCTCAAAAATGGTACGACCGATATTGATCATTTTTTTATGTTAAGATTTCCCAGCAGTTTCAATATTATTGTGTAAGTATTCAAATTTTCAAAAAAATATTTTTGGATTTTTAAAAAATTTTCAATTTTTTTTTTTTTGAAAACTCAATACATATTTTGAAAACCCCATGCTCGATTTTTTTGAGACTTGATAAATAAAAGTTTCTTAATATAATCTACAAGATATGAGAAAAGAAAATTATTTTACATAAAAATAACGGTACCCTCCATACAAATGTTAAAAAATGGTTTTCGAAAATCGTATTTTTCTCGAAAACGGTGCCGATTAATTCTTACGATCTATAATTTAATTAAAATTTTTTTGAAAACAAGACATTACTGACTGTACCTACCACAGAACGATTTTTTCGAACTTTGAATTTCTCATTATCGGCATAACGGATTTTAATGAAATTTTTTATAAAGAACTTCCTAAAAAGTTTAAAAAACATTGCATTTCAAAACTTAAAAAAAAATATTTTTTTCAATTTTTGGGAAAAAAATCATTTTTTATTGTAAAATTCGATATCTCAAAAGCGGCTTCATATTTTTCTTAGAAATTTAATTCTCATTCGTACAATAATTAAAACTTAAAATTGGCGCACCAAATTTTTTTCTTAAAAATGTTTTAAAAATTTTGTACATAAAAGATTATTTTTTTAAGGACACGACTTATAATTTTTGTTCTTGCATAAATTCATATTTGCATAGCATTTTGTTTTTATCTCTTACTTCTAAAAGAATTTTATTCTTATGAACAGTTTTCTTTAATAACTTTCGTTTTTAAAATTTCTAGTCTATTACATAGTAGAAAGTTCGTGCGACCCAGTCGTGCATTTTATTTTTTTTATTTTCAACTTTCTCATTGCCGACTCTATCGATTTGGATCGAAATTTTCATACAGGAGCTTTTTTAATTTTGAAATATTATTGTATACCGAAATGTTTTCCTTAAATGTATTTCATTTAATACTTAAAATTTTCATTCCATTTCTTTATTTTAAAGAAATAGATATATAAAGAATTAAGTTATTAATAAAATTCCTCTAACATTTTAGACATTTTATTTGCATATGTCTGTTTTATTTTTAAACTTAAACAAACTTTTGACTAAAATAATGCAAATTTGAAAACTTTTCTCTAATAACATCCATGTTTGTAAACCTATAACTAATAAGTATAACTAGTTTTCTTTAATAAAAAAATAACAATAAAATTACTATAATTCAATATAATTTTTGAAAAAATTAAGCTTTAAGCCACTCTATGTGAAAATTAATATCTTTTTGCTGATGCTAAAATTCACACAATTCATTCGAAACCTATGAAAAATTCTTAAATTTTATGTCTAAACAAAGGGAATGAATTCTCGCTCCACAAAATGTTGAATAACTCGATTTACAGAATGAATTTCTTCGCAGTACCTGACAATTCACTTCCGCCAAAGGCAATCCCAGTAAGTTGCGTACCTATAACTTACATACTCGTGTGTCCTTATGATGTGTTTGTTTTGTAGGTATACTAGATACCTTTTTTTTTATTAATTCCACGTACACCTGCGAATCAATGTTTCACAGTCCCAAAGGATATAATGCGCGAAAACCATATGGGGCTGAACCCACGTTCTATCCAAATAGATAAAAACAAATTTTGTCAGTGTGAATAACACTCCTTTACATTCTACGCAAAAATTTTAATTTCGCATTCGAGTTGTATTTAAATTATATTGCTCCCTGTAGAATAACATTACCATCTTATAGATACAATACTCGTACATCGAATGACTACATGAACCCCAAATTTTGTTTGCCAACCAAATGATTATTTATTTTTGAGGGTTGTTAAATTAAACTGCATCTGATATGTTGCTATTCAAAGTTAATTTTATTTACAGTTTGTCAAACACATAATGAACAATATATTCATAACTCAGGAAATGTTGACACTCGAGTGCATCGGTATCTCAGATGTGTATTCGCTGTTCAAATTGGACAAAAATTGCCGCAAAACTATAGAATAATTTACACAGTAAGGGTCAGTGCTGGCCGTATATACGTCATTGGACATTTGTTGCATTTGTCCTTTGCCTGTCCTGTTTTCCGATAAGATTTTTTTTTTAATAAAACGCAAACCATTTTTGATGAACCTATTTTTTAATGACTCGGCCAAATATGTCGACTTAACTGGCCAATACCCCTCGTTCAATATTAGCTCTAAGCACCGCTAACTGCGCCGGGTTGTTGACATAGACAAATGATTTAACGTAGCCCCATAACAAAAATCTAGCGGTGATAAATAACATGACAGCGATAAGCGACAAATCAACAAGTCAATTTCTCTATGTACCTATCTAACAGTTTCATCGAATGGGGTTTTCGATTGTTATATCCGCTGTGGCGCGCGCCGTTTTGTTGTAACCACATATCATCAATGGAGTTGGTTAAAGAAATATCGTTGTCTATTTACTGTAATTTTCATCAAAAACCTGTCCAATAACATGAAAACCACTCCATGCAGTTATTGTTTGTGGATGAAGTGATTCTTGAAGCACATGAGGGTTTTCACCTGACCAATAACTCATATTGCGTTTGTTGACGAAGCCGTTTAGCCAAAAATGCGTTTCATTTCTGACGAAAGAAAGTTGCCGTCACCCACTCGGAATTTTGGTAATAAATTTTAATTATTTGCAAACGTTCTTCATTCGTGAACTTCACCAAATGTTGAATATTATTTTTACTCAATATTTTGGCATTGAGAGTTTGATCATTGGTTAAATGTTGAAGTGAAAATTCAAAGTTATCAAGTCCCAAATAGAAAACCCTTTAATTCAATGATTCCACACTTAAAATTTTAAATGTAATGCATGGAGAAAGTCTTCCGCGACACCTTTGTACATAAGTAATGCTTCCCGATGATTTGGAAAAGGTTTTCTAACTGGTTACTGAGGCTTAACAAAATTCTTTCAAGAGGTGAATCTCAATGTACAAGAGATGAGATCACAAATTTTTAAAATCTTCATACGTGCGCATCATTTTAACAGAAATTCAGTGATAATTTGTAGGCAAGTGTATTTGAAAACAAGTTAATCGACAACTTCAAACTATCTCTTAGGCTAATTCTACCAACTACTAAACGATTAACCAGACTTATTGGAGGACAATCCACTGATTCAACTAGCTTCATCATGTTACCCACTACAGTCATGAGGTTAAAAATTGGCTTGATGAGAATGTGGTGATCGCAGGGTTCGGACTTCATAAATCGCAGATCGCAGTAAATTGGCAAAGAAATCGCAGTAAAACCAAAAAAATTTTATTTTTTTGAACCAAAGTTAAATCACATTTAAATCATCGTTGATTGTTAAAACAACATAAGTGATGTTTTAATTTTTTATGGAAGAAAAAAAAAACATATTAAGAAATCCTTAAAAAGTAGAAACACTCTTATAAGATTTTTGGGTTAAAAAATGACAATGACTACAAGGCCAAAAATGTATGATTTTTTGTATCTCTTGTAAAAAAAATTAAAATTTCAGTTATGTTGTTTTAAGAATCACCGATTCATTTACATAGTATTTGTGAACAAATATACTCTTACTCGATAATGAAAATGTATAGTTTTAACAAAAATATATCAAGCCAATTTTCAATGCCTCTTTGTTATGTTTAATTTAAGGGCATCGGTCATCTATGGGTTATATGCCTAGAACTGTGACTTCAGGAAACCCCACAAGAAAAAGTCTGAAGCGGTCACGTCACCTCTGCGAGGGATAACCTTACCCTCAAATCGTTCATGCAGAATGCCAATCGCGGCGTCTGCTGTGTGCACGTTGCGCTATCCTGCTTAAACCGTCGACAAGAAATTGGTTATCATTATCATCGTTCTGTTGGCCTCGCTATTTCATTTTCGAAATAGTACGAACCAATAGCGCGGCTTGCGAACAATTCACACCAAACGGTAACCTTTGAGGATGCATTGTCACTTAGTGAAACTCTCGGGGATTAATGTCGTGTCATATACTGCAATTTCGCTCATTCACACAGTCCCGATTCAAAATTGATCAAGCTGAAGTCTGGGAAAGGCCGGATTATTGTGCGTGGTGAGCAATCGATTGCCTTTTGAGTTTTGCTGTATACTTTCACGCCGATGTTCGCTGTTGATCTTGCGTTCCTTTGACGTACGAATGTTGACTTATTGATTTTATTGAATTAGTCGTCTCAAATTAAGCCACCAAACGTTGAAGGATTGACTGTGAAGGGCCACCACGCCTACCATAAAATGGGCGCAACGCGTGCAAAGTTTTCACTTACAAAAAATCATTTAGATATATACATATAAAGGAATATTTTATTTGGAAGTGATGTTCAATATAGTGTAACTTATCATGGTAATTTGAGATCAATAACTGGATAATAAACAACAGATTTGACAAATGTCAGCAAAACAACATGGCCGCCAAAATCGACCCGCGCCAATTGCAAAAACGCTTTATAAGATTTAAACACTTCTATAAAAGCTCTTAACAAAGTTTCTCCCAATAATATTAAAAGAGATATTTACGTTAAGAAATCCTTTGAATCCTTCTTCGTGTATTCGTATCGTGAGTTGCCTTGTTTACCATTAGATCCTGCAATATCTAATCTACAAATTATATTTCATATGCTTGGGATACAAAAAATTAATATACATATGAGTTTATAAACTTTCCGCTTCCCTCTATCCTTCCCTTTGATATCGACTATACAGAATATCTACTAAATATATGCACCTTTATTTTTACCGAAGATTGAGTAATGAATTCCTCGTATGACTTCGAAATGCCTGACCACCACGCCATATTAAATGTTAGGATTTGAGTTATCTCGGTTTTTGGTCTTACATAAAAAATGATGAATATAAACATTGTTAAGACTAATTTTTCGAACAACTTTTTGACACATTCTTACCAAATTCGAATTTTAAAGGCGTAAAGACGTGATTTTTGCCACTCTCCAGTTAAGCTTTTGAATAACCGTACACCATTTTGGCACTTAATGTTGTTTATACACGCAATACATGTTTTACTAATTTATATTTATACCCCATTGTGGCACGTTGCAGAATGCAGACCACCGCGTACTTGTAATAGTTTTGAGAAATAATGTATGTCCGTAGCTTATATTTCATTAATTCATGTAATATGAACTGACGGATAGGAGATGGGATCTTTTAGATTATTTCATTCCATAAAATACCTCAAGGCTCAAGATCTATAAAGATTTCGAAAATCAAGTGCTCCAACAGAGAAATGGCCTAATGCGCATCCCAATCCCAATACTACACTCTAGATATGAACATCAAACTTCCTTTGCAACTGTTTTCTTTAAACTTTTCCCAAAGCTAACAAATTATTCCAAGACATTCATTTCCTTCCTGCCGTATGCCTTTAATCTTTGCGAACAACAAAAAAAGGAGTGACGGATGAAGTAAAGTTTCGCCTGCGGCATATTCCATTAACATAGGATTAAAGACAATTCCAAGCTCGAATAGCTTCCGTCTCTTCATTTCCATATCAAAGAAAAGTTGACTAAATGCTTTTCTTTTTTTTTATAGTAATAATATATTGTCTAAAAGTTGTTATATGTATTATATTTTTTTGCATACAGTTTTGCATGGAATAGAAAAGAAAACTGAATTATGTATATACTGAATTACATCATATCGGTATATGATTTGTATAGAGGTACTTGCCGAACTAAAACCTCAGATTGAAAAACTCTTTATCTATTAAGAAAATAAATTGGAAACACACAACAAGATTTAATGGAAGTTATGTAAATCCAAGCCTAAGGGTAGGTAGTTAAAGGGGTGTCATTGGTTAAAAATTTGTTATTCCATCAGCCTTGGAACTACTGTGTATTTAAGCATTTGCCTAGAGGTGGGGTTGAATAATATTTGAAAATAAAACTACTTCAAGGAATGCCTCTTTGACAAAATGCTTACCGATAAAATAGATTTTTAGTTGTTGTTTAATGCAGAGGATAATCGATATAATGACAACAAAATCGGCACTGGGGGAAATTTAAGTTTAAATTTGGTGTTATATTAAGATACGATAAAACTATTGCCAATCATATTGTTATAGGTCGATCGTACTTCTTATTAACATAGGTAGCGTGAGTATAACTAGCTGTTTGAGCTGTATATGGCCATACCAGTCTTGAAGATAAACCTTGCCCTCGGTAATCAATCAATCAATTTCAGGCAAAACACATTCGTCAATACGTTCGGTAACGTAATCCATTCACTGAAATGGTCTTCATCATTATTTTCAAATAATATATGGGTCAATCCTGTGATAAACCCTAGAAACCACATCAAACTGATACTTGCAGTAAATGAAAAGATTGTTCAACTTTTAGTATTTGTTTCCTTACATTTCCAGATAAATCAAAGGGCACGGTAGTGCCCAGCCAAGTTCTGATGGCACTAAACCCTTTTTACAGGAACAAACTCAGGCGATTTTTGACTCCTCCCTATCTTTAGTACCAATTAAGTTAGAAACTTACAATTTCAAATATTTGCTAAGCTTGTCAGGCACAGGCGCCTCACCAAATTTCAATTTTCTAGCATAAGCAGATCCTGAGATATAAGGCCTCAAAAATCACAAAAACCGTAACTGACTGACTGACTGGCAGATCATCAAAATTATGGAGCACTTTCCGACATAGAGAATCTTGTAATTTTGCACAACGGTAGATCTTGTCATGCAAGGAGAGAAATATTAGAGGGGCGTGGTATCCGCCCACTTCCTCAGAACTGATGTAAATTTTATATGGCACACTTCCGATTGCAGTAGAACAATGAAATTTGGTAGAACGGTAGGGCTCAAATTTCATATAAAGGACCAAAACTAAAAATTGAGGTTCTCCATTCAGGGGGCGTGGTATCCGCCCACTTTCTCCGAATTGGTATTGGTTGAATGGAGTACTTCCGACTGCTGTAAAACGATGAAATTTGGTAAAGTGGCAGGGCTTAAATTGCATACAAAGAAAAAAATATAAAATTTTAGGTTTTCCATTCAGGGGCGTGTTATCTGTCCACTTCCTTAGAACTGAAGTAAATTATATGGCCCACTTCCGATTGCAGTAGAACAATGAAATTTGGTACAACGGTAGGGCTTAAATTGCATACAAAGGCCCAAAAATAAAAACTGAGGTTTTCTATTCAGAGGTGGGGTACCCATACCCACCCACTTTCTGAGAAAATGTTTAATTTATATGGAGCTCCGATTACTGTAGAATGATGAAATTTGGTAGAGCGGTAAGTATAGCTTAATGAACATTCAAAGCGAAAAATAGAAAATCTAAGATTTTTCATTCGAAGTTTCTTTTTATTGTCATTTTGAAACTATTCATGCATTTTGAAAATCCATGACTTTTCTTAGAACTAGAGTGCTCGATTTGGTACTCTATGTTATGTACGTATGTTAACATGAATGAAAAAAGGAAACATTTGCATACCTGGAAAAATTATGAGTTTACATAAGAAAAATTTTAACTGTGATGTGAACTATAATCAAACCACTAATTAGACTATTAATTGGTGGCCTACCTTCATTTTAAATCTGAAAAAAAAGGAGTTAAAATTGCAACAAAAACATCATAGCATCCTCAAAAATTATTGTTTTTTATCACTTTGAGCGGATTTAAGTACTAGTATTTATAATTAAAGCAGGTATGTTAGTGTATTGTATCTTGGCAGGACAAGAAGAAACAATTGAAGCGCGAATCAAAACAACCGATAGCAAAAAGAAAACATACCAAAAGAAATAGGAAGCTATAAACTAAGTTGATTTTAGTAGGTAGATTCCACCCTTCTATCTTTCCGTATCTTTCGAGATTTTGACATGGCAAAATATTAAAATCCTTGCAAAATCTTAGATTTTCTATTTTCACTTTGAATGTACATTAAGCTATACGGCTCTACCAAAATTCATCATTCTACAGCCATCGGAAGTACTTCATATAAATTAATGAATAATGAAAACAAAAAATCACCCAACACCCAATGTCCGGAATTTTGTACTAGACGTTCCACTGTGCGCCTGTGCTTGACTAGCTTAGCAAATATTCGGAATTTTAAGTTTCTGACTTCATTGGTACTGAAGATAGGGAGGGGTCAAAAATCGCCTAAGTTTGTTCCTGTAAAAAGGGTGTAGTGCCAGAACTTGGCTGGGCACTACCGTGCCCTTTGATACGTTAAACTATCCATACATACTCGTACCAGAACTTGAATCAGAAATCTTAATCTTAATTAAATCTTTAAAATAACCTACAATCCAACGAAGAACAAGTTTTGAAATAAAGTAAAAGAATTCTAAGACATACCAAGCCGCTCAGTGGCCCTCACGACATAGGAAAGACAAATTTTAACAGTGCTGTTTCTCTAAATTGTTTGGAGAGTGTAGAAATTTACCTCCGATTTATTGAATAGAAACCCTTCAGTTTATTTTGTATTAATAAAATCTTATTTAGAATTAAAAAACAAAAAATATAGACAAAATACTAAAACAATTTAAATATTCCGTCTCCCACACATAATCGGACACTTGCCACTGATGCACTGTAGGGTGCTCAGTAACAGTACTTTTCCCATGAAAATTATGCTCTATCGCGATCCATATTCAGTTTGTTTTTTGAAAAGTTGTCCGCTAAACCTAGCTAAATAGCCCGAAAGGCATACAGACATCAGTTGACATACAAAAATTGGTTATAACGCATAGTCAGAATAAAAAATCAGTTCGCGAAATAGCCAAAATTGTTTAAGGAAGCCATTCAACAGTTTAAGAAAGGACCATGTAGAAATTTGGATACGTACAAGGAAAAGCTGCTTGTTCCGTAAATCAAGGAAAATCCTTTCTTATCCTCGGAATCTCAAAAGCTTTTCTTTTTTAAGCAGACCAGGAGTAAGGAAGTGAGCAACGAAACAATCCAAAGAGTTCTGCGAAAACAAGATCTGAATGCCCGCGTAGCCCGAAAGAAGCCATTCATAAGTGAATTCATAAAAATAGAAAAGAAAGGCTCAAATTTGCTAGGGAACATTTAAATAAGGATACTTCATTCTGGAATAAGGTGACAATTCTTAAATTTTTAATGTTTATGTACGGTTGCACATTTTAATATCATAGAATAGGTTTTGTTCACGGATGAAAGCAAATTTAACTTGAAAGGATCAGACGGACGGATTTTTGTATGGAGAAAAGCAAATGAAGAATTCTCTCATAAACATACACGGGCAGCTGTGAAACATGGTGGTGGGTCGGTCATGTTATGTGAATGTATGTCGAGTGCTGGTGTTGAAAACTTACACTTTGTGGAATGTAAAATGGATCAAAAGGTTAACATCAACATTTGACAGCAACATTTGGGGCCAAAGTGTCAGTAAGCTTGGAATAGAAGACAATTTCATCTTCTACCAGGACAACGACTCCAAGCATACATACATCTTACACAGCAAGATCATGGTTGTTGTATAACTGTCCCAAAGTGCTCAAAACACCTGCACAGTCCCCTGACCTTAATTGCTTTATCTGGAATAGCTGCAACATTGTTAGAAGGTGGACGACCTGTACATTCTACCTTGCAAGTCAAAGAAGCACCTGTTTGCAACATCGCCAAAAACAGTGCAATGGCGAAGATTCTACAGATCGTTTTGGGACGAATGTACGATGGCCGACAAGAGATTGCAGGTGTTATGCCCTGCATTTAGGTCGCGAGCATAAACCAGGTTGCACCACCTCAGCTCATTGCATTATGTCGTAACACTATTGCAGAATTACAAGTAAGCTAACTCATCAATCGTGTTTCGACATTGCAATTGGCACAAGAGAGAAACAACCTCCAAATGCTTCGTACGAGTAGACTGTTTGGTCATTGCCAAGTTTCGATTGGAAACATGACTGTTCGGTGAGTTCGCTTTAAACCACGAAAAGTGCGAGTCGTTTTTCATTAAATAATTAAATTCTTAATATTTCGTTCTCTATTAAATAATTAAATACTTAACAGAAGTACTGGGAGAGAACGTTAAAAGATCTTCGTGACAAACTTAACATTTTTGGTGGAACCATGATTCTGTTTTCAGGTAATTTTCGTCAGACTCTTCCAATTATTTCTCGATCAACTGTTGCTGACGAACTAAATGCATGCTTAAAATCATCTAATTTGTGAAAAGACGCTCCATTAATAACTAACATGTGAGTGTTTTTGCAACAAGAACAAATTGCCATTATGTTTTCGAAGCAGTTATTAGATATTGGAAAGGTGAGGTCGCTGCTGACACCTCGACCGGATGAATTACACTACTCACGGATTTCTGTCACTGCGTTGACTCAAAAGAGAAGCTTATTTAGCGTGAACATAGAACAACAGTTCAGAAACTACAATTGGCTGAATGAACGAGCAATATTGGCGGCCAAAAACAAAGATGTCGATGATCTGCAACCATTCAGAATTTTCTTTCTAGAGAGTTGTTTTCGTACAAATCAGTTGACACAGTTACAAACCAGGATGACGTATAGTCAACTATCCTACAGAGTTTTTAAATTCCCTGAATTCGCCTGGACTACCACCTCACAATTTACAATTAAATGTAGTATCAGTTGTGATTATGCCTGGATTGTGTAATGGAACGAGACTGGCTCTAAAAAAGCTAATGAATAACGTCATCGAGGCCAAGATCCTCAAGGAAAAATACAAAGGAGAGGATGTGTTGATCCTGAGTATACCGATGATTCCAATGGATTTGCTATTCGATTTTAAGCGTCTACAATTTCCCGTCCCTCTGGCCCTTGCGATGACTATAAATAAATCGCAAGGCTAGCTGTTGAAAGTTTGCGAAATCAACTTGGAGTTTCCCTGTTTCGCGCATGGGCAATTATACGTCGCGTGTTCGCGAGTCGGAAAACCATCATATTTATATATTAACGCTACGCAAAAAAAAACACAAATAATATAGTTCATCATAGAGCCTTAAGTTGATTAAGTGTATAACTGTGTTGCATTTAATGTAGATACGAATTTTGTATTAAGTTCTGACCACATTTTTCAAAAATATATGTAGGTGATAAGAAGTTCACCGGGTCATCTATGTAGTTTAAAATAAAAATTGAGTTTCCTTATGATAAAATATTATGTTTAATTTTAACACCCCCCATACATTTTCTTAAAGAAAATTCCAATGATTTTTATTTGGGTGGTACGATTATTTTGCTTCTTAAAAACTATTCAAAATGCCCTCAAAAATACGTAAGTTGTCTGCATATTGCATTTTGCACCAACTTGGTTCTTCCTCTCTTTTGTCGTAATGTAATGCTTGATTGAAATCTCAAGTTCAAAATATAATAAAACTTACACAATTATGTATATATGCATTGTAAGTTAGAAAAAATGTCATCGAGCGTACTGCATAAAAGATTTCGATATTTAAAAACTTACACCACATTCAAAACATAAAAATTACATTTCATAATCAAAACAAAAGCCCTCCTTTGATTGAGCTTTAATCCCATTCAACAGTTTACGGGACACATAAATAGTACGTCATATGATTGTGCTTGAGCAATCCAACAAGCTGTCATCTTAGTTCTTTATGAGCTCTTATGATTCATTTATTTTTATACCAAAGGGCGGCATGGCTGTGTCTTATGTATTTTCTAAGTACCGCGGTAAAGGCAAGCGATAGCATTTTTTTTAATTGAAACATTGCGCGTAAAATGCTATTGTGGATATGGATGATGTCATTTGGCTTAAGAATTGTAAATGATTCATTTCGCTCTTCTCTTCTGGATATTGGATGTGTCAAGCTGGCAAGGCAAGCCAAGTGCCAGCGTGCTGTATTCCGAAACACTTTCAGACTTTCAGAGTCAGAGTATCGCTGTCACATTGAATCTAGACTGTTTGGTCAATTTCGTCTGGTTTAGCAAATCAATTAAATCCAATTAATCCCACAACACTCTTAATGAGTTGTAATAGATGGGTGACATAGTGATATGAATTCGTATGAGAAAACGCTTGGATGGAGGCAGCCAGTCGCCTTAATGGCACTGGATAGAACAACAGATTTCTCCATATTATGAATCTTTCTCACGCTACCAGTAAAGGCCACTGTGACTCCCCCGAACTTTTGCATGATTTTCAACTTGTTATGGGCATGTGTGGCATTTTTAATAATTAGTGCAAGTCGAGCAAGTGACTCGGTTCTGGAAAATATTTTGTATGAAATACCATCTGAACATTTTTTATTTATGATTTTCAGAGATACTGAATACTGGCTTTTGCTAGAAATTGTGAAATATTTTTTTGTTCGTTCAATTCATAGCCTAGTCGAAGTGGAAAAATCTTGTGATAGGATGCCATGTTGGGGAAACAAAACAATTTATTTAATTCATTTGTAGTGTAAGCTATCGTCAAGTTTGCGTAGGTTTGTGACATTATGAAACTATTTACGACGCATAATTCGAGAGGAGGTTACGTTTGATTAATTTTAAACAACACAATGCCTGAAAGATATGATTATATCTTTTTACTAACTTTAATATTCCGACACTGAAATGAAATTTAAGCTTAGATAGTAGGTAAACCTTTTCGCTTTAATAGTTCAGTTTTTGATTTTTCATTTATTAGACTTCAAAATAATGCGACTTTAGTATGAAACGTCCTTTACTACTATTAAATAAATACAATCGTTCGCTAAAGTACCACTTGTACCATTATTTCTTTTGTCATTGGGTTTTTCTCATTCGTGATATATGGGTCGTTTGGTGAATTGGTTAATTGATTAATCTAATTTTTAAGCAGGATCATCAATTCAAAACTGGGCGGCTTTTCTGCAAAAAGATCTTTCAGTAGAGATACACTGCAAGACGTGCGTCGCGTCGGTCTTTATCCCTTTCTTTGGACCTTATTACTTTCTATACGGAAGATGTGGCTGTAGCAGTATCAGGACTGTATCCTAACACTTTAAGCCATCTCTTACAAAATATTCTTAGCACTAGTTAACACGGGGGGCAGATCGATCTAGACTGGGCATCCTCTTCTCTCTTCCGAAATTAGAGCGCGTTTTGTCAAAGTTGTTCCACTGACTTTGTTAATACGAAACTAAATACTTGTGTCATATCTTAGGTAAGCAGTTAAGCTGGGAACCTAACATACAAAAAAGAGTTAAAAATCACAAACTTTTCATTTGAGTATTCGTAAATGGGTATAAATATATGGGCAGAACTATTCTAACTTACGGTGTCGGTGTGGCAGTTTGGTAGACTGCCTTGGATAAAGCAATGTATCGCGATAGACTAAACAAGGTCTTTAGAAATGAATGCATATTTACAGGCGGAATATTGCTCCCGCCGGCCGGTCGCTGGATTAGACATTCTACTCCACCTGACATATCTAGATATTTTCAGCAACGGCCAGGCGAACAGCCCTTCGCCACAAAGCCTCCTCATAGTGCAAAAATTAAAAGATTGGCTACTACGCTATCCTGACCTCCAAGTAATACTGACTACATCATCCATTATTACAATTCAATTAAAATTTGAATGTTACCATCATAACTGCCAGACCCAGCTGGAAGGATGTGGAATTCTTAGAAGAACCGTTCGTTGGTTCAAAGACAAACGATGAGGTTGGTGGAGGTTTGTACTCTGATAGACTAAATTTAAGCCTTAAAGAAGTCTTATCTTGTTTCAAAGAAAACGTGATATCAATTTCGGATATCAGCTTCTTCATTTGCTTTGACAGTCAAGCGGCTATTAAATCTCTGGACTCTGTCTCTTTAAGGTCTTGTATACATTCCCTAAATGTCGAACATCTCTGTTGGAGATGCTGCAACAGTGTTTTATTTAATACAAACCTTTTGTTGGGTGCCAGGCCATAGGGACATTTTAGGAAATTGTAAAGCTGGTGTACTCGCTAGAAGTGGACAAATATCAACCATGACCAAATACAAGTTTCTTTTTAAAAATGGAATAAAATCAATTTTTTCCATGTATTATGGCTTTATTTGTAAGAGCAAACGTTCCCATTAATTATGGACCAAAACGTCGTTCAAGTGGCTGCCTCGACTGGAGTCAACTGAACCTTGTAAGCGAATAATCCGAGATCTTTGTGCAGAATTCTCCTCAGGTAATGCGTGAAATGTTGAGCCGTTGAGATCGATGGCGAGTTGATGTCCGTGAATTGAGTCTCACACTCTCGGCTACAGCAGTCAAATTCTCGTCTCTGCGCACCTTACGACGACAGAGCAGAGACCATGAGTGTTGTCCACCAGCATACCAGTCTCACGAACTTTTGGCATAAACTTGCGTAGGTACAGCAGGCGCGGTGGGTGCTTCATTTCGGCCAAAACTTCTTTTCAAATAACGCACTGTTTGGGTCATAAAGCACTCACTTTGGAAATAAGTTTTCAATATCTTCCAACGTTGTTCAAGCGGAGGTATGATACTGACTTGCTGTCAAGATTTCTAGCGGGAAACAGCTGTCAGTGTCAAAATAACCTATGATTTAAAAAGAAACCACTAGATGACCTGTATACCCATCATGACGTGTAAGCTTTAGCTTAAGCAGGGGAGTACCCCTTGGCATAATGGTTTGTTCGTTGGTGTGTTATGTAAAAGGTCTTAGGTTGAATTCTCAACAGCTGCATGCAAGTTTTTTCAAGGGTGTATATATTGTCAGGAATTAATAAAACCTTAGAGATTGTCTCTTGTCATTAAAAGTGTTGCTCATTACCCGTTCGGAGTTGGCAGAAAATTGTAGGTCTCCTCCATTCCTGGTTACACGCACACAGAAACAGTTGAGAGTTGTAAGTCACTAGATCCTGGTTCTCTACGAGCTGTTGCACAACCTTATTTATTTGAGAAGTTTCAGAGAGAACAGACCTTAAGTGGAACAACATCACTACTTGTTTGGCGAATTTTAGAATATAGAAGCAATAGCAAAAGCTTACTCCTCGCACAACGAAATCTTATGAAGCAGAATAGTTAAAAAAAAGGACAAAAGAAAAGAGAGATGTCAAATAGGATTGGAAATTTCTAGGTATGTATATGTGGCCACGCTGGATCTAAAGATTGAATTCAGATGGAATCGAAGTGACAGTCTAGTTTTAATTTGGAGTCGAAACAGTCTGAAAAAAAATGCACACCCATTGCACAAACACATCAACAACCAGCTGTGAACTCGATTTTGCAACTCGTCGATTTAGGGTTGCATATCTACCTACATATTTTCGATTCGATCCAGCCCGTCTAGTGGAATCGGATCGAGTAATCCAATTTCAATATATATATATACATAAGGAGCTAAATCATGATTCAAATCCGATTCATTATAAACTTAGATATGTATACTTATAAACTTATGAAAAGGACATTTTTCCGTCTCCTTTTTGGATTGTTTTGACTCTTTTGCAATTACGATATTCAAAAAGTCGCACGCGTCTAGATGCATATTGTAAAACAGATTTACCACTATGACAAAATGGCACTTCAATTCACTACACTGAAAATAAAATCTATGTTTATATGATAAAAATGTAGGTTGAGCTGACAAAACTTCTGTCAATTAACGTCCAACAAAACGATTTATCAAATTGATAAAAATTACAGAAATTTGTTGAGGCAACAAACAATATTTTGTTGTATCCACAAAATTAATTTTTCAAGCTAACAGATTGATTTGTTGAAATAAAAAAAAAATATTTTTTCAGTATGACTATTTTTTCGTAAATTCTACAAAATTTATTTTTCCGTTCATCAAAATTCTTTTGCTGTATCAAAAACTGTTTTTGTTAAAGTTATAAAATTTGTTTTTCGTTTTTTTTTTTGTTTATCGGAAAAACGAAATTATTTTGTTGAATCAACAAAATATATTGTCAATTTAACAAATTCCTTTTGTTGAATCCACAAAATTTATTTGTCAGCTTAATAAAAATGGTTTCTTTCAATTTGACAATGTTTTTTGTCATTTTTCCGCAACACTTAACTGTCCATATAACAAAACATGTTGATGATTTATCTTATTTTTGTCAATACAACAAAGTAAAATTTAAAATTTTTCATTTATACCAACAAAATGTTTGTATAATGGATAAATTTAAATGCTCCCTTAATTTTAATTGAAATGATAAATTTCGTTTTTAATATCTGACTACAACAACATTTTTGATAATAGCTACATATATCTCGATGAGTTTGGGGAACTTTGAAAATTTGGTGATTTTTTCAAAATTCTCAAAAATTCAGTAAAATCAATTTGGTTAGAAATATTTCGAGAACTAGACCTAGCAGAAGCTTTTCGTTTGGATGTGTTTATAGGGATTGTCATTATAACAAAAGTGTCTTCATTTTTTGTTAAATTGACAAAAACAATTAACAAAAACTTTGTGAAATTCACAAATATTCACAAAATAGATTTTTTGTAGATACAAGACAACAAACATTTTGTTTACATCACAGAAAAAGTCGTGGATGTGACTAAAATTTCTGTTTTATTTTGTTTTACTAACAAAGCTTGGTTTGTTAAACTGACAATATTAATTGTAGTGCATATTTTGCTAAGCCGACAAAAAATCATGTAAAATTATAATAATTTTGTGAAATCAACAAAATCATTCTTTCGTATTGATAAGATTTAATCAAAACGATGAAATTGTTTTGTTAAAGGTCAACAAAGACGTTTTTATCAATATTACCTAGGAATTTATTTTCAGTGTACTATTCAATATACAGGCATATACGAGTATGTACATATTATGTATATATATATATAAAAATCTGTCAGAGTTTTATTTAAAACTTTTACGTCTGATCATAACCTTTTTTGACAAAATTATTGTTGTTGATATTTGACTTCATAGTATCTATTTTATCAGGTTAACCCTAAGTTAAAATGATATTTCTAGCAAAAGGTGATAAAACAAATGTTGCCTGTTTTACTATCATTTAACACACGCATCACGAAAACTCTTTCCTAAACCACTTACTACCATGACAGCACAATTATGGAATTCAAGATTTGTGAAAATTATAAAAATTATTATAAGCGCTAAAGCAAAACTGTATAATACACTTCCTTTCAGATTTTTATTATCATCACTTTCAATCGTTCTTAACATTCAACAAACTGATGGTCAAAGTTGGAGTGCCTTAGCCAGAAAGAGCGTCAACGCTGACGCACCTACATAATGTAAATAGATGGGGTGACAAACCGCACCTAGCATATCCAGACTCTTGGGAATATAGCCTCAGTATAATAAAGTATTCAAAGGATTATCAAATACACAAAACCTTGGTTATCGTACTAATTAATGCAAGCATTTTTGTATGGGACATGGAGAACAAATCTAAAGGAAGAACTCAGCGCGTTCATCACGCGAGAAGTTAATTAATTGGAAACTCAATAGCTACGTGAGTGTGTGTGTAGGTATTGGGAAAATAAAGGATTGCTTTTTGTTATGTTATAATGTTGATGTGCATAATAAGAATAATTTAATTTTATAACAGGGTTATCCAAATAATTTCATAGTTCTTCACATTCATAGTCGGCTCGTGGCATGAAATTATATGACCAAACTATGAATTGAATGTGAAATGAATTTTTTATTTCCTTTACGAAACATTTGTCACTGAGCAAACTAAATTTTCCAACTACGACCTACGAGTTACGGTTAAGCTAACCATTGAGCACATAAAAAATATTTAAGAGAGATCTTAACATTCATGACTGCAAAATCAAATCTTACCATTCCATGTTATACAATGTGGCGCTCAATTTATAACCCTATCCGAAGATGTTATAATTTTTGCAAATGGTGTCGTCGTCATTCATATTTGACAATTGTGAACTAGACATATGCAATATACAAACACACAAGAAATAGAGTGCTATACTCCGCAAGAGCGTGAAATAATTGTGTCGATTTTTTTTATCAATACTCCGTTGGTGGTGTTAGCGCAGCCTGAATTCCGACGTGCGTCGATTTCTTAATCGAGTATGGGCGCCATTGGACTGGTCGGCCAAGAATATCAAGGCCGTGGCTGCTGATGTTGCTATGAACGAAAAAAAAACATCAACAAGAGGACAACGGGCCACCCAAAAAAAACGCCATCGGGACTAAGCGCTTTACATGTAAATACACCAATTACTTAAGTCTATACAGATTACAGACTTAGCTAAGTCCAGATAATTTTCGAGTCGTCAATACAGCAAATGCCATAGCGTATACAAAGTGCTTTTAGCTATTTGGAAAGAAGTTCCTAAGTCCCGATGTCGTTTTTTTCTACAATTCTATATGGACTTGCGAAAAAAAACACGGCTTTCGTTTCTGTGGCACTGAAAATTAAAATTAAATTAAAGGCAATGATGGCTCATAGTGAACCTAAACATATTGACTAGTTCGAAAACTTACAAGAACTCTTGACATATGGAGGTGATAATTCAAATTTACTTCTAAGAGGCGATTTAAATGCAAGACTGAGTGATAAAAATGGTGCTGAAAACAGTCTAGCTGGAATCAGCAACTCCAATGGTTACAAACTCCTTGAATTTTGTCATTCTTTTGGATTAAGACCGTTCAACAGTGACACAAATGGTAAATTTACGATAAGGCCCTATAAAATCATACAATAAAAAATTTCAACAAACAAGACGGAATAATCAAACTATAGCATATCCATGGAAAAAAACGCATAGCATTCAAGAAGCACTGGCTCGATGAAAGCTGTAAAAAGTAAGACATATCGTCACCTGAGTTCTATCTTGTTCAAAGTCCATTTTGAAAAATGTTGGGAAAACGATTTTTTAACTTCAGAAGCAAAATTTTTGCTTAAATTTGAAAGGAAATACTGTGGCGTTTTTTTCTCCATTAAACTCAATAATTTTTGTTTGTAAAATGATTTATAAATCTATGTTTTATTAAATCCTGAAATAATAAAAAAATAAAATCAAGTGGGATGTCATTTTGGATATTGAACAACGTTGTATGGGCTGTAAACGAGTTGATTAAATTGGTGGATATTGAACAAAAAAGCTAAATATTGAACAAAATAGAAGCACTTGATAACTAAATCATTGAAACTACGAAAATACTATAAAAATAGAACAAAAATTCTAACTCATTCTTTGAGTTAAGCACTAGAACATAATGGGTAATCAGAAAAAAAATATTGCTACTGCTCGGTAGGCAATGAAATTCAAAATTTGTTATAAATAAGTACATGTGTTTTTATTATTTTTCATTAATTATAAAAAGAAATTAACTCAAATAAATATCTTCTTAAAACGAAATTCATTAACGGAAAAACATTTTTTTGAATTCACTTTTTACCCTCCTTTTTTAAATAAATACATTATTAATTTTGCATACAATTTTTAATTTAAATTTTGTAATTGTTTTAAACATACTGGCGCAAAATTTTAATTGAATTAGTACGATGCTAAAGCTGTTTTAGTATGATACTAGAATTTGCTAATATTGTAATCGAATATACGTAGTCCTGCCATAAGTTCTGTCCCTTACAAAAACACGTTTTATTTAAAAAATAAAAAAGCAATCAAACTTCTTTTTACGTCATTTATTAAGTATTAAATTTACAATATAACAGCCATATTTATAAACTCATTATAGTGAGTACATAAGGCTATGCAACCCTTATAATGCCTCTAAACGCAAAATCGTTATTTATAAAACTTATTTGACGTTGAATAGAAGCATTATAAGCTAAACGACGCGTTTGGAGGTTGAATAGTGCCTACATAAGGACATTTTAGTATTGAACTGTCACATTCACTTTGACATTACATTGAATTATAAAGATTATCAACAAAATAAAATGCCTTTGACTTGATATTGAAACTAAAACTTTGTGTTATTTTTATTTATAGAAACAAAATTGTTATACTAATATATTAAAAACAAATTGAATTGAAAATTATTTAGAATTAAATAGATAAATATACTTGTTGGTAATCTCTCTCCACGCATCTTTCTTCATCCGGTGTGTTAGTGTTGTAATTTTTATTTTGCATTATTGAATTTTATCCTCAAGAACTTGTCTGAGGAGTGTTCCAGCTAGGATGAAACGAATAACAATTTGATTTCCAGTATTATGCTAGAGATAATAACATACTTTATCTGATGAATCAAAGTTAATTGTTCGAATTCTTTTAGCTTTTAGTAGTTTCGTTTTTGTTTATTAAATTCGATAGACAGACAAGATGTTTTTTTTTTGTTTTTTGACAAACAGCTGAGTGTTATGAAGGCTAAATGTAATAGATTCTTACTTTTTGGTACTTTATTTGACACAAGCTCATTATAACTATGCAGGGTAGGCAAATGTTTTATACATATGAATTTGCATAGTGGACGAATAAGTCCTTATGCATTGCATAACTATTCACGAGTTTAGCGAATTCTAATTAATACGGCTGTAAATATATAAGAAATTATTCAAAATGCCCCCCCTTAGCCTTCAAACACTTTCTTAAACGATCCGGTCACTCGTCTACGCCACCGCCGCACGCACGACTTCCAGTGGAAACGAAGCTACTGCCTTCAACAAATCAGCTTTGAGAGCCTCAATGTTTCGGTGAGGCTTGCAGCAAGCCTTCTCCTCCAAAATATTCAGCGGATTAAGATCGGGGCTGCCCAGCTGGCAAGTACTGGATATTTCAGCAAGATTCTGCGCCGGCCCACAAAGCAAAAACAACACAACTATCGCTTAAGGACATTTTTCCAGAGTTTATTGCCGCAGAAGATTAGCCCTCGGGCAGCCCCGATCTTAATCCGCTGAACTACCGGTTATGGGACATTTTGGAGGAGAAGGCTTGCTGTAAGTCTCACCGAAATATTGAGTCTCTCAAAGCTCATGTGTTGAAGACAGTAGCTTCGTTTCCACTGGAAGTCGTGCGTGCGGCGTAGACGAGTGGCCGGATCGTTTAAGAAAGTGTTTGAAGGCTAAGGGGGGGCATTTTGAATAATTTCTTATATATTTATATTGTAAATTTAATACTTAATAAATGACGTAAAAATAATTTTGATTGCTTTTTTGTTTTTTAAATAAAACGTGTTTTTGTTAGGGACAGAACTTATGGCAGGACTACGTAGCATCATACTTTCTCTACCCTTTTATTAAAGTTAAAATCGTCGAATACCTATATTATTTTTTTAGTATCGTGCTATTTACAAACGCCACACAAGGTCTGTTTACTTAGTTTTTTGTACGAACTTTCATTGTTTTAGGCGTGTTCAGAAGCAATTTATTAAGAAAATTGCCTTAGTACGATACTTGTTAGAAAATTGTAAAAATTAAGAATGAGTTAGTAAACTACTTTAAAGTTAGCAAATTGTCAGGAATTATCATACCAATACCTTAATAATAGGCTGTTTAAAATTTTACGCCACTGAGTTTTATTGTAATTGGTTTCTTATTATGTTTTCATAAAAATCGTTGTTTTAACCTAGTTTCATACTAAAATAGTTTTAACATCGTACTAATTCAACTAAAATTTTGTGCCATTATGATTTTATTTGCAATACATTGAAAGAAGATCAAATTGTCGATAATGTATTTGTCTACATTGAAAGTAAACTTTTTTCCTGAAAGTAGTTTAGCCAATCTCTTTCACTACTTTGGCTCCGATCTTATCACAAATTTGGAATAAAAATGTCCTATTTCAGAATCTTTCAAGGTCCAAAATGAATCAAATATTTTCACACGTTCGTCATAAAAAAATTTGGTGAAACAATTATGACTGCAACTAACGTCGCAAGCGGATGTCATTTGAATATTGCTTACCACCTTGACGCATTCGTTTTTGTATATTTTGTTTCCACCAAAATGGTTTTCGGTTTTTGTTTTACTCGATCCAGGGCTTCTCTTGGTGTAAAGCATGTAGTTTGTTTAGATGAAACGAAACCTTCTGCTGGTACTACATTTTCCGATGAAGGTACTGAAATGACTTCTTCCAGATAAAGGAGCTATTTATGAATCATAGAATTCTGAAATATCAGATCCTGGATGAGCTGGATTTATCATACTGTTAGCGACAAATATTGTATTCAAAAACTGTCTAAAGATAAAAGGGTTTCTCAAAATACCTTAAAAGCGTTTGAAGATTACGCTCCAACTTTTCGCTTACATTGCAATGTGCTTACAGCTTCCAATGTTATATCAGTATTAATTTTGTGTGGTACATTACAGTGCAGTGATATTGAACAAAAATGCGATTTTCCGTCCGCATAACTTTTTTAATAGGATTTTGTTCAATAACATACAAAACTAAATGGATTAAATATGGATATTGAACAATAAAGAAATACATGGTAGTTTTTTTTAAAGTTAATATAAAATTGTTCAATTTCATACAAAAACAAAAAGCAATGGTTAATTGAATAAAAAAGACACTCAAAATATTTAATAAAGTGGTTTATTGAACAAAATAGTTCTTCATAACTTAAAAACTAAAAGAGATATAACAAAATGGAGTAATTCGAAAGAGCATGTTCGATTTATCAAAACTGCATTTCTAACTCAATTTCGCCAAAAATGGTCTTTTGAACAAGATAGAACTCAGGCGACGATATGTCTTATGATTAACAGAAACTTTTTCGCCAAGGCATGCAAGTTTATAAAAAAAATTTAAAAGTCAATCAGAGCCTTATGTAACGAAAAAAAGAAATTGTAGTTTTTCTCTGAACTGTGATTACCTATATGGTAATCGAACAAATTCAAAGTCCTTTTATACCAACGATATATTTTAATCTTATTACGGATTTCTCTTAACTGTATTTGCGCTAATAATTGATTTCAGGGCCGTCGTATAAATTCTAAGTCTTTTTGAATCCATCTTACTTTTAAAGGGTCGAACGCATTCTCCACTACTAATCTGACCTTATTTAAATACGCTTTTAAATGAATCTTTTTCTGGTTCTTGAATTTCAGTGTATCCTTTCATAAGTCAGGACAGTAAAGAACGCTGGCATATGTGCACCAATAATTGTTGTTTCTTTATTTATAAATAAATACAACTTAGGTTTTAAGGAAATAATCGTTCCTTCGAATTTTACGTTTTTATGTTGATGCTCACGTAGGAATCTTTTAAAACTGTAGCATTATGAGCTGATCCCGAACGCTTTCAACTAATATTTCAGTATGCATGGATCAATCAAGGTTGATAAACAATACTTACAATTAGTTGCATCAACTACATATACTTCCTGAAAAACCACCTACGGCCATCCCTTTCTATTGATATAGTCAATAATTCCATCCGGGGATGGATAAATTGGTATATGAGTACTGTCGATTGCTCCCAATATTTGAGGTACACCGATTTTCTCTTGAAAACCCCAAACTACTACATGACGTTTATGTCCACGTCCACCTCCACATGGTTCAATTTGGGCATCAGAAATTAGTTACTATCGTTCTCTAGCGCTCGCCATTGACGGTAACCGTCTCACCAACGTCGTTTTCAAAAAATTACCGACCAATGACGTCGCTGGCCCAAAGTTCACACCCAACGGTAAGTTTTTGTCGCTGCATTGTCACCTAGTAAGCCTCGTGTGGGATGGTGTCTTATGATAAATGGCAATTTTGCTTGTTAACCCAGCCATTCATCCAAAGATGCGCGTCGTGGTGAAAGATGATTTTTCGACCAACATTATGGTTCTCGTTCAAACGCTCCGCAGCGCAGTCAACGAACAAACATTGTCTATGGTCATGAGCTTTGACTTCCTGGGTCAGTTGGATCTTGTGCAGGTATAAGCTCAAGTCCAGACGCAAAATTCACCAATTTAAAGCCTGCGAAAGGTCGAGTTCTTGTGCACGGAAAGGAATCGACTACCTCGGGTTTTGCTGTACCCTTTCACAGACCATGGCGATATTCTCGTCCGATCTTGCGTTCCTTTTAACGTAAAAATGTTGGCTGATTATCGATTATCTAAAATTTGGCCACCAAACATTGGAGAGCCAACTGTGAAAGGCCACCACGTTTACCGTAAAATGGGACAAAGCGCGCAACGTTTGCACTAAAAAACTCTCATTTTCATTATATAATTTTATCATTTGGACGTGATTTTGAATCGTGTAACTTGCCATCAGTAACTTAATGATAAACAATAGATCTGACAGATGTCCTCAAAACTCTCTTATCTCGTTTTTATTTGGCAATCCGGAAGCCTTCTGGACTCTTCTGAAAGTGTTTTTTTTTTATAATCTACACGCGCTCAAGGGATTATGATTATTTTAAATGTTTGAACACAGCGCGGGCGTGAAGTTAAGGAAGAGAAAGAAGGATAGGAAAGATGTGTGGCACGATGTTCTGAGACTGAAGGATATTTTATCTCCAGGGATGGCGGCTGAACTAAAGCGGAGAATTCCGTGTCTTATTTCTATGTCGCTTATAATTCACATTATTTTATTCGTGTTCATCCTTGTTGGGCATACTAGTTTAACTCAATCACATGTTGTTAGTGTTATGCCTGAACCACATGTAATGAGTAAACCAGCAACTCATTAATGACAATTTTAGAAGGTTTTTAATGGAATTAAAACGACATAGACGACGGCAGGGATCGAACCTGTGATCATGAGGTTCACAGGCGAGCACACATCCATCGCGCCACGGCCACCATTTTAAGCCAAACTCACAACACCGCGCACACAATTTAAGGCAGACTGTCACTTCCATTGAATTCGAATTCAATCTTTCGATCCAGCTCAGCGTGACCATTATACTAGCATCGAAATCCCAATTCTGATTTGATTCGATTCCCTAATCCACTCATGTAAGCGGGTAATCGTACTAATTCGACTAAAATTTTATATTTTAAATGTTTGGTGATCTGTGTTCTCATTACAACTACCGAAATCCTTTATCAACATAAAGTATAACCTTACTCACGTCATTTGAAACAATATTCCTCTACTTATCAGGAGCCCAAAATGCTCTCAAGCGAAATACAGAAGTGGGACTTTTCGGGTATTGTTGTGGATACCTTAATTATTGTCTTCTAACTGTATGAACACTGCATGATAAATCAAGTTCAAATAGAAAGTGTGTAGACTCGGCAGTAGGATACAAGTTTTAAAAAACAAAACATTAAGTTTTATGTTTTACAAATGAGGGAAAATGTTGATTGGCAATGAAAGTGAAACATTTTCCATGACTTGTCAAAACTCTGACGAATTTTAACTTACGCCCAATTTACACAACTGGCAAACTATTAAAACATATATTCCATTTCTTACTTCCTCGTTTAAACAATTTAAATTGTGGAATTCGGTGACAAATAAACTTGACCTTTATGCATGATATCAAACTTGAATTGGGTAAATATCGTGCAACATGAAAAAAATAGGATTGTCCATTCTTTTCTGGAATATCGGTCAGTGTTAAGACAATCTACCATAATTTTTTTACAGTCATTAATGAAAAATTATTTCATCTATTTATTAACCAGTTTTGTTTATATTAATTATGGCAGTCGAGTAAATCTATAATGTGTGTTTTGTGTTTTGACAAATATACGTTAAAACTTGGAGCAGTTTAATATTATGACTTTTTTAGATCTGATAATAATAAAACAGTGATAAGCAAACTAAAGACGGAAATCATCTCAAATAAAAAGTGAACTGAAGTTTTGTAACGCAATTACGAGCATGTCAACAGGTTTAATGAGATATGATGAGCTTTCTTCTACCTAAAATTCACTAGCTCGGGGCCTTAAGATCGAGGAGTACCCGTTACAGAAGTCTTCGAGTTTCGTCTCTGAGCCACTTTGTCGTGTTAAGAAAAGAGACCAAGTCTTTGATCTTCATCTCAGATAGTTCGTTCAAATCGTCGGGGAATAACTTTCCGAATAGTTGGGCTTTCACTCTGGCCAGAGCAGAAGTTGAATGACAGTTTACAGTTGATTGACAGTTTTACAGTTTCCTTTTCCTACTGATCCCCTCAACTACGACAATGAGTATTGTAAGGAATGCTTCGCTGCATGTTCCCTTATTGGCCAGTGTTTACCCCGGCTTTATCTGCGTATTAGAACATTTGTTTTGGGTATTATTATAAGTGCATACATCTTTTAAGACATAATAATAGTTGGTTAAACTGTTCCGCCTAAGGTTGAATCAAGTGAGAAAAATTGAGAAGATTTTGCCCTTCTTAACACCGAAAAGAATGTTAACTTTTTCAACAAGTGAGCTACGAAGGGCTTATCTTTTTCCGGCTAGTTTGTCAATCATTCATTTCCCTCAACTCCCCCGTGACCCAGATAAGAGTGACATTGAGATTAATATTCAGTCTCGTAAATTGTACCAATTTAAAGGATGAAAAAGCCGAACCTATGGCCGAAAAAATGGACGAAATCCAGTTTTGATTTAGATCTATCTAAAGTATTTTGCATGCTTCTCTTATTGTCAATAATTCATCTTGAAAGACATTGGCAAAATCAGGTAGCAGACATAATGACCCAGAAAAAATATCAAAACCTACCACATACTACATCATTAAGCCATCAGTAAGGATGATTGTGCCAAAATCTCTTAACACAACCTTATTCTTCAAGTCCTTTCTAGATGGAAAAATAACTTTAAAATCCTTTCTGATGCCCATATTAGGAGTGTAGTAGTCTGTCTGCTGGGATCAATTTGGAATATTGCTGTTTCCTTACGGTTTGGAAAGCCAAAAATTTGATTCGTTTAGTCTCAACGCACTGCAAGATACTAACTATTTAATATGTCAGTCGAGTTGTAAAAGGTGACGAAAAACGCTTAAAGCATCTGTTGGGCAGGATCGTACAGCCCTAATAGTACCAACAATAGTTGTTCTCACCAAAGCTAGTGTATGCCCTCAAAATCATCATCATCTACAGGCATAGAAAGCTGCGCAGGCCTTTGTAACCCATTCTTAAATATTTATTTTCCAGTTTTATTTAGGGTCAAGGAAAACTCCCAAATATATCTCACTGGAAATCAAGGAAAGAGTTTGGTCGTTGAATCGAATTAGATGGAAGAGCGGTATTTAAGGTTTAGTTTTTAGTAGTAAAAACCATCAGTTCAGTTTTAGCCTGGTTAACCCCTAGTCTATCGTTGTTGTACTGTTGTTGTCATTTGATGAGCAATGAGAGTGACAAGAAGTATAAAGGCTTCTTTCATTTTGGCAGCATTTGTGCTTTTCACAACACATTTATTAAAACATTTAATTTTAATAAAAAAGGCTCAACACAAGTTCCTAAATTATTTAAAACCTTATTTGTGTACCTAAGTCTTTTTCAAACGATGCATCAAATTAACATCTGGTTGTTTTCTTTTCTTAAGGGTTGCATCGATATAATAAGATACAATTAAATTCCTTTCACCTCAAAACACTTGTCGTTTCTTCTACTTTCACAAATATTTACGCATTGCGAGATGTGGATTACAATTAAAGCAAAGGTCTTTATGGTTTTATTATTATTTTTTTGCCACATACATAAATATTTTGTGATAATAAACACGGGATTCTCTACGAGACTTGTAAAAACATTTCAATTCCAATTCAAATTTCTAAGGGATGCTTTCCTCCGGATATTATTGTGTGTGAGATCATGGGGATGCTTTGCGGAAATTGATTGTATACTTAGTCATCTACATACACATGTTAGTACATTTTGTGTGGTTATTTAGGATTATCCTAGTTTCAAAACGACGGAATATTTGGAACTTTTTTCACCCATTATGCAAGTAGATGTTTTTTCGTTTTTCATGTATGTAAGTACATGTGTTACTCATACATGTGTATGTTTGCTCATTAATAAAATAAGAATGAAACTGAAATATGAGCAATGGAAACATTATCACTAAAGTAAAAACTTTATACAAACAAAGATAATTTGTATGCGCAATTTGAAAAACATCACACAATCTTTTAAACCCTTCTTCCACCATTTCACCAGCAGCAACGGCAAAAGGCCTTAGTCCCAAAACACTTATTTAATTTCACTTACATAAGGATAAAGAAGATAATTGGCACCAATTGAAACCGAAGAAATAGGGAGCAAGTACAAGTCCATTAAAACTTTATGAAAACACAATCGTTTCCTTTTATTGCAATAATAATGGAGACTTTAGAGAATATCCTTGGGAATATATATATATTTGTGTAGATAACAGCCAAACGCAACCCCTACACACAAAAAGCCGCATGTTTCGTGGCGAAACAATTTGAACAAGTTTATACCAACAAGCTAAACCAACCAACCAAGCAGCCAACAAACCAACATACATATATATTAAGAGAGGAGTTTTGAAACCGTGAATAGCAAATTAGAAAACTTATATTCCGCATCGTTTGAAGTCCTCACAATTTTATACTTGTAACAACTTTGATAAACTTTTTAAGGATGAACGAAAAATGCAAATTTTCTCGCAATTTTAGAACAACCATCAGACGTTAATTAACTTTCGACAATTTTAAATTTGTTTCAAACAATTAGCCTGTAATTTTCCGTTTTAGAAATTGTTCCGTATTCTAATTGAAGGGATTACTATAAGTCTTCTTTAATATACCAAGATACATTATTATGTGCCTATAATTGTGTCAAAAGTTTAATAAGGCCAGGCGCGCACATTCAATTTTTAGTTTCGCAACTGTTTGGTTGCTAAAATGAAACATATGGGCTTATATGGGACACCGCGCACTTAGAGCAACTCGATTCTCGAAACTAAAAAGTTTGTGTTTTGACACAAACTAAACGATTGCCTTCGCAACAGTTGAGCTGTTTTCTATAGGCGCAAGAGAGAAAAAGAGTGTGAGCGTGAGTAAAGAGTTGCCAGTGCGCGGTTCTCTTTAAACTGGTGATTAAACTTTTTGATTTCGATCACAGTTGCCAGTGCGCGACTAGCCTAAGGGTTTTCGTTCCAAAACGAAAAACCATATTTTCGATAAATTTATTTTTCCACCAAGCAACACTCTTGAATCTAATTTCCTTATAAAAGAATAACTATTATTTTTTCATGTTTTAACACATATGTACTCGTATATTTATAACGAAAATATCATATTAATGGTCTTGAAATTGAAACCGGAAGCAGTTTAACAGAATCAGAGTTGATTAAAGAAGTTTTATTCATAAATTAAAATAACATGGACGCGTTTTGTGTATACCTACGTCACATAAGAACAGAACGATACCAAATACATACATAATAGTTAACAGTCTTTCTTAACGCAATCAAATTCACTTTAAGTATTAAAAGAAACAAAACGGAATCTGTTAGCCCGATTAAATGAGTGGATTGGCGATCGAATCGAATGCGAATTGAAATTTCGATCCGCTGGATCGAAAAATTGAATTCAAATGGAATGGAAGTGACAGTTTGCCTTAAATTGTGTACGCATAGGTATCATTCAAAATGGCGACACCAAGAGAACAAACTAAAGGTTCCTTTTCGCTCTCAAACCAAAAGGTTATATGACTCTTGGTTTAAGCATTGTTATCCTATCGCTCGATGTATAGTGGGATTAAGATAGTCGATGGGTTTTGACATTCTGGATTTCATCCATATTTTGGTACAGTTCTTATAGTTGGCAGTTCTAAGTTCTGTTCTCTAGCCGGGCTT
Organism: Chrysotoxum bicinctum; assembly: GCA_911387755.1. NCBI lineage: Eukaryota > Metazoa > Arthropoda > Insecta > Diptera > Syrphidae > Chrysotoxum > Chrysotoxum bicinctum. Next base: position 180,718,052 of record OU426987.1, read on the forward strand.
CAACCAACAAGCTTCTCCAGTTAGCTCGGTCTGTATCTATAGATGTTTCTAGTTTCGGACGCGAAGTTGGTTGATATCTTCTCCTACATGTGCTCGCCACCTTATTCGTTGACCAAATCGTTATTCTTGTTCAGCCTGGACAGTTCGTACTTTACTCTCTGAAGATAGGATCAAAAACTACCTGAGAATTTTCATCTCGAGACATCTCAAAACGTTCGCATCCACCATTGACAATGTTCGTTACTCTGCACCGTTTTTTAATAAGGGCGGATAGATGTATAAATGGAATAAAACAAGCTGTGTGAGGTATTAACAAAATAATTTGAAAGGCCGATGTATGACATTATGTATGGAATATGACATAGTTCAAATGCACGAATCCGAGTAGTCCAATTTTCGATCATGGATCAGGCTGAATTTTGGTCAATTGTGGTTTATTCGCATAGACTACCGACTTCAAGAAAACCAACAAGAAAAAGCATAGCGGGGTGAAATCGCATGACCTCGGTGACAAAAGTACGTCACCTCTGCGAGATATAAGATATAACCTAACCTTTAAATCGTTCATGCAAAACGTCAATCGTGGCGTTCGCAGTGTGCACCTAGCGCCATCCAGCTGGAACTACATGTCGTTTAGGTTCATACAGTTCAATTTGGGCCATAACAAATTGGATATCAATATCATCATTCTAGAGCGCTCGCCATTAACGCTGACCGCCTCAACAAAGTCGTGTTTCCGAAAAAAAGTACGGACCAATGACGCTACCGCCCCAAAATCCACACCAACCAGTAACTTTTTCAGGATGTATTGTCTGTTGATGAACCTATTTTGGGTTGGTGTCGTCACATATACGGAAATTTGGTTGTTAACACAGCAATATATCCAAAGATAAGCCTCGTCAATAAAGATGATTTTCTGCCAAAACTGGGGTTTTCTTCTAAACGCTTAGAAGCTCAGTTAACGAACAAACGACGTTGTATATGATCGTACACTTTGTACGCGTCTGGTACCAACTCCCGGTATAAAATTCGATAAGTTGAAGTCAGCCGAGTTCTTGTGAACAGAAAGGAATCGACTGCCTCGAGTTCTGCTGTACGCTTTCAGAGAACGCGGCAATGTTCACGGCCGATCTTGCGTTCCTTTAACCTTCGATTTTGCGTATTGATTTCCGAAGCCGCGCCGTCTCGAATTTGGCCACCAAATGTTTAAGTTTCGACTTATAAGGATCACCACTTCTAACGTAAAATGAGAAACGTTTACACTAAAAAACACTCATTTTGAAAATAAAAACTGCCAATCTAGGCAGCTTGTTGACTGGTGCTAGAAAAGTAGCCAATTCGATTTAGTGATCATCCAGACCCTCGCACCGTAAGCTTCCGTCAAATCCCTCAGTCCGAAACCTCGGGATCTAAAGAATTAAACGGAGTGCATGCCACAAAGGTAACCGAAGTTTGCCCTAGAGCCATTTAAATTAAGTCTTTGATTTTTATTTCCGAAAGTTCGCCAATGCCGTCGAAAAACGCATTTCCTAACGATTGTGCCCTAAATTTGACAAGAGCAGGGCATTTGCAAAGGAAATTGAGGACTGTTTCCTTCTTCCGCTGATCCCCGCAGCTATGACAGTGTTGTGAAGAATGCCTAGCTTCACTGCATGCTCTCCTATTGGCCAGTGTCCGCTACGGATAGCTATGATCCTGGCTATGTCTTTAATGGATCTACATATCCGATCAAGCTTTCGGGATTTATTATAGGTGGGCCAAGTTGTTCTAGATGTAATGCAGTTAGTTACACTGCTCTACCTACGGTTTGATTCGGTAAGAAATATTAAGAGAATATTGCCCTTCATAACTCCGAGCGGAATGTTAACTCTTTCCGCAAGTGAGATATTTGTCGGCCAGCTCGTAGGAACCCAGATAAGAGAGTGACATTTTGGTTTATATTGTGGCTAGAAAGTTCATTCCGTCTGGACCATTTTGGAGGATGATGTACTAGAATTAATGGCTTTAACAGCCACCTGACCGTCTGTGATAAAAGCCTCATTACGATTCTGGTTTGGATCTTGTTTCATTAGCTGTAGTAGCAAAGTCGGGTAGCCTATAAGACTTAGATATAATCAGAGCCTCAGAAAAGATGCCATCAGCATAAAGATAGTTGTTTCGAAGCCTTTCATCACGACGCACAGTGGGACGAGTGTATGGAAAAAACGGCGAAATTAATATCTCTTGTTTTAGTGATTAAAACCTTATTATTTCGCTCGTTATCACTTACTTCATTAAATATCGATGTTATAAATCAAAAACTAAATACATAAAACAGCAATAAATGCCCCGCCCAGCTCCCCTCCGAATAAAAGAGTTGAGCAGCGAACTTTTTTTTGGAACTCGAGCTTTATTTTTCTGATCTTGTAAATATTTCTTAAGCTTAATTTTTATTTTCATTAACAAATTTAGTGGTTCAATTAACTTCAAACTTAATGTGAACAATAAGTAGTATAATAAATAAAAAATAATAACCAATTAATCGCTATCGCTTTCTGATGTCCCATCAATATCGTTCAAGTCTATAATATTAACTGGTAGTGTTCAAGCTTCTAAATTATTGGTGAGTAGATATTGATCAATATCTGTGTCGACTTTAGACTAATTTGAGCTCTTGGAACGTATATTTGAAACAAGTGGATCTGAAGTAATTAACAAATGATTAATTAAATCAGTCATTGAACTTATTCTGGAGCACTTTCGACTATGATTTAGCCTGGCTTTTCGGATTTCCTTATGCCTTGCTTCCAATGCTTCTTCAGAAGAACACCAATAGGTAAATGGAAAAACGAAATTATATCTTTCGCAACTGTATTTGGAAAGATACATGGTTTTCGTGTCTTCCAATAATTTCACGAATCTCTCCAAATTTATTTCGCAACCAGTTGCAATCGTCCTTAATATAATTCCGAAGTTGCATATAAGTAATGTAAAATGCAAGGGTTTGCTGATAATTAAAGTCTTATCCGATTTTTGAGAAGAATTTGAAAAACGACGAAAAGCTCCTCTGTTCTGTGTTGCGAAATTAGTTCATGAACGCGACATTTTTTCGTACGCTCGCTGCACTCTTCAAAATTCTTTGACGGTCTACCTTTGCTCGTGCCTGGTAAACTTGGATTATCTGTTATACTTTAACGATTAAGCACATTGACTGGCAACGGAAAATTAAGGGTAAGCCATTGTTCATTAACTTGCATGACTTGCATGAACGTAATCCGTTTTCTTTGTCAATGTTCCCATTTTTGCCTCAGTTTTAGACAATAATACTTAGAAGCGTTCTGAATTTGAAGTTCAATATCTTCACTTGACCCTTCTAAGCCTATTAATTCATTAATTTTTGCAGCAACGGCAATTAATTTCACAGACTTCTAACTTTCAATCGATGTTTGCAATAGGTCACCATTTTTGATTGATGAAGTTAAGCCTACAAAAATGTTAATAATTTAAAAAGCGCAAATTTGCGCAAAGTTTCTTTCGTGATTTAGTCAATAGATATTATAGATCATCATAAAACAAGAAAGATCTCAAGGGGGTTTTTTTGGGGTATTTTAGAAAACCTACTTCAATCCGAAATTAACATTTTTTTTATATTCTAATCAAGCATGCACTTCAGACCTCATATTGAAAAAAACCACGAAATAAACAAAACTTTTTATAGCAGAATCTGATTTCCCATACCTTGATAACTAATTTTATCCATGGTATAATTAATATTTATACGCACAATTTAATTAGCAAAAAAATTGAATTATATTAAAAAACACTTGCTATCACTCTCTGCGAAAAAATATTCACTAGTGACTTTTTACGGGACTGTACCTGTTGCACGAGATGACAATTTCAAATAATTTTAATGCAGTTAGACCCTATATATATTTAAGATGACTTACCAATCAGTCAAAAGTACCGCTAAAATAGTTAGTTTTTTTATTTATTGCTATGGGTCGTCCCACTGTGCGACGCGACGTAATCATCCAAGTCCATTTATGGAAACATAACCTTAAACTCTATACTGATGCCCATTTTAGGGGTGCAAAAGTCAGTGGGAGCCGCAAAGATTTCTATTGGAATCAACTCCCTTTTATTGCTATGACCATAGGTTTGGCAATCCAAGTGTTCGATTCCTTTAGTCTTAGTTCGCTGCAAGATACTATATACAAACACCCATATTAATAAATATGGTTTAGTGAAGGTTTATCGTTAAGCCCTGGACTAAGTGCGAAATTTCATTAATAAAACAAATTTTCTGTTAAGTGACGTTTACTAAGTATGATTAAGTTAAACCACCGAAGTAGGTGGTTTAGCGAAGGAATAAGAAATAGAAATGTCAATTTTTTTTTTAATCAAAAAATTAAAAAAAGTGAGAAGTTTCTAAATTAATTTTGAAAAGAAATAGTAATAATAAAAATGGCACAAAGTTTTAACGATTTCTTGAACCGTTTAGATTTGCTGGATAATCCTAATTTTTCTATAAGAAGATCAAAAATCTATAAACCGCGATATGATCCGATTAAAGAGCTAAGCGAAGAGGAATTCCAAAAGAAATATAGGTTTTCCAAAAAAAAAATGGAAAAACTTATAGCTATAGTTGAAGCAGACCTAAATGCAGACAAAAGAGGTGGACATATTCCTGTGGATTTACAAGTAATGGCTTCTATTAGATACTGGGGTCGTAATGAGGTATAATGATTGACTCGATGTATATAAACATAATCTTAAATAACATTACTCATTTAAAAAAGGTTCAAGACGATTGTGCTGATATCCACGACTTTAGTCAGCCTACTCCTTTTTCTTTTTTTGGTAATATTGTTCATGATGGATTTTTTGATAGAATTTATAAAAAAAAACAAGCAACAGCAACAAGCAATATCCACAATCAGACACAACAAAAGCAATTGACAATCAATTTAGATAGCCACAGAATATAAAAAAGAGATTGCTTACTTTTGTAGAAGATTTTCTTAAAAGGATTTTTGATAAACGTCATTTTACTATTCCGGGAACATTTTGTTTTTATTAATGTAAATATTTAATCCAGGACTAAACTCCTATTCTATGGTTTAGTAAGACAGTGGACTATAGAAGGAATAAGCGTTTTTTATTAATATGGGTGTTATTGTGTAAATCAAGTGTTAAAAGGTGCAAAAAAAGAGCATCAGTTGGTCAAGATCTTAGAGCCCTTGTTGTGCCAAAGCTAGCAGTTCTTTGTACCTTCTTCAGTTTATCGATTTTATATGATTTTGTAAGCGCAGGCAACCATAAAAGCATTTTAGATTTAAGACCCCAATTTTTTCCAAAGGTTTTACTACAGGCGTAGAAAGCTTTTAGGGTCTAGAATATCACCTAGATATCTTACACTGGAAGAGAGAAAGAATGTTCGGCCGTTGAGTCATGGTAGAGCGACGGGGTGTATCTTCGTTTTGGTAGTAAATAGCATCAGTTCAGTTTTGCTTTAGTTAACACTAGCTGCTAGGAAAAACTAGTGCTGCCAATTGAGAAGAAGTGACAAATCCTCCAAGACTTTCTCTTGTCGAGAAAAGTGGTTCTCATTTTAACTGTTCAGACTCGGCAGAAAATTTCGATCTCTTCCATTCCTGACGACAACTTTTCTCTTAGAACGTGCATAGTGACAAGTTTAGAATGACTGTCGCAGACAAGAAAAAGTCCAGCGCACCAGCTAAGAAGCTCCTGGCCGTCCAGGAGTCCAAATTGAAGGTAGCTAAAAAAAAACCATCAGCCGACGTGCCATCCTCGCAAAAAGGAAGGTAAAGCGTAGCACTGTCATGGCTATCAGGAAATGTGAGAATATGGTCCGTGCTGAGAAATATTCACACGAATATGCCAAAGCCGACCGCAGGGAAATCAAGATGAAGCGTCTTGCCAAGTCTAAGGGACAATACTACGTTGCCGCAGAAAGCAAATTGGCTTTTGTCATTTCTATTCGTGGTATCAACAAGGTTGCCCCCAAGGTACGCAAAGTTCTACAGTTGTTCCGTCTGCGCCAAATCAACAATGGAGCGTTCATTAAGCTGAACAAGGCTACCATTAACATGCTGCGTATTGCTGAGCCCTACGTCACCTGGGGATACCCTAACTTGAAGTCGGTCAGCGAGCTAATCTACAACTTTGTCATCGAGCGTAAGATGAGCAAGCAGTACGACCTTCAGTGCGTCGAAGATCTAGTTAATGAATTCTTCACCGTTGGCAAAAACTTCAACTTTGCATCAATCTTCTTGTAGCCCTTCAAACTGAACACACCCACTGGAGGCTGGCGCAAGAAGAACAACCATTACGTCGAGGGTGGTGACTTCGGTAACCGTGAGGACAAGATCAACAAGCTTCTCAGAAAGATGGTCCAAGCATTTTAAAGGATAACTTTTTATTTACGAAATAAAACACGTACACGGGAATGGTTGAGAGTTATTACTTTATTAGTCATTAATCCCTCGTTTTATACGAAGTGATGTGCCTCAATTAAAAAAAAAATGTTTTGAGTAGGTTTTTGATAGATTTTGAATATTAATATGTATTGATGTATTGATCTAAACAAGGGTGGCAAAAGATAGAATATCACTGTGCCAGTCCATAACGCACAACCGTTCATTTCTCATTATTCTACATTTTGTGCTCATTTATTTTTGAAAATTACCTGCAGTACTTATGTAATACATTCCCATAAATTATATGATAGAACGTTATAATTATTAAAGTTTACCTTCTTTTAACAAACCAGTAATTAAATTAGTATTTGCCCCCGATCCCAATGTCTGTATTAAGCAAAACTAAAATAACCTCAAGCCGACGACGTCATATCATGTTAAGAAGGTGCGGCAACGTCCTGCATTAATAAAACAACTATTTCACCTCTGTAACCCTTCTATTTGATAAAGAAACATAATTAAGTAATGGCTATAGTAAGTCCCACGACGACGTCCACGACTTGCAGGCAAATTTGCTAGGAACGTATAAAGAATATGGAAGGTGAAAATGATTCTAATTGCAGATAGGATCAACGTTAGTCCTTGAGTTATGGATGGCCATAGCAGAACTATCATCAGTGCCACTCAACTACTGCCACCCCTTAAACCTTATTGTGTAAGGTAAACAATCATTTGGTTTACTTTTTGCTTTTGATTATTTTAACATTCATTGTATAAGAAATAATAGAAAATTGATTGTAGCGCAGAACTCTTGCAGCTAATCGATTTAGTAGATATTCTTATATTTGTGACATAAGTACATATTCGTAGGCATGTACAAACACTCGTGTACATAAGTGTGAACTTAGAAACAATTTCCTCTAAAAGAGTTTCAACTCCTTATCATTTCATTAATGTTTGTAAAGGGTTTTGTTTCTGAGACAATCAAGGAAAATGTTCGAAGTTTATTTTCTTCAAAATTTGAAGTACATAAATAATGTTCAATGAGGAAAGGTCCATGCCAAAGTATGTGAGAAATAGGGTTATCTGTTTTCATCGTCATTCATAATTATTCCTGGAAGCTGCCTTCTGTAAAGTAATTGCTTAATAGATTTGAAGATTGCTATAATTTTTCATATAGGTAATTGAATCAATGTACAATATTGTTATTTTTCAAATTTAGTATAAATAAAAAACTATTTTTTCGTTAAGTCTTCCACTCAAGTTCTCGTATTAAAGCATTAAGCACTTTTTTACCTATTCATTCTGCTTTTAACTTTCAAGTCGAAAAAAAACTTTCTCTTCCTAAAAGAATGGATTCCTATTTTTTTTTAAATATCTAGAAAAGAAACCCATTTTTTGAACAATATATATTTAATATAAAACACACAGTGCATCAAGTCGGAAAGCTAAGTAGATTTTATTTTACTTTACTTAATTCTCACTGAAATATGCATGACTATTTTTGCATTCCAAATAAGTAAATAACAGCTATTAAGGGATAGTCATTTTATGTTCTCAAATTAATCTAGCATACATTACCATGTGATTCCCTTAAGAAATCAACTAAGTAGTTAACACCAGTTATTTGTTATATCGTTTAAAAAAGAATTGAAGGTGTGTTTCTAATGCAATTATAAAACAAATTTGTAACATGTAACAGAATTTTATTTTAAAGAAGCATACGAAGTTTATAAGCCACAGAAACGAAACAAATAACTCATACACAAAACAAACTTTAAAAGTTTATTTTGTTTAAGATAATCAAATAAATTAATAGATATAACAATAATGAATATAAATACATAATAATATGAAGGTTTTTATAATACAAACTCTTTATAAAGGGTGGTTAAATTTTAAGGACCGATGTTGATTTTGAATAAAACACAAATTATTTAGGAAATTATTGTCATTTCTTTTTATTATAATAATGTGGTATGGTTCAATTATGTATGGAACAAAATATCGGCCAAATGGCCTAGGCGGCACACCTCCATCCGATGGTCCAAATTTTCGATGACGCTGAAGCATAATTGAAGTTCTATGCCGTTAATGTGCCGAATTATCTCATCCTTTAGCTCTTGAATTGTTACTGGCTTACCGACGTACACCTTTTCTTTCAAATAACCCCAAAGAAAGAAGTCCAACGGTATCAAATCACATGATATTGGCGGCCAATTGACATCGCAAAAGAACCATTCATTGTTTCGTTAGCTGTGTGGCAAGTGGCACCGTCCTGTTGAAACCACATATCCTCCACATCCATATCTTCCAATTCGGGCCACAAAAAGTTCGTTATCATCTCACGATAGCGAACACCATTCACAGTAACTGATGATGATGCCGCCAGCCCATAAACCGCACCAAACAGTCACTCTTTGTGGGTGCATTTGTTTTTCGACAATCACTCTTGGATTATCATTCGCCCAAATGCTACAATTCTGCTTATTGACGAATCCATCACTGAGGTGAAAATGTGCCTCATCACTGAAGATGATTTTCTTGGAAAATTGATCATCCACTGTTGTCATTTCTTGCCACCATTCTGACCATTGACGATGCTTCAAATGGTCAAGAGGCTTTAGTTCTTGAGTCAATTGCACCTTGTAAGCGTGTAAATTTCTGTTCGCATAATGTTCATCAACGACGAGCGTGAGAGGTGCAATTGTTGGGCACGACGACCAGGGGCCTGTAACACAAAACTACAAGTACTTGTAATTTTTTTTTTTTTTTTTTTTTTTTTTATAATCTACACGCGCTCAAGGGATTATGATTACCCTTTAAATGTTTCAACACAGCGCGGGCGTGAAGTTACGGAAGAGAAAGAAGGATAGGAAAGATGTGTGGCACGATGTTCTGAGACTGAAGGTTGTTGTCTCAGATATTTTATCTCCAGGGATGGCGGCTGAACTAAAGCGGAGAATGCCGTGTCTTATTTCTATGTCGCTTATAATTCACATTATTTTATTCGTGTTCATCCTTGTTGGGCATACTAGTTTAACTCAATTACATGTTGTTAGTGTTATGCCTGAACAACATGCAATGAGTAAACCAGCAACCCATTGATGACAATTTTAGAAGGTTTTTAATGGGATTAAAACGACATAGACGACGGCAGGGATCGAACCTGTGATCATGAGGTTCACAGGCGAGAACACATCCATCGCGCCACGGCCACCCCCAATACAAGTGAATTAATACAAGTGTAACAAATTTCTGTAACACAAAGCTACAAGTTTGCTGGCTCTTCTACAAGTGTAATGAGCGAACATTACAAGTGGGAAATTATATGATTTCCCTCTTTCTGTAACAGAAAGCTACAAGTGTAGAAAAAAACTAAATCCTACTTGTAGAATAATCAGCTAAATCTTACAGGTGATTCAAAACTTGTAGGATGAAGAAGATGTATTTAAATGTACGAAAAAAACAATATTTTCAACTAATTAGCATTTCAATAATTTTTTTCTTCGTATGGTAGTTATGATATTTTTAACCAAAAAAAACAATATCAAATTGTGAATATATTTTTGTGTAAAGTGTATATTTGTGATCTTTTTTTAATAGTAAATTATTTCGGTAGTGTTATAGGTAATTTACTCGTAATATACCTATGCTTTATAGGGTTTTGAAAAGTTAAACATTTTAAAATCTCAGTAAACTAAAAAATTAAACATAACACAAAATAATGCATTCTATTACTTTTTTTAGATTTACTTAGAAATAATTGAATTTTTATTTAATGATATATGTTGCTGATAGTAATTAACTCAGCCAGTTTTTATTTAATTTATTTTTAAGTCTTTTAAGTTTTTAACTTCAAATAGTTTTTCTAATTTTTCACCGTAAACTTTTTATTATGAATTTGAAATTGAAGCTGTAAGGAAGTCGAGAGAGAAGACTTTTTTAATTTTTAGGTAATTCATTTTCTTTTTAATTTTCTTGTTTTAGTTATAATTATTATTTTTCTTCAATAAAGTTTTTTATGTTCAAACCAAACGGAAGAAAATTACTAAAATAATTGTCTGCTCGACTTTCGTCATCAATATTTCTAAAAATTAAAAAAACAGACGTTGCACAAGATTTAGGATGTCTGATGGGTATGACTGCAGTGCTTGTGAAAGGAGGAATGATGCCGAAGACATGGTAGAGTGTACCAAATGCAAAAAATGGTTGCATTTTAGCTGTGCAGAAGTCGACTCATCTGTTGAAGAGAGAGATTGGTTTTGCAAGGAATGCATAGATCTCAATTCACCGATGGGAAGCGACAAGACAGTGGCACACGTTGAAGTAGCATCAGCAAAAGGCCCTACAATCAAGACATCGCAATCAAAAATCCATTATGCTCGTTCGAACAATTCAAAGACTGATGCTAAATCAATTGCATCCTCAAGCAAAAGTCGCCGAGCGTTAAAATTGGAGCTGCTTCGTTTGGAGGAACAAAAGAAAATTGAAGATAAATTTCTCCAGGAACGAGAAAGGAAGGAAAAGGAATTTATTCAAAGAAAATTTGAATTAATGACGTTGGAAGCTGAAGCAGAAGACGACTTGGACGACAACGTTAGTTTGAGGTTAAATGAAAACAAAGTCTGGGTGGAAAAATCTAAAGCTGCCTTTGTGAATGCCAAAAAACCTGAAGATTCTGCAAAAGAAGGGAATTTGCGATGGAAACCAACTACAAATGCGATTAAAGAGCAGGATTTTTTGGATCAAAAGCACGTCAAGTGATGGCAAAGGATCTTCCTATGTTCTCCGGACGACCTGAAGAATGGCCACTCTTCATAAGCAGTTTTGAGAATGACACTAAGCTCTGTGGATTCTCTAACCAAGAAAACTTATCACGACTTCAAAGGGCTTTGAAAGGAAGAGCTCTGGAAGCTGTTGGTACTCGTCTCATGATGCCATCCAATGTTCCAGAAGTTATCGAGACCCTTCGAATGCTGTATGGCCAACCGGAGTACATAGTTGACAACATCCTGAAGAAGATAAGAATGGAACCAGGTCCAAAAGCAGAGCGTTTGGATACCCTTATTACCTTTGCTCTCTCTGTTCGTAGTGTGCATTGTATGATAGAGGCCTCTGGTTTGACCCATTATCTGAGCAACAGAACTTTGCTGAAGGAATTGGTGGAGAAGCTTCCAGCATCTTTGAAGCTGAATTGGGCAATGACAATAGATGGCAACGATACTCTGACAACCTTTAGTGATTGGCTTTATAACATGGCACAAGCGGCATGTAAGGTTACACCATGTGCAGTTGCTGATACAAGAGTTGAAAAGCGTCAGTCTCATATGCATACCCATTCAGAAAATCAGGTCCTACCTAAAAATGGTTCACAAAACAAGAATGCTGGTTGCTATCTCTGTGGAAAGGATCACAAGCTTGTGAAGTGTGATCGATTTTGTGAACTCTCCGTAAAAAAGAGATGGGATCTGGTGAGTAACCAAAGTATCTGCGAGGGTTGCCTAAGTCATCCAAGAAGGTTCAAATGCCGGAAGCAAGCAGTCTGCGGAGTTAACGGCTGTGCATCAAAACATCACCAGCTTATGCATGGTCACCGTAATGAGGCAAATGAACCTGAACCAATTGTCGGTTGCTATGAACATCAATCAACCAGTGCCAATGATATGCTTTTTAGCATAGTTCCGGTAATTTTGCATGGCAAAGAAAAATCTTTAGAGACATTTGCCTTCCTTGACAATGGATCTTCCCTAACCTTGATAGAAGAGGAGGTTGCGAATATCTTGGAACTGGATGGGATTCCTAAACCCTTGTGTCTCAAATGGACTGCAAATACTGTTCGACTTGAGAATGACTCGAAGGTTGTACCACTGGAGATTTCAGGTTATTGTGACAATTCTCAACCTGAAAGGCACTGGCTAAGAGATGTACGCACCGTGAAAAAATTAGCATTACCCTCGCAATCCATCAATCAAGTCTCGTTGGCAGAGAAGTTTCCGCACCTTAGAGGAATTCCAATAAGATCCTACAACCAAGCGAAGTGTGGAATATTAATTGGTATCAACAATCAAAAGTTACTGCTGGCCCAGAAGTTACGAGAGGGATCCTGCAATGAACCTGTTGCTTTCAAAACTCGGCTTGGTTGGTGTGTTACAGGCAATAACATCAAAGATAGTCAAGAATATGGAGTTTACCATGCTTGTGATTGTAACAAGGATCTTCATGAGATGGTAAGGAAACATTATGTCTTGGAAGACCATGGGGTGGAGAAAGCTCTCATGAAGTCTACTGATGAAATACTCGCTACTAAAATTTTGGAAGAGACGGTTAAAAATGAAGAAGTTGCATTCAAGACTGGATTGTTATGGCGTTATAACGAAATTGATCTTCCAAATAGCTACCCTATGGCTCTCAAAAGACATAGGTGTCTAGAAAAGAAGGCCGCAGCCGATTGTAATTTGCTCGAAACTGTCAACAAGCAAGTTAATAATTTGATCTCAAAAGGGTATGCAAGAAAGCTAAGCTCATCAGAGTTAAAAGAACATTGTTCAAGGATTTGGTACCTACCGGTTTTCATGGTTCAAAACCGCAATAAGCCAGAGAAAATTCGGATGGTATTGGATGGAGCTGCTTGTTCTCAAGGTACCTCTCTGAACGACATGCTGCTGAAGGGACCAGATGAACTTACAATTTTGACGGATGTGCTACATACTCTTCGCTTGAAAAAGATTGCCATTGCTGGAGATATTGAAGAAATGTTTCTCCAGATAAGAATACGAGAAGAAGATCAAGATTGTCTCAGATTCCTATGGAACTTTGGTAAGATAAATAGTGCTCCTGAAGTTTTTAAGATGTTAGTCCTGCCATTCGGATTGCGATGCTCTCCTAGTATTGCGCAACACGTAAAAAATAAAAATGCGAAACAGTTTGCGAAAGCTTATCCGGAGGCAGTCGATGTTATTGTTAAGCACCATTATGTCGACGACATGCTATACAGTGTGGATACTGTTAAGAAGGCAATCCAAATTGCTAAAGAGGTGAAGCAGATCCACTCAAGGGGTGGATTCAATATACGAAACTGGGTTTCAAACTCAACGGAAGTTCTTCAAGCTTTGAATCAATCCGATATCGGTGTGGGAAAATCTTTTCAAGATCATATGGACGAAACGATTTCTACAACAAAGGTACTAGGACTATGGTGGAATACATCTGAAGACACATTTACTTTTTCCCTAAAGTTCAATAAGGGACACATTGATGTCTTGAATGGAGTAAGAATGCCAACCAAACGCGAATTGTTAAGGGTGTTGATGTCAGTATTTGACCCTCTAGGATTCTTATCATTTTACTTAGTAAAGTTAAAAGTTTTACTTCAAGATGTATGGAAGCTGTCAATTGATTGGGATGATATCATTCCTGAAAACTTGCAAATCACTTGGGAACAATGGCGATTATTTTTACCACAAGTTGAGGATGTGAAGATACAGAGGTGCTACTCTTTTGGTGGATATAAGGATTTATCTGTCCAATTGCACGTCTTCGTGGATGCTAGTGAGGATGCGATGGCAACTGTCGCATATCTCAGACTTGACAATGGATCTTCAGTGGATTGTATCATAGTGGGTGCAAAAAGCAAAGTAGCACCACTTAAACCAATGTCAATACCTCGCTTAGAGTTACAAAGAGCATTGATTGGTTCAAGATTTGCGAAGAACATTGTTAGAAGCCATAACATAAATATCTCACAAACGTTCATGTGGTCCGATTCTCGAAATGTATTATCCTGGCTGAAGGCAGACCCAAAAAAGCTCAAACAGTTTGTAATGTTTCGAGTTGGAGAGATTCTTGAAATAACCAATATAGAAGATTGGAGATGGGTTCCAACAAGAATGAACGTCGCAGATGAGGCAACAAAGTGGAGCAAGCACCCAAACTTCGACAAAGATTGCCGATGGTTCAAAGGTCCATCCTTCCTGTATGAAGACAAGAAAGGTTGGCCTTCTATGACAAATGAGGAAGTCGATCTTCTTGAACTAAGACCACAGTATACACTGCACATAGGCAATACCTTTAAAGATCAACTAATACAATATAAAAGATTTTCCAAATGGAGGCGTTTGCTTCATTCAATGGCTTATTGTTTTCGGTATTTAAACAATATCAAACCTAAACGTTTTAAAATACCTAAAAGAGTAGGTTCGTTTTCGTCGCAGGAATTACATGAAGCAGAAATAGCACTTATAAGAATGGCCCAGAAAGACAGCTATTCAGATGAACTAGCCGTGCTGATGAATTCCAAGTGTTTGCCCAAATCTAGCAGTCTCTACAAATGCTCACCATATATAGATGGCGATGGGATTTTGAGAATTAAAGGAAGAATTGATAGAGCTTGGTACGTAACAGAAGAAACAAAACGACCCGTAATATTAAAGAAGAATCACCCGATGAGTTTTTTGATTGTCAACGATTATCACCAACGTTTTTACCATCAATGTCAAGAGACGATTGTTAACGAAGTTCGTCAACGTTTCTGGATACCAAGTTTAAGGACATTGGTCAGGTCAGTACGTATAAAATGCCCAGTTTGTATAATTAATAGTGCAAAACCATCGTGTCCTGAGATGTCTCCGCTACCGCAAGCGAGACTTGCAGCATTTGTCAGGCCTTTTACTTACACTGGGGTTGATTACTTTGGGCCGATGTTTGTTCACTCTGGTAGAAAGATTGAGAAGCGCTGGGGTGTCTTATTCACTTGCCTTACAATACGAGCTATACATATTGAGTTGGCACATAGTTTGACAACTGACTCATGTATAGTATGTATTCGGAATTTTATGTCAAGACGAGGAACACCAAGAGAGATTTACTCTGATAATGGAACAAACTTTAAAGGAGCAGAGAAGGAACTACGGGAATCCTTTAATAAAATGAATAAAGAAATCATCAAGAGTAAGTTCATCAGTGCTGAGACGAAATGGTTTTTTAACCCGCCCGCTGCGCCACACATGGGAGGCTGCTGGGAGCGATTAGTGGGGTCAGTAAAAAATGTCCTAAAAGAGGTAACAAGAAACCAACGTTTGAAGGATGAGTCATTAATGGCTTCTCTTATTGAGGTTGAAGGCATAGTTAACTCTCGCCCACTAACTTATGTTCCAGTGGATTCTGAAGATGCAGAGGCTTTAACACCGAATCATTTTTTGATTGGTTCATCGAATGGCAATAAGCTTCCTGGAAGATTTTGTGATAAGGATCTCTTGCTCCGAAAGAGTTGGAGAATAAGTCAACAAATCGCAAACTTATTTTGGAAGAGATGGATTAAAGAATATCTGCCAACTCTTACACGAAGAACCAAGTGGTTTAAAGATGTTAAAAATATAGAAGAGAATGACATCGTTTTCATAGTGGATGAGAATTTACCAAGAGGGTCTTGGGTGAAAGGAGTTGTAATTAGTACGACAAGAGCAAACGATGGACAAGTAAGAAGAGCATTGGTCAGAACAGCGAGTGGAGTCTATGAACGACCTGTTGTCAAACTGGCAGTTTTGGATATCAGCAATACTAAGTCTAATGAATCAGCAGATGAACCTGATGTTTCACCGGGGGGGAGAAATGTTGCTGATAGTAATTAACTCAGCCAGTTTTTATTTAATTTATTTTTAAGTCTTTTAAGTTTTTAACTTCAAATAGTTTTTCTAATTTTTCACCGTAAACTTTTTATTATGAATTTGAAATTGAAGCTGTAAGGAAGTCGAGAGAGAAGACTTTTTTAATTTTTAGGTAATTCATTTTCTTTTTAATTTTCTTGTTTTAGTTATAATTATTATTTTTCTTCAATAAAGTTTTTTATGTTCAAACCAAACGGAAGAAAATTACTAAAATAATTGTCTGCTCGACTTTCGTCATCAATAATATATGTATTTAAAAAAAATTAGTACTAAATGGTAAACATATGAAATCTAAGCAAAATGATCCAGGAACATAACATGCTTAATTGTATTAAAAATACAATCCCAATCCAAAAAGGCACCAAAAAGAATGTTTTTTTTCATGGATTTTTACCAAGACGGCAATTACATATTTTCGAACGGATTCTTTATCCTCTTTACTAGCGATATGGTTACTATAGGGCAAGTTCTGCATTTGGAAAAAAATGGAACTCGAGATTTTGATCAAAGTTGAATTAAGATGATAGCGAAGACGAATAAAGTGGGTCCCACTTTATGTCTGTAACTGTATGTACCTCGATCTACAGCCTAGGCCACTGGAGCTATTTTCTTAAAGTTCTTCAGTGGTTCTCTAGAGGGGAAATTGAAATGTTTGTTAGCTCTCAAACTAACGGTACACCCCATCATACAAGCGTAGTGCAAAATCTTATTTATCTCAAAAACGTCTCTAACGATTTTAATAAATAATAAAATGCACGACTGGGTCGCACGAACTTGCTCTTATGTAATAGACTAGAAATTTTAAAAACGAATGTTATTAGAGAAAACTGTTCATAAGGATAAAATTAATTTGTCTAAATTCTTTTAGTAGTAAGAGACGAAAACAGAATGCTATGCAAATATAAATTTATGCAAGAACAAAAATTATAAGTCGTTTTAGTGGTTTCTTAAAAAAAAGCTTTTATATACAAAATTTTTAAAAGATTTTTAAGAAAAAATTTTGGTACGCCAATTTAAAGTTTTTATTATTATTCGAATAAAAATTAAATTAAAAAAAAATATTGAGCCGTTTCTGAGATATCGAATTTTCAAAAAACGAAAAAAAATTGATTTTTCTTTTCAAAAATTCAAAAAATATTTTTTTTAAAGTTTTGAAATGCAATGTGTTTTAGACTTTTTAGAAGCTTCTCTATAAAAAATTTCATTAAGAACCGTTATGTGGATAACGAGAAATTCAAAATTCGAAAAAATGGTTCTATGATAGGTACAAGCTGTAATATCTTAATTTCAAATTTTTTTCATATTATTAAAGATCGTTAAAGATCGAAAAAAATTTTATCAAAATTCTAGGCGCCGTTTTCGAGAAAAATACGGTTTTTGAAAACCATTTTTAACATTTGTATGGTGGATACCTTTATTTTAAGGTAAAATGAATTTTGTTTTCTCACATCTTGTAGATTATATATATTAAGAAACTTTTTTTATCAAGTTTAAAAAAAATCTAGCATGGGGTTTTCGAAATATTGAGTTTTGAAAAAAAAAAATTGAAGTTTTTTTTTTAAATTCAAACAAAATTTTTTTGAAAATTTGAATACACAATTCTATTTAAATTTTTAAAGAGCCTTCGCAAAAAAAAAAAATTATCAAAATCGGTGGTACCGTTTTTGAGAAAATCAAAAACAAAAAAAATGGTTCATGGCGGGTACCCTCAATAACCATTTTTCGGAAAATTTTTTTCAACCATTACCTAGCTTTAGCTAAATGAAATTTTTTTGTGTTGAATGAGCACTTGTAAGCATAATGCCTACAAGTGTAGGGAAATTTTTGTTTTCTACAAGTGTAAAGTTCTTTTTGGTGTTACAGAAATAACCTACAATTGTAAGATTAATATAATCCTACAAGTGGCTGTTGACTTGTAGACTTGTAGCTTTGTGTTACAGGCCCCAGTTGAGGTGAACGGCTCTCAGTGTATATTTCCTGCAGTATGAGCTGCACGAGCATGCACTGGTGTTTTCACATCTCCTACAGACCCGGTTTGCTCAAATTTTTGCACAATTTTTCCGATTGTACGCACATTTGGACGATGAAATTGACCGAAAAAATCACGACGTGCACGATATTATGCATTTTGATTTGCACGCCCATTTTCATAATAAGCCTGAATAACTTTAACGCGTTGCTCGACTGTGTATCTTTCCATGGTTCAAATTGAGTTAGTCTGAAATTGAGAAATGTCAAATGACATGCATAAAAAAACTTGACGTTTAGGAGTGGTTCACATTCAACATCGGCCCTTAAAATTTAACCACCCTTTACTACTGAAATAAATCAGCTTTTTTTGACTTTTAGTCCACAAAAATTGGTGTTTGGTAATGGGGATCTCGTAGTACCCCTTGGCATAATGGTTAGTGCGTTGGACTGTCATGCGGAAGGTCTCGAGTTCGATTCTCAGCCGCTGCAAGAAAGTTTTTTTCAGGGGTGTACTGCCTCTTGCGAGGAATTGACAAATCCTCCAAGAGTATCTCTCATTAGCTCATCGCTAATTAGCCGTTCGGAATCGGCAGAAAATTGTAGGTCCCCTCCATTCCTGGTACGCACACAGGAATGGTTGAGAGTTGTAAGTCACTAGGTCCTGGTTCACTTCGAGCTGTTGCACCACCAAAATTTTATTTAATTTAATGGGGATCTCACATAGACAGATAGACTCATCAGTTGACTGTCAGGGCCTTGTCAAGACCCATATCAATAATTTAAACTAAACATACGAGATATACCTAACCTTCTATTTTAAGCCGGCACGGCACTAGTTAGAAGTTGAACCTCTTGGCATGAAGGTTAGTGCGTTAGACTGTTATGCAAAGGATATTGGGTTCGATTCTCAACCGCTGCAAAAATGTTATTTAAAGGTGTACTGCCTCTTGAAAAGAATTCCTCCATTACTGCTAAAGTGCTAATACACACACAGGAATGTTTCAGAGCTGTAGGCGATGAATGGAGAGAATGTCGTTTATTGCTCTTCGTTCAAGTTAATTAATATAGTCGGTCTCGATGCAGAGGAATAATCAAAGGGTTATTCCAAGACACACCACAAAGGGCGAAACGTAGGAAAAATTTGTTGATAAGCGGACCATAGTTGACAGGCGTATTGCAGAAGGGGGCGAACAAAAGTTATATACATATAAAGAACGCGTCACGTAGGGGTCAGAGAATTTTTTGGACTATCGTTTCACAAAGCCTAGTGCAGAACATGCTTTAAGGATAATCTCGTCAATATGTGTGAGAAAGTAGAACTCTATCACATAAAACATCAAGATCAAGAATTGACTAAGCGGTGGATATCAGAGGAGATTGAATGCGTTTTCGTGAAAAAGTGATTGAATGACATTTATAAATATTTAGCTCTTAGCAATTTTTCACAAACCAGACAGAAAAACTGTCGAGATCAAGTTGAAGAAGAGTGGAATCATGTGCGGAAGAAATGGTCTGGAAAAATTTGGTATCGTCGGCGTAGAGTGAGATATGGGAATATTTGATGAACAATTCAATCCTAAGAAATCATCAGAGAAGGTAGAAGAATCGAACTTTTTAGTAATGGTTAGAAGAAATCCATCTTAAGAAGAAAGGTTCAAGCCTAAGGTTGGACAATTTGAATAGAATAAGCTTTTGTGAAATTTTTTCAAAGTCCTTATCGAAATCGGTAGAGACAACGTCGACTTCCTTTTCGTTCTCTAAGGCTGAGAGGCTAAATGATACGCATTCAACGAGGTTATTGGTTGTGGACCTACCTTTGACAAGCTGTGTTATGAATGATTAAAACAATTCTTTAAGTAGTTGGAGCTTTAAACAGGATCCCATGTGATTTCTCAAGTTAATATTAGTTTATGCAAGAGCAAAAATTTTAAATCGTTGTAGCGTTTTTTTTTTGTTTTAAAAAAAAGTTTTTATGTACTATGTATATTGTAATATACAAAATTTTTTAAACATTTAAAAAAAAAAATGGATCGCCGGCGCCGACTTAAAATTTTAACTGAAAAATAAATTCCAAAAAAATATTGACCCGTTTTTGAGATATTGAATTAAAAAAAAATGATTTTGCCCACCAACATGATTGTTATTTTTTTAAATATTGAAGAATGGTTATTTATATAAAAAGTTAAGAAACATAACATATTACCCTTAATATTAGTCATAAATTGCGTTATTCTGTTGAGCAAAAGCTTGAAAAAACTTATTTGAAATGTAAAGATGAAATAGTTGCTTATATTTTGCATAATACTGTATATACTGTTGCGAACAGAGCTTTATACTCCTACAGCGCCATCTGTTGGAAAATTGCATATCTACTTTTTGGAAGAAACAAAAAGCTCTTTTCCAATGTCAAATGTATTTCCCCTTATTCCAACTAGATAGAACATTCCAAGACAAGAACCTTCGCAAATTGGTTTCGAGAACAACGAAAAATATTACAATACAAATTTTTTAAAACATTTTTAAGAAAAAAATTTCGATCGCCAACTTAAAATTTTTAATAAAAATTAAATTTCCAAAAATATATTGACCCGCTTTTTAAGATATCGAATTTTCACAAACAATAGATTTTTTTTTTTAATTCAAGAAATTTTTTTTGAAAAGCCAAGTTTTTGAAATTCTTTAAGAGTTTCTCTATACAAAATTTCATTAAAATCAGTTATGTCGATAATAAGAAATTCTAAAGGATGGTTATATGGTAGGTACAGTCAGCAATATCTTAATATCTTAATTTTTATTTGCGACTTATAGGCACTATAAGGCAAGTTTTGTTTTCTTAAAAAAAAATCAAACTCGAGATTACGATGATAGCGAAGACGAAAAAAGTAGGTCTCGCAATTCTTTCGATCTATCTGTTCGCCTACTTGGTAGATACAATTTAAAAATTTTTTTTTTCAAAACTCAATATTCTCGTTTTTTTTTAAAACTTGATAATTAAAAGTCTCTTGATACAATCTACATATGTGAGAAAAAAAATGTATTTTGCCAAAAAGCAGCGGTACCCAGTACCCACCATACAAATTTAAAAAAATGGTTTTCGGAAATCGTTTTTTTTTTCTCGAAAACGGCACCTAGAATTTTGATACATTTTTTTTATTTCGATTAATTTTTACGATTTAGAATTCAATAAAAACGGTTCATAAGCATAAAATTCATTTTTTAAACTGCAAGCTGTGAGGGAAGTTTCAGCATACTGAAAACAATTAAAACTTATCTATGTACACACATACGTTCAATAAGGAATCAGGAGACGTTCCCTGTTTAAGTAAATAGAAAATAATTAAAACTTACCTTCGTTCAACAAACAGTCCGAAACGTCTATATACATATACTGCTTACTTGCCACGTGTAAGTATTTACATAATATAAATTATATAAGCACCAGTTTTGTAAGATTCCAATATTTTAACTTTCAAATGGTACTGAGTGTTTTCAGCGGAAATGTCAAATATATACGATTTTTTCTAAACATCGTCGGGTCAATCGGAAAATGCGCTTCTATCTTGCATTTCATTTTTCTTTTTGCTTAAAGCTATTCACCTTCTGTTTTTTGTAGTTTAAACTTTTAAGTTCAAAGCACTACAATCTACAAAATCTACAAACTTACACGTTCAGAAGGTATTATGTAAATTAATGTGCTCTAAGACATCAGAAATACACTTTTCTAACTTACGTTTTACTTAACAAAACATTTATGTCTTAATAGCACGTTCCCTAAATCAATTTTCAACCAATATTTTAAATAGCAGTTCGCCATATTATAAATGGAATTCCGTAAGGACAGCAATATACACCTAATAGGTATATAATAGCAATACAAGAAGATCAAATTACTCTTGCAATATTGAGTTTATCAAGACAACCCGAACGTGTTTGGAATAATATCATAATCATGACATTTGAAAAAAGTATTTAAATGACAATGTCCTCGGGGGTGGCACGGTGAGTTCTTTGAATTTTAAGCACTTAATATTGACGTTATTGGAATTTTAAATTCTTGAACGTTTCACTCGAATGGTTTCGATATACTGATGGTTGATGGTGTTGAATGTTTTTGCTTATTGAGTGTCTTACTTTACGTGTGACAAATAAAAGTGTCAATAGATATTTTTTGGTGAATTTGTGAGTTTTGACAAAATTCTTGATCAAACATTTTTCTCCGGCACAAAATGAATATACACTGCCGGTCATAAGGTTAGAAGCAGGCATTTTTGAGAAGTAAAATCGACATTTCTCCCGTTACATGATGGATTAGAAAAAAACAACTATGGTAAACGAAAGACTATTTTGTTAAGAACAAAATATAAAATTTGGGTATAGGAAAGATTAAGCTAACGGAGCTTTTATGACAAATTGTAAAGTGAGTCAAGAATATGCGAAAATAAATCGGGTCATTAGATTAGAAGCACATCAAATAAATGAAAATAAAATGCAGTTATTTATAATTTGTTATTTATTTTAGCTTTTATTAGATTTTTAATAATGTGTGCTGCCACCAGCCTTCAAAATAACTTCAAAAATTCTATCTTTTAAGGATTTATAAAGAGATTCCAAGTAGTCCAGTGAAATCTCACTCCAGGCCAATTTGATACCATGAATTAGCGCTTCCTTGTCATCGTATTGCTTCCCTCCCTCATATACCTTACGTGTAAGCCAGCCCCACACATTTTCAATTATGTTTAGGTCCGGGGAATATGGTGGCCAAGGCAGCAAGTGGACGTTTTGGTTCGCAATGAAGGATTTTACCTCTCGGGCTGCGTGTATGGGAGCGTTGTCCTGCTGAAAAATCCATGGAATTGGTCCAAACACCTCGCTAATTTTGGGTAATACTGATTCAAGCAAGGCTTTGTAGGTTTTCCCAGTCATTTTGGTATCTTGGAATACCAAGTCTATAGCGCCATAAAATGAAATTGAGCCCCAGACCATAACGCCTCCTTTTCTGCTATGGTGACGGTTTAAAAACCGCTCCTCTTTCCTCAGGTCATGGAAATAATAATTATAACCATCTGGCCCATCTAGGTTAAATTTTTTTTCGTCGGAAAAAATAACCTTCCGCTAATCATTTGTGGTCATTCCATTTTGCACATCCCAGCTCATGTGATCTTTCGCGAAACACAAGCGTTGCTTCTTCCTTGCGTCATTAAGTGGTGGTTTTTTTTTAAGCTTCAGGCGCTTTAAGTGCTAAGCATGGCGAATCGTGCGTTTAACAGTGGACAAGCTGGCCTTAACATTAGCTTTCTCCCTTATTTTAGCTGCCGATAAAGCTGAATTTGACGCTATTCTAGGAATACTTCGCGTTCCGCGAAGTGTTAAGGCAGAGGAAGTGTTTCCTTTATAATTTTTTAAGTAAGACGATGGATTTTTTAAATAATTGCTGACACAATGATCACTTCGATTTATTTTTCGGGCTATAGCACGGCATGAAAGACCTTCAGAGCAATAAACATCTATTCTTGCCCTTTCCTCCACTGTCAAACATTTTTTCTTGCCCATTTTAATTAACACTCAATCAAGAACAATTAATTTATAAAATGTACCGTTTAAACCGAACAAAAATTTATTCACTTCACAAAACAACGTTGATTTGTTCAATGCTTCTAATCTAATGACCCGATTTATTTTCGCATATTCTTGACTCACTTTACAATTTGTCATAAAAGTTCCGTTAGCTACATCTCTCTTATACCCAAATTTTATATTTTGTTGTTAACAAAATAGTCTCTCATTTACCATAGTTGTTTTCTTCTAATCCATCATGTAACGGGAGAAATGTCGATTTTACTTCTCAAAAATGCCTGCTTCTAACCTTATGACCGGCAGTGTACATTGCATTAAATAAATATCTTATTTAATAGTTATATTGATATATGTACATAGATGAGGTATTATGGACTTATTTTTACTTGCGACTTATACATAGGTACTATAAGGCAAGTTATGCATTCGTAAAAAAAATCGAAGCCGAGATTTTGATCAAAGTTGACATTACGATGATAGCGAAGCTCAAAAAAGTGGGTCTCGCAATTCTGTCTGTCTGTCTGTCGGTTCGACTACAGCCTAAACGGCTTGGCCGATTTTCTTCAAACTTGGTAGATATGGGTTTTAATTTTTCCCCCCCGGACGTTTTTTTCTCTTTTTTTCATGACCAAAAATATCGGTACCTGCCCTGCCATACAATTTTTTTTCGAAATTTTATAAATATTTTTTTTTCTCAAAAACTGTCCCACAGATTTTCTTAAAAAAAATTCAAAAAATTTCATTGAGTTAAATCTAGGTAAAGGTTGAAAAAATTTTTCCAAAAAATTGTTTTTTTTTTTGGTTTTTGATTTTCTCAAGAACGGTGCGACGGATTTTGATCATTTTTTTTTTCTGCTAAAGGTCCCCTATAGTTTGAATATTATTGTGAATTAAAATTTTCCAAAAATATTTTTTTGGATTTTTAACAAAATTTTCAATTTTTTTTTTTTGAAAACTCAATATTTCGAAAACCCCATGATCGATTTTTTAAAACTTGATAAATAAGTTTTTTAATATAATCTAAAAGATATGAGAAACAGAAATTTATTTTATCTAAAAATAACGGTACCCTCCACACAAATGTTGAAAAATGGTTTTTGAAAATCGTATTTTTCTCGAAAACGGTTCCGAGAATTTTGCTTATATTTTTACTTGCGATATAGGTACTATAGGGCAAGTTCTGCATTTGGAAAAAAAAAAATCGAACTCGAGATTTTCATCAAAGTTGACATTACGATGATAGCGAAGACGAAAAAAGTGGGTCCGGCAATTCCGTCTGTCTGTCTGTCTGTATGTCTGTACCTCGAACTACAGCCTAAACCACTGGACCTATTTCTTTCAATCTCGGTAGTTAAGGGTCTTCGGTGATTCCCTAGAGGAGAAATTGAATTTTTTTTTTTAGATCCAAAACTAACGGTACCCCCCATACACCCGTAATGCAAAATCTTATTTATCTCGAAAACGGCTCTAACGATTTTGATAAAAAAAATTAGGTGTGATATTACAGACATGGACTACATTTTGGTCAACAAAAATTTTGGGGCAAAATGTTATTAACGGTACCTGTCATAGAACCGTTTTTTTTATTTTCGACTTTCTCATTAACGGCTCTAACGATTTTAACCAAAAATTTTCAGCAGGAGTCCCCCTAAGTTTAAAATAATATTGTATCTAAAAATATTCGAAAAATTATTTGTTGGGTTTTTTTGAAAATTTTTTTTTTTTGAAAAATTCATATCTTCAAAACCTATGAACGATTATTTTTTGAAATTATTTCCTACAATCAATATTATTAAATACTTAAAATTCGCATCCCACATTTTTTTCTTGAAAAATTTTAAAGAAATTTCTTATATAAAAAATTTATTTATTTAATAATAAAACGATTTTTTAAAGTTTATTTGCATAAATTCATACTTTTCTAGAAATCAGACGGCAATTTCATTTTAAATGCATGTTTTATATTTATAAAATGTATATTAAACTCCAAAGTACTTTTACGTAAGAGCAAGTTCGTGCGATCCAGTCGTGCATTTTATTTTTCTTTGGATTAATTTTTAAGATCTACAATTTAATAAAAAAAAATTTGAAAACAAGATATTACTGACTGTACCTACTAGGGTTGCCAGATTTTTCTTGCACCTCGGCGGGACAAGTGGCTTTAATAATGAAAAATCCCGGGATTTAATCATATTGCCCGGGACAAAATAAATAAAATGCACGACTGGGTCGCACGAACTTGCTGTTACGTAAAAGACTAAGAATTTTAAAAATTAATGTTATTAGAGAAAAATTAATTTTTTAATGACTAAGACAACTCTTAAGATAAGCTCCAACTAGCTAAACACAGGATGCCATGTGATTCAAACAAATATTGATCAATGCAAGAAAAAAATTATACTTCGTTGTAGTGGTTTCTTAAAAATATAAGCTTTTATATACAAAAATTTTAAATCATTTTTAAGATAAAATATTGGTACCTACGTCAATTTGAAGTTTTTGATTTTGTTCGAATAAAAATTAAATTTACAAAAAACGATATTGAGCCGCTTTTGAGATATCGAATTGTCAAAAAAAAATGATTTTTTCAAAATTTAAAAAACTATTTTTTTTTAGAGTTTTGAAATGCAATTTTTTAAAAACCTTTTAGAAGCTTCTCTTTACAAAAACTTATTAAAATCCTTTATTTCGATAATGAGAAATTCAAAAGTCGAATAAGTCAGTAATATCTTGATTTCAATTTTTTTTATTAAATTATAGAATTCTTATATGAATTATAGAATTTGAATACACAATAATATTTGAACTGCCAGGGAGCTTTAAAATAAAAAAAAAATGATCAAAATCGGTCGTACCATTACCATTAACCATTACCTAGCTTTAACTAAATGAAATTTGAAAAAAAAAAAAATATTTATAAAATTTCGAAAAAAATCGTATCTTTAAAAAAAATCGTCTTTAAAAAAAAGAAAAAAACAATTGGAGGAAAAATTTTTTTATAAACTTGGTAGATATCGCAAGTTTAACGAAAATCGGCCAACTTTGATCAAAATCTCGAGTTCGATTTTTTTACGAATGCATAACTTGCCTTATAGTACTTACATATAAGTCGCAAGTAAAAATCATATAATGCGTGTAGATCAAAATAAATAAATTCTTTTATTAATTACTAATTAAATGATTTGTTTGTCATTTATCATTTGCA
Source organism: Chrysotoxum bicinctum (assembly GCA_911387755.1). Taxonomy (NCBI): domain Eukaryota; kingdom Metazoa; phylum Arthropoda; class Insecta; order Diptera; family Syrphidae; genus Chrysotoxum; species Chrysotoxum bicinctum. The sequence continues at coordinate 180,744,889 of OU426987.1, forward strand.
AGTATTTTTCTTTTGTCAATTTTAATGACAGATGTCAGTTTACAAAAATAAATTTTTCGTTAAGTTAGATTTGTTTGATTAAAATTTTGAAAGTAATTTCTTAAGGTTAAATTGCAATGTAGTGGTTGTTCCTTATCACTGAAAGATATTTAGGTACATTAGGCATTATTTTTTGAGTTTGAGTCCCAGCCCGGGAAAAAAGCTGTCCCGGCGGGACAGATGAATTTATGTCTGAAATCCGGGATGTTCCGGGTAAACCGGGACGTCTGGCAACGCTAGTACCTACCATAGTACGATTTTTTTAAATTTTGAATTTCTCATTATCAGCATAACGGATTTTAATGAAATTTTTTAGAGGGAAGCTTCTAAAAAGTTTAAAAAACATTGCATTTCAAAACTTTAAGAAAAATATTTTTTTTTTTAATTTTGAAAAAAAAATCTATTTTTTTAAGAAACCACTACAAAGACTTATAATTTTTGTTCTTGCACAAACATATATTTGCTTGAATCACATGGCATCCTACTTTTACCTCCAATTACTAAAGAAGTTGTTTTAGTCATTTAAAAATTAATTTTATGCTTGTGAACAGTTTTTCTCTAATAACATTCATTTTTGAAATTCTTATACTATTGCATAGGAGCAAGTTCGTGCGACCCAGTCGTGCATTTTATTTTATTTGGAAATAATTAAAAACAAAAGTTTTTTTTTCGCTTTTTTTAAACTTAACAATACGGGGAAATTATTTTTGGTGAGATTACTTTAAGCACTAATAGATATTCTTTTTGTAAATTAAGTTTAAATCTTTTCAAAATATGATTCTTTCTATAACATTTCATTAGGTATTCTTAACAAATTATAGAATTTAGTACGAGTATCGTACTATAGTATACTTCCTATGAAAATTCGACATGTACAAATATCAATAAAACGGCTGAGATAAGAGTCACTAACATGACAAGAGATGTTCTTTGAATGTTTGTCATTTCCCAGTTTCCCACCAATTTTAAGTGGAATATGTTGGGATTCGATCACAGGTCTCCAGGGTGATAGTCCAGAATCACTAACCATTGTGACAGGAAAAAGGGCTAGGAAAGTTAATACAAGATAAAATTAAATACTATTTCTAGATAGTCTTTTATAGCAAACAGGAAAAACCAGTCAGTTAAAAAAGCTGTCATTTGCTCTTTTGACATTTATTAATCAGACCAAAAACATAAATGTTAAAAAAGAGCCAAGTTCTTATATACAAAAACCTTTGTGTAACAAGTCAGCCGTGAAAAGTAATGAGATCTAAAAGTGCGCCAAGTTCTTACTTTATGAAGATTTAATACCGAATATTTAAAGTAGAATAATATTGAAACAGCTACAATGTAATAGAGAAATTTTATTATTTAATGATTACTGACTAAAATTTGATGGGCTTACTGGTCAAGTTTTTAAAACCGTTTGAATTGGGCATAAAAAAAACTTGCCAAGTAAGCCAATCAAATTTTACTCAGTAATCATTAAATAATAAAATTTCTCTATTACATTGTAGCTGTTTCAATATTATTCTACTTTAAATATTCGGTATTAAATCTTCATAAAGTAAGAACTTGGCGCACTTTTAGATCTCATTACTTTTCACGGCTGACTTGTTACACAAAGGTTTTTGTATATAAGAACTTGGCTCTTTTTTAACATTTATGTTTTTGGTCTGATCTCACTCCTTTTTGCAAAGATTTAAATATTTTTCCATGTCAAAATCTCGAAAGATACGGAAAGATAGAAGGGTGGACTCTTCCTACTAAAATCAACTTAGTTTATAGCTTCCTATTTCTTTTGGTATATTTTCTTTTTGTTATTGTTTGTTTTGATTTGCGCTTCAATTATTTCTTCTTATCCTGGCAAGATACATAACACTAACATACCTACCTTAATTACAGTAATCGGAAGTGCTCCATATAAATTAAACATACCACGCCCCCTGAATGGAAAACCTCAATTTTTTTGTTGGTCCTTTATATGCGACTTGAGCCCTACCGTTCTACCAAATTTCATTGTTCTACTGCAATTGGAAATACGCCATATATAATTTACATCAGTTCTGAGGAAGTGGGCGGATACCACGCCCCTGAATGGAAAACCTCGATTTTTATTTTCGGTCCTTTATATGCGATTTGAGCCCTACCGTTCTACCAAATTTCATTGTTCTACTGCAATTGGAAGTGGGCCATATATAATTTACATCAGTTCTGAGGAAGTGGGTGGATACCACGCCCCTGAATGGAAAACCTCGATTTTTATTTTCGGTCCTTTATATGCCACTTGAGCCCTACCGTTCTACCAAATTTCATTGTTCTACTGCAATTGGAAGTGCGCCATATATAATTTACATCAGTTCTGAGGAAGTGGGCGGATACCACGCCCCTGAATAAAAAACCGCTAATTTTATATTTTTTTCTTCGAATGCAATTTGAGCCTAATCACTTTACCAAATTTCATCGTTTTACAGTAGTTGGAAGTGCTCCATTCAACCAACACCAATTCGGAGAAAGTGGGCGGATACCACGCCCCCCGAAAGGAAAACCTTGATGTTTATTTTTGTTTCTTTATATACAATATAAGCCCTACCGGTTCACCAAATTTCATCGTTTTACAGCAGTCGGAAGTGCTCCATTCAACCAACACCAATTCGGAGACAATTCGGTGAAAGTGGGCGGATACCACGCCCCCTGAATGGAAAATTACAAATTTTCGATTTTTTCCTCTGCTTGCATGGCAAGACCTACCGTTGTGCGAAATTACAAGATTCTACGATGTCGGGAAGTGCTCCATAATTTTGATGATCTGTCAGTCAGTCAGTCAGTCAGTCAGTTACGGTTTTTGTGATTTTTGAGGCCTTATATCTCAGGAACCGCTTATGCTAGAAAATTGATATTTGGTGAGGCGCCTGTGCCTGACTAGCTTAGTATGTATTCGGAGTTTTAAGTTTCTGACTTTATTGGTACTGAAGATAAGAAGGGGTCAAAAATCGCCTGAGTTTGTTCCTGTAAAAAAGGGTGTAGTGCCAGAACTTGGCTGTGCACTACCGTGCCCTTTGATTTCTTCAAGTAAAGTTCGCTTGTGAGACTACAAAAAAAAAAAGAAATACACGACTGGGTCACCCGAATTTGCTCTTATGTAAAAAAAAAATCTAAATTTTGAAAGTCAGTGTCACCCATAAGTATGAGAAATGTAAGAAGCACAAGATTTAAATGTTTACTTTTCAACTATTTGGCAAATCATTAATAATATCTATCTATTCATTTTTGATTATTTGTTTTCTCTTTTTTAATTTTGTTTTCTTTTTAATAAATAAATATATAAATAGACTTGATAAATTAGTTAAATTCAAATTCTTAAATTAATTTAAAGGCTTTCAACAATTTATAAGACTCTTTTGTCCTACTTTGTAAGCGATTTTGAAATGAATAAATACTAAAAATACTATAGAAAAATGTTCATAGCCATAAAATTCAGTTTTAAATGACTAAAACAACTCTCTTAATATTTAAAGCTAAAAACAGGATGCCAATAGAACTTGTCAGAAGCTTCCCTATACAAAATTTCATTAAAATCCGTTAGGTAGATAATGAGAAATTCAAAATTCGAAAAAATTATTCTATGGTAGGTAAAGACAGTAATATTTTAGTTTTAGTAAAAATACCATTTTTTTACATGTGTATGGTGAGTACCGTTAATTTTAGGCTAAATAATTTTTTTTCTCAAATTCTGTAGACTGGAATAAAAGCTTTTAACTGTCAAGTTTGAAAAAATCGAGCATGGAGTTTTCGAAATATTGAGTTATAAAAAAAATTGAATTCTTTTTTATTAATCCAAAAATTTTGTGTTTGAAAGTTTTAATACACAATACTATTCAAATTTTTGGGGAGCTATACCATAAAAAATTGTCAAAATCGGTTAAGCCGTTTTTTGATAAAATCAAAAAAAATGGTTCCATTGCGGTACCATTATTAACCATTTTTCGTAATTTTTTTTTTTCAACCCTTAGCTGGCTTTAACTAAATGAAATATTTTGAACTTTTTTTGAAAAAAAAAGTTATTTATAAAATTTCGCAAACAAAATTCGTGTAGCAAGTACCGTTATTTTTAGTCTTAAAAAAATCGGCCGAGCCGTTTAAGCTGTAGTCGAAAAGACAGACACACAGAATTGCGAGACCAACTTTGATCAAAATCTCGAGTTAGAGTCTAAAGTCCAGAAGGAACTCCAAATCATCGAGAGGAAGATGCTAAGAATCTGCACCGGACTCTACTTTGACAGGCAACGAGCAAAACATTTCAGAAACGAAGATCTCTACAGGAAGCACAGATAACCTGAACAAATACCTACTAAATTCGTTAAGGAAACTTGTGCAGAACACCGTCAATCCCCCTAATCGGTTAATGAGAAGAAGGGCCACCGAGGAACGACATCTCGAGCAGAGGTACCTCAGTGTGATGGAAACCCTGTACGACACTATTTTCATAGAATCAACGAAGCAGTCGATTCCTTCTACGCTGACAGAGGGTCAGCCTATCGCCGCGGCTAAATGCCAACCCTTTTCACCAAACCAAATCCAAACCCCCACTGGACTACTGGGACGGAACACCCTGGGAACATCAAAGTCAACTGTTAATTTTAAGTTTACATGTACATACATAAACTATATGTTTATATTCTCTTAAAGTTAATACAATGTACATATAAGGTTAGGCTCTCTATGTGCCATAAGATTTATATTTTTGCAATGTATTTATTTAGTTGGAAGGTAACACAAATTGTATATATGTAAATTTTTAATAAAAATCGTTGAAAAAATCGTTATCTTATTCTGAACTTAATTCATTGCCAACACTTACTTGGTAACATTCATAAACATAATTTCAAAGAAGAAATTATTTTAAAAAGCTTTAAGAAATATAAATGAAATATAAACATAGATATATAGCAAAAAACTTCACACTTGTAAAATTTTTTCTTCCACTTCCAGAGGATTAGAGAAATCTCTAATATTTCTCCTTTTCTGGCCATTGATAATTTTTTGAGTATTTCCATTGTCTGTGTTATTGGGGCCTATCGTGAATAAAATTTCCCTGGGAATTGTTCACAACTTTCAAACTTGTCATCTCGAATAATGTTGGAAGTTTCCTTTGGAATTTATTGATATTGGGAATTAAGTTTCATAGTGACTTTGGGTCTCATTTAAAAAGGCCAGTCGCCAACTTACAATGAACAGTGCAGAAGTATTGACCTTTCCAATTTTCGAAGATGAGGAAAATTCCAAGGGAAATTTTGTTCACGATAGCCCCCATTATAAACCAAAGCTCGATTTCATTTATTTTAAAACGTTAAGAAACTGTCTTAATTTTTAAAGGAAACAAATTGTTTTGAAATTCAACTGTCAAACTATATTTCGCAACATTCTGTAGATTTATTCACAATAGAGCATTATTCGTTCGATTGAGTTACACAATACCAAACATAAAAACCAATGAAAACAATCGACAAATTTCGATTCGATTGATGATTGACAACAGCAATCGGGGCCATAAGCTTTCTTTTAACAATAAGCAATATTCGAAAGATCGCCACACAAACAAAAAAAATCATACCGGTTATTATGTATACTTTTATAAAATTTCAAGAAAACTATGTAGATTCAGCTTTGAATAGAAAAATTTCATTTATTTATTTTCCTTCAGGTTTCAGTAATTCAAATCCAATGTTTAAGGACCCATAGAATTTATTGAAAATCTCAGCAAGTTATCACATTATTAAAACTTTAGTTTTAAAAAAAACACACACACTAGTAAATGTTTCAAAAGAGAGCAGACACCATTTTATGCTTAAATTTAAACGGCCAATCCAATCCGTCTTAGTCTAAATAGGGAAGAATCACTTCACGAATTACTCTAGGTGATATATGCCAAAGCAAATGATGAACATGGGGCCGTGTTACGATAATCAGTTTGTCGTTGTCTTTAAGAGTTTTGAGGCCGATTTCATCCTTCAAATATATCTCGCGTTGATCAAACGGAATAACATCCAGACTTTTGTTAAAGTATCCAAAGTGACTGAAAGATAGTAATTTTAAAAATTTACTTTAAATCTTTATACAATAAATCAAGAAAAAAAAACTTATAAACTGTCATTTTTTTTGTTGGTTCCAAAGGTAATGTTATGTATGTTTAATGAATGAAGTAAAAGTACAAGATTGTGCGTTGTATGAGCTTGATTTTGTATTGCGAACTCTAGCCTGGTGGCGGCGCTAAAATTAGCAGTGGAGAGTAGGATAAGATACATAACAAGTAGTAAAGAAGAGAATAATTTACTCGTATTATTAAATTTAGCAGAGACAAATCTAGCTAGTCCCTATATTTAAGATGTCGCCACAATTTTTCGTCTTATTAGGTTTGTTCGTTGAGCCCTGAAGTCACCCTGGGGTCGCCCTAAATCGTTTTTTGAAAAACCTGAAGTCACCCTGGTGAGCAAATTCTGTGTTTTTTGAAACCTGAGGTCGCCCTGAACTCGCCATGAAGTAGATCTAGGTATTTTGCTGGGGCGAGTTCAGGTAACGCTCAAACTGTCAAAAGTCATATGGGATTTCATATGTATTTCTTTTGTTGTCGTTTGGCGATTCGCATGTCGCATGTTATTGCTTGTATTTGCAATTAAATGTTTGTTGTACTCATCGGATGAAACATTCAGCAACAACGCGAAATTGTTTTCGTTCATTTTTAAGACTAATTTATAACAAATTTAAAGTTTTATCAGATCACAAAATTATTTTGTCTTGCTTTTAGTTGTCAACAAAACAGTTGAAAGCTCTTGGGTGTTTTTTGAAAACCGAAAACCCCAGTTTTTGTTGACAACTCTGAGGGTTGTCAAGAAAACCTGGGTCAACCCTGGGTAAAGTTCAACAAACGAACCTATTGATAGTACTATGTTTTATATACAAACGTAAGAGTACAAAAGTGTTATAAAGGGTGGTTAAATTTTAAGGGCCGATGTTGAATGTGAACCATGCCTAAACGTCAAGTTTTTTTCTGCATTTCATTTTACATTTCTCAATTTCAGACTAACCGATAACTCAATTTGAACCATGGAAAGATACACAATCGAGCAACGCGTTAAAGTTATTCAGGCTTATTATGAAAATGGGCGTTCAAATCAAAATGCTTATCGTGCACTTCGTGATTTTTTCGGTCAATTTAATCGTCCAAATGTGCGTACAATCGGAAAAATCGTGCAAAAATTTGAGCAAACCGGGTCTGTAGGAGATGTGAAAACACCAGTGCATGCTTGTACAGCTCGTACTGCAGAAAATATTGCTGCTGTTCGCGATAGTGTGGCTGAAAAGCCATCCACATGACTCAACGTCGTGCCCAACAATTGCACCTCTCACGCTCGTCGTTGATGAACATTATGCACAAAGACTTGCATTTACACGCTTACAAGGTGCAATTGACTCAGGAACTAAAGCTTCTTGACCATTTTAAGCGTCGTCAATGGTCAGAATGGTGGCAAGAAATGGCAACAGTGCCGTATTTTTTCCAAAATAAGGCCGGTCAGGCAGTTACTGTGAATGGTGTTCGCTATCGTGAGATGATAACGAACTTTTTATGGCCCGAATTGGAAGATATGGACGTGGACGATATGTAGTTTCAACAGGACGGTGCCACTTGCCACACAGCTAACGAAACAATGGCTCTTTTGCGCGACCAATTCAATGGCCGTGTTATCTCACGTATCGCCACCACGTCAATTGGCCGCCAAGATCATGTGATTTGACACCGTTGGACTTCTTTCTTTGGCGTTATTTGAAAGAAAATGTGTACGTCGATAAGCCAGCAACAATTCAAGATGGATGAGATGATTCGGTACATTAGCGGCATTTAGAACGGCTCAGCGTCATCGAAAATTTGGACCATCGGAAGGAGGTGTGCCGCCGAGATCGCGGCGGCCATTTGGCCGATATTTTGTTCCACACATAATTGAACCATAACAATATTATATTAATAAAAAATAAAATGCACGTCTGGATCGCACGAACTTGCTCTTATGTAAAAGTACTTTGGAATTTAAGATACATTTTATAAATATAAAACATGGATTTAATGAGATAATAATGTTCAAATGCATAAAATTGCCGTCTGGTTTCCGGAAAAGTATGAATTTGTGCAATAAACTTTAAAACTCGGATGGGCTACCTGCGGAACTCTTTAAGTATGAAGGAGATGTCCTGATAGGGCGCATGCATCAGCTCATCAACCAAGTGTGGGAGGAGGAAAGCATGCCCGACGACTGGTCAAATAGCTCCATATGCCCAATCTACAAAAAAGGCGATCCTATGTCCTGCAAAAACTACAGGGGCATATCTCTGCTTAATGTTGCCTACAAGATCTTATCCACCGTACTTTGTGAGCGTCTAAAACCTTTCTGCAACACTATAATCGGCACGTACCAGTGTGCCTTCAGGCCAGGCAGATCAACAATAGACCAAATCTTCACATTGAGACAAATCCTGGAAAAGACCAACGAATTTCAAGTCGAGACCCACCATCTTTTCATCGACTTTAAAGCCGCATATGATAGCATAAGTGGCCAAGAGCTTCTATTGGCAATATCGGAACTCGGGATCCCGAAAAAACTGATCCAGCTATGCCGCATGACGTTACAAAACAAAGCGGTGCAACGTGCAAATGGGTAACAGCTCATCCGAGCTATTCCAGACGTGCACAGGGTTCAGACAAGGAGATGCGCTATCATGTGATTTCTTCAACCTAGTCCTGGAGCAGATAGTGCGCAAGAGTGGTGTTAACCTGGAAGGCACTATTTTCAACAGGTCTTCCCAACTGCTTGGATCGGACGACATCGATATCATCGGCCGCTCCAAGCGTGCTGTGCTAGAAGCGTTCACAGCTATTGATGAACAGGCGAAACGCGTTGGTCTTGAAGTTAATGAGGACAAAACAAAGTATATGTTATCAACAAACAAAGCCACATCTGTCCATCGTCTAGGACAAAACGTCACTGTTGGTAGCAGTAATTTCGAGGTAGTCAAGGAGTTCACCTACCTCGGAACGAACATCAATCCCACGAATGACACCTTAGTGGAAATTCGACGAAGAATTACCCTAGCAAACCGCTGCTACTTCGGTTTGGCCAAACAAATGGGTTCAAAACTCCTTTCTCGAAAGACAAAGTGCACGCTATACAAAACGCTAATTTTACCAGTTCTACTCTACGGCGCCGAGTGCTGGACGATAAGTAAAAAAGGGGAATTGATACTGGGCACTTTCGAGAAAAAAATTCTTCGGCGGATATTTGGTCCTATATGCGAAGAGGGCGAATGGAGGAGAAGATTCAATCGTGAATTATACGAGCTGTACTAAGATGTAGATGTAGTCCAAAAAGCCAAAACACGTCGACTACACTGGCTCGGTCAAATCGAGCGAATGGACAACAACGCTCCAGCCAAGAAAATCTTCAAATCCCAGCCCCCAGGTTCGAGACGACGAGGAAGACCGCAATAACTCAGGCAGATACCCTCCATGGATCGGGAGCCGGTTAAGTAAGTAAGTAAGTAAACTTTAAAAAATCGTTTTATCATTAAATACATTTTTTATATAAGAAATTTCTCTAAAATTTTTCAAGAAAAAAATGTGGGTTGCGAATTTTAAGTATTAAATAATATTGATTTTAGGAAATACTTTCAAAAAATAATCGCTTACAGGTTTTGAAGATATTGATTTAAAAAAAAAAAATTCAAAAAAACCCAACAAATATTTTTTCGAATATTTTTATATACAATATTATTTTTAACTGAAGGGGACTCCTGCTGAAAATTTTGGGTTAAAATCCTTAGAGCCGTTAATGAGAAAGTCGAAAATAAAAAAAAAACGGGTCTATGGCAGGTACCCCTAATAACATTTTGCCCAAAATTTGTTTGACCAAAATGTAGCCTATGTTCATAAGTAAGTAGTAAGTAGTAGTAAAAGTGTGATTTTATTTAGCAGAAAATTGATTTACATATTTGTTTTTTTTTCACAAAATATAGCATTGGCTTTTGCCGTCAGCCAGAAAAAGAAAATTATAATTTATACAAAGACAAAAATGTTTTTTAATAATAGTTTTTATCACAAAAAGAAAATTGAAATAGGAATTTGGTTAAAGATTTTAAAAAGCTTGGTTGATTATTTGTTTTCTATAGTTCAGCGCCGCGTGGACGAAATTGTACAATGCTGTCCAGTTTTCACCATTGAGAATCAAGTTGATATCATCTATATTGAGGACGTATTTTCCCAAGAAAGCGCGTCGAATTGTCTTGAGGATAGGGCAAGTTCCTAGGAAATGCGTTACATTTTCCGTTTCTTGAAGATTGCATAATGTGCACAGAGTGTTGTCGTTGGAACCGTATGGTTGGTAGTTTAAACGTAACAATTCCCCTCTTGTTTTGAATATCAAGGATATTGTACTAATAGGATATCGGTCGTCAAAATAATTGTTCACACCCATGTCGTGATTTAATTGCCTATATAAAATTCGGGACTCGCTTCGTTGAGCCGATTCAGCAAATTTTGCAAAAAAGGATGCTTCAATTATATGTTCATAATATCATACCTATTTATTTTTATCAAAATCGTTAGAGCCGTTTTCGAGATATATAAGATTTTGCATTACGGGTGTATGGGGGGTACCGTTAGTTTTGGAGCTAAAAAAAAAATTTCAATTTCTCCTCTAGGGAATCACCGAAGATCCTTAACTACCGAGATTGAAAGAAATAGGGGCAGTGGTTTAGGCTGTAGTGAGAGGTACAGACATACAGACATACAGACAGACAGACGGAATTGTCGGACCCACTTTTTTCGTCTTCGCTATCATCGTAATGTCAACTTTGATCAAAATCTCGAGTTCGATTTTTTTTTCCAAATGCAGAACTTGCCCTATAGTACCTATATCGCAAGTAAAAATGACAATAATTTCCTAAATAATTTGTGTTTTATTCAAAATCAACATCGGCCCTTAAAATTTAACGACCTTACAACCAATGAGAACAATTTGTGTTTAGTATGCAGTTCTATGCAAATAAGTCGCAAAGTCAACAAGTAAAATTGCCGAATTTAAGACGATCACAGTCCACACGAGATTGCAATTCATTCGGAGAAAGTCATTGTTGGAATGGATTTTAGACTAGAGGCATCATTAGTTCTTTGAGAATGACGCACGTTGGCCGGGCCATCACGGTCAACGTCTAGCGCTATCGGTCGATGGTCTGAATTGAATGATATTGACACCGACGACATATGGTTTCAAAAGGACTTTACGGCGTTCCACACAGCCTGTGCCACAATGCACATTTTGCACGAGCGATTCCCTGACATGATTATTTCACGCGAAGGCGATGTGAATTGACCACGAGATCATGCATTTGACCCCCTTAGAATTTTTTTTATAGGGTTTTCTTAAGGTACTAGTACGGTCTAGAATGCCAAAAAAACGCACGATTTTTGGGAATTTTTTCTCGGAAACTTTATTTGGTAATAACATAATTTTTTTAAATAATGAATAAATGCGTCAAGAGAACAAACAAATTTTTTTTTTTAATTTTCGAATTTTGGCCGAATTATAGAGGGCGCAAACGTTGACTCATCAAAAAATTCATGGTCCCATGGCGGACAGTTTTGAATTATTTGATTATCGACTTACGTGAATCAAAAAAAGGCAACGCTATCGTTCAAACGATATCGTCTGACGATAATCGAGTTACGGTATTAGGTCTAGCAGATAGACGAAAAACTCAAATCATTAACAAATTGCATATTGTTTATAACTTAAGAAAGAAAAACGAAAATAATACTGTTTGTGGACTGTACAGAATAAATTCAATTCAAATTTTTTGTGACCTATTCTAGAGTCCAGTTGCCTGATGAGCCCAACACTCGTATCTGGGCTTAGCGCAATTCGACTTTAAACCACAGAAAACTTTTAATTGAATATATTACTTCACATGAATGGAATAATGAAAGATGAGAACAGAAACAAAACCATGACAAACCTTTGGAACGATTGTTTTCCAGAAATCAGATGTTCAAACAATTTTGATTATCAAATACTAAAATTGATAAGAAAGTTGAAATGCAAATCAAGTATGTTTTAGTCTAAATGGTAACATAAATTTACCTTGACTGCCATGGAGTTATGACACCATCATTTGGACCACCAATAAGTATCATCTTCTTTAACTTTGTCAGGGAGCTCTTAAATTGGGTGGAATTTGTAGATTTTATTTCATTGTTAACTAAAGGCAGAAAAACACTGTACTTCAAGTACAGTTCAAATTCATTTGGATCATTCCAGTAATTTCCCACTGATGTATGCTGACCAACTCTGGAATAAAACAATTCAAAAGCAGTACGTGCAGTCAAATTGGGAAAAATCAAGTGAAGAAATTTTGCTGCAATGAAAGAGATATAATTAGTGTTATTTCACCAACTGCCCTTATCATATAAATGAAAAATACTCACCTCCATATTGCCCAGCCTGCGGCGACGACAATGATATAAAGTTGTTGATGTTGTGTTCCGGGAAAGATTGAATGACAGCTCGTGCTATGAGCCCACCCTGGGAATAACCTAAAAGAAATGAAATTGAATTAATATAGCTCTAATAGTGGAAGAATAATTTTATGTTGGATTTTTTTTTTGTTACTTTTATCGAAAAACGTTCCAAGGAAAAAATTCAACCGAATTTAGTCGTTTTAGCATTTTAGAATGAATTTGATGCTTTTGAACATTTTTCTTTAGGGTTTAACATTTTTAGCCTATTGAACTTGCTAATTCTGATAGAATGCCAGCACTAATCTAAGATTTAAGTGTAAACAAAATAAATACGAGGCAGAACAGAGAACCTAAGACTTAAAAGTCAAACCCCTCCTGTATCTGTGTTGTCAGCAGGCTTAGAGGCGACCTACAATTTTCACCGATCATCTAAGATGAGAAGCACTTTTCATGACAAAAGATGCTCTTGAAAAATGTTTCACTTCTTTACAAGGGCCATAACCCCTTGTGTATATTTGGCAGCGGCTGGGAAGTGAACCCAGAGCTCCGTTATAGTCCGTCCAACGAATTAAATATAAATAAATAAAAACTTTTCATTAAATTTTGTAATTATAGTCCATGAAACACAGGGAAAATAAGCATTGGTACTCGTAATATGACACTTTATAAACTGATACTTCCACAACGATCCGATTATTGTTAGGTCAATTATGAGTGTTCAAAGTCCTTGAATTGTTTTTTTTTGGAAATTTTTCAAAAACCGTTTTTTTAAGAGAACAAATGTGTTCAAAAAACTTGCAGGTGAAGTTTTGAAAATAGTCATAGAAATTTTGTTCGTAAAAATTTACGGTAAAACAAAGAACCGCAGCTATCGCAAAATTATGTCTACTGTGAACTTTTTTCACACAATCTTAGAGGTCGAATGTCAGGAGCTATTTTTGATCTCGTATCGACCACCGAGCTAAGTAAAGAAAATGTCGTAAACATTAGTAATCAATAGGTTCGTTTGTTGAACTTTACCCAGGGTTGACCCAGGTTTTCTTGACAACCCTCAGAGTTGTCAACAAAAACTGGGGTTTTCGGTTTTCAAAAAACACCCAAGAGCTTTCAACTGTTTTGTTGGGAACTAAAAGCAAGACAAAATAATTTTGTGATCTGATAAAACTTTAAATTTGTTATAAATTAGTTTTAAAAATGAACGAAAACAATTTCGCGTTCTTGCTGAATGTTTCATCCGATGAGTACAACAAACATTTAATTGCAAATACAAGCAATAACATGCGACATGCGAATCGCCAAACGACAACAAAAGAAATACATATGACATCCCATATGACTTTTGACAGTTTGAGCGTTACCTGAACTCGCCCCAGCAAAATACCTAGATCTACTTCATGGCGAGTTCAGGGCGACCCCAGGTCTCAAAAAACACAGAATTTGCTCACCAGGGTGACTTCAGGTTTTTCAAAAAACGATTTAGGGCGACCCCAGGGTGACTTCAGGGCTCAACGAACAAACCTAATCTGTAAAAAGTTAGAAAAAAATATTTAATTTTCTTTTTGTGTTGTACCATGTTAAATACTACGTCTTTCTTGTTTCTATATTTTTATATGGATCAATTTGAACAGAATTCGTATATGATTGTCAATGATATTGACTACAAACGAGGGCTCAGGTAAAGTGAAGAGCTCTTAATAGATGTCGATGCACATTTGTCTTGAAAGCTTGTGTATCACAATGAGGGGATTGTTGATCATGCAATCCGTCGAATTGGTCGGTAATTGGAAGGGGAGGAAGATTCGCCTTTTTTAGAGTATGACAGATAGAAAAGCTTACGCAATGGTTTTGCTAGCGTAGAAGAACGCTTCTTCAGAACTAAAGGGGATATAAAATCTCGACCAGCGGATTTATGTATTTCAAGATCTCTGAGGACTCTAGCGACTGTCCGAGTGCCAAAGAACATTTGTACCATTATCGCTCTCAAGAACAGGAATTATAGTAGGAGTCATAACACTGTGCGGCAGAGACAAATTAGCAGCAAACTGTGTTGCAAGTAAATTCTTGCAAGCTGACAAAGGGAGTGTTATTGTGAACGAGTGTTGGAACCGATGATTTGGAACAGTTTTTAATATTTTTTTAAAAAGAATTAGAAGATTCTTTTGTAAAAGGACAGAAGTAGACGTATGCCATTTTTAAAAACAATATTGGAATGGCAATTGGCTCTGACCAATACTTCGACACATTTACATAAGTGGTCTTGACTATTTCTAAATAGTATGAAGAATTTGAATTTCTACAATGGTTTACAAGATAGGATACGTGTACCTAATAATAAAGCAACATGTTACACAGAGAACTAAGGGTCACACAACATCACCACTTGTTTGGCAACAAAACTGATTTTGACAGAACTGGATCCAAGTGTTTGCTACCTTGAAGCAGATCGATTCCTCACCCTCCTTGTACAAGTCTAACTCCATCAAAAAGATGTAGACTTTATTTGAAAGTTTTCTACAATAATGACCCCAGCGGTCTGGCAAATATTGATATACATATGTATATTAGGGTGGTCCTTATTTTTAGACTTTTGAATTATTCCCGAGGCACTTTCTCATTTGATTATATACCTCTTAATATGAAATAATTTTTTTTTGTTATTGTTAAGATTTAGAGGTCGCTACCAGCTGTCAAAATTTTTACAAAATTCACTGAAGAACAGCTTAAATGATAGTTTCATTAATGTTTCATCTAGGCGTTTATATTACATTTTCCGTGCAAGTGAAGCTCGCTTCTTATCTCTTCCTCCCCTTGACCTCTCTTCTGTACCGACGCGTCGAGATTGAGATCGTTCACACAATCAAAAAGATAAGCCGTAAGACGTACAATTTAAGGCGTACGCGTGCGCAATAACATCATAGTAAGTTAAACATTAGTTTGTGCACATGCGTAGGCGTACGTTCCCGCCTCCACTTCAGTTCTAATGAGTTATTAGGTTTGTTCGTTGAGCCCTGAAGTCACCCTGGGGTCGCCCCAAATCGTTTTTTGAAAAACCTGAAGTCACCCTGGTGAGCAAATTCTGTGTTTTTTGAGACCTGGGGTCGCCCTGAACTCGCCATGAAGTAAATCTAGGTATTTTGCTGGGGCGAGTTCAGGTAACGATCAAACTGTCAAAAGTCATATGGGATTTCATATGTATTTCTTTTGTTGTCGTTTGGCGATTCGCATGTCGCATGTTATTGCTTGTATTTGCAATTAAATGTTTGTTGTACTCATCGGATGAAACATTCAGCAACAACGCGAAATTGTTTTCGTTCATTTTTAAAACTAATTTATAACAAGTTTAAAATTTTATCAGATCACAAAATGATTTTGTCTTGCTTTTAGCTGTCAACAAAACAGTTGAAAGCCCTTGGGTGTTTTTTGAAAACCGAAAACCCTAGTTTTTGTTGACAACTCTGAGGGTTATCAAGAAAACCTGGGTCAACCCTGGGTAAAGTTCAACGAACGAACCTATTAACGAGAGCGCACGCGTTTTATTTGTAAAAATCATAGCAACGTGTTTTAACTTGCAATGACGTCTACAAGTATCGGAATCAGTAAAGCTACTAGAAATCAAAGTAAAGTTTGGCTTATCGGACAATTATTATCCGAATTAAGCCAATCAACGTTGCCATCCATCAGTGAAGTTTTGCGTTTTTTTTTACTATAAAAATTAAGAAAAAAAAAGCATACGTGAATCTGCGACTTTGACGGCTTGCGGAGTTATAAATTTGTGGGAAAAAACTAGTATACCAATTCAATTTAAAAAAAATGTCATCAGTAAAATTGAAAAACTATTCAAAGAATGGCAAAATCTAAAAATAAATAAAGAAAACAAGAAAAAACGTTCAGAAGCATTAAACAAAAAAGAACAAAACTGGCAACAAAACTTAGAAGATTTATTTGATATTGCTCATTGTGATGCTTTAAATATTATGACTTTAGAAGAAGACAAGGAGTTTTTATTAGCAGTGCGACAAAATCGATGCCAATTTTTAATTGGTTCAGTGGACAGAAAAAGTTTAAACAAATGTAAGAAAATAAAAGAGAAAGGAGAACGCCTTGAAAAATTGCGCGAGCGTGAAAACAAAGATATCTTGGCTTTAACAGAAAAGTGCTCTTTTTCTTCATTATCATTTCTTTCGTCGTCGTCTACCCCCAGTACCCCCACTAGTAAGGAAGCAACTTCATCTGACTTCGAATACGTATCAGATTTGTCCAAAATGCAACCACCTCAGAAACGAGCTCGAAAAGACATTATTAACAGCCAATTAGCTTCCAGTCTTGATGTCTCTAAATTGAGTGACAGACGAGCAACTATGGTCGTGACATCTACTTTGAAAAGTGCAGGCTGTGATCCATCAGAATTTAATGTCAATAGATATTCTATTCTTCGAGAGAAAAGTCTTAAGGAGAATTGTTGGCCCCATATGTGAGGAAGGACGATTCCGGAGACGGTACAATCATGAATTGTATGCAATCTACCTAGAAGCAGATATCGTGACAAAAATTAAGCTCGGTAGACTCCGGTGGGCAGGGCACCTAGCTCGCATGAGCGAAGAGGAACCTGCTCGGAAAGTTCTTTGTGGTACATTCTATGGTAGACGGCAGCGTGGTAGACCATGCTTGCGCTGGAGAGATGGCGTAGACCAGGACGCCCGAAGCCTTGGGGTGCGCAACTGGATGGCGTCGGCTAGAGACCGGGATAGGTGGAGAGACTTGTTGAAAGAGGCCAGGACCGGAACCCGGTTGTCGAGCCGATGATGATGAGATATTCTATTCGTCGGCAGCGTGTGAAAAATCGCAAAGCTGTTGCAGAGTCTCTCAAAAGCGAGTTTAAACCAAATTCATCATTAACAATCCATTGGGACGGTAAACTTATAGAAGATATTACTGGACACGAAACTGTAGATCGGCTGCCAATTTTGGTATCAGGACATGGAGTTGATCAACTACTCGCAGTTCCAAAATTGAAACGTGGAACGAGTGAAGCATGTGCGTCAGCTGTCTACGAAGCTATAAATTCATGGAATTTGAGCGATAAGGTAAAATGTTTGTGTTTTGACACTACTGCTGTAAATACCGGCTTAAGAAATGGAGTGTGCGTTCTTTTGGAACAAAAAATGGATAAAAAAATGCTTTGATTTGCTTGTCGTCACCACTTAATGGAAATTATGTTGTCAGCTGTAGTGGATCAATCACTTGCCCCATCTAGTGGTCCTGATATACAATTATTTAAAAAATTTAAGAACAATTGGAACACTATTGACCAAAGCGAATAACAGATGATGCTGAGGCGAATATTTTTGCAGAAGTGGCCGCAGACAGGATTTCGTTTGCCAAACAGCAACTACAAGTACATCAACCTCGAGATGACTACAGAGAACTGTTGAATATCACTATCATTTTCTTAGGAGGTACTCATGAAAAAGGCGTTTTATTTAGGAGACCTGCTGGTCTAGATGGATGGCAAGAGCCTTGTACTGTTTGAAAATCTATTTATTTAAGCATCTGCTTAAGCTAACGAAGAAGGACGAAAAGGTGATGGTTTATGTTAAATATTGGTTTCAAGCCTCTACCGGATGGTCAGCACCAAGAAACGACTTACAATTATTGAAAGACCTTAAAGCCTTTGAAAGCTTTAACAAAAATATAGCTGAAAAAGATTCTAAATTATTTGTATTTGTCGGAAGAGCTAGTTTCGCTTGCCTTTTTCGATGACGAAATTTCAGTTCAAGAGAAGAAAACAATGGTAGAAGCACTGAAAATTGAAGGCGCAGAAGAGTGCTTAAAAAGAATAAACCTTGATATCACACATATCTACGAAAAAATATAGAAAACTTCGTGAGTAGTAATTCCTTAAGATTCTTCCAGATCCTAGGTATTTCATCAAATTTTTTGAAAAAAGACGTGGAAACTTGGAACGAAGACACTGATTATGTAGCTGTCAAAAATATCGTTCATTCTTTGCGAGTAGTAAACGACGTAGCTGAGCACGGTGTTGCTTTAATGGAAGAATATAATAAATTAATTACAACCAATGAAGAACAAAAGCAATATTTGCTTTTGTTGGTAAAAGAGTATAGGAAAAAGTACCCTTATACTAACAAGTCAATCCTTGTATCTTAAAAATAAATGATTCAAATATCTACATAATATCTTAATTTATAACAACAATAATTTTGTATGTCCTGGCTATAAAAATAAAAGAATCTAACAAATACAGATTTTGAGTTTTTATTTAAAATTCAAAGCTTGGTAGCGACCTCTAAATGTCATTTAAAAAATTCCAAAAAAGTACTGAAATACTTTCTTAGGGTATATGTGCATATCTACAGAACTTTTAAACTTGTGATTTTGAAACTTTATTTTTTCAAATACTTCGCACACCACTGAGACTTTGCGCACTTTTTATTGAACCTATCAGTATGTTGAATAAATAGTCGTGCATCGATTTTATCGCGGGCCGTTGAGGTAGGGTAAAAGATCGATTTTAAGCCTTGCGAAAGATGTGCTATACATTTAAGTGCAAATTTCAATTCTTGCAGAAATTCGATCTCTGATTGAAAACATTTCTAGTCTCGAAAATTTATTGCGCACATACTTGATTCATGGCTTGATTTCTTCGTTTTTACTTGAGGAATAAAGATAATTGAAAATTATAGTGATATTCCTT
The DNA here is from genome assembly GCA_911387755.1 of Chrysotoxum bicinctum. Taxonomy (NCBI): domain Eukaryota; kingdom Metazoa; phylum Arthropoda; class Insecta; order Diptera; family Syrphidae; genus Chrysotoxum; species Chrysotoxum bicinctum. The sequence goes on from OU426987.1 coordinate 180,764,187, forward strand.
GGGCCGTCTTCAAAAAACAACGAAACATCGAAAAACATATTTTTATTAAAAAGTTATTACACTTATAGAAAGATCTATAAGTTATCACAAAACTGGCGCACACTTACGAAACTTACAATAATATTTCTTATAGGTAAAGACAACATTTTGCTTGTAAAAGTAATGACTCAAGTTGCGGGCCGCGAGTACATCAGAGCATAATTTAAAAATAAACGAGATTATTACAATTGAGATTTTTTAAATTTAGCTTGTTTAAGAAACTATAAAAGCGCAGATAAATACTTAGATGACTCAATTTGGAAAATACATATTCTTAATAAAGTAATTAACTGGAATAAAAAAGAAATTCAAGTATATTTTAACTTGGAGCTAAGATATTCATAGCTATATGCTCATAACACAGAGTTTAAAAGTTCTGTAGAATTGCCCATATAATCAAATTACGTGGTGCCCCGTGAAATTAAAGAAAAATAAAATTTTTCTTATGAATAAGGACCACCCTAATGTATGTATATAGTCTCGCATACTTCATTAAGACGCTCCAAGGGGTTTATAGATTAAGGAGAAAGTTACCTAACTTTGGCTTACCTCACTAGGATGTAAGCAGTCTTTTTAGATTAGATAGCAATAAATAAACTATTATAAAGAGTACTAATACCACTGCCCGTGCTAAATTTCAGCCTATAACTAATTTTCTTTCCTTTCTTTGTCATTATGTTTCTTTCTATTCTTACAATTCTCCCTATTGAAGTTGATTGAAGACAATTAGAAACAGACTTAAGGTAAATATATATGTACATAGGGACATATGTTTGTGCACTCCGTAATTAAAATTCCTATAATTCAGTTAATTTTTTTGTTTAAAGTAAACATTTATTGATTGTAATATTGTTTTGGTTAAATAACTTTCAATTTTCAGTTATTTAATTTTTATTAACCTTGAGCTAGATTACAAAGTTCTTTTTAAGCTTGAACCATAGTTCATTTCACAAGTCAGCAATGAAATTGTAATTGTAATTGTGAATATTCCAAACCTAATCTCGAAAGCAACTCTCGTAACCAAAACATATCCATTATGTCAGATTGCCAAGCGGCTCTTGAAGCATTAAACTCCTATGATATTTATTCTTAACTGGTATGGGAGGGTGTGTGCAGGCTAAACGACATCGGAAAAAAATAAAAAAAAAAGGAGCAACGACCCTAACGGAACCCTGCGGAATAGGTACAAAAATGATTAAAAATAAACTCAAAACAGGAGAGGAGGCCATAAGGACACAAATAGCGAAAAAATCCTGTAACTGAGACAGGCAAAAATGCATCTTGGAAGATACAACCAAGAATGCTTCATATCGGTTAAAGCAAGAACAGCCTCCACACAATCACGGGTTTTCTAACTGGCCACTGTAAAAAACTGAGAAGATACCTCAATATTCTTGGCTTAGTGAGTGGTGCTACACGAAGATTCTGCAATACTCATAAGGAGACACCTTATATAAGGTAGATGTGATGCATTCATATATCAAAGATAAAGATTTACAGATAAGGTTTTTCGGAACTTACCGCGTTTACTTTTTTAAAAATAATTATAAAGAGACAGTGGCCACGGGATAAGACTGAGACAATAGACATGGGATGAGTCTCATCACGTGGCGAAAAGATTAACTTAAAATCTCAGAAATCTTGGACGTCATAATATAGAAGAAACTACTCCCTATACTTGAGTTTCTCAAGGAAACTAATCTGGAGGAAGACCTGTAAAATGAGCGATCCCTCTTAGCTCAATACACACATCGCATGCTTAATAGAATACTGACCTAACTCGAAAAGACGATTTTTGGGAAGTTGTAAAAAAAAGATCTTTCTATGAGAATTTGTCCTACTTGTTGACTTGTTGGATAAAATTAAAACTAATTCATGAATTAATCATGAAAGCTGGTATTGTTAAAGTATGATAAACTATTCATGAGATCTGAGACTTGCAAAAGCCTGTATCTGTACGTAACTCAATTTTGACCTATCTCCTAATGGGTCAGAATTCCATTAAGCATGCGATATATACATAGGTCGCAGTCTCGTAGTGCACTTAAGCCCTAATTATTTAATTGAGGCTCATCCATATGAGCTTGCGAGTAAGATAATAGTCAATTCAGAACTCTTTCTTTACATGTGCAAATCCTAAACTAAGAAATTAAATTCTACTTCAATTCTACATGTAAATTCCACGACTCATACCGTACGATTTAGTTGTGTTGCTATGTAAATTTGTTGTATTTTTTTTAAACCCATTAAAGGCTAAGTTCTGTTGTTCAGAGTTTGTTTGTAAGAACAATGTGAAAATCACTTTCCTAACTTTCTCATTTTTAAAGATATTGGAGGCAAGAAATATTTCAACTTTTATGAGGTCGGTACTTCCAGGATTTGAACAATTATGAATGAATATGAATTCTTAGAGAAACACGAATGTTAACTCATAGAGTTTGTTTATCTTTGATCCTTATTTAAGGCCAAGCAACCAACAAGTCTTCTTCAGTTGGGGCAATAGCAAATCAAGTGATTAGAATAATATTCTTAAATTATAAAAAATGATCATTATTACCTAGAAAATGAATTCCTTCCGGGTGCAGGTCATTGATTTCCTTCACATAGTCGCGAATTTGTTGAACTTGTTTCCAGGCAGCTTCTAAGCTTGACCATCCACCGAATTTATCGCAATTGTACACTTTGGTGCCGGGGTGATTCTAGTATTTGATTTCGTAAAAGATTTAAAACTAATAATTATGTACAATATTTAAAAATAGAAAAAAAATATTACAAATTGGATTTCCTTTTCAAGAATCATCATACTATCGGAGCCAGACATTATGCCATGTAATAGGACTACAGGTTTGTAGGCTTTAGCAATTTCGATAGATAAAAAGCACATAAGCAATGTGCAAAGCTTGTCACAGAGCCACATTTTATTAATATTAATATTTTAATTAATAAAAACTCAGAATAACTCTACCTTCTTTGTTTTCTTTCTGTAGCTATTTTTTTTTTTCATTTGTTTAAAGCAAGTGGAATAGAAAAAAAATCACTCCTATCAACACAAATGTCAGGTTACACGTTACGTTCACGTTTACGTCACGAAAAAGTTAGAGATGAGCAATTCGCATTTCTTTTTTAAAATATCAAATAAAACCCTGAAGTTACATAGGCAAGTATTGCCAAGCAAGTTTCGTATATACATACACTGACTTTCACATTTCTATAAATGTATATTTGCTATGACGAAGGCGGCACTCCACTTGTGATATCGCTTAAATGTACACTGTGCCAAAAAAACTATTGTATTTATGAAAAAGAACTTGAGACGAAAAAATAGTTAAATTTTCGAATGCAGTTATTAGGCTTATTCACTGGAATCAGAAATTGCATGCCAGTTGACGAGATTCTTAGGTTGTTTGGGTAGTAAAATTAAAACAGTATATGACACCTTGTTTGCCAGTACTTCCTTTACTCGTGTAGCCTCGGGGCAGATGACAAAAGGGAGAGCAAAAATATTTTTCCGTTTAACACAAGAACCTGTGCAGTGTACATTGACTTATTATATATGGGCTGCTGGTTGTGTATTATTCCCATACAAAATTTGCAACCAACGGATACAATCGAAACTAGCCCTCGTGCCAACACTAGTGGCAAAAATAAACAACATATTTAACGCCATCTCTTGTTCTACTAGAGCCAACAGAAATGTTTACTCATAGAAACTAAGGACATCTATTGACATTGATTTGAAGAAACGGTGCCCTCTATGGTTAGAGAGATAATCGGCTGAGAATTATAGTCGATAATTAAAGTGGGTTTGACAAATCCGCCTGTCTGTCTGTTTTTCTGTATGTCTGTATGTCTGTACGATTAGCGATTAGTTTTTGAAATTATTTCCTAAAATTTATACCACTAAATACTTAAAATTGGCATGCCAAATTTTATTTTCGAAAAATTTTAAAGAAATTTGTTATATAAAAAATTATTTTAATAATAAAAGAATTTTTAAACTTTGTTTGCATAAATTCATACATTTCTGAAAATCAGACGGCAAATTAATGCATTTGAAGATTTTTACCTCATTAAATCCATGTTCTATATTTATAAAATGTATCTTAAATTCCAAAGTAATTTTAAATAAGAGCAAGTTCGTGCGATACAGTCGTGCATTTTATTTTTGCATGAATTTCATCGCAAGAATCAACCGGACAACTGCCGAAAAATCCAAACATGTTGGGATATGCCGGTTGATCGCTTATTATCGGGCGTCATCGGACGATGTCGCTTTCAGTGGTGTACGCGCTCTCTTTCCTTTCTATACGTTTGGTTCGATCGGCCGATTTCGGCTGACAACGTCCGAGTATACTTCGGCCGATGACTGATTAGGTGTACGCGAGCCGTAAGGGATCTCGAAAAAAAATCCCCTTTAAATTATTTTATGAATCATTTTGGTTTACTCAATGATTTTATTGTGTGCATTCTTTTTTGAGAAAATGTCGTCCATCAACGAAAAAATGCAACATGCAAACATGAAAAATTGACTAAGCTATATTACACTAACTGAAAAGATCAGGCAAATCGTATCGTCGGTTGAAAAACCAAGTGACATAATTTAAAAGTTTAATTTTTTCAAATTAAATTCCCATAAGGATAAAAATAATGCTTATATTTATCAAGGCAAACATAATTGTTTTTTGAATCAACACTTTGAAAAATATACATCAATAAAAATATATCATTAATTCTAGATTTAATTTTATAAAATGAAAAATCGATTTCAAATAAACAAAATGGACTTATGTCACTTTGCAACGTTATCTTTTCCTTATTCCTCAACGCGACCGAACAACATATATCTTCCTTGAGTTTTGCGCATTCCTCTCAGGCTATTACAGTTCTAGTTCAAGAAAGAAAGCTTTCTGTAAATTTGATACAAATTTAAGGATTGGTTTTTCTCTAAAGTGAGTTGTTAATTTAAATCAAAATTAGGATTTATTTGCATAACTAATTTTTTGAAAATATTTTCGCTCTAGCCAAAAAGATCTTAGCTTATCTCTTGATTTCTAGTATAAAAATTAAAATTATTTGTAAAAGTTTAAGCACATGAAACTAATTGCTTTAGAAAAAGTATTTTTACAAACTATAATAATATATGTTAATAGATAATACAAGTAAATGCAACGAAAACTGTTTTGCAGTACTATATATTTATACGTTGAAAACAAAAATGAAAAAGGGAAAATTAAAAAGGGAAATTTTCAGATTTGGCAATTGGACTATTTGCACATTAGCCCCTTTAGCACTGGTTCCATTTCATAGTATTCAAATTTTCCGTCAGTGTCGGCACGGGGGCTAGTGTCTTTTGGTAATCCGTTGGACCATTCTGTAATCAGCTACTAGCAGTCCATATCTAGTATGTCAATGCCTGTGTAATTCGATTTCGCTGCATGCAAAACGCTACACATCTGTTTCAGCCGTTAGACTGCTTTTAAGATGCAATATTACCTTGCGATTTTTAAGCATAGCGAGAGACGTATGTGGTGGAGGGGTACACAAAATTGCTGGGGTTGGAAAAATTGCAGAGTTATCGTTTTTTCTTCTTTGTGATTTTCTTTATTTCTCAAGTATGTTTCATTTCTTTTTGGTGTTCGCTCAGTGAAATTTGATTAACTAAGTACAGCAAAGAACAAAGCTTACTTTTATTAAAAATCTGTGTTTAAAAGTATCCATGCAATCGAAAAGAAGCCAAAAAAGAAACAAAGATTAAAAATTTATTTCTTATAAAAGAAGTCTAGTCTGAAACAGCTCATGGCTTTTACCTAATATTTTACTCCGAGGCCACACACGAGCAAGTATTGGCAAGCAACTTGCAATCTGAATAAAGTAGCCTGACAGCTGGAGTTGTAAAATTAATAAAAGTTTCTATTTGATTGTGCGTGTGACCTTCTAGGATTTACTATGTTTCTGCATCTGTAAAATGCAGAAAAGTAATGAGAGGCAGATGTTTTTGAAACCCGAAAGTGGGAGAGAATACCCAGGTGGTACCTAACTCTTTTTTACTTCATATAAACTATAATCTTGTTGACTTAATACGAAACAATGCAATGAAAATTAAACTTACCTCCTTTCTCTTCCATTTCGATTTAATGTTTTTTTCCATATCATGCGCAGTTAAAAAAAATACAGAAAAATGTGAAAATTTCGCAAATTTACCAAATGCAGACGAAGATGTTATAATAAAAATGAACATGTTCGTCTTTACTATAATCTTGACTTCTGCATTTCTCGAATTTCCTATAATGCAGAAATGAAGTTCTTCTGCATTTTGCTCTTTTCTTTCTACCTAAAAAATATGAATTCTGTATTTTGCATCCCTTTTTTCTTGCAGAAATTAAGTGCAGATACATGTAAATCCACCATTATAGAAAATTTATAGCAGAATAACATGTGGCAGAATACGCCTAAAGGCTCGGTCAAACAGAACGCGTTTTTACGCCGCGTTTCACCGCCGCGTTTAAACGAAGCGTTGTATTACATTGCAATACATGTCCCATGTCACACTGAACGCGTTTTTGACGCCGCGTTAAATTCACCATGGCGTTGCAACGCGGCGGTGAAACGCGACGTTGTGTGAAATTACAGATTATTTCTGACGCTGCGGCAGTCAAAGAAATTTTAAATTTTTTCAAGATGGAAAAATTAATTGAGTTGGTGAGAAATAACCCTTCTCTATACGATATGGGTGATAAATCGTATAAGAACATTGTCTTACATACATATTTAATTATTATTATTGAAATCTGAGAGAAATTTGTCTCTTATCATAAATTCCGCATTGGTAGGTCTTCTGTTTGTTGGCCTTTGAGACGTTTTACTCTAGCTCCCGGCACAGCTGGTGATGTTCGCCATTTTCTTCTCTTTTTTTGTTAAATGGCATGTACCCAAATTCTTTTTCTTTTACGGGAATTTCGTAATATAGCAAATAGAAGCAATAATTCCTCTTCTGAATCTGAGCTGCTGGACATTATTTTTGTTAAGGAATGATTTTTTTGTTTGTTCATTGCTTAACAGCTCTCCGTTTGACGTCCTCTAACGCGGCGGTTGCAACGTCGCGTCAAAATAATCTTACCGTCGCGTTAAAAAGTCTTAACGCGGCGTTGAAAACGCGTTCTGTTTGACCGAGCCTTAAATGTTGTAAAAGATTTGAATTTTCTTTGTTTTTGATGCGCCATCTGTGTTGTCATAGTATAATCCCAATTTGATGGCTGAGTTCAAAGATACTACCAATGCTGGGCACAGAGGAGTATTTCACCTCAATTTTTTTTTAAAGCCTAGTACATTGTATATAAATTCTTATAGTAGTCTCATGACGAGGAACGCCACGTAATTTACCAAGCGGCAGAGAAAACAACCAAACCCAATACCCAAACCGTATATTAGCAAATTAATTTAACATTTTCTCATATGCTATCCTTTTCTCGGCAGAGAGAGACATAAACAACAAACATGCTATATTGCTATAGCTATTCAGAGCACACCGACTTGCACCAGCCAGTCAGCGCAGGCGCACACAAGCATGCATACATTATATTTATATGCAGAAAACCTACTGAGAAGGACAGCCTACGCTCGATTGAAGGCGGTGGCGGCGGCGGCGGTGCGGTGGCGACGGCACTTTGCGAATGAAATTTTGTGTATAAGTTTTTTTACAACGTTGCTTTGTTTTTTTGGATACCTCTATGAGAAATGAGAATATGCATTAGGTATATGAATGAGCGAATAAAGTAGCAATATATTGCCAGAGAGGGGTTTGCGATTGATGGCGGTCCATTGTATTTAGTTTTTGCATATACATGTATGTACTTATATAGGGAAAGACATATGCATTCGTAAAAACAATCGAACTCGAGATTTTGATCAAAGTTGATATAACGATAGCGAAGACTAAAAAAGTGGGTTTCGCAATTTTGTCTGCCTGTCTGTCTGTACGACTACCTACAGCCTAAATTGCTCGGCCGATTTTCTTTAAACTTAGTGGATATCACTTTGAATATTTCCTCCCCACGTTTTGTTTTTTTTTTTTTTTTATGACCGAAAATAACGGTACATGCCATACGAATTTTTTCGAAATTTTATAAATATTTTTTTTTCTCAAAAACTGTTCGACAGATTTTAAAAATAAAAATACAAAAAAATTTCATTTAAGTAGTTAAAGCTAGATAGTATAGTTGAAAAAAAAATGTGCGAAAAATGGTTATTGAGGGTATACTCCCCATGGAACCTTTTTTTCGTTTTTGATTTTCTCAAAAACGGTACAACCGAATTTGATAATTTTTTTTTGTTCCCGAAAAACTTTAATAGAATTGTGTATTCAAATTTTCAAAAAAAATTTTTTTGGATTTTTAAAAAAAACTTCATTTTTTTTTTCAAAACTCAATATTTCGAAAACCCAATGCTATTTTTTTTTTAAACTTGATAAATGAGAGTTTATCAATATAATCTACAAGATGTGAGATTTTTTTTTTATTTTACCTAAAAATAACGGTACCCACCATAAAAATGTTAAAAAATGTTAAAATATTGTTTTCAAAAATCGTATTTTTCTTGAAAACGGCGCCTAGAATTTAGATATTTTTTTTTTCTTTCAATTAATTTTTATGATCTTTGATTTAATAAAAAAAAAAAAAAATAAGATATCACAGCTTGTATACTTACCATAGAACTATTTTGTCTAATTTTCAATTTCTCACATATCGGCATTACGAATTTTAATGAAATTTTTTATAGAGATGCTTCTAAAAAGTTTTAAATAAAAGTTTAAATATCAAAGAAAGGAAAAGCTATGAAGCTGTTTACGAACAAGAATGCTAGCAACGCTTCCTGATAATAAACAATAAAGTCTGATTTTCAACTTTGACATCGCTTTTTGATGATTTAAAAAAGGGTAACTTTGGTGTACCCTGACCCATGTTAAAATAAATTTCTCTGACAGTACTCACAGTAGGGACCTCATTCTGCACTTTTTTTTAGTATAATACTAACCTTTAAAACTACGTTTAAATTGAGCTGATATGTTCTTAGCAAAATTTTGACTTTGAGGTCAATTTTTTTTTTTAATGCGTCATAAACACAAAGTTTTCTTATTTTTACCTGATGAAGAAAACAATAATAAAAAAAAAAAAACTCATTAAGTGCACCCAACCAAACACCCATACCTACATCTTTTGATACATGGGAAAATCTTAAACAGGTGAAAATTTTAGGTTTTTTACCTACTTTTATTGCAGCACTTGGCAATCGGAGTGGTTTTCCAAAAATTGATAGTTTTTACCTAATTTTTAATACTGTGCGATCATGAAGAGGGTTAAAAATATACTTACAGAGCAAGAGCCCGTGAACCCCAAACCTTCTTTATTTTATAAAAGCTGAAAGTTTGTCAGTGCATGCTCCCAACAAAGTTAAGAACAATGAACTATTATGAAGTTTGTATTTTATTTGTATTAAAAAACAGTTGTAATATGAAATAAAATGCACGACTGGATTGCACTAACTTGCTCTTATGTAAAAAAATTTTAAATTTTAAATACATTTTACAAATTTACAACATGGATTTAATGAGATAAAAATTTTCAAATGCATGGAATTACCGTCTGATTTCCAAAAAAAGTATAAAATTCTGCAAACGAAGTTTGTAACTCGTTTTATTATAAAAGTTATTTTTTATATAAGAAATATTGAATGTTTCACGCGTATACAAATTTTTTTTTTCCAAGAAATGTTCATACTTTTTTGAAACCCAATATTATAATATAAGTTTTTTTTTTATTTTAATAATTCGCAAATCGCGACCTTAGAACAATAGGGTTCTTACTGACTTTTTTTCAAAACTGAGTTATACATGTGGTCGTAGCAAATCGAGTATGCTCTTTCGATCTGTTTCATCCATATTTGTCTCCATATTTGTCTCCTTTAGTTTCCTATAAGTCAATAAAAATGCAGGAAGCAGAGTTCTATGTACATCAATTTATTAAAAACTAAGTTCACAAAGTTCTAATTGGTAAATAGAACCTAGTGTAGTTAGAAAAATTTAAAAAAAAATGCACATAAAACTTTGTTACACAACAGGATGTAGATTGAACTTTGTTGCTTCAAAAGGCTATGAATTTTGTGTTAAAGTTGAATTTTATCTGTGCTGTGTGATATTCAAAATGTTTGTTCTAAATATGCATACATTTTAATAAGTAAAGGTGAGTATTTGTATTTCAAAAGAAAATAGGAAATCAAAAGATGTACTGTATTAAATATACCACTTATTTAAAATGTCCTGTTAAAGATAGCTTTTACAGGAATGTTTTCAGTACGAACTTTAACCTTGATTTTCACCATCCCAAGTTTGATAAATGTGTTTGATACATTAAGTAAAAAATTTACGAAGGAACATGAGGTCCACTTAAACTTAAAAAAGGTTTTATTATATCATGTAAAGGTGAAAAAACTTGCCATATTTGCCAGCCTTGGATGCATCACAAAGCCCGTGTAGGGCTTACTAGAACGGAATATCAAAAGATAAGCAAGCTAGATTCCAATGAAATTGTGCCAGATACTCTAGTTGTTATAATGCCACCTCGTTAAGAAGGATTCAAGGCTGTTAGCTTTGCCAAACGTATTATAACTTTCAATGAAAGTTTTGCGCCTCTTGAAACGAAAAGCAAAGAAATACCTTTTACTACAATTTGGCATGAGGTTACTTCCAGTCGACACTGAGTTCATAGTACTTAACTTTTAAAAAAGTCAATATATAAAGTCAACTTTTGTTGAACCATCATCATTTGTTCGCTCCCAGCCAATAGAAATATTAATCGACAGAATAAATGTTATTGAAAAAAATCTCTCCCAACTGTTTCCTGAAAATAGAAAACAATTCATCAATCTTCCTGTGATCGAGCTTAAAAATGGTGCAAAAACAATTTTTTCTTAATAAATGATTAAGTTTTGTTGACATAAATTTATGTTTTCTTTTTTTATTTACAGTTCAGTTAAAAAAGAAGGAATTTTAATAAAAATAGTTTACAAATCGGTGTATAATGTACATAGGGCTTTTTAAATATATCTCTATAATTAATTTCTATATTCGGGTTGCTGTAAAAGATTTAGTATTTTCCTTTATAACTCGAAGTATCAAAAATGTAGTTAGGGCCTTCACGATATTATGGGCAGTGTGAGCTTTACTATTAATTAACTTTTCTTTAATAATGTTTATTTGTTTTCCTTTATAAGAAATTCAAAAAAAAAAAAGGAATAAAAACTTCGTTCAACAAAAATTCTGATTTCTTTCACATAACAGGATTCTATCTGAACAATTAAATTTCTTATCATGTTACTTAGTATCAGGTAATTAGAACCTTATTGTTCTATGCTCAAATGACTTAGCATTGAGTAACAAGGTTCTATCCATTTTTTCAACCACCAGTTACTGCAAAATTATGAATTAAATATGTTGTAGATTTTTAAATTCAGATCAACATAATTTAGTACAAAATTTGTGTTTTCAAAAAATCATGTACATACATAGATCCGAACCAAAATATAAAAGTTATTGACAAACAAAATTCAATCTCTGTGACTTGAGTGTAGTTAGAACCCTATTGTTCTAAGGTCGCGAAATTTGCTCAAAATTCGTAGATAAACATGAAAAGAAATATTTGTTAGTAATTTGAAATTGGAACGCCAAATATCTCCTTTTTTATTTCTTTTTAACAAAATGTTCTAGGTTATGCATACAAAATATTTTTTTCAAAAGAAGTTATCTTATTTTATTTTCTAAATATTAGTTATGTGTATATCAATAAATTTCTAAAATTGGTATACTACATTTTTTCTAATTTTATTTTTTTTTAATTAATTTAAATTTTCCATACTACATTATGTTATGTTTGTATGCTGAAACGAGTATAGCCAAATGAATTTGCACCTTGCAACAACAAAATTCAGTTTTTATGCTGTGAATTAGCGATATATACTTCATTTCCAAATTATTATAAAAACAGTGATGGATTGGTGATATAAATTGAAGCAGTTCAATTTAGTCTTTCTTTTGTTATAGTTTATTTTAGGTTGTTCAAGCTGGTTGAGTTTTTTTTTTAATATAAACCCATGTCCGGCGGCTACCAGTTCAGGTGTGGTAGGAACTTGAAATTTCACACACTGTCTATTTTTGGTCTAATTAGACTGAAAAAAAATTTTTTGGAAAAGCTTTTAGTTTTCCAAAAAATTCACGTTGCGTTTTCGCAACATCCGCATTTATAGGCATAGAGTTCAAGTCAAATTTAATCAAATATTTGTTTGATAAAGCGTATTAACACAGAAAAAAATTTAATAATGCATTATAATTTAAAAAAAATTAACATTATAGGTATGTACATATATAGCTGTGTATGCTCATGAAATATTAATTTTTGTATGGTAATCGCATTTAAAGATAAACATTTGTTTTTCGTTACATGCGATACGTGAATTGAAAGGTGGCACTCCCTAGATCACGAATATGCAATTTTTAACTCGCTAAGATGCCTAGTTTAGCCAGAAATCACGTTTAAAAGTACATTGGGTGGCAAATTTTTGTCAAGAAATATTTTTGAAAAAAAATGTATGAAAGATCAAAATTTCTTAAAAAAAAATTGAAAAAAAAATGTATTGGAAAAAAGTTTTTTGAAAAAATATTTTTGATAAAATGTCCAAAAATATTTTTGGCAAAAGTTCAAAAATATTTTGGTCAAATGTCCAAAAATAATTGGCCGAACCATTGAAATTCATCTTATCTCTCTAAAGATGGAGGAGGTTTACCTCGTCGGAGTTCTAACATTTCTTTCCATTTGTTAAAAAATAAATCAAAATAAAATATTCTGAATTCGGTTTTATTACCAAATTCTGTTTGGCACTATTTCGGTTACCATAACGAAATAAAGCCAATTTGAAATTATTTTGTTTTCAAAAATGAAATAAAACCAAATTTAGAATTTGAGTTTATTAAGTTCAAATGCCTCTAGATCTAATTACAAAGTCGAAAAAATGGCAGCCTCGCTGATTAATCCTATCAAAATGTAAGCAAACCAGATTGTATGAGAAATGAAACAAAATTCACAAAACTATCATACACTCTCAATACTATTTGTTTGTATTCATCTCGCACCTGGCATATACAACTTGATATACCTACTACAATTGATTCTGACAGCAAAAAGAAACGCAGATAGGATTTTCTCCCTTACCCTCTTTTAAAAATATATCACTACCGCATCTCTTCTTTTATTTTCTTATATTTTTCCCTTTCACGTAGTTATCTTATATCACAACCACATCTCACTGGCGATATTAATATTTCTGCGGCAGAGATAAAAAACTTTTAATTCAGTTCCATGAGACTACTATAGAGTTAATATACAAAGCCTAGTATACAGTTCTTCTAAAAAAAACCAATCCATTTCTTATGGGAGTTTTTTCCCGAAAAAATAAAACGTTTTTCATTTCACCACAGTCATCCGAACTGTAAACTAAAATCGAAAAAAATGTATACTCACCACGATTTTTTTTTTCACGCAAAACAATGTGCATCCCATTGTTTTGGCGGAAAAAAACCTACAGAAATTTTTTCATGAGAAAAAAATTTTTTTTTTCATCACTCAATTTTTTTTTTCAAAAAGAACTGTATACTAGGCTTAAATTAATTGTTATTTTCATCGGCTATAATAAAAAGCAATTTTGAGACCATTATATTGTTTTTAAGACATGTAAAATATATAAACAAAATAGGGCCAAATTCCTAAACGCACGATTTGCAAAGCAAAACACTTGCAAAGCAGATAAAGAAAATCTGAAAACGCATATGTAAGAGAATTGTGCAAGAAATTTTTGACATTTGCACAAATGCCTCTGCATTTGGGCAACAAAGTAGAATCGATCGCATTTTGGGACACTTTGCTTAGCAGAGATTTTTGTATTTGCATTTTAGAACTGTTGCTTAGCAGAATTTGCGCAAGATATGCGTTTAGGAGTTTGCCCTAGTATTTGATGATAATATTAATCAGATAATATTAATCAGATCCATATTCGGATGGTAGAGGGTTAAAGCCTGGAAAAACACGAATGAAAAGATGAATGCAGACCGTTTGAGTAACAGATAAACACTGCTCTGGTCAGGGAAATGTTTGGTGAGTGCTCAGCATGGCCCCACCATAACCGCGGATCTAAACATAATTAATTCATGACAAAAATTGGAAATTGAAATTCGAAAACATGTGATTTCCAATATTATTCACTTCAAAAGTGTTATTGGAGGAACGGAATAAAATTAGCCTTGATTGCACCTAAAACGGACCTTTTTCACTGTGAGATGAAATAAATATTTTTCATTTTCTTTTATTTTGCGATCTAGTTTTTTATAAGAATATAATTCTCTTTTCTATTCTATTTTTTCTTAAAAATTGTATTCATAAAAAGTCATTTTAACGATTTATATATACAGTGGGGAGCAAAAATGAGTACATGTTTTAAGAAAATGAAACAAAAGGATAGAATTTTATGTTTTTTTATAAACAATTGAAACAAATTATTTTTATTATAAAAGTTAAGTATATAATTGACAACTTAGGACAAAACAAACAAACATTGTTCAAAAAATAACAGTTAGTAAAATGTTTATTAATGGAAACCTCCATGTACTCAATTTTGCACGTTTCAGAATTTTTTTTTTGAATCCCTTTTTTTAGTATTTAGTCCACAGCCCTTATTGTGTATGACACTTCTTACTCTCCTGCGCATACCCTCGACTAAATTTTCGATATGATCATGTGAAATATGTTGCCACTGCTCCTAAACTTGCTCCCATAAGTCATTCAAGTTTCTTGAAGGATTATCGTAAGATGCCATGCGTCTTAGAGAATTGCCCACAACTCTCGATCTGGTTTATATCTAGACTAGATGCTGGCCACCTCATGGTTGGAAATAACTGCATTCCAAGCCAGCTCTGGACCATTCGTGCAGTGTGCTTGGGATCACAGTCTTGTTAGTAGAATAAGCGCATTCGTCTACAAATTCTGGTAAGTTATTATGCAGAATAGACAAATATTGTTCCTTCATTATTCCTTCGATTTTAATCAGCAGACCGACATTCCACGACGTAAAGCATCTCCACACCTTCAAGTTGCTACTTTCATGCTTCATGGTTTCTTTCACCTGTTCCTTTTGAAGGGTTCCATTCTGCCGATGGCAAAAATACTGTTTACTATCAAATGGAAATCGATATATTTTAGTCTAGTCCGACTAGACCACCCGTTTCCGATCTTAAACACTCCAGTTTTTTTGTTTTTTTTTGCAGAATTTAAGACGTGCTTTAACATTTTTGGTAGACATTGTAACTGTTTTTGTCTGTTTATCAGCTGCTACTAAACCTATATTTTGTAGGGTTCTCCTAGCTGTCCATTCACTCACGTTTGTATTAATTAATTTCGCCGCTGATTTCGGCATCTTGAAGTCTTTTATATGCATTGATCGCTCCATTAACCGTGTGTCACCACCAGTAAGCATTTTCTATATGCCTGGGCGATTGCTGGTGCAAAGCACATTTAACTTTTTTTTTTATCAAAAGGACACTGCGTTGGCAGATTTTCATTCTCTCAGCACTTTTTCTTGAAGATAGTCTTTGTTGAGAAACTATGCCTTTTTCCGCTTCAAGTACAATTTTTTCATTTTTATTTATCTTTTCTGTAAAACAGTGAATATTTATTTTTTAAGCACTAATTAAATGGCGTAGAACTTTAAAAACAGTACAATTCCCTGCCACAATAAGTTATTTTTAAGGAAACGCAAAATAAAAAAAAGTAATTTAACTAAATAAGAGATAACGGCGAAACGAGCAAATTTGAGTACATGGGGGTTTCCAATCAATAATAAATATTTTATTAACTGTTATTTTTGAAGCTATGTTTGTTTTTTTTCCTTAGTTGTAAATTATAAACTTAACTTTCATAGTAAAAATAATTTGTTTCATTTGTTTATAAAAAAACATAAAATTCTATCCTTTTGTTTAATTTTCTTAAAACATGTACTCATTTTTGCTCCCCACTGTATATATATTTGCTTATGAGATTCTGTTATAAGCTCCAACTACTAAAAACATTGGCACAAAATTTTAGTCGAATTAGTACGATGTTTAGGCTGATTTAATTTGAAACTAGGTTAATACAACGATTTTGCAATTTATAATCGTATATAACATCATACTTTCTCTACCCTTTTATTAAAGTTAAAATCATCGAATACCTATGTATTTTATTTTTTTAGTATTGTGCTAACTTCATATGACTCTTTGACATTTGCAAACATCAAAACAGGTCTGATGTTTTCTTAGTTTTTTGCATGAACTGCCATTACTTTAGGTGTGTTCAGAAGCAATTTATTAAAAAAGACTTAGCACGATACTAGTTAGAACATGTTTAAAATTAAGAATGAGTTAGTAAACTACTTTAAAGTTAACAAATTGTTAAGTAGTATCATACTAATGCCTTAACAATAGGCTGTTTAAAATTTCGCGCCATTGTTGTTTCCATGTCACGCCAACTAAGAGATGTTATGAACTTTAAAGAAGGTCAAAAGAAATACTGAGTTTTTTACTTAAAGTACTATATATATAAATAATGTTAAGATATAAGAAATGTTTACTTACTTTTGAGTATTTTTAGTTTTTATTTGAAAAAATCCATTAGTCCGTTTTTTGAATTTTTGTTTATTTCTTGGTTTCAATTCAAAGTAACTCAAGAAATCATTTAGGTGTTTACTCACTTTTGACGCTCACAGTATGTATGCAAAAAATGATAACAAAAAAACGGCGTATGCTGGACTCCGCCAGTACGAGTATGTAACCAACATGTGAGCAGCTGTCGAACAAGTGCACATGAGATATTTCCTAAAAATTTAAATAAAGAAAACGATTTTTTTTTTCAAATACTAAGAAAATGCTTTATTGTATGCAGCATGTATTGTTTTGTATCATCATTTGATTTGGTTTATCTAACAAATTCAATAAATAAGTCATTCAATAACAGTTCCGAAAGGCACACAAAATAATTCTACAATTTTAATTTTGTTTTAGCTCTTTGTTTGAAAATTAACAACAAATATATCTATGCAAACATTTTGAACTTAAAGAAAAAATATTTAAAATCAACATTTATGAATTATATTAAATAACAATATCAATTAATAGTTTTAAAGGAATTTAAGATAGCGAAATTAATTTATTTTATAATATGTGGAACTAATATGTATTTAAAATGTTTTAATTGGTTCGGTGGTTTTTATGGGCAAGGTGCAAAACTTAAAAGACAAGGAGCTATAATTTTACTTTAAATAAGACATTATGTACATAATTTCTTAATTTTGTTTTGTAAGCAAAAAAACATTCCTAAAATCCTTTTTTCTGATATGCGTTTACATATTTTTTTTTATATTTTAAAACACTAAACAGTGTATGTATATAAAAAACAATATTTGATTTGATTTGCATTTGTGCATACGTTTTTTTTATTGAATTGGAAATTATATAGAAACAAAAAGAAATGTGTAGTAATATTATTTTAAGAATTGATATACATTGTATAAAAAATCCAGCCATCTTGTGCGAGTAAACATTTTCTTTAAATACTAAAATGCACATGTTTTTAGAATTTACATCTGATTTTGTGTTTGTTTAATCGGATGTTGTCTCTTCCCAGCTAAGTCCCGCCCATTCGGGTAATTCAGTTTCATACTCCCAACCAGGACCCTGAAAAACCAAGGAAAAAATATTAGTTTATCATTTTTACGATAGATTTAAAGTTTTGAAACAAACATAAAAAAATAAATTTGCTATAAAAAACCAATGACAAAAAAGTAAAAAACAATTTGATAAAAGTATGCAGTTACATGCAAAAAAGTTAATTCCATACAAAGCCAGACATTTATCTGAAATTATCTAAAACTTCTGAATTTCGTTTTTGTTTAACAATGCCAAGTACCCCTTGGCATAATGGTTAGTGCGAGCTCCAGCTCATCTTCGATTCACGAAAGAAAAAGAAGTGCTTGTCTGGTTGATTTGGAGAAGGCCTTCGATACCGTATGGCTAGAAGGTCTTTATCTAAATGTGAGCAAGCTTGGCATAAACCACTTCTGTGTATGCTGTATGAAATGTAGAAAGTTTGTTATCGAGAGTCGCAAAGTAACTCCTACAACAGCGTTTAACATTAAAAATGCTCTTTAGCGGGGACTAATAGCTGAGGTCATCCGAATTCTTTTGCAATGTGACTTTGACAGGATTCAATGATATTGTGATGATTGAAAGTTGAAAATCAACTTTCAGAAATCTTAAACGATTCTGTTCAGGACTCCGTGGACTGGAGCCCCACGGGATATGAGGAAGAACTGGCGCAAGCTGGTGATCATAAGGCCATATGGACATACACTGGCGAGTAAAAATGTACCTTGGCATTTGGTTGGATCAGTATTTGTATTTCGGGTAATGATGATTTGCTACATAGCTCTCATCAGGCTGATGATTGCCTATGAATGCCCGATATGGTTCAACTTTGCACCATCTAAATGAAAAGATTCGGGTGTTTGAGAGGCAGTGCTTACGTCGCTGCCTTGGATTACACAAAACACCAGTGTCGGAGTACAAACATTATTATTCCAACAGGGCTCTATGCAACCGAGAAAATATAAACAGAATAGATGATTTCTAACATAAGCTGATTCGGAGTCACATTGCAAGAGCGATGGTCTCAGCTAATAGCTTAATCTTTGGTGCTTATTACCTTAACAATGAATATTTCGAGTTGCTTTTAAGTGGCTATATTCCACCAAATGCATTTTTCTATTCAGGCGGTCGAGGGCTTATACTGGATAGAGAGGCGGTTCCGCTTATCTACCACGTCAGTCGTAGAACTGTGGAATGGTGACTTCTTTCTGATCGAGACATGCTGGTACAAGGCGGCGCTGAGCCACAAAAAGCACACGACCTGCCAGAGTAAGAACTAAATTTTGGATCTTTGAAATAGATCCAGACAAAGAGCAGGATCCCAAATTCTTTTTGTAATACGTGTTAAAAATTAACCCAGATCGAGATCTATATAGATCCGTAGATAATAAAACCCAACTATTTTTTGACTTTAATATTTATGAAAAAATGTTTTTTTTTCCCAGTTTGTTTGTAATACTATATCAATTTATTCTGAGAGTATAGAATTTTTAGCCTAGTTTTTACATGTAAAAATGATTAAATGATACTGTAGTAACAATTTTTTGCGTTCCACGGTTCCACTTAGCGAAAATGCTTCAAAAAAAAAGTATATGATGTTTGATGTCACAAACACTAAGTATTGGACGACATCTGTTTTTGAACCATACTTCGTAGATTTGCTGTTCGATAGCAAACATACCAATTTAAATTTTAATTTTATTTATTTGAAAACTCGTAAACAGTCTTTGAAATCAAATTACGAATTCTGTAAATGAGATATAATTTATACAAACATAAAAATTACAGCTCTTTATATTTAAGATAAGTAAGCCTAATTCAAATGTTTTTTGTGAATAATGCCAAAAGTAAAATATTGTGAAATCAGTAAAGGTGTTCTTAGGTTAACGTAATAGATTTCGAGTCGCTAAAGAACAGAATCTTATTTATTTGTTGATAAAAGTCTTAACGAGTCTTAACGAAATTATTGGAACATCGGGTCGTGACAAAATGAATTTTTAAAACTGAATTTAACTGCCTAATAAAACTTGTGATCTTCCAGCTAATAGAGTTGTTAATTAGAGTTGTATGAAGAAAACACTTAGTAAATAGTTGAAATAGGGGCAAACAAGTATCAGTGTCCTTTTGAAAAGTCACAACTCAATAATTTTTCTTGAGAATTAAAAATTGAAAGTGAATTATTTGTAAGCGTAACTCATTATCATTACCAATTAATGATTTAGTAATATCTAAACTGTATTTCTAAGTTGACATAAGCTTAGTGAAATACCCTTAGAACAAAAGATAAACAAATTTTTGTATAAACTAATAAGTAAGGAACGCTTATTCACGGTCAGATCGATTTTCTATACTTTTGTTTCGATTCTTTTCGCAGCATTTCGTCTTCATTTATTGAAAAACTAAAATAACGACTTAACCGACCAAACTTGAGTGGCGTAGTGTTGTTTTTGGAATTGATTGGTGTTTTTCGAAAATGCCCACATAAGTTAGAAACATATTTTGCTTGCCATAAATAAACTTATATTATTGTAGTTTATTTGTTCTTACTTTATATTTCCAAGCGTGCAAATACATCACTAAATCCTTCGGTTTGGGGTCTCTATAGCGAACTTTGCATTCGTAGCAATGTTTGTCTGTGCTCATTTTTTCAGCATTGAATGCCATATCCGGGCATTCATATCCTGTTTGAGTTGCAACTGTCACCTGAACAAAACAAGAAAACAAGTTATTAAGGTTAATGCAAACTACAGAATAAATCGAATAAAACCTTTTCTTGTGATTGTAAATCCACTGCTATATCATCATTGGATGTTGTAACATGTATGTTACTGGAAATATTTATTGTTGTATTGTCATTAATGCTTTCAGCTTCTGTTGCAACTGGTCGTGGACTTTCAGAGCAAGGTGATGTTTCTCGAGATACAATTTCTGAATCATCATCACTCATCAAAATACCTTTAATATGGAACAAATATTAATAAATCATTATGTCTTATTTCTATAAATTTGTACCTTTTGATCCACCAGTTAATATATCTACATCTCCATCTGCTTTGATTGATTTAAACAATGATAGTTCCGAATCACCATCAATACCGAGCCAGTTCTCAGCGTTATGGATATTAATAAGATCTCGAACCAGTTGCTCATCAGTTTTTCCACCTATATCTCCGCCACGGCCCTTCAAAGGTCCAAAAACTTCATGGTTATAAAGAGGATCGTTAACTACGGGATATCCTGAAAAAAACAAAATGAAAACTTGGTAATTAGCTTGTTGGTATTTATATTTATGAATTGTTTTTATATGCCAATATGGATATTATGTAAACGCTTTACATGTTTTAATACATATAATTAAAAACTTCTAATTACTTCTAATAGCAGGAGTTCCAACCTATACTAACAAAAAATAAAGTCTCTACGAAGAAAATTCTACAGTAATTTGGGCCGGAAGCAGACTTTCAGACTGGTTTAGAACAATCTTGAGAGTAAAGCTAGGATGTCTTTTAAGCCCACTGTTATTGTCAATATTTTTGGACGATCTGGTTACATTTCTTCTTGGCAGAATCGATTTCAATGGTAATGATTAACCTACTTCCCTCCGCTGACGACATTATCTTATTGGCGCAAACTCCTCTCATGATGCAAATGACGATAAACAAACTTTATCAAAACTGAACTATGTGAAATTTCAAGGTCAACATCAACAAGTCAAAAATCATGGTCTGTCGAAATGGAATTTGAAGGTACGCTCGTAATGATTGGTGGATTGAGAAAATGAGGAAACTGAAAAGGTCAAAGAGAATAGATATCTCTGAGTTATCATTACGTCAAAATTGTCTTTTAGAAAAAGTAAAAGAATCAAAAAAGCAAAGAATTGTAGCTGGAAGGGTATACTAAGCAAAATGAATATTGCGACGAGCGTAAATTATAAGGTTTTTAAAGCGCCTGTCAGATCGAAGATGTGTGATGCAGGATAGGTATGGGGTATTTTTCAGTACGAAGAAGTAGAAAAGTTGCTGCATTTTGTTATCAAGAAAATATTTAGACTACCCACAAGTTCACCTACATAATTGATTCATCTGGAAACTAGACTATCACCGCTTTCCCTTATTCTGAAAGAACTGGAACTGCCAGATCAACGACTACCAAAAATTGTAGCAAAACATTTATTTGGTAGAAATCAACAGTTTTTCAACGAAAAGGTGAGATTGGGAAATCAACAAAATGTAGAATTAGTAAGAGAAAGACCGACGACGTTGCGATCTGAGCTTGAGAATCTACTGATTAAGCTAGAAGAGCTTACGCATGAGAAGTTTAAGGTACAAGCTCAACATAGTCAATCCAAATTCTTCATCACGACCTTGAAGGAAAAAATTATTTTCAAGATGGATGCAAATTGGATGTAATACCTTTGTATATTAACTCTATAGTAGTCTCATGAAACTGAATTAAAAGTTTTTTATCTCTGCCGCAGAAATATTAATATCGCCAGTGAGATGCGGTTGTGATATAAGATATACTACGTGAAAGGGAAAAATATAAGAAAATAAAAGAAGAGATGCGGTAGTGATATATTTTTAAAAGAGGGTAAGGGAGAAAATCCTATCTGCGTTTCTTTTTGCTGTCAGAATCAATTGTAGGTAGGTATATAAAGTTGTATATGCCAGGTGCGAGATGAATACAAACAAATAGTATTGAGAGTGTGTGATAGTTTTGTGAATTTTGTTTCATTTCTCATACAATCTGGTTTGCTTACATTTTGATACGATTAATCAGCGAGGCTGCCATTTTTTCGACTTTGTAATTAGATCTAGAGTCATTTGAACTTAATAAACTCAAATTCTAAATTTGGTTTTATTTCATTTTTGAAAACAAAATAATTTCAAATTGGCTTTATTTCGTTATGGTAACCGAAATAGTGCCAAACAGAATTTGGTAATAAAACCGAATTCAGAATATTTTATTTTGATTTATTTTTTAACAAATGGAAAGGTAAACCTCCTCCATCTTTAGAGAGATAAGATGAATTTCAATGGTTCGGCCAATTATTTTTGGACATTTGACCAAAATATTTTTGAACTTTTGCCAAAAATATTTTTGGACATTTTATCAAAAATATTTTTTCAAAAAACTTTTTTCCAATAAATTTTTTTTTTTCAATTTTTTTTTAAGAAATTTTGATTTTTCATTCATTTTTTTTCAAAAATATTTCTTGACAAAAATTTGCCACCCAATGTACTTTTAAACGTGATTTCTGGCTAAACTAGGCATCTCAGCGAGTTAAAAATTGTATATTCGTGAAGGGAGTGCCAACTTTCAATCCACGTACCGCATGTAACGAAAAAACAAATGTTTATTTTTAAATGCGATTTGCGGCTAAACGAAGCTCTGTAGACCCCCCAAAGTTGACATTTTCAAACGTGATTTCTGGCTAAACTAGGCATCTTAGCGAGTTAAAAATTGCATATTCGTGATCTAGGGAGTGCCACCTTTCAATTCACGTATCGCATGTAACGAAAAACAAATGTTTATCTTTAAATGCGATTACCATACAAAAATTAATATTTCATGAGCATACATAGCTATACTATATGTAAGTACATACCTATAATGTTAATTTTTTTAAATTATAATGCATTATTAATTTATTTTCTGTTTTAATACGCTTTATCAAACAAATATTTGATTAAATTTGACTTGAACTCTATACCTATAAATGCGGATGTTGCGAAAACGCAACGTGAATTTTCCGGAAAACTAAAAGCTTTTCCAAAAATTTTTTTTCAGATTTTCTCTACTTAAAAAAAAAAAGTTAAGTACTATGAACTCAGTGTCGACTGGAAGTACCCTCATGCCAAATTGTAGTAAAAGGTATTTCTTTGCTTTTCGTTCCAAGAGGCGCAAAACTTTCATTGAAAGTTATAATACGTTTGGCAAAGCTAACAGCCTTGAATCCTTCTTAACGAGGTGGCATTATAACAACTAGAGTATCTGGCACAATTTCATTGGAATCTAGCTTGCTTATCTTTTGATATTCCGTTCTAGTAAGCCCTACACGGGCTTTGTGATGCATCCAAGCCTGGCAAATATGGCAAGTTTTTTCACCTTTACATGATATAATAAAATCTTTTTTAAGTTTAAGTGGACCTCATGTTCCTTCGTAAATTTTTTACTTAATGTATCAAACACATTTATCAAACTTGGGATGGTGAAAATTAAGGTTAAAGTTCGTACTGAAAACATTCCTGTAAAAGCTATCTTTAACAGGACATTTTAAATGAGTGGTATATTTAATACAGTACATCTTTTGATTTCCTATTTTCTTTTGAAATAGAAATACTCACCTTTACTTATTAAAATGTATGCATATTTAGAACAAACATTTTGAAAATCACACAGCACAGATAAAATTCAACTTTAACACAAAATTCATAGCCTTTTGAAGCAACAAAGTTCAATCTATATCCTGTTGTGTAACAAAGTTTTATGTGCATTTTTTTTTAAATTTTTCTAACTACACTAGGTTCTATTTACCAATTAGAACTTTGTGAACTTAGTTTTTAATAAATTGATGTACATAGAACTCTGCTTCCTGCATTTTTATTGACTTAATAGGAAACTAAAGGAGACAAATATGGAGACAAATATGGATGAAACAGATCGAAAGAGCATACTCGATTTGCTACGACCACATGTATAACTCAGTTTTGAAAAAAAAGTCAGTAAGAACCCTATTGTTCTAAGGTCGCGATTTGCGAATTATTAATTTATTAAAATAAAAAAAACTTATATTAAGGGTATTCATGTAACGAGATAATTTTCCGCTTTGTAGAAAGATATAACTTTCCGCAGCATGTTTTCATGAACACCCCCTAAGAAATACTTGCGTAAATGTGGGAAATATTTTGTGAAATGTCAAATTAAAAGTCAGAATCCATACTTCTTTAGTTTACGAGGTTTATTTCTGCACTTTCCGCAGCAAATTTGTGAGATAATTTTATGCGATTTGCAGAAACTTTTTCCCATACAAATTTTGACAGCTCGTTTCTGCGGAGATAAAATTATCTGGTTTACGAGGTTTACGAGGGTTTTCCGCGCTTACATGAATACCCCTATTATAATATTGGGTTTCAAAAAAGTATGAACATTTCTTGGAAAAAAGAAAATTTGTATATACGCGTGAAATATTCAACATTTCTTATATAAAAAATAACTTTTATAATAAAACGATTTACAAACTTCGTTTGCAGAATTTTATACTTTTTTTTTGGAAATCAGACGGTAATTCCATGCATTTGAAAATTTTTATCTCATTAAATCCATGTTGTAAATTTGTAAAATGTATTTAAAATTCAAAATTTTTTTACATAAGAGCAAGTTAGTGCGATCCAGTCGTGCATTTTATTTCATATTTCAACTGTTTTTTAATACAAGTAAAATACAAACTTCATAATAGTTCATTGTTCTTAACTTTGTTGGGAGCATGCACTGACAAACTTTCAGCTTTTATAAAATAAAGAAGGTTTGGGGTTCACGGGCTCTTGCTCTATAAGTATATTTTTAACCCTCTTCATGATCGCACAGTATTAAAAATTAGGTAAAAACTATCAATTTTTGGAAAACCACTCCGATTGCCAAGTGCTGCAAGAAAAGTAGGTAAAAAACCCAACATTTTTACCTGTTTAAGATTTTCCCATGTATCAAAAGATGTATGGGTGTTTGGGTGCACTTAATGAGATTTTTTTTTATTGTTTTCTTCATCAGGTAAAAATAAGAAAACTTTGTGTTTATGACGCATTAAAAAAAAAATTGACCTCAAAGTCAAAATTTTGCTCGGGAAAGAAAAATTGAACACCATTTAAAATCGAATATCTGGCAACCCTAAAAACATATCAGCTCAATTTAAACGTAGTTTTAAAGGTTAGTATTATACTAAAAAAAAGTGCAGAATGAGGTCCCTACTGTGAGTACTGACAGAGAAATTTATTTTAACATGGGTCAGGGTACACCAAAGTTACCCTTTTTTTAAATCATCAAAAAGCGATGTCAAAGTTGAAAATCAGACTTTATTGTTTATTATCAGGAAGCGTTGCTAGCATTCTTGTTCGTAAACAGCTTCATAGCTTTTCCTTTCTTTGATATTTAAACTTTTATTTAAAACTTTTTAGAAGCATCTCTATAAAAAATTTCATTAAAATTCGTAATGCCGATATGTGAGAAATTGAAAATTAGACAAAATAGTTCTATGGTAAGTACAAGCTGTGATATCTTAATTTTAATTTTTTTTTTATTAAATCAAAGATCATAAAAATTAATTGAAAGAAAAAAAAAATATCAAAATTCTAGGCGCCGTTTTCAAGAAAAATACGATTTTTGAAAACAATATTTTAACATTTTTTAACATTTTTATGGTGGGTACCGTTATTTTTAGGTAAAATAAAAAAAAATCTCACATCTTGTAGATTATATTGAGAAACTCTCATTTATCAAGTTTAAAAGAAATAGCATTGGGTTTTCGAAATATTGAGTTTTGAAAAAAAAAATTGAAGTTTTTTTTAAAAATCCAAAAAAATTTTTTTTGAAAACTTGAATACACAATTCTATTAAAGTTTTTCGGGAGCTTTAGCAAAAAAAAATTATCAAATTCGGTTGTACCGTTTTTGAGAAAATCAAAAACGAAAAAAAGGTTCCATGGGGAGTATACCCTCAATAACCATTTTTCGCACATTTTTTTTCAACTATACTATCTAGCTTTAACTAAATGAAATTTTTTTGTATTTTTATTTTTAAAATCTGTCGAACAGTTTTTGAGAAAAAAAAATCATATAATAAAACGGCAAACATGTTTTTTGTGGTACACTTTTCTCCAAAAGTATTTAACCGATTTCGATAAATTTTATATGGTTGGAAAGCCACAGTTACGGAGATGTGCAGAATATACTTGAGACACGCATTTACACACTGTGGGTCATTTTTGTTTTTGCACTGTCGAACACTTTGCATATTATATAAAATAAAATTTAATTTAATAAATTTGCTTGAAAACACTGCCAATAATATAAATAATAAATAAATTGGGACTCGAATTTCGAGAGCTGGGTCGGCTAGTATTTATAAAATTTCGAAAAAATTCGTATGGCATGTACCGTTATTTTTGGTCATAAAAAAAAAAACAAAACGTGGGGAGGAAATATTCAAAGTGATATCCACTAAGTTTAAAGAAAATCGGCCGAGCAATTTAGGCTGTAGGTAGTCGAACAGACAGACAAAATTGCGAAACCCACTTTTTTAGTCTTCGCTATCGTTATATCAACTTTGATCAAAATCTCGAGTTCGATTGTTTTTACGAATGCATATGTCTTTCCCTATATAAGTACATACATGTACATATATGCAAAAACTAAATACAATGGACCGCCATCAATGGCAAACCCCTCTCTGGCAATATATTGCTACCTTATTCGCTCATTCATATACCTAATGCATATTTTCATTTCTCATAGAGGTATCCAAAAAACAAAGCAACGTTGTAAAAAAACTTATACACAAAATTTCATTCGCAAAGTGCCGTCGCCACCGCACCGCCGCCCCTCCTAGGCGTAGGCTGTCCTTCTCAGTAGGTTTTCTGCATATAAATATAATGTATGCATGCTTGTGTGCGCCTGCGCTGACTGGCTGGTGCAAGTCGGTGTGCTCTGAATAGCTATAGCAATATAGCATGTTTGTTGTTTATGTCTCTCTCTGCCGAGAAAAGGATAGCATATGAGAAAATGTTAAATTAATTTGCTAATATACGGTTTGGGTATTGGGTTTGGTTGTTTTCTCTGCCGCTTGGTAAATTACGTGGCGTTCCTCGTCATGAGACTACTATAAGAATTTATATACAATGGTAATACCATTACTGTTTGAGGCCAGAGGTCAACTACTAGATCTGAGCTATAGACTACACAGAAACGACCGAAGGGAGATAACGATCACTTCTTCGGAATATGCCCTATCATAACTAAAATACGAAGAAATCATTGGAGTAAAAACAGAAATAATATCAACGTCAAAAACTGGATGAAGCTTTATACTTTTTTAATTCATATGTTTCTGTTATACTTCTATCACCTATAACTTTTAAATCTCTTTTTTTATTTTTATATAAGAGAAATCAAGTGAGTTATTGGAGCACCTGCCCAAATATGGGAATTGTACTCGAACTTTGGACGAATATAGACTTTATAGATTAAAACAGAAGATAAAGTGTGACAAATTTATTTCAACGTCGAAAGAAACTTAAACACTTAGCAGCGTTTGTGACGAAGTCGAATATGTGGTCATTCCGCATAAGGTGGCCTTTAATGCACATACCGAGAAGTGAGAGCTGTAAGGTTTCCTTAATGCAAGTGCTGCTCATGAATAGCGGCATGGGAGGTTGGTTGCGATTCAACGACAGAAGATATTATTGAGTTTTTGAAGCATTAAATTCTGAATTATGGTACTCGTATCGAATATGAGAAGCTGAGAGTACTGTCGTAAGCAAAACAAATTAATGGGTTAGAAGTTTCAGACAAAATAACATTGAAAAATATGAGATAGATAATCGGAGACTCTCACATCACATTTTCGATAAGAGAGCTTGATGCTAAACTCTATCAAATGGCTATCGTTTCTCCAAAACGATGTTAAGATTTGTGCCACTGTTCGGTGAGAAATACCATTAGATCTCTGGAGGATCTATTGCTACAAAAGCCGTATTGTCGGTAAGTGAGAAGCTTTCGTTCTTCAAGAAATTTCGTGAACTGATAATTTTGCAGCGTTTCCATGTCCTTGGAAAAAGGGAAGTAGATTCTCATTTTTTAGGGATATGCTGGACAAATGCTGTTTTCCATACACTCAAAAAAAAAATACCAATACAGTAGGACAGATGGAAAAAATTGCACAAAGGTTTTGCCAGCGTAAGAACACCTCTTCGGAACAAATGGGGGGAGATCTTGATCTTTTAGTACTCTAGCAACTGTACGAGTGCGATAGAAGATTTGTCCCATAAAATTGTTCACGTTCTCAATTACGTCGAATTAACAGAAAATTGCTGTCAGTGTTGGTCATTGAGTGTCATTGAAGACGAAGTAGTATTTCAAAAATGTGTTGTACAGGTCTTTCTAGCTTGTTTGAACTTTTTTTTGAACCGGTTTTCCTCAGTAGTGTTAGCTTTATAACATCAGAAACTTCTCTGATCCTAATTACCTCTTTACAGGACGAATCAAACTATGAATTCTCTTTCGGTTTGATAGATTTTTCCCTATTCATTGC
Source organism: Chrysotoxum bicinctum (assembly GCA_911387755.1). NCBI lineage: Eukaryota > Metazoa > Arthropoda > Insecta > Diptera > Syrphidae > Chrysotoxum > Chrysotoxum bicinctum. The sequence continues at coordinate 180,793,303 of OU426987.1, forward strand.
GAAAAACCAATCTACTATTGATAAAAATGTTTAATAAAATCATACTTCTCTATCTACTAACACATGTAAAATTACTTTATGAGTAATATACTGTTAAGTTGTCCTAACTGAGAAATAAATAAAAACTAATTAATTTAATGATTTTTCTACTTTTGATATGAAACATTGTATATGATTTAATAACTTATCACTATTTTTTCTTTTTTTTAGTTGAGAGCAGATACAACTAAATAAAAAAAAAAGTTTCACTTATGAGCGGGAGTGCGTTAATTCTGATTGATATCCAATGGAACTGCAAAAATGTTTTTTTCTCAATTATTCCGAAGTTTTATCCTTACTTATCTTATGGAAAATGTCATAACTCATAAACTATGTACAAATTTAAAAAAAGAACAGTCGTTGAGGTGCAGGTCACTCATGCCAGAATTAACTACATGTAGTAGAATATGAACTTCAGGAATTGCCTTTTCCTAAGGACCGATAACTTTTCTAATTTCTATACTAATTACTATTTCTACGTACCCAGATATTGCAGATGTACTCGAATCTGATGCATTCGCCCGGTTAAAGGTTTGCATAGAACCACACTTGTTTTGCCATTATGTGCGATCTTCTGAAAAGTCGTAGTACAATCTTTTCCCTTTGGCGATACTTTGCAAACTCCAATTTTATAGCTTACAACTTCAATTGGTTCTTTGCATTCAATTACACCTCTGAAAAGTTGATAGATATTAATAAAAAAAAACTAAAATGTTGATTCATTAAAATGTTAAAAATACTCACTCAGGAAATTCTCCTTCCACACGACAGATGTATTCTTTTTGTACTTGTCGGTTACGAATTTGATGTTCCATTTGTCTGGCTTTCTTCGGACTTCTTCCGAATAACAGAAGCCCCGAGGTAAGCCGATCTAATCTATGAATTGTCCTTAGATTCTTTAAATTGTATTCTTTTGCTAGTATGAAAACAACGGTGTTATGTCTGTATCTTCCGCATGGATGAACCTTAAGTAAATAAATAAAATATTTTGAAACTATGTGTTAAAAAAAATTGTATGTAAGATTATGTGACTTGTATTTTTATTTTAGTTTAGCATTTATACTTAACAATTTGTAAATAAACATGTAACTGATACTTACGAGAGTAAAAATTTTTTATAAATAAATCAAGTATCCCATGGAATTAGTATATTGTAATTGTTTTATGGACAACCCTAGTGATGAAAATGTATCTCGGGAGCGAGATGTAAGTAGTAGTTCTATTATATAATTATCATTTTCAGAAAATTTTGATTTTGCTTGAATATGAAAAGAAGCGAAATTCTTAGTTTTGCTGTTAAATATTGACGCAAAGGAAATTTTTATTCGTTTGGTTTGTGGTTGGCGGAGCAAATGCTCGAAGATCTAAATAAATCTATAACATTTCTAGTTACAGTGATAACTTGGATACGTAAGTTTCAAGAATTTCACTTAAATTTCAAAACCGCTCCCATAGTTACCAAGCATTTAATGATAATTTCATTTTTAACTTGCGATTCTTGAATTGAAACAAGTCGCTTCTGTCCAGGAGGTCTAACTCGTAACCTAATATATTCGAGTTTAATCGATGCAATCGTTAATGGACACATTCTAATAGAATTGAAAAAAAGTCGACTGAACTATTTTATAAATACATAAGCTATGCTCGATTGTATTGATTAGACTCTATTCTATCACTCCATTTTTCTTTCAAGAGATTTTTAAATGATGTAATCAATAAGTGGATAACAACAGTCAAGAAGAGATGCGGTTTCAATAAAAAATGTTCTATGTGCCATATGGGCACCGGAAATAAGGACTACTTCTCTGTTGTAAAGGTAAAAGCTTATATTTTGAAAAAAAGTAAATATTGGTATATTATCAGATCACATTAGATTTTTTTTTTACGAGGTTTTCCTAACATTCTAATGAGTTTCTTCATTATATATAACTTTGGTATATAGCTCTTATTATATAAATCTAGGATTGTAGGGAATTTGAAGGATGATTAAGACCGAGTTTCAGGCAGGGTGAACTGAGGTTAAACTCAAAACAGTTAATGTTACAATTATTAATCCTCCGAATCATGTGAGTAATAGGTTCGTTGGAGTCGTAAGAGGTAAGGTCGGTGGGCAGATGGAAGAGACGAGTAATTCTTAGATTACGGGAATAATTGTTGAAGTATATGGAATTGTAGAGAGTTCTGCAGTCAACAGACCCTGAAACTAGTCGACGAATGAAGACATATCGCTTATTACTATTTGTTCTTTTAGCGAAATCAGATTTATTAAAAAAAGGCTCGATACGGAGGAAGATTCAAAGGGCCATTTCAAATAGACTACGAAGGCCGAAATGTAGAAAACGGCGTTGAATGCTCTCGATTCTGGATATATGAATTTGTCGATAAGGGGACCATAATTGGCAGGCGTATTCAAGAAGGAGGCGAACAAATCCTTCGATCATCAATTCACAAAGCCTAGTGCAGAGTTTGCTTTAGAATAAACTCGTTTTTTTATAATTTGCAGAGTCAAGGGATTTTTTTTAATAACTACTATTACCCTTATAATGTTATGGTGTAACTTAGTACGTGCGCTGAGGTTAAGTGGAGAGGATTTAATAGAGAACATCTACATATATTTGACAGTACATCAGAAGTCTGTGCTCTATTTTGAATTCTTTCCAACATGTCTAAATAAGTAATAGGGCACGAACCCAGATATGAGAGTTATATTAAAGTTTTGGGTGGATGTATGCCATATATAGATCGTAGCCAGATCAGAAGGGGAAAAGATTTTCTTGCATCTTTTAAGAAAACCTAAGCAATTTGCTGCGTTTTTAGCTACGTCGAACATATGATCATTCCATAAGAGGTGGCCATTAACATACATACTAAATTTGGAAAGCTTTTCAGTTTCTTTAATGTAAGGGTCATTCGTGGATAATGGCATGGGAGGTATATTACGCTTGGCCGACAGAAGGCAGCTTTGTGTTTTCGAAGCATTGCATTCCACGCGGTTGTAAGTACGCCATGGGAATCTAATGAGCTTAGCATACGCTGGCGTTCCAGTCCCATAGCTGAAGAACAGGGTTGTGAGTCTGGAAACGAATATGAAAAGCTGAGGGTGCTTTCGTCAGCGAAACAATGAAGTGGATTAGAAGTTTCAGACAAAAGATCATTTATGAAGATAAGAAAGAGCGTCGGGAACAAAACGGAGCCTTGGGGCACACCAGTATTTATTTTATGAATATCAGACTTGAAACTTTCCAATACAACTTGTATTGAGCGGTGCGAAAGGTAATTTCTAATCGAATGAAGAACGACTGTTCGATGCCAAGTTGAGCTCTCTATCAAATAAGATACCAAGGTCGCGAATTGTCTCAGTGCATATATTAAGGGTTACCTTAGCGTAACCAACTTTGTACCTAAGATCAAAGCATTGGAAGTAGGTGATTTGGAGTAATCGCTCACGGTTGTATATCTTTACATACTTAGATGTGAGGATAAACTAAAGGATAAATGAGAAGGACTTGAAGCTTTAGAAGCCGAATTATTCATTTGATTTGACCAGAACTGGACATCCAGTAGACGAGTAGAAAACTACATCATATAACTTCTCATTTAACCACGCAGTTAAAATGTAAGAAAAATAAAGAAATATTTTAGACGATATAGCGATGGAAATGGTTTTTTTTTCTTTGTTTGATATTATTTTCCAAAGTTCTGGCTTTAAAAACATCTGTATTCCCAGAGCCGACAGAAAATGTGTGATTTGGAGATATAACCAAAATATTTGTATTATGGTTTATATGTATGCAAGTGCATGGGTCATGATACCGATTGCAAAAGTCTTGCAGGTATTTTTTTGACGCCATTGGTGTGCGTAAGGGGTTAAAAATAGCCATTCTTTCTATTTTTGTGTCAGGGGTATAACGACTTCAATATCTTTATTAAAAACAAAAAATGATGTTTTGTCATTTTCCCTAAGCCTAAACACCACAATCTTGAACATCCGTTTAACAGAACTCCAGATATATTTACGCTCTTAGACTGATAGGCACTATGTTGTAAATCATGGTGAAAAACAGCGTTTTTCAGTGTCGTTTCATTTAAGCGGGTTTGACTGTATTTAATTTATAACATTTTTTTAGTTACTGATTTTATTTTAATAATTTATTTGGATCCAACCTGAATGATATATTAATCCATTTTCAAAGCTACTACTTTTATAAGTAAAATCTCGCCAGCATCTCTTCCTTCCTTTGATTTCCCTAGATTTCAGTTTTGACGCTGCTGCGCGAAAGGTTTTCCCTATTGAAACTATTCATCCTGTACAATGAACCAAATAAAAGCGACGATGCGATGCATTGAAATGCGTCCTTTCGTTGACTATTTAATTATTAATCGAAGAGTTAAAGAATTGGGTAATGAGATTTCGTATTGCTATTTGTGATTTCAACTGGATGGAGTGTATTGAACTTTCAATATGAGTTAATAGACAAGAATTGAATAGAGTTTTTAACGACAAGAAGTCTGTGAATCTCGACTGCATTAAATAATTTATGTATGTTCTTTCTTCAATTCCACTTTCAATTATCAGAAAGGGGTGCTCACTTAGAGAATTCTAAATTTGTTTGTGATGCTAATGCATTAACTACTTTACAGGGTGTTTAAACTAAGTGCTTAATTTACTTAAAGTTATACGAAGGATATATTTATAAATATAAACCGAGAAATTTTGCCCAAAAACTTTGATTTCGTTATTGCATAAAATGAAGATAGCTTCATAAATACTGATTAAAACTCGATATATCAAAATCAATCAATCGACTTTTCACGTTCGTTTTTAGATTTATGGAAATTATTTAGAACTGTAAAATTTTATATTTTGAGGCATTCCCAACATTTTTATGATCAACTATACATACATATCTCTTAAATATAAAATGACGTTTCGGATTTTGCCTCAGTACAGCAGATACTAAACCTTCGACAATAATCAATATTTTAATTAAAAATAATGTTAGTTATATATTTTTTAATTTTAAACAAACAAACAAAAACAAATGAATAATTACAAATAAAATTATGATTACATGTACGAGATTTCGAATACTATGTATGTTATAAAAGTTACGAGGCATACTTATGGCAGTCTTTTAAGCCACTTACAGGTATTGATGCCGGCTTATTCACAACCACAATATCTTCGTCCATGTGTACTATTGTGATTGGTTGACTAGTGACGGGAACTTCATGTCTGTAAAATACATTTATAATTTAATAATACAATCAAATTCATGACATTAAAAAAAAGATATATTAATTTAAAATTGATCTATTAATTATGTTCTTAATGATCTTATTTCTGATTTTCATAATAATAAATTAATAAATTTTATTTTTCGTATGGTAAATTCAGTATTTTTTTCCTAAAAAGGGTTTAACTATACACTACGATAAAGAAACCCAAAAAACTAAAAATTTTCAGTGGTAATTTATAAAGTATTACACAACTTTAGACTGTTGCTTAAATCCAAATCATCGATCGATTAAGACATCGAAATTGACCGAGGTAAGGTAGGTTTCTAGTTTCTATACTCTGTCCAACAAAAATTGGCAGTACAGGGAAGATAGGACGTTTGTCTCTCATTCTGGTTGCATTGCCATGTATAAGTGTGTCGCCTTTTAAAGCTCTCACAGGGATTCCGTAGTTTAAATTATAAATCGCCGCAAATGAAAGTAAAAAACGCGTAGGGCTACCGTCTGCCGATTCAAAACGACTGAAAACAATATTCAATTTACCTTTTCCCACAACGCCAAGCGGTAAGATAATAGGCGCGTTTTTTTTTAAGTTGAAAAGCAATACGACAACACTCAACATACTCATCTTCTTAAAATGTGTTCTCAAAAGCTTCAAATCCCAAAAGCTCCTTAATAAAAACCACTGAAAAAGCTCTTTATTTGCAATTGAGAATGAAAATGGTAGGTAACTCTGTTTTGATGTAGATATAGATAAAGAGTGCGCGATCGTATTGAGTGACACTTGACCAGAGTATATCTAATAATGAGTAGGGACACTCTCCACGTGTTTCTAATCAGTAAATTTTTTTTAAGTACACAGAAACGAGAAATAGATGAAAATAAGAAGTGTGATGGTGAAAGAGAGATAAGAATTCAACTCGTCGCGCCTTTGAAAATACATTATGAAAAAAATGTAAACAATTCCCAATCCACTCCTCCTAGTGTGACCAACTTTTTAAAAAAAATACTTTAGAAGTAAAAATACTGTTGCTACTACTCAACCAAAAATGGCTTCGTTTTATTTTTTGAGAATACCAAACAAATATCAAATGAATATTTCAATATTTAAAAATGAAATACAAATTTAAGATTCATTTATATGGTCTATATCATTAAAAAAAAAAAAAATCGACAGAAATAAATCCAGTATCACGAAAAAAAAGAATATGGTCACTCAAAAGAAGAGAACGGCACAGAGAAAAAATACGCTCAAAGCAACCAACCTATCGCGCCTTTAAAAAAACCTTATGAAAAAATATTGCATTTATATATCTTACGAATGAGATTGTTTGTGGTGGTGCTTGAAAAAAATATTGTGGGTTTTTCTTACATTAGTGAATTGTCGTAAGAATTAAAATTAATACTTTGGAACTTCTCACGCTTATTGTTTGTTTTTGTTCTTGTTTTTATTTGTGCTAGTAGGACTTGCATATGTGTAGAGAGTGTCCCTACTCATTATTAGATATACTCTGCACTTGACACTCTTGTCTTGATCTTGACAGTATCTCATCAGCAGTGGGATACGACGGGTCGTGTTGGGGTGTACAACTTTTTGCAAAGAATTACAACAACAATACCTTAAGAAAAGTCAGTGGCTTGCTCTTTTTTTAGTGGCATTTTTCCTAACGCATTATAGTGAGGGTGCATCAGGCGCCACTGCTTTAGAAAAAGCTCTCCCATAAGGCCTGTACTGACAATTTTTGTTGGACAGAGTATAATTGATTATTATTTATTTTCAAATGAATAAAATGTTTATTGAACGCACCCAAAAGTTCACTAAAATTCATTAATTCATTGAAGAACGTATGATTACAGGTATGTCACTGAATAAATGTGGTTACATTGAGAGAACGATTGGAATGCGTTTATATAATTTTATAAGGAATATAAAAATAAGTATTTGAATATATACACTTTTTAATTTTTGCTAAATTTAAAATTTCATTCGCTTGTGATATTAGATTATACCAATTATAGACAAATCAATTTAAATAAAACACCAATGGTTTGGGACATAAAATTGCTTTGGCCACAGAACACTGCGCGCCGGTTAACATCGCTCAATACCTAAGACCTTTGATGGTAATGGTGTATCCATTTTCATTAAAAAAGAATAAAATCCGAAAATGCCGCCATGACATAAACCGCACTAAACAGTCAATCTTTGTGAATACATTGATGCTTGGTGGAACACCTGTGGATTGTGTTCCCTCCAATAACGACAATTTTGCTTGTTAGCGCTGAGGCAAAAATGAGCCTTGTCAGTCTATGCCACAATTACTTGGATAATTTAATTTATAAATTATTTTTACTAATCATAAATTGTAACATCGATCCAGGGGCTAAAAACTCTTGAATATTTGAACCTCACATTTTGATCATTCTTGAAAGTACAATCATAGAGAATACGAAAGAGTTGGCCCTACATTTTTACAACTACAGCCGTCACACGGTCACAGGTTAGTCGGTTAAATTTGTATCCCAGGGTAAAGGAGTTAATTTTGTATTTCTAGAAATGACGACACTTGTCTATTATAAATAGGTAGGAAGATAGGGAAAATGGCGATCACGGAGGGACTAGCCATCTTGTCAAATTAGCGCTGAACGGTTCCGTTTTGATACTGTAATTCGTTTAAAGCTGTGAATCGAATTGATTGAACTTAAGGCTAGAGAAGTTTTTGATGTGTCTTATAGTTGTGGTATAACGTGTGTTTAGCTTAAGCACACTCATCAGCAATAGGATCACTGAGTCAACCAGGCACCACCACTCACATCCAAAACCATTAATACTATTCCAAACTAGGCAGCTTGTTGACTGGTGCCAAAGCGAAAAGTAATCTAAAATTGATTGAATAACCGTTGACTGTGCACCATGAATTTCTAGTTAAATCCTCGAGTTCGCTAGCTTGTGGTATTAGTAATCTAACGCAGGGCTCGGTACAGAAGTAACTGAAGTTATTATACAGATCCATTTTGTCGCGATGAAGAAAAAGATCAAGTTCCTGATTTTCATTTCCGAAAGTTCGCCAAAAAGTACCCTTTCGAATGATTGTGTTTTTTAATTTTAACCAGGGCGGGCCATTTGCAGAGGAAGTGCATAATTGTTTCAGTAATTTTTTTTACTGGTCTTATAATTGTTCAAAATTTTTTAAACTCACCGGCACAAAATATTAAACAGGCAAGTCTTAAAAAAATTAATAAAATGTTTGAGGTAGTATGATGCAAACACAAGATGTAAAAACACATAGTTTAAGTATCGTTGTAAAAAAAGTGAAATTTTGCACGTTTACAAGTTTCAAGTTAAGTCCTAAGAATGTAAATACTTTTCAAGAACATTTTTTTATTAAAAAAAATGGACAAGAGATTTTATTAGTAATAAAAATAATATAAAACACTTTTAAAGCTTAGATATCTAAAATGGGTAATGCATTGAGAGTTCATTGCATTTCAATAAATTGAAATAAACAAAAGTAAAATGCATTTTTGGGTTCAACAGTTATCAATTAGGGATATCCATTTCATTGTTTTTTTTAAGTGGAAACTTCAAGCTTTAGACTTTGAGGAACAATAAAATGCAGACGGAGTTTGACTATAGTCTACATATAAATGTGACATGAACAAATCTATCTAGAGCTGTCAGTTTGTACCTGATGATGAATACTTGGGTAAAGTGTTAATACGCTCATTGTTCATACTTTTAATGTCGATAAGCTGTTATTTTTTGAATTATTGATTTACAAACACAATTTTTTTATTCTTTAGATGTTGTTAATATGTTCAGAACGCACAAACACTCGTAACTTAACAATAAGCACACTTCATATTTTGCAAAACATGCTTAAAAGGAATTTAAATTTATACTTGTACTTGTACTCAGTTAGATCGTTGAATTTAAAATTATAAAAGTGACTTTATCGAAGTCGTTTCATCATAAATAGATGTATTCCTTGTACACATCCTTAAGTATTCAAAATGCACAGCACTCAAAACATTCATAAGAGGAACAATATGTTGCCTTTGCTAGGACCTTGGAAATATTAATACATTTTCTCTCAAAATTAAAACAAAACATTAAAACAACCGGATAAAAGCGAATATGTGATGTACTTTTAATTAAAGCCATTTCTGTGTTTTTTTTTTAATTTTTATTATTTAAGTTTCGCATATGGAAGCGTAGATGTATTCACTGAATTTTATATTAATATTTTCATGGCGTTCATTTCAAGTGCATTGTATTATTTGTGTGCTTTTTGTGGCCTATGAATTTTTAACTTAATTACGAAAAATAAAATGTCTTAGGTTAAATATGTGTACTGCAGTATTGCGACTTTGTGCATCGAAATACTAGTATTTAAGTTTTTATATACGATAAGGAATTATGTATAGGTACGTAAGTAGGTACTTAACTATGTAAAGGGTGGGCCAAATACAAGTTTCTTTTTTTTAAAATACAATAAAATGAACAACATTTTTTTCCCATGTATTATGGATTTATTAATAAGAGCAAACATTCCCATTAATTATAGAATACAACGAAACCGGTCGTGCCTCGTGCGCTTTCAATTACTGAGTTGGCTTGTGCAGTTCTCCTCGAGCTAGTGCATGAAATGTTGAGCTGTTGAGATGGATGGTGAGTTGATGTTCGTGAATTGAGTTTCACACTCGGCTACAGCAGCCACATTCTCGTCTGTGCGCACCTTACGACGACGGGGCCACGGGGGCCATGAGTGTTGTCCACTAGAATACCCGTCTCACGAACTTTTTGCACAAACTTGCGTACAGCAGGCGCGGTATGTGTTTAATTTGGGCCAATTTTTTTTTTTTAAAACGCACTGTTTGGGCTACAGAGAACTACAAGTTTTCAATATTTCCCAACGTTGTCCAAGCGTCTCATTTCATTCCGCGGATGTATGATACAGACTTTCTGTCAAGAGCGGGAAACAGCTGTCAGTGTCAAAATAACCTATGATTTAAAAAAAACACTAGATGGCCCACCCTGTATAGTATTTAATAACACATAATTTCAGCTGCTACTCGTATATCCACTTGTTAACTACATAAAATAACCATTCAGGAGTTATATTAAATAAAATGCACGACTGGATCGCACGAACTTGCTCTTATGTATAAGTACTTTGGAATTTAAGATACATTTTATAAATATAAAACATGGATTTAATGAGATAATAATGTTCAAGTGCATAAAATTGCTAAAAAAAATTTCAATTTCCCCTCTAGGGAATCACCGAAGACCCTTAACTACCGAGATTGAAAGAAATAGGTTCAGTGGTTTAGGCTGTAGTCAGAGGTACAGACATACAGACACACTGAAACATGTTTTTTGTGTACTAAATTTTTCTTAAAATTTTTATAAAAAAAATTAATATGCAAATTGTTAGTATTTAATAACATAAATTTTAAAACGTAATTTAAAAATTTAATCCTGTATTGGATTTCAAGATATTGAATTTTCAAAAAAAAAAAAATTGTATTATTTTTTTAAAAATCCAAAAAATATTTTTTCGAAAAAAATTTTAGTTTATATTTTTTAAAATGCAAGGCAGCTCTTGCATAAAAATTTTGGTTAAAATCGTTAGAGTCGTTGGTGAGAAATTCGAAAATCAAAATAACGGTTCTATGACAGGTACCCCTAATAACATTTCCCTCCAAATTTTTTTCTATCCAAAATGTAGTCCCTGCCCATAATATCACACCTAATTTTTTTTATCAAAATCGTTAGAGCCGTTTTCGAGATAAATAAGATTATGCATTACGGGTGTATGGGGGGTACCGTTAGTTTTAGAGCTAAAAAAAAAAATTTCAATTTCCCCTCTAGGGAATCACCGAAGACCCTTAAGTACCGAGTTTGAAGAAAATACCTCCGGTAGTTTAGGCTCTAGTTCGAGGTACAGACATACAGGCATACAGACAGACAGACAGACAGACAGACAGACAGACGGAATTGCCGGACCCACTTTTTTCGTCTTCGCTATCATCGTAATGTCAACTTTGATCAAAATCTCGAGTTCGATTTTTTTTCCAAATGCAGAACTTGCCCTATAGTACCTATATCGCAAGTAAAAAATATTTATTTGGTGTGATTACTTTGCGAGAAAATAGATAGCTGCTAAGTTTTTGTAATCATTTAATATCAAACACAAAATATAATAATCTTATTTAAAAATTTCTTTTTACAATTGTTTTATTGAATTTTAAGATGTACATTATGTATAAACCAAACCTGAAGGAGTTTAAGGTGGGGAAGCCTGGGTGTAACAGAAAAGATTGCTTCTGATGACATCTGATATTTCCGATATGGTGATCGGCGAATCTTAAAGAACCTTTTTAACAACCATTGTACTCGTAACTGAGATTAAGAAAGAAGAACACGGAAGTTGCAGATTGGAAGAAGTTTAACAGCAAAAAGCAAACAGTTACCAAAACTTAAAAAAAAAAAATGTAACACAGATGCACTGCGGATTCGCCAAAGAGGTTTGGGACAAATTGAATTTCGTATTTTAAAAGAATTCATCAACAAGTCTGCACCTATTTCTGCAGCATCAGCCTTCAACGTCGAAGAAATGGCTCAATGAATTAAATAAGGTGGTAAAATGGTATCCGAATCAATGATTGACTAAGGCCACTTGCGTGATGCTATAACTATTTCTTTAGTTGGTCAGTAGTGATGAAATAGCTTATTTGCAAGTAAAATTTGTACGAGTATGTTTTGTAGACCCAACTGCTTTTGTAGCGAATGAGGGGAAAACTTATGAAATCCGTCTACATCCGTGCCTTGATCTAGGACATTTCAAGGGAGACTGTTCAGAAATTATATGAAGTAATATTTTTGGGAAAGCAAAACTTCATATAGCCAGTGACATTAATAACGATTTACAAATGTTTATAATCAACTAACATGTCCACTACATGCAGTCCGAAAAGTGTAGGGGTACGTATTTGTAATGTCATTCCTCTGATTGTCGTTTTTAATATGATTTTATTTTATTAATATATATTTTATCTTTTATAGTATGTATATGTATTGTGTTCGGTTTTCACGTGTTCGATTTAGTTTAAAATTTATTACTTAAAACTTGTTTTTAAAATATTTAATTTTCATAATATTTTAAAAATCAAATACATGTAAATATGTTTGAGGAGAGTGGGGTTAAAACTAACACTTTTTTCCTAAAACCTCTTAAGATTTTGAAAATAACTTTTTTTTTCTAAATTTGAAAACCATGTTTCAGCTACTAAAACTGTTAAAAAAGTAAAGCTAAAGCTTTACCAATTTATTTTTAACTAAAATTATAACTCTCACTTCAATAAAATATAAAAGGACGATGACACAGGCCATGATCGAAACAACAAACAAATTACATCAAACTGTATCCTCAGTCCTCAGTGTTTTTTTTTATATGTGAAGAGGAAGACCAAAAGTACAAAAACAAGAGAAGGAGTAAATGAAAAGGAGTAGAAGGTGAAAAATTGTTCTCTTTTAAGACATTTTTATCCTTCAAGGAAACTTTGTCTTTTTTACTGTTAGCCCCGCTCTCTCCTTGATATGTATGTATGTATATTTTTTTTTTGAAAATTTTCTTATGCAATAGCAGTAGAAATAATAGAATTAATATTTTTTTTTACAAAACAGAGGATTACTGAAAAAAATTATCAAAATATTTTAAGCAATTTTAATATTTTGAAAACGAGAAAGTGAATTTTTTTTAAGAATTTTGTTTGTAATACCAATGTTAATAGTAAAATGCTTAGTTATCTTGTTTTTAATTAACAAACAAACTAAAAAAGTTATGGTTTAGGAATTTAATTTCTTATTAATAGACTGCTATTTTTCTTAAGATATCAAGTCTACTAAAATCAACAAGAACTCTAAAGATAATTACTAGTTTGCACAAACATTTTCTCGCAGGTAATCGAAATTGTTTATCCTTTCTGTTTATAAATAGCATGCATGGCTGTAGTGTTAATTTTCTTTTGTAAAAAATAAAAGAGGTATTTTAAATTTAATTAATCGTTATTCTACTTCATTAAATTAGATAATTAATTAATTAATCAATTGGCGCGGGTAGATTTTATGCCTCACCATTGCAGGATACACTATTGAGAAGCACTTTAAATTAGACTAAGAGCCCACAGCAATTTTTGAGTGTGATTGATAACAAAAAATAATTGGCATAGTTAGATAGGCCTTTTATAGTTATTTACAAATGTGAAAGTCTTCATACTCTACTGGGAGCAATAGTGCATTATAGTGCATCAAGTATGCAGTTCTTTCCAAGTCCATATAATTGTGATAACAACTTTGCCAAAATGTAGAGTTAAGCCCTCTGATTGAAAATATCGAGGTCCAAGACGTTTTACAGACAGCCTTCTGCCTGCCAGACGCGATAAGAATAGGCTACTTCTTGAAATAAGAAGGCCACCTTCAAAACGTCTTGGACCTCGATATTTGGAATCAGGGCACTTAGCTCTTCATTTAGAAGTTATGCCAAATTTTGTATCCCAATTTTTTAGACTTTGGAAAGAACTGCATGCTTGATGCACTATAATGCACTATTGCGCCCACTAGAGTATGCAAGACGTTCACATTTATAAATAACTATAAAAGGCCTATCTAACTAGGTATGCTAATTATTTTTTGTTATCAATCACACCCAAAAATTGCTGTGGGCTCTCGCTCTAAATTTATTAACAAAATGAGTGTTCGTTAGTGCAAAAGTTGGGCGATTTGTTCAGATTTTACGGTAGACGTGTTTGCCCTTCGCATTAAACTCTTCATCGTTTGGTGACCAAATTTGAGAAGACCGGTTCGGTTATAAATCAACTTACATTCGTACGTCAAAGCAACGCAAGATCGGCCGAGAACATCGCCACGGTCGGTGAAAGAGTACAGCAGAGCCCGATGCAGTCGATTCCTTGCCGTGCAGAAGAACTTGGCTCTTGGCACACTTCAACTTGGCGATTTTTATATACGATTTTATAAAAGATTCAACTGAGTCAGGAGCTCAAAGTTCATGACCATAGACAACGCTGTTTGTTCGCTGAATGGGCTTCGGAGCGTATGAAAGAAAAACTCAATTTTGGCCGAAAACCGAAACCAACCCACACGAGGTTCACCAGGAATCCTCAAAAAGTTACCGTTTGGTGTGGATTTCGGGCTGGCGGCGGGCGGCGCACAGTGGTCTGAGAACGGAAAAAAGTCTTTGGAAAAAGTCATATCTAGCCTTTTTAGCTCTATGTTTAAGTACTCTTAGATAACTCGAACGTATGATTTCAAAGTATTTTTTAACATATACATACATATATTGTATGTTCTGATTTTCAAGCTCTCAAATTTGAAAAATAATTTTATTCAAGTCGTGAACCATATTTTCAACAAACTTTAAGATGTCTTTTTTCGAAGTTTCTTTAAATAAATTCTGTAACTTTTCATATCTTTTATTGGTCTATTTTTGAATATCTAAAAAATAAAAAAAAATATAATTTATAAAAGAGGCCTTCTATAAGTAGCATGTAGTAGAAAAAATGTTTTTGTTTTTTAAACTTTTTGATTTTAGAAAAAAGCTTCAAAAGACTCCAAGCAACGAAGTATACCAGCGTGTGCTCCATACCTTTGTATATATAACCTATAGTATTATAATGGAGCGTGATTTTGTATTGCGAACGCTAGCCTGGTGGTGGCGCAGAAATTAGCGCACACTTTTATAGTGGAGAGTAGGATAACATACAAAACAAGTAGAAAAGAGAGAATATTTTATTATAAATTTAGCAAAGACAAATCTAGCAATTGTCGCCACAATCTTTCGTCTTCTTGATAGTACTATAAGTTTTATATATACATGTAGGATGTGTCACTTTCTACCCCTAATCCGTGCGCCAGTAATCTAACATATCACCCCATAATCTTCTGTTAATCCTTGGTACTGTTAAAACATTCGATAACCAAATAGCGATCAGCATTGAAAAAAACTTATCGGCAGAGAGCAGACAGAACGATTACGACCACGCAACGGCTACGACATCGCGACGCATCGACCCATCGAATAATCTTTTGTTATTTTTTGAAGTATTTAACTTTTATTTTTACTTTCACTTTATTAATATAAAATAAAGCTTTTAAATCAGTTTTTACTGAATAAACCAGTGTTTTGTCGGCGCACCCCTCCCGTACATAGTCCATACTTACTTTAAAGTTAAAGCACAGACAAAATTAGCTGCAGATACTTGCAGATGTGGGAGTTATGTTCAAAATTGTCTCAGTGAATTGGGTTTCAAAAAACATCGTCTTGACAGTGGTGTTTATCAAAATGTTCACACTGTGTCTCTGGCATAATAAGGGTATACAAAAAACCCCTTGAGTGTGCGCCGATTATAAAAAAAAGTTTGATTTGTTCGGTACTAATTTTCAGAACTAACTGGTTAAGTCCATTATTTTTAGAAAAAAATGTTTACCTTTTTTTAAAAAATTAAATAAAAATAATGCATTGAACGAGGTCTGAGAAATTTGATTTTTTGTAAAACTTTCAACTCAAATTTTTGAAAAATGTCAATAACTTCTTTACTAATTATTTTTTCTTCACCAAGTTTTGACCAAATATGTAGATATAACATTAATTTTAACATGTGTGTCAAATTTCAATTAAATCCATTTTACAGTTTAAATTTTATAAATTTGTTTTCGCTCTCCCATACAAACATGAAAATCCTCCAATTTTATAAAAATGTTAATAACTTTTTTTTTAATTATTTTTTTTCAACCAAATTTTGACCAAATATATGTATTACATTGGTTTAAACATGTGTGCCAAATGTAAATCCGTTGAACAGTTCAGATTTAACAGAATTTTTTCCGCTCTCCCATACAAACCAAACAAATGTGCGGCGGTGTCATTGGTTCGTCCGTCCGTCCGTTAATGGCGAGCGCTACAAATATACATTATAAAATCAATGGTCCAAATTAAACCATAAGCCGTGGATCCAGACGACTTGTGGTTCCAGCAGGATTGCACCGCAAGCGCTACGTACCACATAACGGAAGGTTTGAGTTATCTCTCGCAGAGGATATGTGAATTATCCCGTCCTTATTAAAAAAAAAACCTTCAACTAAATCAAAACATATTTGGGTCCTTTTGATCGTATGTACTGGTTTCCATTTTATCTAACAGGTTTTCTTTGTCCTGGTTGAGTTAATAACTGAACTATACAATGATCTATGAAATTAATAACGATATAATCTAATCCTTAAGTTTTCATTCATAATACTCGTAAATGACGGCAGAATCATACTTTCAGATTTAACAAGTCGACCAAATTCTCGAATTTGGCCTCAAGGATGTTCTATTAATAAAGCAAAGACTTGCATTCCAAACAATATTATAATTATTTTCAATTCACTTTTTGTATTTTATTTATAGCGGAATTATTGAGGAGAAGTATTCTTTTATTTTTTTTTTAGTTTCTTTGATCTTAGTGATTTTTACAAATAGAATCGATGTTAACCTTATATTATTATACAAAAATGTAACAGTATACAGGGTGTGCCTATACGGCAAGTTATGCATTCGTAAAAAAAAATCGAACTCGAGATTTTGATCAAAGTTGACATTACGATGATAGCGAAGACCAAAAAAGTGGGTCTCGCAATTCTGTCTGTCTGTTCGACTACAGCTAAACAACTCGGCCGATTTTCTTCAAACTTGGTAGATATGGATTTTAATTTTTTTTTCCCACACACGTTATTTTCTTTTTTTTTAAGACCAAAAATAACGGTACCTGCCATACGATTTTTTTTGCGAAATTTTATAAATATTTTTTTTTTCTCAAAAACTGTCCCACAGGTTTTAAACAAAATCATAAAATTTCATTTAGTTAAACCTAGGTAATGGTTGAAAAAAAATTTCCAAAAGTACATACAGTCGACTCCCTCTAAGTCGAACTTTCACGGGATATCAAAACTAGTTCGAGTTAGAGGGAGTTTTAAAAAAATTCGAGTTAGAGAGTTTTTTTTTAATGATTTATTGAATTTAATAACAAGTAAAATAAATAAATAAACCTAAGCTTCTTGCTTTTATCGCTCATTAATCTATAATTATGTATTATAAAAAAATATTTTTTCAACTTAATTATTTAAAAAAAATTGTAATTTTAGACATCATAGTCGCCGTGTCATCAGTGATCGCCTTTTTATAAAAAGATTCTATTTTAAATAAGCAATTTTGAATTTCTTCTTTCATTTCAACTGCAGATTGCAATGTACCAATTGCATTTTCAATTTAATTTTTCTCTGGTATTTCAAAGTCTATTATTTCAGCTCCATCTTCTTCTTCAGCTCCATTTTCACCGTTATTAGTATCATGAGCATCTGCTTCCAAAATTGACCCGTTATCAGGTATTTCAGTTGCTACGATGCCGTCATCGACTTCAACATAGCCCTTCCAATGTACGCCTTCAACATTATAATGAGCTTCTGTTAGCCTTTCCCAGATTATCTCGATTTCTTGGATGTCTTCGTTGTTACATCTAAGTAAGCTAAGCGGAATATCATCTTCGTCATCCCACGTCTCAGACTTAAATTCGGCCTTTTTGAAACAATTTTTAATTGTCAATGGAGTAACGTCCCCATGCCTTTAGGATTTCGCGCACACAATCGAGAAGTGATATTTTATATTGCTTTTTTTTGGTTTTCCAAACCCTTAAGATCTTGGTGAGAAGAGTGCGATTATAGTGTACTTTCAAATTTTGTATTGTATTCATGTCCATTGTCTGAACTATTGAGGTCATATTGGAGTGGAAATACTCAAGCTTTATAAACTTTAATTTATCCTTAACTAGTTTTGGGTGAGTTGGGCAGTTATCGATAATGAATAGGTAATACTTTGCGCTTTGATCTTCTAAATTTAGAATCAAGTTTCAAAAGCCAACTTGTGAAAAGATCTGATGTCATCCAAGAACGATGGTTTGCTAGTCCACCGGCAAAGTTTTAATTTTATTGAAACAACGAGGATTTTTGCTTTTCCCTATAACCAGAAGCTTTAGATTTTCCGACGACCTCTGAGATCTATTGTTTTACTGCTTTCAAATAAAGCACAAAATGTTTTGAAGTTGGAATGGAATGGATACAACCAACAAATGCTTTTTTTATTGCCTTGCAATTTTTTTTATGAATATCTTTTTAGGAAGAAGTTAGAGGGAAATTCGACTTAGAGGGAGTTCGACTTAGAGGGAGTCGACTGTATATTATTTTTGGTAAGCCCCTTGGAACCATTTTTTGTTCTTGTTTTTCTCAAAAACGGTACGACCGATTTTGATCATATTTTTATGTTAAGGCTCCTCAGCAGTTTCAATATTATTGTATATTCAACTTTGTAAGAAATAATTTTTTGGATTTTTTAAAAAAATTCAAAATCGATTTTTTTAAAACTTGATAAATAAAAGTTTCTTAAAATAATCTACAAGATATGAAAAAAAAATGTATTTTACCTAAAAATAACGGTACCCTCCATACAAATGTAAAAAAAATGGTTTTCGAAAATCGTATTTTTCTCGAAAACGATGCCGAGAATTTTGCTTAAAGTTTTTTTCTTTCGATTAATTTTTAAGATCTATAAATTTAATAAAAAAAAGATTTTGAAAACAAGATATTACTGACTGTACCTACCATAGAACTTTTTTTTTTTTTTTAAATTTTGAATTTCTCATCGGTATAACGGGTTTTAATTAAATTTTTCAGAGAGAAGCTTCTAAAAAATTTAAAAAAACATTGCATTTCAAAACTTTAAGAAAAATATTTTTTTTTTTAATTTTGAAAAAAAAATCTTTTTTTTTTTGAAAATTCAATATCTTGAAAACGACTCAATATTTTGTTTTTGTAAATTTAATTTTTATTCGAAGAATAATAAAAACTTTAAATTGGCGTACCAAATTTTTTTCTTAAAAATGTTTTAAACATTTTTTATATAAAAGCTTATTTTTTTTTTAGAAACCACTACAAGGACTTATAATTTTTGTTCTTACATAAACCTATATTTGCTTGAATCAGGGGGCATCTTATTTTTACCTCCAACATTTAAAAAATTAATTTTATGCTTATTAACAGTTTTTCTCTAATGACATTCATTTTTGAAATTCTTAGCCTATTAAATAGGAGGAAGTTCGTGCGACCCAGTCGTGCATTTTATTTTTTTATTTTTTAGTCCTTAAAAGGTTTACCACTAACATTCTCCGACGAAGCAAAACAACTGCGTTTTATTTAAGATAAGACGTTAATTTAAAAACCTAAGATTGAAGAAAGAGTTATAAAGACCACAGTGGAACTCGTCTCACGTAAAAAAGCCATTGGGACTAAATGGGGGCTCCAATCAGTTGGAAATTATTGAATATAATAAAAGTATTCTTTAGCTTTTATTCAAACAACTTATTTCGTTCAAGATCAAAAATAGAATAATAATATATTTTATATATGAAATATAAACATAAACATACTACAAATAATATTAAACATACGAGTAGTGCTAGATAAGACAAACAAGTTATTAAGTAGATTCTTTCTTAGGTTTCAAAACAATCCCACATTACTTACTGACTGAACACCTCGGTAATTAGATTGATTCAAATGTACGGCACGCGTGGCAGTATGGTGGACAGGTCTTGACAGAAACATTAATTATTTAAGCAAGGCTCAAAGTTCAGCTTGTCTGTGCATATTTCGCACGACTTCCTCCGCTGTACTAGATATTGTGTTTCATCTAACACCCCTTGACAAATTCGGTGGATCAATAATGAAATTTGCCATCATTCTGAATTTATTCGGTTCATTCCCAACTAGCATTGATTACACCATCCCTCAGACTCAATTTGATAAAAACTTTCAGGTAACCATCACTTCTAGATGAATATGGAAGGACATAGCATTCCTGGAAGATGATTCAATCCGTGTTTAAATCAATGAATCAAACAGTTATGAGGGGGTTGCTGAAGGTGTTGACTCAGACAGACTAAATTTAAGTCTCTCACTTCGTGGTCCCAATCACTGTAGTGTGTTCCAGGCGTAATTTTTGGCGGTTAAAGAAGTCCTGTCTTGGCTTAAGGAAAACGTGATATCAAATAAAGATATCCGCTTCTTCTGGGACAGACAAGCAGCCATTAAATATCTTGATTCTGTCTCTACGAGCTCAGTTACAGCAATTAACTGCCGATCTTCTCTGATGAAGATAGCGCAGGAGTTTACCATTCACCTCTGCTGGGTGTCGGTGTTAAGCTGACGAACTCACCAAAAGTATAACAATGATACCTTTATTGCCAAATGAGGAAAATATAGGTATTCCCATCGCTACGTGTAAGCTAATGCTAAAGGAAGATGCTATTCAGGCAACAGACCTTGAGTGGAGCAATATGACCACCTGCTTGGCGACAAAACAGATTTTGCCAATTCTAGATCTAAAGCGGTCCAAAGATTTAAAATTTTTAAGCAGATATCATATAGACTCCGTAATAGGTGTTATAATAGTACACTGTTTGATAGGAAGCATGCAACGCGGATTTATTCTAAGCGATTTCTGCAGAAATTGAAGAAAAATAGGAATCTATCCCTCACCTTCTCTGTACATGTCCTTCTTTATTTCAAAGATGCAGACTCCATCTAGTATACAAAACTACAATGATCTAAGTGATTTGGCAAATATAGATATACTAGACTAGAATAGGGAGAAAGTCTCCAAGATTCAATGTGGTATCACAATGGGCAAACTCATGGTGTAAGTGTGTTGGCTCTTCTGCTGACAACCACGTCAACCTAAAATAACCTAGTCCTTAAATGACTTCACTATCTTATAAAACTAAATATTATTGCAGAAATAGTAACTTGTGTATGTTTTTGTTAATATTTATTTATTTATTTCAAGTTAAGTTCAATTCTCAATAAAATGACACCAAAGTTGGTTTTTAAATATATTTTGATTGTGTTACTGTTTTTAGTTAATGAAAATTATTTAATTTTATTGATCTAACAAAATTGTTGTAAGTGGTTGAGATTTGTTTGTTGAGATAGTTATGCATTAAGTGCAGGAAATTTATATAAATTGGGATAAAAAATTATAAAGGGTTGTTTTTTTTTAATTACTATTCAACACTAACAACTACTGGAATACATGCAGAGTTTTGATTTTTGTTTATATTTATTTATGAAAGCAACACACAAAAAATCTTTCAGAAACTACATAATACATCTTTAAACAAAAAAAAAAACTTACCTATGAACAATATTTGCCAGCAAGTCATTATGCTTTAATCTATAATCAATTGGCACTTTATCATAGTTAACTGTCAAGGTACCGGCATTGATACAACGTTCATATTCTTCGGCAGGATGAGCTCTAAATTCTCTAGCGAATACGTCAAGTATTTTTTCGCCAACCCATCTGCCTTTGGTGAATGTGGTAAAAGTAAAATAATACGGATACACCTTTCGAAGTCCTGCAAATAGAATATATGCAAAGGCGACAAGATAAGCAAACGTCGTCGTCGTCGTCATGTTGGCGGAAAATTAGATGCAAATTATACATTTGAATTAAATTAATTTCAATTACCATTTTCAATAAAATATGACGTCTCGTGGTAGCGTTCGTCCGTGAATCCAGGTCTTTTGGCCTTTAGTGCTTTTGTTTCAAGTTTTGCCTGAAAATAAAGGATTTAGATTTCTTCTGAATTTTAAATTTGTTAAACTAAGCAGATAAGTAGGTGCATCTATAAATTCTTAAATAGACATCACGACCCAAGTTGTATCAAAGAAACTAAATAAAATGTTTTTTTTTTTTTGTCAAGTCAAATTGTATGAACTTCATCACTAAAGTATTACTCTCTGTATCTAGAATAAAAGCCCTCAGCACTGCACCATTTATCAGTTTGATGCCTTGAAACGAGTGAGGATGGATCCTTAGTTACTTCTTACACATTATAGAATCATTGTCTTATATAATAAAATGTACAACTACGTCGTACGAATTTGCTCTTATGTTCTAGAGACTTAGAATTTAAAAATGGATATTATTAGAAAAAAATGTTCATTTTTAAATGGCAAACAACTCCTTTAGTAGTTGGAGCTAAAACCAGAATGCCATGTGATTTCTTAAGCAAAAATTAAAATCGTAGCGGTTTTAAAAAAAGAAAAGTTTTTATACAAGTTTTTTTTAAACATTTTTAAGAAAAATTTTTGTTACAGCAATATTGTGCGAAATAAAAATTGAGTTCCACAATTGACCCGTTGTTGATACCTACATCGAATTATTTTATTTTAAGTTTTGATATGACAGCTTCAAGCTTTAAAGAAGCTTCTGTATATAAATTTCATTTAATTCTGTTATGACAATAATGACAAAGTTTTGTGGTATGCACTGTCGTAAATGTTTAAATTTCTTTTTTTTTTTAAATTGAATTACAGATCTTAAAAAATAAGCAAAACAGAAACAATTTTATCAAAATTCTAGGTGCTGTTTTCTAGAAAAATATGATTTTCGAAATACATTTTTTTAAATTTGTATGGTGTTTACCGTTATTTTTAAATGAAATAACATTTTTTTTTTAATCTTGCAGATAGTTATAAAAATTTTTTTTTTTTTTTTTGTAAAGTGGAGCAATTGCTTTTCGAAATATTGAGTCTGCAAAAAATCAATTTGGAAAATTTTATTAAAAACTAAAAACAAAACTAAAACGTTGAGCAAACAACACTATTCAACTTTTTAGGAGTTAAAGCATAAGACCATCTAATTTTTAATTTTTCAATAAAATCGAAAAAGAATAGAATAAGGGAAGTACCATTAATATAATTTTTTTTTTATTTTTTTTAAAATCTGTTGAACATTCTTTTGAGAAAATAAATAATTTCATAGATTTATAAAAAAAAAAAAACAATTATATTGTAGATACCGTTATTTTTGGTTTCAAAAATAAAAGAAAAAAAAAACGTGTCGGGCGAAAAATTTAAAAGTAAAAGTCAGTGGAGAGTGGAGCCGTTTAAGCTGTCGTTAAGTCGAATAGACAACATTTTTAGACCGACTTTGTTCATCTTTCCTATCATCGTAATGTCAAGTCTGATCAAAATCAAGAATTCGATGTTTTTACGAATCATAACTTGTACCTTATGTACAATGTATATTGTACATTGTATGTACGTATATCGCAAGTAACAAACCTTAATTTTATATAAAATTAGCATTAGGAAAATGCAGAAAACCAAAAAAGTGGTTTTGGAATATCGTCCGTTCCGTTTTCTTAATGGAGAAATAAATTTTTTATTTAAAACGCTTTTGTTTTTTTTTTTTCGAAAACTGTTCCTATGATATAGAATAACCTTCGCTTCTGTAACACTAATACCAGGGGCGAACGCAGGTGGGGGTTCAAACCCCCTCCGAAACATGTGGAATAATAAAACAAGGATTCAAATTAGCTTTTTTGGCCTTTAGTCCACAAAAATTGGCGTTTCGTCCGGGTTATCTCACATGGACTCATCAGTTGACTTGTGAGGACCTTGTCAATACGCAATTTTTGTTAAGTTCAGTTCATCTTACATGAATTTTTTGACAAAAATCCAATGTGAACTATATCCAACAAAGATTAGAATTGTAATCATTAATGTTGGAATTTTTTTTTTTTTTTTTGCCAGTGGCCTGGCATTGAATATTTATATGAAGGCTTTTTATAATACAAACTCTATACGAGTATACTACTGAAATAAATCAGCCAAGTAGAAGACTTAGCACTATTATTGGACTTGTTGAATTATTGATTCAAATTAGCTTTTTTGGCCTTTAGTCCACAAAAATTGGCGTTTCGTCCGGATTCATTTTCTTAAAGAAAAAAAAAAAAACAAAGCGTTATTTTCGTGCCATAAATTCTTCTATATCTTTTTATAAAAAATTTCCATAATTCAAATATTATTAACGTACGGCCCAAGAATAGGAGTTCCTGGAAATAAAAATTGAGGCAATTTTCTTTGAAATTCGTAAAAATTTGAAGTTTTGGTCAATACTTGTACTTACTTCAACAGGGGTATTAAATAAATTATAAAGTAAGAACAAAAGTAAACAAGTTTATTTATATTATATTCATACCACAATTTCTTTAAATGTCTAGTAAAGTATGCAATAAGTTACTATAAGTAATAAAAAACAGCAATATTGTCCCCATTATGCCCCCGTGTCACAAAGGAAATCGTTTTGAATTTTTCCCCCACAGGTTTTTTTTCTTTTTTTCTTAGACCAAAAATAACTGTACCTACCCATACAATTTTTTCGAAATTTTATAAATATTATTTTTTCTCAAAAACTGTTCCACATTGAGTTTAATCTAGGCAGTGGTTAAAAAAATAGTTATTTTTTGGAAGCGCCAAAATGTTTGTACCTAAAAATAAAGGTCCCCACCATACAAATGTAAAAAAATTGTTTTCGAAATTCGTATTTTTTTTTTAAACAGCTTCGAAAATTTTGATAAAGTTTTTTTTTATTTCGATTAATTTACGATCTATAATAATTTAATAAAAAAATTAAAAATTAAGATATAACTGACTGTAACTGTACCTAAAATGAATGGTTTTTTCGAATTTTGAATTTCTCATTATAGGCAGAACGGATTTGAATGAAATTTTTCAGGGAAAATCTTCTAAAAAGTTTAAAAAACATTGCGTTTCAAAATTCGTTATCTCAAAAACGGCTCAATATTTTTTTTGGAAATTCATTTTTTAATGAATACTACAAAGTACCAAATTTTTTTCTTAAAAATGTTTTAAGAATTTTTATGATATTATATAAACCAAATAATGCGGCCTCCATCACAGGGCGCGTAGTAAAAGTCTATGTCTAAAAATTAATAAAAAAAAATATTTTCCAACTTTTGGTAACATTATTCAAATTTGCCAAATGGGTATCCGTTGCAACATCCATATGATTTTTAGTTATAAAATATTTATGTTAATAACAATAAAGATTATGTAATTAGCAAGTACCTACAATAAAGTAATAAAATAATATATTTACAAAAATTTGATTTTTTTTCTAAAACCCCCTCCGAAATTATTTTCTGCGTCCGCCCCTGACTAATACTAATGCGATAAATCTCCGTTTCAGGATTTTCGTAAAAAATGTTCATAGCAGAAATAGGATTTAGACATTTTCTGAGAATATTGCTTTAATTTTTGTTATTTTCTTTTATCTTATACATAAATGTGTCAACCGGTGTTGTTCAGTTTTGCAAAAGAACATTTCTAAAATTAATTTTTAAGTACAGGGTGCGTTTTGTGTTCTAGGTCAATGTTTTTATTTTTTCAAGAAGTTTGAAATAAAATACAATTTTATAACTTTTATTTTATTGGTTGATTATTTGGTCTCTAAAATTATGTATGATGTCTGTCAAGTGGGCTCATCTGGTCGTGGCGCAAAGGCGAGCTCTTTAAAGCACATTTTCATAACAATTTCGTAGACTTCTGTTGTAATTTCAGCAATTTCGTTTCTTATAAGCATAGAGGCTGTGGTTGGTTTGTTGATGTACACCTATTTACACCTTTTCCTCCAAGGA
Source organism: Chrysotoxum bicinctum (assembly GCA_911387755.1). Classification (NCBI taxonomy): domain Eukaryota; kingdom Metazoa; phylum Arthropoda; class Insecta; order Diptera; family Syrphidae; genus Chrysotoxum; species Chrysotoxum bicinctum. The sequence continues at coordinate 180,819,202 of OU426987.1, forward strand.
CGCCCATAAAATGAAATCGGGAGGCTCAAATTTTTGGCCATATTCGTCCGTGAAAAATTTCTCGAAAAATTCGGAAGATTGGAAAAATTCGAATTAAGTACACAAAATGGAAGACGCTTTTGAAAAACTAATGACTTGTTCCGGTTCTCTTCAACCAATTGCATTTATGGTATAGAATTTGGTGGAATCTAAGATTTATTTTGCTTATTTTATTTCAAAATTTTAGCATTGAAATAAAAAATAAATACATTTTGTGGCGCGTGGAGAAGGCCTAGTTAGCGACTGACAACCATACCTATGTGCGTGTTGTCGGCAGAAATATAGGGGGGCTAAAATTTTTCCTTCGAGCTCAAATGGCTCTAAAATAAAACACCCTTTTCAAGAAGAGATATACTCTTGAAGGAATTAGTCATTTCGTTCTCGAAACTGAAAGTACCCCTAACGAAAATATTTATGTTTTAAGGTGGCATAGACCAAGAATCTATCACAGGACTTTCGATGTGAAGAGTAGTATTTAATAAATTAAAAATTGCAAAGTCTGCTTGACACAGGTATCGCGCTATTTGACGAGCTTTTCAACCTTTTCAATTTCATTTTAAATAATTTCATTGAATTAAAGTTATTTGTCAAAGATGACTTATGATTCTCTTAAAATTTTTGTAAATCATACAACAAACGTATACTAGGTTGTATACGTTTTTTATTTCGCACGTTATCTTTGTTTCAGGCTATTGCAATTTTGTTATTTTTATTTTATTAACTGATTGTTGCTCAATCAAATTGTAAATTAATTCTCATGTTATCGTCATCAATTAACATTATGTATGTATGTGCGACGTACGTATGTTAAAGAAATACGTCACTTAACTTCATCGCTTACAATTAAATTAAAAAATCAATCAAATCAATACCAACGAAGAACAATAGCGAATAGTATATACAATGTATACAAATTAATCACTTTTTATAACTGCATTTTCAAATTTAACAAAGTTCTTGTATTACCAGCGAAATCGCTGTAAATTTTAAAATGTTTGTATTGTATAGAGCCTTTTTAAAAAGTTCAAAATGCCATGATTTATTAAAGAACATTACTCGTTTACTGAATATCGAGCTATATTTCGATTTTTTTCGAAAAACTTTTCCATATGTTATGATTTCCTGGACTCGAATCCGATCTTAGAACTTTTCAATTACCTCAGGGTTTCGAGTCATTCAAATGAAAAAGTTAATTAAAACGTAATTAGGTATTTGTTATTGCAGATTTAAGCCTCAAGGGGACATTTTGTTTATGCACTTTTGGAAGGCCATACAGTTTTTGGGGTTGAGTTCACATTCTTACATCCGGATATTTTCTTTACAATGAGAAATTTATTTTGCTTGCAAGTTGACAGAGAAGCAATGGGCTCTCCACTATGTTGACAACATATTTTATATTCTCAATCATTTTATTCTGTTATAAACATATCCGCCATTTTGTATTTATTCTCTATTTTATGTCCACTATTTTTTACTTAGTTATGCATTCGTAAAAAAATTTAACTCGAGATTTTTATCAGGTATTACAATTATAGAGAAGATGAAAAAATTAGGTCTCACAATTCTGTCTGTTCAACTACAGCCTAAACGGCCGATTTTCTTTTAACTTGTTAGGGCCCAGTTATAGCTTTCATTGAAATGGATCATTGGAACAAATCAGTGGAATGCTGACTTCATTTTTTTGACAAGCTAGTTATAGCATTCATTGAAAAATTGCTTTCAGTAAAAGATTCTGTCAGTGGCTGATTACAACCAATTCTATGCATTTGAGGTTAGAGTTGATCATTGAAAAAAAACTGACATTTGAGAATAGAAAGAGAATCGAACACATTCAGTGGAACGATTGTGTTCCATATTAAAGAAACAAAAATCAGCTGTTCACTGAAATTGATTTCTGTCAGTGAAATAATAAAAGTGGATTTAAAAGAAAGTTTAAATCAGAATTATGTATTTTATAGAGTAAAAAAATTCTACGACTCATTACCTTCATTTTTGTACCAATTAAAGCCATTGCAGTTTGTTTATTCGTCTTAAAAAAGGGAATGAAAATTTACAATGATTCATTTCAATGATAGCTATAACTTTGGACTAAGATAACATTTTTAAATTCTCCCCCACGCACACGTTTTTCCTTTTTTTTTAAAAACCAAAATAAAAAACTAACCTGGTTAGGTTAGGTTAGGTTAAAGTGGTTGTCATTAAAGCGTCTGACACACTTAGACCATTAGAGGTCCATTGTGATACCACGATCTAATAGGTAACAAAAAGGTTTTCTACTAGTTAAAACCATTTGGAGCTTCTGATGAAGCGAAGGAGACTTTTAATGTCTGTGTTTATGAGATCGCTTGGTTCATTATAGAAATGTTCTCCTAGATGAAGTTTGCGTCTGTAAGAGAGAGCAGGTCATGTACAAAGAAGGTGTGGGATTGTCTCCTCTTCCTCCTCGTCCAAGCAACTCCTGCAAAAATCGTTTGATATTACACCGAGTCGTGCGGCGGCGGCGTGTCTACCTATGAGACAGTGTCCAGTTATGACACCTATTACGGAGCTGATCTGAGATCTACTGAGGGACAATAGACATTTTGACCGTTTCAGATCCAGTTTAGGCCAGATTTGTTTGGTCGCCATACAAGTGGTTGTATTAAGCCATCTTGTGTTTGATTGTTCCAGAGCGATTCGTTTCAGCATAAGTTTACTTGTAGCTATGGGCATACCTATATTTGCCTTTTCGGGTAAGATAGGCATTTCCGTTAAAATTCTAGCGAGTTCGTCGGCTTTGCAATTCCCCGGAATGTCCCTGTGACCCGGCACCCAGAATAGGTGAATGTTAAACTGTTTGGCCATCTCCATCAGAGACGATCGACAGTCTTGGGCTGTAATGGAGTTTACAGAGACTGATGCGAGGGATTTCAAAGCAGCCTGACTATCTGAGAAGATACGGATATCCGTGCTAGATACCACGTTTTCTTTAAGCCAAGACAATACTTCCTTTATCGCCAGAATTTCCGCTTGGAATACGCTACAATGGTTTGGTAGGCGGAAGGAGAGACTAAGGTTTAGTCCATCTGAGTACACTCTACCACCCACTCCGTTTTCAGTCTTCGATCCATCTGTAAAAAAGTTTACTGATTTATTTCCTGTCAAAGAACCTTCCTCCCAAGCTGACCTTGAGGGAATGGTGACTTCAAAGTTTTTATCGAAAACCAAAAAGGGAGTGATGTAGTCAGAGTGACTTGGGAGAGTTCCGAATAAATTCAGAATGGTGGTGTGGCCAATAGAGTTATTGGTCCATTGGGAGATGGCTTTGAGACGTATGGCTGTGCTCGCGGCCATTTGTTTGCTGTAAATATCTAGGGGTGTCATGTTGAGATGTCTAGTGCAGCGGAAGGTGTCGAGCGGAGAGCTCCGCTGATGCACATACACGCTGAACGTTGAACTCTGCTTAGTTTATCGCGATTTGTCGCTTTATCTAACGCCGTCCACCATACAGTCACCCCGTAAGTGAGTATCGGTCTGATGACCGCAGTATATAGCCAGTGAGTAATTTGTGGAGACAAGCCCCACTTGTTCCCTACGGCTTTTTTACAAGAAAAGAGAGCTACCGTGGCTTTCCTTACTCTTTCCTGTATATTAGGTTTCCAACTTAACTTTTTGTCTAAAATAAGACCCATCAGGTATTTAGCTTGATTTGAGAAAGTGAGTGGAACACCTTTAATCGATGGAGGGTCTAGTTGAGGAATTTTGTATTTCCTTGTGAAGAGGACTAGTTCAGTTTTGTGGGGGTTAACACCTAAGCCACACCGATCTGTCCATTTAAGTAGCTTGTTGAGAGCGGTTTGTATAAGTTCTGTTAGAATTTGAGGATGCTTTCCTGATACGGCAATGGCAATATCGTCATCGTATGCAATCACTTTGAATCCCTCTTCTTTCTATTAGCAGATAATTAACTACCATGTTCCATAGAAGTGGGGATAGGACTCCACCTTGTGGGGTTCCTCTACTGACTGACCTTCTTGTAGTAAAGCTACCTAGTTCCGCATTTATAATTCTGCTTTTCAGCATGAAATTTATAAGGTTACCAAGTGAGCTATCCACATTGAGATTCTGCAATGTCTTCGCTATTGCAGCGCTGAGCGCTGTCGACATTGTTGAAGGCGCCTTCTATATCTAGGAATGCAACTAACCTGGCATACGATTTGTTTTCGATATTTTATAAAATATTTTTTTTTTAAACTTCAAAGGCTAGGTAATAGTACCTATTAATGGTACCCCTCAGAATCAGTTTTTTGATTTTCATAAAAACGGGAAACCCGATTTTGATCATTTTTTAGCATAAAAAAGCTCCCTATTAGTTTGAATAGTATTGATATTTTCAAAAAAAAAATTTTTTTCAAAACTGAATATTTTAAAAACCTCATGCTCGATTTTCTTAAAACTTGACACTAAATTTTTAAAACCATCAACAGGATGTAAGAAAACAAAATTTATTTTTATTTTTCTGGAATTTTGAATTTCTGACTATCCAAAAAGTCTGAAGAACATTGCATTTCAAAACTAACAAAAAATGATTATTTTTTTGAATTTTTTGAAAAAAGGAATCAATTTTTTTTTGAAACTTCGATATCCCAAAAACGGGTCAGTATTTTTCTTAAAATTTTATTTTAATTCGTACAATAATAAAATCTTTATGTTGGCGGACCAACATTTTTTTTAAATTTCGTATATTAGATAAAGCTTAGTTTTTGTAAGAAACCGCTACAGCCACTTATAAAATTGTACGGTATAAACTAGTATTTACTTTAGAAACCACATTGCATTCTTATTTCAGCTCCAACTACTAAAGTTGTTTTAGTCATTAATTTTATGGTTAAAATAACAACTTTCTCTAGTAACACTAATTTTGAAATTTTTAATCTTTTAAATAAGAGCAAGTTCGTGCGACCCATAGGTGCATTTTATTTTTTTAAGAAAAAAACAATTTCAAATTTGTAATTAGCAACCCAAAACAAAAACTGAAGCAAGAAAATATATCGTTAAATATTTCCATTTTCTAATTATGTCCCGCTTTTTGTGGTGTTCGACCACCACAGGATTTGACTATCTTTAACGTAACTTTTTTTTATGGATTTCTTTCTAGAATTAAGCAATAAACTTAGGTACCTTTTTCAAATCTTTAACTTGCTCGTTTTCGTCCGATTTTCTCTTCTCTGGGTTTGGTAATCTCAGTTTCTCTTTGTCACATTGAGTTATAATCTGAAATACAAAAAAACACGTTCATTATAATTGAAATTTCACTTTAAATTTTATTGTATTGTAATTATTTCCTAAGCACTAAAAAATTATAACCACATTCATCTATAACATTTTTTCTTAAATTTTACTCCACGTCAGCATTGTAAAGTTATTTATTGATATAGACAGAATTCCCCAAAGCCAACATCACATTTTTGAAATCACCCAGTCATAAGGACACATTCTAGTGGCATCATTTTCCATGACATGTTATCTTTTGTATACAATTGCTGACATCAAATTATGCAAACATTGCTTACCAGTCTCTAAGGACAACCAATTCAATCACAACAAATAAAAAAAGACACAGAACGTAAGCATATGCATATTGGCCTAATAAAAAAAGCATACCTACCTGTTTTTATTTTTTGGCAATGTTTCAATATTCTTAAGGATTGCTTATTCTGGTCATAATATCAAGGAGATTTGGGTGTTGCTGAATAACCGAACCACAACTGCTTGATATGTTTTCCTGCATTTTAAGCTGACATTAAATTCAAATTAATGCAACGAAAACCTGGCTTTCAATTTAGAATGCATAAATAACCTAAACAGCTTTATCCTTTAAACAAACAAAAAAAGTAACACAAAACTTGAGTACGTTGGTAAAATAAAACAAATACTGCTTTGATGTTGTTTGTAAATACTCAGTAGCTATACTTCAAAGATGCAGTATGGTTTGTGTATGTAGAACTGCACTGCTGTCGTAAAATGTCACTACTTCAAGGTAGAATTTATTTGAAAACTATTTACGATTGCTGAATTTACTTTAAAGGAATTTTCTGTCATTCATAAAAAAGGAAACCAGCAAAAACCTCCTACATTTTTCAAACAAAGATATTATTTTTCATATAATTCCCTTTTTCAATTAGTTTGTGAAGAAACTTTTTAGGTTGGTTGTTTTTTGTTTTTTATTTTTAATTATAAATAGTTTCCATTTCAACTTTAACTTTTAAAACTGCAATTTTTTTTACTCCTTGGGCATTTAGCTTTTTTATGGAATCTGTTTATTTAAAGACTGAAACGACTTTTTGACAGAAAATAATTATTATTTGGGAGGATAACTTGACGGCAGGTTATGCGCCAAGCTAGACATAATTTTTTGTACATGAGTTGTGGATACATACATCTAGTTATTCGGTCTTATAAAATATTATTTAAGAGTGAACTGAAAACCAAAAAATTTGGCATTTTATTCTAAGAGCTAAGAACAAAAATTTTAAACCCTTCAGGCTTGACAAAAAAAACCGAACAACTGAAATTGAAAAATTAAATCTTTTAATTTATATTTTTGCCTCCTAACTTTTGAAGTAAAAAGTATAATTTGTATGTTTTAATCAAATCGAATCTGGATGCATAATTATCACAACAAGTCTCACTTGAAAACTGTCTTTTTGTGTTTTGGCAACACTTTTAAATGACTAAGCACGACAGGAGGAGGGGGGATATAGAATATAGCGTTCCACAGTCGTATAGTACGGCTAAAATAAGTAAGCTGATGTGAATTTTTTTATAATTTTGCCTTCACTAAAAGGGGTATGACTACCCTTAAAATGTTGGAGCTATGTGCAAGCAATTAGGAAAGTTGGAGAAGATTTAAAAGGAGATGCCGATTACCATTGGTTTCGGATGTCTAAATATCGAAATAGGAGGATAACATTGAGCCGGGTAAACCATTCTACATTCGTGTAGTGCGAATAAATGAATCTCTGAAATTAACAGTACGTCCAAAGTTGGGCTCAAGAGTGTTATGGTCGAACTGAAGGAGAAAAATCCATCTGGCAACAATTTTCATAAAATTTTCGATACAATAATGAAATAGATGAAACGGATCTAGAAAACTCAAGTATGTCTAAATAACCATTGAAAAGAGTATATTCTTAACAGATTACGGCCAGATCAGATAGGGTGACAAATTTCTTGCATCGTCGAAGGAATCCTAAGGATTGAGCAGCGTTTTGGCGACTTAAAAAATGTGGTAATTCCACATAAGGAGGTCTGGGATGCACTTGCACTACCGATAAATGAAAGATTTTCGGTTTCTTCAACGCAAGTGCCGCTCATGATTGGATGGGTTCCTCTTCAACGACAGCATTGCGGGTTTTGAAGAATTCTAGATCCACATTGGAAGGACAAGGAATCCGGATACGAATAAATGAAACTGAGAGTACTGGCGTCAGCAAAATAATTTAATGGATTTGAAGTTTCAAACAAAAGATCATTAATGAACATAAGAAAGAGAGTTGGAGGCAAAACGGAACCCTGAGGCACACCAGTATTTATTTTATGAATATCAGACTTGAAACTGTCCAATAAAACTTATACAGACAAGTTCGAAAGTTAATTTCTAGTCCAACAAAAAAACCATTTATCAATATGCATTCTTGAAAAGAGAGCTTGATGCCAAACTATAAATTGCTTTTGAAATATCAAGTGCAATAGCCTTACTGATAGAAAGAGCTAAACAAATTTTGCTTCTATTTACTCTAAAAGAGACCAGTAGAGTAGGATAGATGGAAAAGCTTACGCAACAGTTTTGCCAGCATTAAAGAACACCTCATCAGAACAATTGGAGGAATACTATCCGAGCCAGCGGATTTGTGTATATCGAAATTTTTCAGTGCTCTTGCAATTGTACGAGTGCGAACAAAAGAATTTTCTCATAAGATCGTTTGCGCTCTTAAGTACATGAGTAGAGTAGTCATGTCACTTTCTGGTAACGTTGAATTAACAGAAAACTGTGCTGCTTACAAATTTACAAAAAGAGTGTCATTGAAGACGAAAGTAGGAAGCCAAATATTTGTACCACCTTTAGCTTATTTCTCTGGCCCTTATAACCTCTCTTCAGCTCTTCGTTTTAACATTTACGGGATCTGTTCTCGAAGTTATCGCTGGCTCGAGCTTCTTAGTTAATTAACTTGAACAGGTACTCTATTCGGATTTCAAGTTGCAGATCAACAACGATTGCTTCAGGATTCAGTTATCACGGTTCACACCAACTATCCACAGTTTTTAGTGTCTTTCAACGGTTTTCGGTAAATATCAACAGTTTGCACCGGCTATCCATAGCCTGGCTTTCAACGGTTTGCAATGGCTATTAATAGCTTTCGCAAACAATTACGGCTTTCACCAGCTACGGTTTTCATCGGCTATCAATAGCTTTCAATGGTTATCAACGGCTTTCATCGATTTTATCAAGATTTGCACCGTCCATCAACAGGTTTCGTTGGCTATCAATGGCTTTCGCCAGCTATCAACGGGTTTCTCCGGCTATCAATAGGTTTATATATTTTCAACGGCTTCTTACCTCTTGTGGGGGTGGCTAAAGAAGTCTTAGTACTTCTTATCTCGTTACGTAACTTTTTACAAATGATTTCGAGGCTCGCTTGTTCAGTACTTATAAAACCTTCTCCTGAAATTAAGTGTGAGATATATTGGGTTAAGTTGAATCAATCCAATAAAAAACAGGAATCACGTCATCCTCCATCACCGCCGATTGATGATATGTACTTTCAACCACTTTGTGGAAAGACGGTGGTACAGAGCGAGGCAGTCCAATTTTGGCATACTCTTTCTAACATTTCGGCCGGTATCTCACGAATAAATGCTGCATTGCTTCCAGTGCGTCAAACGAAGCGGACATGAGTCGCTATATACATGAGCCTTAACATAGCCCCACAAAAAATAGTCTAGAGTCGTTAAATCGCACGATCTAGGCGGCCAATTGATCGGCCCCAAACGTGAAATAAACTGTTCACCGAACTCGCCTCTCAATTGGTCCATTGTTAGGCATGCTGTGTGGCATGTGGCACCGTCTTTTTGAAACCACATGTCACGCAAGTTAAGCTCTTCCATTTTGAGAAAAAAAAAAGTTTGTTATCATCGCACGGTAGCGCTCACCATTCACAATAACGTTGCGATTCGCATCATCTTTGAACAAATACGGCACAATGATTCCGCCAGCCCATAATCCGCAGCAAACAGTGACTTTTTCTGGATGTATTGATAGCTCTTGCAATGCTTCTGGCTGCTCTTCACTCCGAATACGGCAGTTTTGCTTGTCTACGTATCCATTCAACTAGAAATGAGCTTTGTCGCTGAACACAATTTTTCGATAAAAAACTGGATCTTCGGCCAACTTTTGAAGAGCCCATTCACAAAAAATTCGGCAGCACCAGCTGTATTTTGAAAGGCTTCACACCTAAATCCTTCCGCAAAATAGAGACCCAATTACTGCGAACGGCGCTGAATCCATAATAAACGGTCATCACTAACACTGGCCGATACAGCTGCGATATTTTTATTTTCCCAGTTCGCACTCTACGTAAGAGTGTTGGTGGTTTATCGTCCAACAATAGGTGTGTTTTATTCATTGCTGCATAGCCAGCGCAGCATTCAAGTGCGAATAAAACGATCAAACTCACTCCATATGTCAATTTCAATTTATATTTCAATGTTGGCCATTATCTATTACAGAAAATATCAAAATCTGATGTCAAATCATGTATGTACATTGTACATGTTTAATTCTAAAATTTAATGCATAGCGCCATTTTCATTTCAATAATTTAAAGTTCTATCACCAGCACAACTGCCATTTTTTTACTGGCTTCTTTTTCATCAGCAATCAAATTGTTGTTGTTTGTCGAGGGAAGTTTTTCTGCGCTAGCTATGCAGCAGTGAATAAAACACACCTAATGTAAATTTGGTGCGAAATTTAGTCACAATAGCCCGAATAGCCGCCTCAGTAGGTCGATTAAACTGACCATAAATTGGAAGAAGAAGGGGAGTGCTTTCTGTTATTGGATCGTTGCTTGTGCATATTCACCACACAAGTTGTTCGTGAGAAAGCCTTTCCAAAATGTTAAAGTGTAACAAAATTAATTTTTTTTCACTACTATGGTAGTTTTTATTCCTTTTTGTTACACTCTCTGCCATAAAATATTTGTCATGTATTTTGTCTCCCTATCATTTTTTAAGTACAATTTTTAAATTGTATGATGGTAAATTACTTATACAACATCTATTGTTAAAGTTTGCTTTAACTAAGTTTCCAACTATTTGTATACCTAAGTATGTACATCGAGTTGAAATTGGCTTGGTTCGATTCGATTGTGTAGTTGAATCGGTATTTTGTTATGTCTACTCGTGTCGTGTCTATCTTATAATGTTCCTTATTTTTTAAGAAGTTTTACTTCTATCATGTTTAACGTCCTGCACGCGAATTCTTTGTTTTTTTGATTTTGTTACAATTTAAAAAAAAAAGTTGAACTTTCGTGAAGGCCTGCGGCAACGCTATTAACGACTGGGTTTTTTTACGTAGTGCGGAAAAAAAGGTCGTTGACCTTACTAGACGAATTCTTAGTCAGTTGCTGATGACACTAATTGGTGTGCGCATGCTATGCTAGGTACGAAATCTGATTTTGGAATTAGGAACAGGTGCGTATGTCGCTACGTCACAAAGGCGGAAGTTCAGGGGACGCAGGGTTGAAGTATAACATGGTCAACTAATGACATATATTTACATTCATACATACATTAACAATTTTGGCAAATGTACATTGCGCAACAATTTATGTCTAAGCTAATAAATGAGCAACATATTCAGACACCATGAAACCTTTGACCTTTTTTTTAAAACATTTTATATATTTCAAAAACCATTATCAAAAAACCCTCGGCATACTGATGTTCTGCACTTGTTAGAAAAGTGGAAGAAAAACCCTAGAAGTACTTAAATAATTCTTGTTTTAATCACGAAACCACACTTCGAGAAAAATATTTTGTTTTGGTTTAAAATAGGTCATCATCATCATCGGCTCGACCACCGGGTTCCGGTCCTGGCCTCTTTCAACAAGTCTCTCCACCTATCCCGGTCTCTAGCCGACGCCATCCAGTTGCGCACCCCAAGGCTTCGGGCGTCCTGGTCTACGCCATCTCTCCAGCGCAAGCATGGTCTACCACGCTGTCGTCTACCATAGAATGTACCACAAAGAACTTTCCGAGCAGGTTCCTCTTCGCTCATGCGAGCTAGGTGCCCTGCCCACCGGTACCGACAAAAAAAAATAGGTGCAGACAAAATAAGACCTTAACCAAATTTTAATCATTTCGTTATCTAGTTTCAACGCCAGCTAGCTCAAAAGGTGAAATTATCTTTTGATGGCATTTCTGGTAATACCCATCAACGCAATAAAATTTATTTTTTAATTTTCCTTACGAGCTACGAATTGTTGAAGCTAGTTTCGTGGGTGAGTATTTTAAGTTTAACAAGCATAAACACAACGGTGGCATATTTAAGTATTATTTAAAAAAAAATAAGCACAGACCTATAATACTTATTATTGCATATGGCAAAGAGCAAAAACAACAAACAGATAGTTTCAGTTTCCAGCTTCAGGAAAATACGTAAGTGCTCTCCTCTTATGAACAAGAGCAAGTATAGTAAAATGTCAATAGAGTGCGGATACTTGAGAAAAGAGAATGCAGTCGGGTGTTTTCCTACCAATAAAGCCTCATTAATACACCACTACGGCACTACATTTTTTTTCAATTACTTATTTTAATTATAATGAAACTCATTGCTCTGCAATAAGTCAAGGTATAGAGACTAACTTAATATCAGATTTCTACCAAACGAAAAGTTTATTTCTTTCATTTTTTTTTCTTTCAAGTCTTAATGATATGCCAGGAAATCAAAATCAGGTCAGTCCGTCAGGCAGGCAGCAGGAAGGCAAGAAATAAATATCCACCTATATTGGTCATTTGACTCCCGCACCCATCAGTAAATGCCATTAACTTAAAAGCCTGGAATGTTATTCTACACGAAATTTAGCATATTTGGAAACTTGGACGTTTATTTTACGCCCTCACACGTTTCGATAAGTAAACTAACACGCAATCTATTTCACCCCAAGGATAAAGCATAAAATATAGGGCGATGTAGAAAAAAAAAGAGGAGAAATTGAAAGAATTCTTTCCGCCTTTCATCACCGTGGCAGTACATAAAGCGAATGTCAAATGTAGCTCCATTTCCATTAAGAAATAGAACGTGTGCATTTGTGAGTCTCACGAGATATATTTTTGTATCTATGAAAGTTATGGTGGGGCTCTTAAAAAAGGGTACCTACTTGGAGGAAGTATGTAAATATTGGATTCATATGTATATTCACCATTGGAAAAACTCAATACTTTTATATTATTTTGAATCGAACAAGAAAACGGTCCAATAAGGAACTACCAAATTCAAAATGTGTTATGGTTCTCGTATTTTTGGTGAATTGCCGTCGATATTAGAATGGGAAATATGGAATTGAAAAACACTTGGAAGATTGGAAAACTTTATAATTTCATACAAAAACTGAAGATGGCCTACTTTACTAGTCAAGAACTAAAAATACGAGTATGTTTTGCATCCTGCTATTCCATTCAGAAAAGGTTTATTTTTTAAAAAAATGTGTGTGTACACGTACGCGCGCTAGAAGTAAAACTTCTTTTCCCAAAAGCAAAGCTTCTAAGATTCCTTTCAGTGCTATTCGGAAACATAAAAAAAATCAATTTAAAGTAGTTTTAGTATAGTCTTGTAAATTCCATGATGTCAAAACCACTTCCAAATAAATTTTTAAATAATTCTTCGAATTGTTAATGATTTGCAAAATAAGTTAGGAAGTTTAAATTGGAACTCAAAACTGTTTCAATTATACAAATGATGCAAAATAGTTTTGGAATGACCAGTTTGGTCTATCTGCCGATTTCTTGAATTTATTGAGAAAATCAAGAAAATCATGTATAACTTGTTTGTTACCAAAGTTGAGCAAAATGGATGGCGCTATTTTTGACGCACATATGCCGCTTCTTTGACGAACAGATAACGCTTTTTATGACGTACACATGGAGCTTTTTTAACGCACAAGATTGCTAAGCTGGGCGCACATCATCATACAATACTAGCCGTTTCTTAGTTCATTTTTATCTTCGCTTAAATTTGTAAGATGTTGACATTGAAATAGCTGATTTTCATTTCTTTAAGATGGAACACAACCATTCCATTGAATGTGTTCGATTCTCTTTCTATTCTCAAATGTCAGTTATCCTTTCAGTGATCAACTCTAACCTCAAATGCATAGAATTGGTTGTAATCAGCCACTGACAAGATCTTTCACTGAGTGCTATAACTAGTTTGTCAAAAAATGAAGTCAGCATTCCACTGATTTGTTTCAATGACTGCTTTTAAACGAAGCAATATTAGCTTGCGATGTTTAAGCCCGTTGGAGAGAGACGTGTTTAGTGGCGAGGGTACACAAAATTGCTCGGGTTGGAAAAATTGCAGAGTTATCGTTCTTTCATCTTTGTGGTTTTCTTTATTTTTCGGGTATGTTTTATTTCTATTTGGCGTTCGGTGAGCGAACTTCGATTAACTAAGTAGAGTAAAGAGTGCAGAGAGATGTCTCCTTTTCAATAGAACAAAGTTAACTATTGTTAAAAATCGCTGTGTTTAAAAGCATCCATGCAATCGAAAGGGAGCCAAAAGAGAAATAAAGATTAAAAATCGCTTTCGTGTAAAAGCAGTCAATGATGCATTTCAATGAAAGCTAGTATAACTGGGGCCTAATTATGTCCGATTGGTAATGTGAAGAAAACACGAAACGAGAGCGAGACATGATTCACTGTCACTTTTTCGTTGTTATAAAATCGTTCTGGAGCGTAAATTCTGTTTGGTTCGTAAAATGAAACATATGGTAAATATATAGTAAAATGAAACATAAGCCATTAAGCCTCCTACGCAGATCGGGAAAAATTTTGTCTCCCATAAATTTTTTTTCCTGGGACAAATTTTGTCTTGTATATTTTTCCGAGCGGTTCCGAGCGAAATTCATACTTTTGTGCATTGCTGTACAAAATGTCTCCACTAAATTTAGCCAGGAAAAAGAATGTAACAAGAATTATTTTGCGGGACAAATTTTGACAGCCACCGTATTTCTGAAAGTGATTTTTGTCAAAACTGGTTTTATGTAAAAGGTGCTGACTCTTCTCTTGAAAGCATCAAGAGGAGATTCCAAAAAGGTATGAACGACTTTTGTAAGGCAACCCGTTCCAGAGATACACTACAAAACACATTTAATTAGATTTTATCTCTCCAAATTCAAACTTTTGGACGAGATTTGGAGAGATTAAATTTGTCTTGTCTTGATCTGCGTACTAGGCTTTATGTTTCATTTCAGCAACCAAACAGATGTGCAACTAAAAATTTAATGTGTGCGACTGTTCTTACTTCATTTATTAATTTCATTTAGGCTAGGCACACACATTCAATTTTTAGTTGCGCAACTGCTTGGTTCGAGCAACTAAAAAGTTTGTGTTTTGACACAAACTAAACGATTGCCTAAAATGAGTTCGCTATTTTGTGTAACATATAAATTATATGCACCTGCGCAGACATTAAACAAAATAGTTCGTCTGTTTTCTATGGATAGGCGGGCACATTCAATTTTTAGTTTCGCAACTGCTTGGTTCGAGCAACTAAAGAGTTGTCTTTTGACACAAAGTAAACGATTGCCTAAAATAAGTTCGCTATTTTGTGTAACATATAATAATATACGCCTGCGCGGACATTCAACCAAAAAATGCATCTGTTATCTATAAGCAACCAAACAGTTGTGCAACTAAAAATTTAATGTGCCCGCCTAGCCTTAACGTGACGACTACATATATGCTTTATTGTGTATATCCTCGCCTGCTTTCATAGTTTGAAACTGATTTTACAACAACGACTATGTTTCATCACGCTCACATCTCTTTTTTCTTATCTCATTTGCTTGTTTTTTTTTTACAAACGAAAGTGGTTTTCGATCAAAAAATTGTTCGGCCACATAATTCATTGAAAAAAAGCTTTTATTAACTTTTAATGAAATTATGTTTTTAATTGCTTTGTAGGTTAGTTGTTGTGGTTCTTCTATTAAAAGAACATTCTCTTTCGGCGATAAAGTGTGTTTTTAAAGTGTTTTAAATAACCTCTAACAAAGTTCGAACAATAATTGTAAAAACCATGTCGCTGTAGCGTGTCGTTTTGACATGTCACTGACAACTCCATAGAAAATTTTTTACCCCCGGAAAAGAAGTTTTACTTCAAAAACGGCTATTAGGATTTTAATCCAATCATTTATGTGTACTTTTTGGTGTAGATCAATTTTGTGAAGCGCGTTGGCAAATAGACAGCATTGAGTTTTCGAAGTATTACACTCCACACGGTTTTTTATACAACATTTAACAATGCTTAAAGATCTGAGTTTAATGAGCTTATCATACGATACCGTTCACTTCCGAAGGAGATGGACGTGAATTTGAGAACGAGTATGAGAAGCTGATAGTAGAGTCGTCGGCAAAACAATGAAGTGGATTAGAAATTTTTAGACAAGAGATCATTTATAAAAATTAGGAAGAGTGTCGGAGACAAAACGGAGCCCTGGGGAACACCGTCATTTATTTTGTGACGATCAGACTTGAAAGTGTCCAATACAACATGTATTGAACGATCTAGAAGGTAATTTCTAATCCAAGGAATAAAGGTAAAGATCTGTTCCACTCTTCGGTGAGAGATCACCAGTGGAACGCCGTATTGCCGGTCATTACCAAGCTTTCGATCTTAGAGGCATTTGATGCTTTCACAGTTTTGCTGAAGATTATTTTTATATATGTAAATCCAAAATTTAAGACAATTATTAAATTATGTATGGTTAAAGAAAAATTAATTATTGAATTGGCAAGTGAAAGACATCTACCTATTTTTATATCCAATTTTCAAAAACGGTCTCATTATCATTTATTTTCGTGTTCGAAATGAGCCCTTAGGTCCGTGCACGGCCAAACAATCAGTGCGAGAAGCGATGTCTTTGATTTATTTTTATTATTTTTTTAAATTTTAATAAACATATACAAGGAGGACTGCTTCAGACGTACATATTTTCATTCATTCTTCAACTGGCGGCCAGGGAAAAAATATACAGACAAGCTAATGTGGCGGCCAGTCGAAATGGCAATCTGCCAAATTACTGTTTTGCGTTCGCCTTCATTTGTTCGGTAAATTGCAAACGTCAGCAAACAATATATTAGCATTCATTTGAGATTTTTTTTAGAGATATGAAAAAGAAAACCAATTGATTAAAAGATTTCCTTCTTTATATATATATGCGGATGTATTGGGTACAGATAACGCTAAACGCAGGCAAATTAATTTTTTGACATATTCAAACAAAAAATGAAAATCGATAAATTTTAATTTTAATTGATGAATTTTATGGATGATTATTTGATCGTTAGATGGTGTCTGTTGGTTGTAGAGTTTTTTTTTTTAATGAATGCAAATCTGTCATCGTAGATCATTAATTATTAATTTAAATGTCAATCTAATTGTCATTTGTCAAAAAAATCAGACTAATAGCAGTAATGCAAATGTGTTGACAGTTTTCGTATTTTAATTAAAGAGGTGTGCTGTATTTGAATTATGAATACATTTCGAATTTAAGGTGAGAAAGATCAGAAATAGTCCAAATTCAATTATCTAGCTCGCATTTATCAAGTGTGAAATCAATTTGATCTAATTTGGGGGTGGCCGTGGTGCGATGGATGTGTGCTCGCCTGTGAACCTCATGATCACAGGTTCGATCCCTGCCGTCGTCTATGTCGTTTTAATTCCATTAAAAACCTTCTAAAAATTATCATCAATGGGTTGCTGGTTTACTCATTACATGTTGTTCAGGCATAACACTAACAACATGTAATTGAGTTAAACTAGTATACCCAACAAGGATGAACACGAATAAAATAATGTGAATCATAAGCGACATGGAAATAAGACACGGCATTCTCCGCTTTAGTTCAGCCGCAATCCCTGGAGATAAAATAGCTGAGACAACAACCTTCAGTCTCAGAACATCGTGCCACACATCTTTCCTATCCTTCTTTCTCTTCCTTAACTTCACGCCCGCGCTGTGTTCAAAACATTTAAAGGGTAATCATAATCCCTTGAGCGCGTGTAAATTATAAAAAAAAAAAAAAAAAAAAAAAAAACTGTTCTGCAACTATCACATAGAAGAAAGTTTAAAACTGCAACAAAACTCCATTGATTGTATCCTATTTCTGTATCTTTGGCAGTCGATAATAATGGGAATGGAATAATTGAATATGCCATAAAATAGGCACATGTATGATCGATAAGGAAACAAATCTAAGAACCTGCTTAAAATTCGAGAAATGCGAGAAAATTTGTTATAAGAATTTAGTACTTTCGACTCTTGTCATAAGACAACAGATTGTACCTTCTTTTTCGTTCTCTATAATGAAAAACACTTATAATTAATAAAATTATTGTACTTATACAAAAGTTTTTTTTTTTTAATTAAGATGTAATTGACTAATTGCAGTGTTTGTTGTCTATATTGCTAATTTTTAATGTAAAAGAAGAAGTAAATAAACTAAAAACTGATTGTTTTTTTTTGCTATACTATGGTTCGTGTGATGAGCGTTCGTTTTTCTTGAACAATTAATTGCTTTCTTTTAATTTAAATTTTCTTTCATTAATTAAATTAAATATTCTATTACACAATAATTTTATTGCGGTAAATACTTGAATTTTTCCAACAAACGATGTATCCACCAGCAAGGACTGCGCTCTCACAGCTATTTAAATTTCGTGCATTGTGAGATATTTTAAACTAATTTTTACTGTTTTTATATTGTTAATGGCTGTTTTTAGTGCTGTGTAATAATTGGATCGAGATATTTTATTTTGTATTTTGTTCTTAAAAATAATTGAATTTGTCGGTGATTTTATTCGGGAAAGATAGAGTCTAGAATGGGAAAAATAATTTCTAAAATATTAATATTTGCGCCCACGCAGAATTTTATCGTCTACCAGTTTAACTATATTGGAACAGTAAAACATTTATTTAAGTTATAAATGCTATCTACAGTTTGCTCAGAATTTGTATAGTTAGTGAATTTGAATGTCTGTATTTAAAAATAGTATCAAGGTTCAATTGTTGCTTTACTATTACTAGACTTTTAATGGAAATTCTAGTTCAAAGGGCATACAATTATAAGTTTACCGCGTCGATTTTTCAAAGTGCCATAATGGGGAATTTATTTCTGTTCCAAATTCTATTCAAGTACAGAATTGAATTTTTGATGCCTTATTCTAATATGTTGGTGCAATTGAAATTTGTTTGTATCTAGATGGCTTTGTTCATTGAGTTGTTTTGCGTTTTCCATGGTGTGATTTTCAATTTGGCAAAAAAATCAAATTTTTTCTGTTATTCTTTGAAAAAACATTCATTTTTATTTTTTTATTTTCATAAAGACCAATCTTTTTTTGGTTGTTTTAAGCTAAGACCTCCTTTTTCCATTTATTTATTTTTTTAAAACTAAAAACTAACATACAGAGCAAAGTTATTTGGCATTTATGCAAACTTATCTTATGAACGTTTGCTTTTGTTAAAAAAAAAAAATGTTTTTCTATCGTGTTCTGTCAAAAGATCGTTTTTGATTTCCATTGGCTAAACACATTTATTGGAATCCTAGTAAGAATGAACTAATTTCAACAATCATTTAATGGAAAACCACATATTCGATTAGCAAATAATATTTTTATTCATAAAAAAAATTCCGCAGATGCCGTCATCTTCTACATGAACCATATACGACGTCACTTTAATCCGACCATAATCTAAGAAAAAACCCTATTTTTTTCTGCAAACTATTCTGACAGCTGTTCAATAGTAGCAAATGTGAAATACAAAAAAAATAAAAGCAGACTACTGTGGATTTTAATAATTATTAATTACTACGTTAAAATTAGATTTGGAATTTTGTTATTAAATTATTTCGATTGGCGTTATTTTACGGCACCTAATAAACAGACATTATGTAGATATAAATAATGAGTGATTTCCTTTTTGGCAATACTGGTTTTGACAGCTCACGTACGTTTCGTGTTATGTGTCACTGTCAAACATCTTTGTGTCTATAATTTAACCATGAATCGTCTTACAACGCTTGCAAATTACTGAATTTTATTATCAAACTACGTAATCTGTTAAGAAAGTTCATCGCGCTCTTCTTCCATTTTATGGTCAGTTTAATTGACCTGCTGAGGCGGCTATTGTGACTGAATTTCGCACCAAATTTACATTGTTAGACATTAAACCACCAACTCGCTTGCGTAGAGTGCGAACTCAGGAAAATATCGCAGCTGTTTCGGCCAGTGGTAGTGATGACCGTGAATTATCGATTCGGCGCTGTTCGCAGCAATTAGGAATCTGTTACTCCACTACGTGGAAAATTTTGAGGAAGGGTTTAGGTGTGAAGCCTTTCAAAATACAGCTAGTGCAAGAATTGAAACCGAACGACCAACCACAACGCCGAATATTTGGTGAATGGACTCTTCAAAAGTTGGCCGAAGATCCACTTTTTTATCGAAAAATTGTGTTCAGCGACGAAGCTCATTTCTGGTTGAATGGATACGTAAACAAGCAAAACTGCCGTATTTGGAGTGAAGAGCAGCCAGAAGCATTGCAAGAGCTACCTCTGGATGCATTGGTAGCTCTTGCAATGCTTCTGGTCACTGTTCGGTGCGGAGTATGGGCTGGCGGAATCATTGGACCGTATTTCTTTAAAGATGATGCGAATCGCAACGTTACTGTGAATGGTGAGCGCTACCGTGCGATGATAACCATTTTTTTTTTGGCGCAAAATGGAAAAGCTTGACTTGCATGACATGTGGTTTCAACAAAACGGTGCCACATGCCACACACTTGAATTAGGAAACAGTATAAGCTTCAAGAGGAAACAAAAAACCCATAAGAAAGCCTATTTTTATTTATTTATTTATTTAGGAAGACTTTAATATAGAAATTTGTTTTAACTCCTTCACCGCAGTTTGTACGTCGGCGCTGTGTAGTCTTGTTTGCGTTGTCTACAGAGGTTAAGCATCCAAGAAAAGTAATAATGGTCTAATGAGCGAAAGGGGTTTATGACGTCTGTATGAAGTAAAAAACATGCTGAAGCAGAACCAGTATAAAGAATTTTAAGGAATCGGTTGTCGATCGAGGTCAATGAATGGTTTCCGAATTATGAAACTTTTGTATTAATGCAAGATGGGGCCTGTCCTGTGCAAACTTATTAACAAGAAGTACTTATCACCTTGTTGACATTGCCGGGTAACAACCCTGACATGAACCCTATTGAAAATATGTTTCAGCTGATGAAGAGGGAAGTGGCTAAAGAGTCGATCACAAGCATGTTGCGCAGAAATGAAGTCTCACAACAGAGCAAGAGGAGGCTCAACCAAATATTTTTTCACCTTTGTCCAAATATTAAAAGATATATATTTTTTAATAAATAAGGTAAATTTATATTATACAAATAGATCAGATTAACTGAAATCAAATAAGTTATCAAGTAATGAGTTCAAGAGAGTTATTTTCATGATGTCTTGTACCCCCGCTCGGGGCATAGGTCGCCAAGACTTCTTCTATTTGATGACAATTCAATTTTAATAATTTCATGAAAGATACCGCACTCCAAAACCATCAGATGGGCGGTTGACTGCAGTCGAAGCTATACAAGGTTTCTCCATAAAATGGTTTCCTCTTTCCTCATTAACTTTTGTTTGTCATAGTTCAAGTAATAGCATATATACTTCCACCATGGTATCGATCCATAGAATACATGAGCTCAGATTCGACAGCCACACCCGCACCTTTTATGGTGGAACACATAACCGATTGAGGCCGCCGACCTAGAAACAGACGCCAATGTAGCCGCCTACTATGGGTTACATATATCCTTTGCTGCTGCCGTTGGCCTATCAAGATAGGCTCCTCCGCCATTAGACTATCATGACACCTACAGTTCTTCCGCCTTTTGGCGGAAGCGTTTATATTTTGCGCGCTCTAAAGGGATTTTTGACTACCCTTAAAATGATTGATCACAGTGCGAGCGTTTAGGAAAGTGGGAGGGGATTTAAAAGGAGATACCGATACACATTGGTTTTGAATGTCTGAATATCACAATGGGAGGGGCAACTCTGTGCCTTGACGATCAGCAACACTGGTACCGGCATCTATTCGCTTCCCCCGCGTTACTCACTCTATACCATGGGAGGTGTGAATAATTTAGTCTAGGTCTGAAGTTGCGTCGTAGCACTCTCAAGTAAGTAAAGTAAATCGTCTGTTGACAAGAATTAAATTAATTGGAGAAAATGAGGTTTAAATGCATAATTTAGTATACAAATCAAAATAATTTAGTAGGTAAATCGATGCTACTTCGCAGTTTAAAATAAAAAATAAAAGTTTTTGAGAAAATGCGAAATAAACAACTTAATGAATTTTTCCTGCTGTATTCGCAAACATGGAAAGAGATAGTGAAAAACAAAACCATGATCTATTCTGATATTTCATGTTTATTAACAAAAAAAAAAAACAGTTTTTTAATATAAATTTTTTTAATCATTTTCCAAATCGCTTTCATCATTCGAAGGCTCTGGTAAGCGTCCATCCAAACTAATTGTAGGCAAACTTTTATACCATGGAATTATTTCTTCTGCAATCAGAGTTTATCAAGATCGGCTTTCTTGATGAGATCGGTTAATGATCGGCGTATGCTGATTTCAACGTCAGTAATTTCTTTCGGCGCCCTCTTTCAGGCACATTCATATTTATTTGTATATACAGAGGTATGATCGTATCTATAAAATATGGTTCCGAGTATTCTTTTTCGAATTTAAAGCACTTTATTTTTAGCCGCGACCCCTTTTTTACCGTATTCGTTTCTTGTTTAGATTTTTTATTGTGGAACCTGCTCATTCTTGCGAATTATAAAAGTCCGAGAACTTTAAAAGATGAACTTGGTAATGGTTTTTATTTTGATCATTTTTACAAGATCTAGATGGTTTAAAAATATTTGTGAAATGAGTCGTTGTGTAAGCACTTTTATTTTTCCTTACTAACTTTATGGCATAGAATCACACTCCCTGTATGAATGCCCTGAATCCAAAAATTTCAGTTCCACACTGTTAAGGTGGCTTAAAAATTTTGTGCAGCATACATCAAAACAGCTGTCACTTGTTGGTTTCTGTTCTGACCTCTGCAAGTGTCACGAAACAGTGAAACGCCTGTCACGGTTATTGGTACAAGAAAACGCAACAAAATTGCTCCCTCGCTTTCTATTCAGTTCATTTCAAGTATATCAATATGTGCGATTTCTTCACTTCCTACAACTGCCTTGAATATGTATGTAAATTGTCAACTACTAATTATAAGACACTTTGTAAATCAAAACTGCAAGTTATGAAAGTAGGATCATGATTTTTTCCTGCCGTAAGAATCCTAAAAATTGTAGTTGCTGAAATTAAAAAATCAAAAAATCTGAATCTGGTATTTTGGGTCGTTTAATGGACAGAATCAGTTTTTCTAGCAATTGGTTATTTAAAAATAAATTACTTGGTGATATTAAGTAATTTTAGCTCAAATTTTGAGTTAGTATATTTTATCTGTCAACCGACAAAATATAAAATACAGTCGAGCTTCGATAACTCCAACCATCACTTGCCAAAAAAATAATTCGAGTTATCAAGTAAAACACAAAATTATTATAAAGTACGTCCTTTTTATTAGCGAATAAAAAAGTACAGGTGTTGTAATTATTTAAAATATCCTGTTTACTTGACTGACGAGTGGATTTTTTGTTTTGGCTTTCAAAGAAAACTTCAATGGAGTTTAAACCGTTATACAAAGAATCGGTTGTTTTTTCATTCACCTTTAAATATAATCGCAAAATACTTAACGAAGTTGCAACCAATTCGTTTGAAGATGGATGAATCAAATTCTCCTCGAAGACATCCTCGATTAAATCACTATCGCTGTCATCGTTAATATCTACGTCAGTTTCTTTACACTTTTTATTATTTCGTCTTTTTTTTTGAATTTTTCAGAAGACGCCTACTATTGTTTTTTTTTTTTTTTTAAATAAGACCTAATTCGTATCATAATACATATACCAACCTAATGTGTGTTCTAACAGCGAAACATGGCAACTTTTACTCACACTTAACGGAATCACAGTAGTTTTCAACACAATCATATATATACAAGAACATACAACCACAGTGCCCACAAACGCAATGTATTATGAAATGAACTAAAAATCCACAGAATTCGGGAATTCCCTTAAATAATTCGACTTATCGAAGGTGACGCCAAATAATATCTTCGAGCTATCGAAACATTCGAGTTATAGAAGTTCGACTTATCGAAGTTCCATGTATACCTATGTAATGTACATACATACATACATACATACATATATCAAAAGAGTAGCAGAGGAAGGTGACCTAAAATGGGACTCCCTAAGGAAAATGTGTCATATCTCGCAAAAATATGACATTTAAACTTAAATGTTATATTCTTTTCAAAGCTAAATCAATAACGTTTACATTTTTTTGCTTTACGAGTTAAAAAAATTATAGTATTTAATTTTCAAAAACTCTTCAAATTCCAACGATCGAAATTGTCCTGGTAAAATGGCATACTGTATGCAATTTTACCCTTGCAAGTAAACTAACCAAGCAAGTAAATTGAAAATCATTTTCAATTTAATTCAAACTTTATTTTAAACAAATCATAGTTCAAAGTAAAATAAACATAAATAATACTCAACAAAAATAAAAACAACAATCCATTTAAAACAACTTCACTTAAAACAAAATAAGGAAAAGTATAGAAATTATAATAATACTCAATTATTGCAAGTACTTTTTTTTACAGCATTTAGGGCTTTTGTTAATGCATTATCAGACCAAAAACATTAAAAATAAATTAAATTTGGTGGTGCAACAGCTCGGAGTGAACCAGGACCTAGTGACTTACAACTCTCAACCATTCCTGTGTGCGTGTTACCAGGAACGGAAAGACCTACAATTTTCTGCCGATTCCGAACGGCTAATGAGCAGCACTTTCCATGACAAGAGATACTCTTGGAGAATTTGTCAGTTTCTCGCAAGAGGCAGTACACCCCTGAAAAAAACTTTGCAGCGGCTGAGAATCGAACTCGAAACCTTCCGCATGACAGTCCGACGCACTAACCATTATGCCAAGGGGTACTACAAAAACATAAATGTAAAAAAAAAGAGCCAAGTTCTTCTATACAAAAAGCTTTGTGTAATAAGTCAGCCGTGAAAAGTACTGAGATCTAAAAGTGAGCCAAGTTCTTACTTCATGAAGGTTTAATACCGAATATTTAGGTTTGTATTCACCGAGCGCTCCTAAACGGCTCTTAACTTTACGAGGCTCTTAACTTGAAATTTCTGTGCGGTATTCACCAACCACTCGCAAGTGTTTTTCGAAGTTCGAAAATGAGAGCCACTCTCTCTTGTTCAGGCATACCCAAACTGTGAAATGTTGTGTAATGTTGGTCTTGACAGCAAATGGATACTCTTCTACTTGGCATTGCTCACATGGATTCGAGTCAAATGCGTGCGTGGCACACGCACAAGCGAACAAATTTTCGAAAAGAGCGCTCGTAAGTTAGGAGTGGTCGGGACCACTCCTAACTTTTAAGAGCGCTCGTAGATCTTCACTAATATTGCTTGGTGAATACGTTTATGAGCTTCTTAAGTTATGAGCGCTCGGTGAATACCGGCCTTAAAGTAGAATAATATTGAAACAGCTACAATGTAATAGAGAAATTTTATTATTTAATGATTACTGAATAAAATTTGATTAATTATTATTATTGTAGTTCACATCACAGTTAAGAGTTTTTTTTATGTAAACTCATAATTTTTTCAGGTATGCAAATGTTTTCCTTTTTTCATTCATGTTAACATAACATAGAGTACCAAATCGAGCACTCTAGTTCTAAGAAAAGTTATGAAATTTCAAAATGCATGTATAGTAGTTTCAAAATGACAATTAAAAGACACTTCGAATGAAAAATCTTAGATTTTCTATTTTTCGCTTTGAATGTACTTTAAGCGATACCCTTCCACCAAACTTCATCATTCTACAGCAGTCGGAAGTGTTCCATATAAATCAAACTTTTTCTCGGAAAGTGGGTGGATACCTCGCCCCCTGAATGGAAAACCTCAATTTTTATTTTTGGTCCTTTATATGCAATTTGAGCCCGATCGTTCTATCAAATTTCATTGTTTTACTGCAATCGGAAGTGTACCATATAATTTACATATCAGTTCTGAGGAAGTGGGTGGATACCACGCCCCTGAATGTAAAACCTTAAATTTTATATTTTTTTCTTTGTATGCAATTTAAGCCCTACCACTTTACCAAATTTCATCGTTTTACAAAAGTCGGAAGTGAAAGTGCGTGTATTCCACGCCCCCTGAATAGAAAACCTCAATTTTTATTTTTGGTCCTTTATATACAATTTGAGCCCTACCGTTCTACCAAATTTCATTGTTCTACTGCAATCGGAAGTTTGCCATATATAATTTACATCAGTTCTGAAGAAGTGGGCGGATACCACGCCCGTGAATGGAAAACCTCAAATTTTATAATTTTTTCTTTGTATGCACTTTAAGCCCTACTGCTTTACCAAATTTCATCGGTGAAAGTGGGTGGATACCACGCCCCCTGAATGGAAAACCTCAATTTTTATTTTTGTTCCTTTATATGCAGTTTAAGCCCTACCGCTCTACCAAATTTCATTGTTCTACTGCAATCGGAAGTTTGTCATATATAATTTACATCAGTTCTGAGGAAGTGGGCGGATACCACGCCCCTGAAAAAAATTTTATATTTTTTCTTAGTATGCAATTTAAGCCCTGCCACTTTACTAAATTTCATCGTTTTACATCAGTCGGAAGTGCTCCATTCAACCAACACCAATTCGGTGAAAGTGGGTGGATACCACGCCCCCTGAATGGAAAACCTCAATTTTTATTTTTGTTCCTTTATATGCAATTTAAGCCTTACCGCTCTACCAAATTTCATTGTTCTACTGCAATCGGAAGTTTGTCATGTATAATTTACATCAGTTCTGAGGAAGTGGGCGGATACCACGCCCCTTGAAAGGAAAACCTTGGTGTTTATTTTTGGTTCTTTATATGCAATATAAGCCCTACCGGTTCAGTAAATTTCATCGTTTTATAGCGGTCGGAAGTGCTCCATAATACGATGTCGGGAAGTGCTCCAAAATTCGGAGAAAGTGGGCGGATACCACGCCCCCTGAATGGAAAATTTCAAATTTCCGATTTTTTCCTCTGCTTGCATGACAAGACCTACCGTTGTGCAAAATTACAAGATACTACGATGTCGGGAAGTGCTCCATAATTTTGATGATCTGTCAATCAGTCAGTCAGTGAGTCGACTTCATTGGTACTGAAGATAGGGAGGGGTCAAAAATCGCCTGAGTTTGTTCCTGTAAGAAGGGTGTAGTGCCAGAACTTGGCTGGGCACTACCATGCCCTTTGATCAGTCCAGGACTACCTCTCTGTACATCGTTTATATTTTTCAACCATTTTCACTATAAAGAAAATGAAAATGTAAGGGTAAGTATAAAATGGCACACTATGCCATTTTAGGCGAGTGCTTAGTAGGCCATTTTGCCCATTTAGGGTTCCTTTTTTAAAGTTTTAATTCCGAACACACTGAAATAGTTCTAGGGCAGTAAATTATAAGAAATACTTAATACGTACATGCATTTACTGTTTTCTCCATAATTGAATGTTTTTTATAATTTTTTTTGTTAACAAACTTTTTACAACATTTTATTGGTTCTACTTTTGTAGATGGCTAGAGACAGTTTGACCTGTAAAATTTCAAACAATAGCTTGAAGCTGCTAATATTTCGTTTATGTCAGTGATGCCAGATAAACTAAAGAATTGTGTTACCAAAACCTTCTAATTCTGTTTGATTCTACAATTTCTAGCAAGGGGGGCATTTTACCTTGGTGGGCCATTTTAGGCCATCTTCCGCTACATTTATATTTTGTATAAAATCCACATTGCGTCTAATAATACGGCCAGAGAATGTAAATACATCTACTTGCATATTACTATAAACCTTCAAAATTACAAGGTGAATATTTTTAACCTTCAAGGTATTTCTCTATTCTAAAATTTGTTAAAGAAGAAGAAGAAACCAACTAATAACTTAAATGCTAAGTCGCTGTAGGCTTCATCTTAAACTTCTAGTTCGTTCAAAATTTCATAACAAAATTCTTTCGAATTTTTTTTTTGGTGCCTGGATTGGGTTTAAAAAAATATTATTAAATCTGTCCAACCACTTGTACTGATTGGCTTGCCACCTACTTCAAAAGAACAACAAAGTTTACGTACCTACATAAGGGGATAAAAGCCAGCAGAGCTTACGTAGCTCGTCGTTTATACATAGCACCCTATAGCAATCAATTAATTATTTTGTTTAGTGTTTCGATTTCATTGAGGTTGTGTTTGAAATTTTTTTTTTATTACAATACTCACGCGTTGATCATTTGGCTGTATTGTAAGCCACCTACGCAAGAACACTAAGTAGGTACAATCTTATGGCTTATAGCGTTTTTCTAAGAAAAAAAAACCTGCACGTGATGATGAGAAATTCTCTCCGGAATTTCTATTTTATGTTTCTTATGATGCTAGCTAAAAATGGACTTCAGCACATTCACAAGGGATTTTAAAACAATTTCTTTCTTAGCTGCTAGTCTGATAGAATTCAGCAGCAAACAACCACTGTGTGAATTAATCATTAAGAGCTCACAGTATTATTTCACTAATAATATCATTCGCATAACATCTCCCCTGACAAGATGAATGATGAATAAAGCACGAATTCCAAAAAGCACAGATACAAAGGGCCTTATATTGCCGGATTCATATGGTAGACGTAGAATACATACATAAAACATAAACAGTCCACACGAAATCTGCGGAATAAAAAGATATAGTTCGGTCTTTGCTGTTCTGCGGTATGTAGCTAAACCCACAACACAATCAAGTCGTTTTCCCGACCCGTTTACACAAGACACATAGGAATATTTGAATGGAAATGTCGACAGAAAGTCAATTTCAGAAACACGAAGAAATTATAATGTAATAGATGTCGCAATACTATCCAGTGGACATTTCCGTACGTCTATTTATACAGGGGATTACATCCCAAACGGATTGATGGATTTACTTAAAGTTTATATAATATACAAATTCTGCTACTCCCCAATGGAGAATTATTTACTTGGTAAACGGCTTACATGGACCACCATTTTATGTTTGCATGTAAAACACAGAAAACCTGAGTTTTGACATAGTTATTTATTTTTAAAATAACCCTAAACATTTATTAGCTGTGTTTTTTTCCACTGTCCATATAGAATTGTAGAAAAAAACGATATCGAGACTTTTTTCCAAATAGCTGGAAGCACTGTGTACGCTATGGCATATGTCAGCTATATTGACGACTAGTATCAACCAGCATCCAAAAACGTCACTTTTGACTTCTCTGAATAAATTATCGATAACATATAGATAATATTATTTTGGCATCACCGTCTTAGATTAAGTCTCGAAAATTATCAGGTCTTAGCTAACTCTGTATATACTTAAGTAGTTGTTCCATTTGCATGTAAGGCGCTTAGTCCCGATGTGGTTTTTTTGTACAATTCAATATGGAGTTGCAAAAAAAAACCGGCCTATTGAATAAATTCTTGAAAAACAAAAAATAAAATTAAATGGAAACAAGAAATATAAAAAAAAAAAATAGTCATAGTATTTGGGAATTAATTTATTCATTTGTTACAAACATATATGAATATGTTTTTTTTAATTTATTCATTATTTATTTACGCATTTTTCTATTTTATTTACTTAATGTTTGGCGATTGATAGTTGATTATATGTTCGATTGAATAAATTTTTCATTAAATATTTATTTAATGATGAATGAATGAAATGTTCAACATAAAATAATTAGCAATTTTTTGGTTCATCTGGTAGTTCTATTAGTTACTTTTAGTCAGCGGATTCCTAAATAAAAATCAGTTAGCTGTTAAGAATTATTCTATAAAAATAAGTAAATACAAACATTATTTGGTGACAGATCGCGAGAAAGGGAGCTTAGTGACTTAAAACTCTTTTTAACTATTCTTGTGTGCGACACGTATTTGTCAGCTGGACTGGGGAATTTCTACAATTGTCTGTCTATTCCGAACGGCTAAGGTCAGAAGTACTATTTTCATGTTAACAGATTTTTGTGGAAAAGATGCAGTAACTCTGAAAAAAAAATATTTTAAGGTGGGAAACGAAACCAAGCCTACGAGCGGTGTGACAGTCCAAACAAAAAAGCCAACGGATGCTTAAAGGTAATAAATAAAATAACTCTGTTGCAGAGAGCCCAATTCTTGTAGTTTAAAATGCAAGACTTCTTTAGTAACTTGAAAATTTAACTATAAGTATTGGGTTTAAGGACTCTGTTAGGAGTGCTTGATGTGGTCCCAAAGCTGTTATGAAAGGCATTCGCATTAGAGATACTACTAAATTTCCAGAAAAAAATAGACTGGGTAATAAAGGGTGGCGCACAAATCGTTCTACAAAAGCAAAACGTAATAATTTTGTTTTCAATGTGAGTAATTGGCTCATTTTTTTATTTTGAAGGTTACTATTTAGATTTATTAAAATGAGTGCTTGGGATTAGGATAACGAAACGAGGATTTCGGTAGTGCAGCGGTATCATGCTTTGCAGACCGTCATCTCCATCTAAAAGAAATTTAGACGGGAGTTTCGGGGAACTTTCCCGAGAAGATAGACGATTATGAGGCTGGTAAACATGTTTGGCGGAAACATCGCACGAAGACCGTACCATCGAGATCCCTATGTTCGGGTTCAGGACAAAATCGTGGATAAATGCAAGCGTTTCAACTCGAAAATTTTCCGGGCAAATGGGAGTTAGCAGTCAGTCATTACAACGGATAATTCATTATGACTTAAAGTTGTTTCTGTACAAACTCGCTCATGTAAACTGGCGAGATTGGCGTATATGGTGTTACTCTACTTCAGAAATGCTCTATGAGACGGAACTGCATTCAGAACGAGTTACTGTAAGGTGTTTAGTTTCATCAAGGCGCATTTTCGGGCCATATTTGTTTGAAGAAAACGGTGTAAAAGTAACTGTCACTGGGGACAGATGTTAAAGGAGTTTTTTTTTACCAAGAACTTTAACGATGACGTATTTTCAGCAGGATTTTACAGCAAAAAGGACTAACTGCAGACATATGCAGACCGGTTATGGCGGAGCTGCAATGAAAATTCTGAAACAATTAATTTTTTGTATGGGGTTATGACAAGCAAGAGCAGTACAAAACTAAACCAAAGAATTTGACTGAATTAAAGCAGTCGATCAAAACGATAATTGAGGCGATTCCAATTTCAATGGAACCAAGTAACTGCTGAGGTACCCATTTCTAAACACGGTTACAAAAATTTTCACAAGGGTATTGCTGAAAAGATTCAGGGATTGGGTTCATAAAAATAACTTGCTCAGCGCGTATCAAGCCGACTTCCGTATAGGTTATTCTACGGTTGATAACATCTTTGTCCTCAAAAGTATTACTAGCTCACATCTGGAAAGTGCCAAAAAACTCTATGGATTCATTGTGGATTTTAAGGCAGCGTTTGATGCCATTGAAAGAATAGCTTTATTTTACAAATTCAGCAATCATGGGATATCAACGAGAGTGCTAAATGTACTGCAGAAACTCTACAATAGGAACCTTAGGGTGGTCTGGGACATATTATATCTGAGTGATTTGAAATGGAAACAGGAGTCAAACTTGTTTTAATTCTCTTTGTTTTTACATGACATCTCTGATTATCTACCTGGAAGAATTACCTATGCTGAGCTAAAGTTTAAGCCCCTACTGTATGCGGATGATATAGTCAGTCATGCTGGCTGAAAATGCCAATGTGATACAGATCATGATCAAAAGATCCAAGCATACTGCTGAAATCTTAAAATAAAAACAAATAAATCTTAATAATTTATTTTTCGAAACCGTACGGGACGATATGCAAGAAGTGTCATTTTGAAAGAAATGGTAAGTGGTTCTGGCACAACTAAGAAATAGAGAAAGTAATAGATCTAGGCATTCCCAATACCCCACAAGTATCATTTAGGAAACATCTCTAAGAAAAACGGAAAAAGTCAAAATGAGCGATAAGCTGCAGCTGGAGGGAAATTCTTAACAAGAAGGAAGTTAAGACGAACGGTAAGTATAGAATATTCGAGGCAATGATGCAATTAATTATGTGCTATGCAGCATAAGTCCGTGTCAATTTGTAGAAGTGGAGAAACTCCTCATATTCTTCCTTCAAAAATGTCCAGACTTTCGTATAACACCCCCAACTGATACTACAAATTGAAACCGGTATATCACCATTGTACAAGATGGCTTAAAATTAATCACCCTATCAGAAGATGTTATATTTGGTGCAAATGGCGTCGTACCTCAATAATTATCTGACATTTGAGAAACAGAAAGCTCCAGTATACAAACAGACAAGCAATGGAGCGCTATACTCCTCAAGAGCGTGGAATAATTGTGTCGATTTTTTTGACCAATAATCGGTCGGTGGTGTTAGTGTAACGTGAATTTCGACATCGATTTTTTAATAGTGTTGCGCCAACATGGGAAAACATTCCGAAGCTAAACTAAACTAAACTGCATTCATAATTTCATGTACAAGAATCTTAAATGTCAAGATTATGGTAATATTTCTAAGCTTTGTTTCTTATTCTAGTTTTTTTTTAATCACTCATTTTTTTTAATTAAAATTATTTAATATTATTTGTTTATTTTTCACAATCTTAAAAGTGTACTCTTACTGTGTAGAAATGCATATTTCATATCAATAAATACTAAATACTAAATATTCGACTCGAACAGACTGGAACCACATGAGAACATGCAGGGCGTGACCGCAACCGGACTGGTCGTTCGGCCGAGAATATCGCGGCTATGGCTGTCGATGTCGCTGAGAACCAATAAATATCAACCAGACGACAGGCCACACAATTGTACATCACGAATTTAGTGAAAGACTTACAGATGTTCCCGTACAAAGTGAATTACTGTCAAGCCATCCTCAATCTCAACAACGAAGAGGACGATTTTGTGTGGAAAATTATCATGAGCGACGAGGAGCATTTCCACTTAAGCGGTTACGTCAATAAGCAACATTTTTATTTCTGGGGCACTGGAAATCCGCGTGACATGCACGAAGAGCCATTACGTCCACCCAAATCTCAAAGCCAATGTGTGATCTGGCAGCGTTCACGCGGAAGGAGTAATTGAGCCGTATTTTTTGAGGACACCATCGACATTGCGGTCACTGTTACAGTTGTACGGTGCAGGGCCATGATAAACGACTTCTTACGGCTGGAATTGGATGAGCTAGGCTTGGTGAACATGTGGTTTCAACAAGACGGTGCAACCGCACACACATCAGGAGCAAAAATGGATAGTGTGAAGAAAGCGCTTTCTGGTCGCGTAATCTCTCGTTTTGGCGATTTTTCATGGCCAGCAAGATCGCCCAATTTTACCATCTCAGATTTCTTTCTTTGGGGCTTCTTGAGGTCGCGGGTTTATGCCTACAAACCTTACACAATCACAGCCTTTAAGGATAATATTCGACAATAATGCCAACAGTTAGCAAGTCATGGAAAATGTGATAAAACGGGCACTAATGTGTATCGACATTTGCGGCAGCCACTTGACAGATATCATCTTTTCTACTGAACAGAAAAAAATAAAGGTACAAATAAAGAAGTAATTCAGAAACAAAATTGGATGATTAAATTTGTTCTACCTTGTACACATACAAATTAAAGCTACATCCGAAAGGTGATGATGCAACCAACGCATCGTCTTACGTATAAAATCGCCAAAGCCTAAGCATACAGCCCTTCAGTGAATGGTCGAGATTTGGCAGGAAATATAAAATTTGACAAGTATATTTTCTCATTGTTTAAATATATGGTAGTTCCATACATAATTTGAAACAAAAAATGTTTAAAATTTCTGGTAGCAATAGCACTAATAAGTTAGAATTGTTGGTGTTCCTCTCCATTATTGTGCCAAAAATAATAATTGTTTCCTATCCTTTTTTTTCTGTTGCAATCCATATGGATAGAATTATTTTAAAAAATAACACTTTTACGTGATTTTAAGTGCAAAAACTCCACTGTTTTGCGTTATGCGTCGATAGTCCCAGCGATTTTCATTTTTCCCCAAACTGTAGGTATAGACAAATAAAAACGGAAACTTGCCAAATTAAGCTGCGTAAGCGTATGTTATAGTGTTCCTCTTCTTTTAATTTTCACGTGAACTGAAAACAGCAGTAGCAGGTAGACCATCATGTTTGCTCTTCGAGAGAAAAAACATTTTGGTTGGGTGGACAACGAATTCATATTTGTTTGTCAACAGTGAATGTGATTTTTTCAATTGTAAGTGTTAGATATATTAAATGAAGGTTTTTTTTACGTAGTTTTCCTTAAAAAAAAAATAAAAATCTTTTCTTTTGTAAATCCTTACCATCATTTTGAATGTATTTTTCAGTTGAAAGATATAAACTAAATATCATATCTCTGTGCAAGCTGTATATCATTATAAATTGTAAAGCCCTTATTCTACGATAATAAATATACATATCTATCGTAAGTGTAAGATAACCACATCAAATGATAATATTCAACTAACTTCTTATTATTTATTTATGAGATTTCCTTAATGTGCGAATTTTCTCAGAAAAATCACACACGCAAAGCTGTAAGCTTGTAAGTTGAATTTGTATTGTTATGCATGTTTAGAAATATATATTTTAGAAGTCTATGTATTGTATAAGATAATTAAAAAACATTTTTTGAATAAAGAAAAAATTCTTTGAAACCTTTAGACTAATTGATAATTGTAGTTTCGGACAACTGGGAGAATACAATATTTAAAAAATATTTCCCTTCCCGTCAATGAAGAACCAGCACCAGCTGCAAGTATAGAATATGTGTGATATCCAAACAAAAGTTTAAGAACTACAAGTGGAAAGGATCTGATGGTTTGCCAGTATATTAGTGCTCTTAAAGTATGTCACAAACAAACATATAAGACACTATTCAACGTACGCTGTGAGCGTTTAAAGTCGTTGTGAAACACAATAATCGACCAGGATGAGGTGGCTGGTTTGATAGATCGACCATTGACCAAATCCTGATACTGAGGCAAATTCTGGAAAAGACCAACGAATTTTAAGGCGAGACTCACTTTTTTTATTGATTTTAAAACCTCATAACGAGGCTTTCACTGTCAGGAACTTATGTTGATGTTCAATCTTCGGATTTCTGAAAAGCTGATCCAGTTGTGTCACTGAGAGAAATATTGAGTCGGGTAGTGCGGCTAAAGAAAGACTCTTTTAACTTAAAAATACGTCCAAAGTTGGTATTAAGAGCAAATTGATGGGTATTTCTTGAAGAGCGATTATTACGTTTGAATTTTTTAATGGGAGGAATGGAATTGGATATTTCTCTAGAACAATGTTTATAAAAATAACGGTAATTAAGGCAAGAAAAATGGCGGCGGTGCTCGAGAGATTCAAATGCTTCTGTTTTACTTCTATCACCTATCATTTTTGAAGCTTTTTTTTGTGAATTATTACCCAGTATCCCTTGGCATAATGGTTAGTGCGTTGGACTGTCATGCGGAAGGTCTCGAGTTCGATTCTCAGCCGCTGCAAGAAAGATTTTTTCAGGGGTGTGCTGCCTCTTGCGAGGAATTGACAAATTCTCCAAGAGTATCTCTTGTCATGGAAAGTGTTGCTCATTAGCCGTTCGGAATCGGCAGAAAATTGTAGGTCCCCTCCGTTCCTGGTAACACGCACACAGGAATGGTTGAAAGTTGTAAGTCACTAGGTCCTGGTTCACTCCGAGCTGTTGCACCACCAAATTTATTTTTATATCCAAGGGACTCAAGTGCGTCATTGGTAAATCTGCCCTGGGAATTCTACTAAGGCTTTGGAGGAATATAGACTTTATATATGTATATTACCGGCAGAACAGAAGGGATGAAAATAGCTTAGTAAGTCGGGAAGAAATTTTAACATTGTTCTCGTATGGTTTTGAACACGAGTGACAAGTGACATTTCCGATCAACAGAGTGACGTCTGTCGGTCTTAAAATGTTTGAGCACAAAGCGAGCGTTAAAGTAAGTTAAGGAAATGATATAACGATGCACATTGGTTTTTAATATCTGAACATCGCAATGGGAGGGAAATATTGGGCCGGCAAGCATTCCACATTCGTGTAGTGCGGCTAAAGAAATTTAACAGTACGTCCGAAGTTGAACTCAAGGGTAAACTGATGGGCATTCCCTAAAGTGCGAGTATTACGGTTGAATTGTTTTGAGGGGGTAATGATACTAGCCATTTCCATTGAACACTGTTTATTGAATCAGGAAAAGGATTTCAGGAAGAGACTCGAAGATATCAAACCTGGACCTGACACGTTTAAAAAGATCAATCTGATTGTTGGAAAAGCGAACTCAATTCCAGACACCATCCTTCACGGACAAGAAGTTTCAACAACTTCTGCAGAGAAAGCTGAAGCGTTTGCAAATCACTTTCATGATAGTTTCAAAGATCGCCCTCCCGTACACCTTCCTGACTTTAGCGAAGATGTAGAAACTCGCTTTCAAGAGATATCAGCAACCACCGAAACCGTGACCCTGTTCAACGAGGAAAACCCATCATCGGAGCCGACGCTGACAAATGTTTTCACTTCTCCTGAAGAAGTAGCTGACATTATCTTCACTGGAAACTCCAAAAAATCAGCAGGAAGCGACAAGATTTCTAATTACGTGCTTAAAAAGTTACCAAATCTTGCTGTTCTCCTGTTGACTATAATCTTCAATAACTGCCTGAACAACAGCTATTTCCCTGCAGCCTGGAAAACCGCAAAAGTGGTCCCTGTCCCGAAGAAGAACAACCGCGCAAATGTGGAAGGATATCGGCCTATTTCTTTGCTCAGCTGCATGAGTAAGATACTGGAGGCATTGATATTGAAGAAACTCAACGTTTTCTGCAGAGAAAGAGATGTCATACCGGAGTTTCAGTATGGCTTTCGAAATAAACATTCTACCATACATCCATTACTGGGACTTCATTCTGATGTTACAATTGGAACTCAACAAAAAGGAAACCACTGTAGCGTGTTTGCTGGACATCGAAAAAGCTTTCGACAGCGTTTGGATAAAAGGATTACTATTCAAACTCTCGGAACTTGGACTTGCTAATTACTTGGTAAGAATAATCAAAAATTTCCTAACCCATAGAGTTTTTTATGTACAGGTAGAAAAACATGTGTCATCAACCAAAGGAATTAACGCTGGAGTTCCTCAAGGATCAAAACTTGGACCACTGCTGTTCAATATTTATACTGCTGATCAACAAGCCAACATATCAGGTACAAAGACGAAGCTTTATGCAGACGACTCAATCACATACGCCACCGCTTTTTCACCAGAAATTGCTGCCAGGAGAGTGCAAGAGCACATTAAAAACCTATGGGAATACTATGTCAAATGGGGACTGAGGATAAACAGCGAAAAGACTGAACTCATCTGCTTCCGAACACCAGTGACTGTCATTCGAAGGCGAGCGTTTGCAACACGCTGTGATGCAATCAAAATAAAGCTCACATACAACACTGAAGTGACAGCCAAATCATCAACGAAGTACTTAGGAATCAACTTTTCCAATAAATTCAAATTCAAAAGGCATGCAGACTTGATGTTGAAGAGAGCCAACTATTCTCTGCACTTGGTCCATCCGCTTCTCAGGAGGCGAAGTGGACTAAGTAAGAAAACCAAGCTGCTTGTGTACAAACAACTTATCCGACCCGTTCTGACCTACGCCTTTCCCATCTGGTTTACTATTTCACCTACAGCAATGAAAAAGATGAAGCTTTTTGAAAGAAAGATGCTCCGCATTTGCACTGGACTGTACCGCAACATACTGACGAAGAAATATATACCAACAAGGAATCTGTATAAAGAAGCAAAATTAATACCATTGGACAAGTATTTACTGCAGCTCTCCGGAAAAATCATCAGGAACCTGGAAGATCATCCCAACACAGAAGTGCAACAACTTCTCCAGCATGAACTAGAGCCTCGTGACAAGTATCTATACTCTCGAGCCATCACTGACGATCAATTTGAAGACATCATCCATAACGACAACGCACCCTTTTACGAGAAGAACAACAATCAATACTACAGGGGATAAAACGCCCACTCATCAAAAATTATTATTTAGTTAATATTAAAAAAATCATGAATTAGATTAAGAAAACATTAATATGATATTGTAAGCAAATAGCATTATGTAAAGCCAAATGAAGAACGTTGGGCCCCTATTGTTGAGCCAACATGATTTAATTTAGTAATAAGTTAGTTTTAAGTCAAATTGTATATAAAACAAATTGAAAAATAAAATTCTTAACCTGTAACACTGTTTATTGAAATTGCGAAAAAATAATGAAATTTATAAAAAAATGCAGAGGTGCTTGAGAGAATAAAAAACACCTATCTTTTTTGGATTCTATCCAAGAGACTCAAGTGTGTTATAGGAGCACCTGTCCAAATATGAGAATTATACTCAAGATTTAATCGAATATAGACTTTATAGATAATAGCCAGTTCTAGAGGAGATGGTGCCCAGGGCACTAGTTTTAATAAATCGTTTCTCCTATTAGAATATGCCGTTTTGAAATTTCGAGTCTTTCACGTGCGATTGAAGAAAAAGCGGGAAATTGTTCCTCTTGAATTTAAACTTAAAACCAAGTATATACTAAAAACGAACAAACGAACAAACCCTATATTCACCTCAAACTTGGACAGTTTTTTATCATTTTAAACGGAAGCCAAACCATTTTTTTCTCTGAATGCAATTGCATGATACTTATTTTTACCAAACCTCGTTATTTTTATAAGCGAAAAAAACCAAAAATATGTTTATTAATAAGAAAGAAGAAATAATTTCTCAATTGATGTGCCTGGTGTTTTTAGGATCGTGTTCTTGTTTTTTTTTCTGGGCAAAACGGTTTTGTTATGTTTTTCATAAGAACAAAAATGTTAAGCAATACAAAATTCTTCTATTTCTCATAATTTAATATATTTTTTGGATTAGTCGTGCAGAGAATAGAATTTTGATTTCCGATGAAAAAAAAAACAAGCGTCGAATATACAAAACGCAAAATGTTTACAATTTCATCTTTGCGAGAAATTCAAAGTAAAAAACGAAACATTTAATCAATTAAATAAATAACCCCCCACGTCAGATAAGCCCTCCAACAATGTAAAGTTTATAACGCCCTCCCCAAGCACAAATTAATGCAAAAGTTCTGACGGGATAAGTAAAGAGTAAAAAAAAAAAGGTTAAATTGTATTAGAGAGTGCTTTCGCATAATCCTATATAACCATCACTCAATCAAACAGATGCTAAACATTAAATGTTGGCGCTCAGACTACATCGTACGTTGAAAAGCACTTACTTGAAAAGTCTAACCTGATGTAAGTATTTTTTCGCATATTATTGTTACTGCATGACTGGTGAACAAAATTCTTAGAAATGAACCAATTCATCACTTCATTTTGTACAATAAGCGAATTTCTCTCTTTTGTGGCTTTGATGTTAAATTATGTTTTTTACTTGCGATATAGGTACTATAGGGCAAGTTCTGCATTTGGAAAAAAAATCGAACTCGAGATTTTGATCAAAGTTGACATTACGATGATAGCGAAGACGAATAAAGTGGGTCCGGCAATTCCGTCTGTCTGTCTGTCTGTCTGTCTGTATGTCTGTACATCGATCTAGAGCCTAAGCCACTGGACCTATTTTCTTCAAACTCGGTAGTTATGGGTCTTCGGTGATTCCCTAGAGGGGAAATTGAAATTTTTTTTTTAGCTCTAAAACTAACGGTACCCCCCATACACCCGTAATGAAAAATCTTATTTATCTCGAAAACGGCTCTAACGATTTTGATAAAAAAAATTTGGTGTGATATTATGGACATGGACTACGTTTTGGTAAGAAAAAAATTTGGGGCAAAATGTTATTAACGGTACCTGTCATAGAACCGTTTTTTTGATTTTCGATTTTCTCATTAACGGCTCCAACGATTTTAACCAAAAATTTTCAGCAGGAGTCCCCCTAAGTTTAAAATAATATTGTATATAAAAATATTCGAAAAATTATTTGTTGGGTTTTTTTGAAAAAAATTTTTTTTTGAAAAATCAATATCTTCAAAACCTATGAACGATTATTTTTTGAAATTATTTCCAAAAATCAATATTATTGAATACTTAAAATTCGCATCCCACATTTTTTTCTTGAAAAATTTTAAAGAAATTTCTTATATAAAAAATTTATTTATTTAATAATAAAACGATTTTTTAAAGTTTGTTTGCATAAATTCATACTTTTCTAGAAATCAGACGGCAATTTCATTTTAAATTCATGTTTTATATTTATAAAATGTATTTTAAATTCCAAAGTACTTTTAAATAAGAGCAAGTTCGTGCGATCCAGTCGTGCATTTTATTTTTTTTAAATCGAAAACTCACCGCCAAAGGGTAATTCCCATAGAAATATCTTAGAGAAAGTATTTGCCTTTTGAATCATTGACGTGTGAAGTTATATTTTTTTTCTTCATAAAATTGTAACCAGAATAACAAAAAAATGTAAATCGTGCGTTGAGGACAAAATATTATTAAGGATTAGCGAAAGAAACAGGCTCGTATAGCAACAACCAAATACCTTCATTTTTGAATAAGCAGAAATCGTTGTTGAAAAAGATTTTTTAAGAACTGAGAGTCAAGAAGTAGTCTATATAAAATATTGACCTGGTCCTAATATGAAAGGTCTGGGGGCCAATTCATGATATCTTTTTGTCTTTATTATATGCGCTTACTCAAGGGGTTATTACTACCCCTAAAATAACTAACACATTGCGATAATTATGAAAACAGGGAAGGTTTTAAAAGAAGAGAGATTGCAGTTTTAAAAATGTCCGAATATTACAAAGGGAAGGAAAAATAGAGCTAGGTAGAGCATTCTACATTCGTGTAGTGCGGCTGAAAAAAGTATCTTTCTACTTCACACTACGTCCGAAGTTGGGCTCGAGGGTAAACTGATGAGTATTCCTTAAAGCGCGAGTATTACGGTTGAATTGTGTAAGGAAAGAATGCAACTGGCTTATTCACTAGAACACTTTATAAAAAAAGCGATAAAATGAGGGATATAAACATAAAACATTGCGGCGATTTGGAGAAGCAAATGCTTCTGTAATACTTCTAGCGCTTTTCGAATTCTGTTTAAAAGATTCAAGTGGTTCATTGGAGCATCTGTTTAAATATAAGAGTTGTACTCGGGTTTCGGACCAATAAAGGCTTTATATTTAAGAGCCAGATCAGAAGGGGTGAACAAATTATTGGATTGTCGGAGGAAAACTAAACACTTAGCAACGTTTTTGGCGACGAATATGAGATCATTCCACAGAAGATGGTCTGTAATGCGCAGATGGAAAGGATTTCGCTTTAATGACAGCAGACAGCATTGAGTTTTGTAAACCTTAAATCTACTCCGTTTTTATTCCCCAATGGACAAT
Source organism: Chrysotoxum bicinctum (assembly GCA_911387755.1). Taxonomy (NCBI): domain Eukaryota; kingdom Metazoa; phylum Arthropoda; class Insecta; order Diptera; family Syrphidae; genus Chrysotoxum; species Chrysotoxum bicinctum. Next base: position 180,860,242 of record OU426987.1, read on the forward strand.
GTTGTCGAGATGAGAATTTAATGAACTTATTAGCCTCAGATCCGAGAAGCTGAGGGTACTGTCATCAGATAAACAATTTAATGGATTAGAAGTTTTAGACAGAAGATCGTTGATAAATATGAGGAAGTGACCGGAGACAAAACGGAACCCTGGGGTACACCAGCATTTATTTTATGAATTTCAATCTTGAGACCATCCAATACGATTTTTATTGAGCGGCTTGATAGGTAATCTCTAAACCAACGAAGAAGAGTGTTATCAATACCAAATTCAGGCATTTTTGATAAAAGAACTTGATGCCATGAAGTGATAAAAAAGCATCATTTTTTTATTTTTTACATTAAGCAAATCTCAAAATCAAGATAGCTGCCAAAATATGTTCTAAAATGCCAAACTATAAATGAAATGTTCAATGGAAACAGACAATTTCATTTTGCCCCATTAAACTTCATATTCTGATTTGACCTCTAAGAGAAATTATGTCCTGTGTTTCCGGAGTATTGATTGTCCCACTTTGTCATGTATTTGGGTTTTTAATTTTTTGGAAAAGTTATGATTGCTGCCACCATTAAGATTGTCAATTTATCAATAGAAGAATAAAACTACAGAGGCATATCCCTGCTAAATGTTGCCTACAAGCTCCTATCCACCGTACTGTGTGAGTCTAAAACCTTTCTGCAACACTATGATCGGCACGTACCAGTGTGGCTTCAGACCAAGCAGATCAACGATAGACCAAATAATCACATTGAGGCAAACCCTGGAAAATACCAACGAATTTCAAGCCGAGAGTCGAGACCTACCATCATTTCATCGATTTTAAAGCCGCATATGATAGTATAAATCGCCAAGAGCTTCTATTGGCGATGTCGGAACTCGAGATCCTGAAAAAACTGATCCAGCTATGCCGCATGACGTTACAAAATACGCGGTGCAACCTGCAAATGGGTAACAGCTCATACGAGCTATTCCAGACGTGCACAGGATTCAGACAAGGAGATGCGCTATCATGTGATTTCTTCAACCTAGTCCTGGAGCAGATAGTTCGCAAGAGTGTTGTGTAACCTAGAGGGCACTACGAGTATCTTCAACAGGTCTTCCCAACTGTTGGTTATGCGGACGACATCGACATCATCGGCCGCTCTAAGCGAGCTGTGCTAGAAGCGTTCACAGCTATTGAAGAACAGGCGAAACGCGTTGGTCTTGAAGTTAATGAGAACAAAACAAAGTATATGCTATCAACAAGCAAAGCCTCAGCTGTCCATCGCCTAGGAAAAAACGTCACTGTTGGTAGCAGTAATTTCGAGGTAGTCAAGGAGTTCATTTACCTCGGAGCAAACTTCAATCCCACGAACGACACCTTAGTGGAAGTCCGACGAAGAATTACCACCGCTACTTCGGTTTGGCCTAACAAATGGGTTCAAAAATCCTTTCTCGAAAGACTAAGTGCACGCTATACAAAACCCCAATTTTGCCAGTCCTACTCTATGGCGCCGAGTGCTGGACGATAAGTAAAAAGGGGAATTCATACTGGGCACTTTCGAGAGAAAAATTCTTCGAAGGATTTTTTGTCCTATATGCGAAGAGGGCGAATGGAGAAGAAGATTCAATCGTGAATTTTACGAGCTGTACCAAGATGTGGATGTAGTCCAAAGAGCCAAAACACGTCGACTACACTGGCTCGGTCACATCGAGCGAATGGACAACAATGCTCCAGCCAAGAAAATCTTCGAATTCCAGCCCCCAGGTTCGAGACGTCGAGGAAGACCGTACCTCCGCTACAGACGCAAGAGCGCTTCATCTCAACGACTGGAGGGAGCTCGGGAGGGATCGCAACCCATGGAAGACCGCAATATCTCAGGCAGAGACTCTCCATGGATCGGGAGCCGGATAAGTAAGCAAGTAGTTAATTGAGAAACTTAATATTATCACTGTTAAAAGTTCTGTTAATTTGAAATTTTTCCATCAGTTCCGAAATTTTATAAGGTTTTTCAATTGGCGCGGGTCGATTTTGGCGGCCGGTACTGGCCTTGTTGTTTTGGTTACATCTGTCAAATTTGTTTTATATTCAGTTACTAATTTCAAATTACCATGGCAAGTAACATAATTGAACATCACGTTTAATTGATAAGACTTTAATATCCAAAATGAGTGTTCGTTAGAACAAACGTTTAACCCATTTTACCGTAGACGACTCTTCAACTTTTGATGCCCTAATTGAGACCGGTTTGGTAATCAATCAGCTTATATTCATACGTTAAAGGAACGCAAGATCGGCCGAGAATACCGCCGCGGTCCTCGATAGTGTACAGCAAAACCCGAGGCAGTCGATTCCTCGCCGTGCACAAAACTCGGTCTTTCGGAGACTTCAATTTGGTTAATTTTGCATCGGGACTAGGGCCTACTCCCGTACAAGATCCAACTGACCCAGGAGAGTAAAGTTCATGAGCGTAGAACACGCCGTTTTTCGCTAACTGGGCTTCGAAGCGTTTGAAAGAGGAACCCAATTTTGGTAGAAAAATTATCTTTTGCGACAAGGCTCATTTTTGGATTAATGGTCGTGTTAACAAGATAAACTGCCATATGTATATTGGGAAGACAAAAACCCACACGAGGGCACGAGGCTCACCAGGCGACAATGCAATATCGAAAAGTAATTGTTTTGTGCATTTTGGGCCTGAGGCGACGGCGGGCGGCGTCATTGGTCGTACTTTTTCGAAAACGACGTAAGTGAGTCGGTCACCGTCAATGGCAAACGATGATAACCAATTTCTTATGAACCAAATTGAACCATATGGACCCAGACGACATGTGGTTCCTACAAAACTGCCCGTCGCTTCGTGCCACACACCAGAAACTGAGATTGACATTCTGCATGAACGACTTGAGGGTAAGATTGTTATTATGACTATTGAAGAAACCTTTATTTAATATGCTGTGTTGACTTGAAATCTATAACATTTTACCAATTGCAATAGAATTATTTTTTGAGAAAAAAAAAATACAATTTAATAAATTATTGAATTTTACGTTGAAAGTACATATTTTTCATTCAGATTGTCGAATGTGCATTCTCTTCGCTGCATCCATGACTTTTTAGTTCAGATATCTTGAAGCTTTTGTAGGTGATTACCGGCTGGTAGAAAATGATGATGTTTCCATAACCATCGTACTGGAGATCCTATACGCTCGGCACTGGCTGGTGGCAGAGGAGCCTGAAGATGGTGACAATTTGGTGTGATTGCGTTCAGAGTTGTTGTCGTACAAAAAGTCTTTCTTTGCGTTCATTTTCGTTGTTCACTATTCTTCTTCAAAGCACCTTCATGGAATGGTTTGCAATCGGGGTCAGTAGGTAAGTTATTGATAAAGTGGCTACTTTTTATGAATATTTGTTCATTTGTAATTATGCATTTTAATAACAGAAAATAATCGAATTTTCTCCTAAGTTTTTGTCTAGGCTATAAATGTTGTCTATGACAAAAATGTTGCGTAAGGGTAATAATAAAGTATAAAATTGTACAACACAATATGTCAAATGTATATACAGACAGAAATTCGGCACTGAGGCTGTGTAGAATTAGTAGATACCACTATTATTTTAAGTAATCTTAGCACAATTATATGCATATACAAGGTGAAGGCAACGCAACATTTTGCTTAAAATTGAACACATTACAAAATTATTATTTAACAGGAAGAAAGCTATTAGAGACCGGCCAAAGATCTCTTTACGCTTAGACCCTCAAAAATATTGTGATTATTTTTTTTACTTGTTCAACTTGTACAACTATGTAGTATTTAAAAAATTGTTTATATGTTGATTAAATAACATGAATAAAGTAAGAGAAAAATGTTCAAAGACAATTCTGATCTCTGGAACATAAAATCAATTTATGCAAAGAAAATCGTTAGAACAGTTTCATTAATAATTAGCTTTTTATATACTACAACATTTCTTTAAGTATTTATTAACATAGGTACATTTACAGATATAATTAAAAAAAAAACACTTTAGGGCTTTGGTAAGTTAGTGAAACATTTTTTGTTTGTTTTATTTTCCCGAAGATGAATCAATAGTCGTGTTTTTTTTTGTTGTAACAGGTGTCCGAGTAATTAAAACATAATGGATCTGTTCGTAGATTATGGTCAAAGTAAATGTTGTCGTTTATTTCTCATGCAGCAGATGGCGTCATGGACGGTAATTTTTGTTGGATTAATACAAAAAAATATGGGTATTCGCGATCTGGTGCAGTAGGTAACATAAAGTGTTATTTTTATTTGTAACTAAATCGTGAACGAACTTTGCCAAAATTTGACATTTGTTATTTCCATTAACAAAATGTTACACTTTTAAAATAATGCCAGACGAGCTACAATGGAACGCATTATTTCAACAACCGGGTTAGTTCTAATTAGAATAATAGTAAATAGAAGAAATCAAAATCATAGAATCATAGACTAAAGTCATAGAAGTAAAAAAATATCAAAATCGATCTTTTGACAGAACAGAAAAACATTTTTTTTCAAACTAAAGGAAGGTTGTTTGTTAAAAAAAAAATATTAAAATGAAAAATAAAATTTAAAATTAATTTTAACGCCGAATAGAAAAATGAAAAATTGTCACAGGCAAAGAACAACGGAAAAATATCGAATTTTTGACCAGTGGAAAAACACATCGTTAAAAACACATCACTACTCAATGAACACAGCCCTAGATATATAAGAGTATCAGTCGCACCAAAATATTTGAACTAAACCATCTGCAGTAGGATTTTACTTAAAGCTTTTATCATCAGTATTTGCCGGCTAATAGCGAAAAAATGCATCGAATGAATATTGCAGAAAATCTGATATTATCATTTTGTGTATATGGTTTTTCGCTTTCGTAAAAATAAAACATTAGTTTTTTTTGCAACTAGTAGTCAATCAGTTTCTACAGGAAACTCTGCGTTCGATAAAATGTTAATGAATTTGATTTTATTTAGAGCAAATAAGAGCCAAAAAAAATGCATTAAGCGCTGTAGAAAGACTCACTCTATGCACAATTTCCGAAAAAAAATGAAGGAAGTGTGAAAGTTGTGTGTTGGTATCTGACGTATCTGACGGGAAGCAGGAGCAATAATCTGGGTTGCAGTATATTGATATGAAACTGCGTTGATCTGGAGTTTCTGACATGAAAAATAAAAATTATAAGATAATATATCTTGAACATTCCAGCAAGCTTTTATACCAATTCAAAACTCAAGAATTATAAAACTTAATTTATAAAGGGTGTCCAACGGAATATTTTCCACTTTAAAATTCAATATAAAAAAACTACATCGTTTTTATTTATTTTTCTTTCAATTCAATGCAGACTAACAATGCGGATTTTATTTTTTAAAAACGATATCATCCAAATAATGGCCGTTTTTTTCAATGCACTTTTGCAGTCGGACCCTTACATTTGCGATTACGCGACGGCAAAGCGCTGGAGTAATGCTTTAAATTTCATGGCGAATATTTTCCTGTAGGGCCTGAATTGCCCGGGAATTGTTATTGTAAACCTTTGATTTGAGGTATCCCCATGAAAAGAAATCGCAAAGTGTGAGGTCTGGCGACCAAGGCTGCCATGGAATGTTTCCGTACTTGGTGATCAGTTTATTCGGAAAAACTGTCCTTAGCCTAGCTGACACCCTAGCTATGTGCGGAGTGGCACCGTCCTGTTGAAATTGTGTTCGGTTGTTGTACTCTGAATACAGCTGCAATTGCGGTAACAGAAACTCATCAATTATACGGCAATACACCAGAGCAGTGACTATCTCACCTTGGTTAAAAAAAAATAAGGGCCAATTACCCCGCTCGCTGAAATGGCACACCAAACTGCCGTTTTTAAACAATGTAAACGTTTTTGATGGCGTTCTCTAGGGTTGTTGGGGCACCAGTATCGCATGTTTTTTTTTTTTTGTTAACATATCCATATATGGAAATGTGCTTTGTCACTGAATAAAATGTTTCCAAGCGTAAGTGCTGTCCGAAAACGTTCCAGCATTGTTCTTCCTCAGGGTCCTTGCAAAGGATAGTCACTTTCGTTGAGATACTGAACAATTTCCATTTTGTACGGGTGGAGCTTTAATTTCTTTTTCAAAATAAGATGATGTTCCAGGAATAGGTCTATTGACCATTGTGCCTTCTTGCCTGAATCTTTGTACCCACGACCAGATAAGTTGCTCGGCAAATCACTTAGTCGTCGAATATTAAAATGAGTACAAAAAGCCGACGCGCACGTACCATTGATTCGCCGCACTTCAAATATTGATCCACCGCAAACGCGCGGTGCGCTCCCGACCAGTGACTCATGGCGACTAACAATTCCGCAAATCCTGCACTTTGAATGATACCCCTCCTGCTTAACTCATACTCAACCCGCTAGTACTTCGATAATCGCATTTAAAGTTGAAAAATTCCCGCTGGACACCCTTTATATCCCGAAAGAATGTAAGTTTGCTTGAATGGCCCAGTAGTCACCGCACCCTTATATTAGGTGTGAGGAAGATGGTTGGCCTATGACTTTAAAAGAAACATGTATTGACGTTACGGTAGCTTTGAAATTCACTGCTCGAATGTATATATCGAGAAAAGATCATATTATTGCATAGTTGTTAGTTTTTGACCTTATTACTGACTTGTTTATAATTAAGTTAAATACTAGTTTTACAATTTCATTTCTACGAATGAAATTGATTTTGTTTAATTGAGAAAATAATTGGATTTGAATTTACATAGGTTGATGTGGATGTCAGCAGAAGAATCGACACACTTAGACCATTAGTTGATCCATTGTAATTCAACATTGAACCTAGGAGACTTTCTCACTAATCGTTCAACCAATTGGACTTCGTTATGAAGCGAGCGAAATTGATCTCCCAAATGGAGTTTTGGGATGAAGAAGGAATTTATTTTAAACATTTACATATTGATCAAACAAACTAATATCTTTACTATTGAAAATATTAAATTATTTAAAGATTTTATTTAAAGGAGAAAATCCCAGATATCATTCGAAGAGGAAATTCTTCAAGTTTTTTTTGGAGGATATTAAAAACTCAAGGCTAGGTACCTCAATAAATTTTTGTCTGCTATTGTAAGGTGGTAGACAATATGGATTTTCACAACCTAACGCTATGAGCGAAAATTTCTAGAATCTTATTTGCATCGTTCAAGCCTGGATGTATGACATTTGTAATAGGCTGACCAAACCTGACAAGAATATCTAAGAATGGTTCAAATAAATGTTGTTAAAACCTGCTCTGTAACAAAAAGTTCAGAAATTGTCTTGATTATCCAAAATAATGTATTATAACAATGGACCAACTCATGTTCTAAGTGTGTCGGCCCTCCTGCTGATAGCCAAGTCAACCTTACCAAAATCCTTGGAAGAGGTAATAGTCTCCTGGTGCCAAATCAGGTGAATAAGAGGGGTGGTTCAGTACACCAAATCGAAGTTCATGGAGTTTAGCCATGACAACAACCGATTGAATTTTGTTCTTCGCTCAGCAAACGCGGCACCCACCTTGTGGACATTTTTTTCAACCTCAATTCTTCGGTCAAAATATGGTAAGCCCGCTCAGAAGAGATCCCCATGGTGTTGCTTATTTCTCGCACCTTCGGTCTTCTAAAACCATTTTATGAACTTTATCGACGTTTTCTGAAGAGGTGGATGTTGTTGGCCTTCCGCTTCTGCGATCATCTTCGACGATCTGTCTGCCATGTTTAAATAAGGCTGCCAACTTTTTGACCGTGGAATACGAAGGTGCAGATTACCCCAATGTCTCATCAAAGTCATCTTTAATTTGATTTGGTGTCATATTCTTTCTGACCAAATATTTAATGACGGGTCTAATTTCATTTTTTTCCATTTTCATTGTTAGCAATAGGTTCGTTCAAACAAAAATTTGCACTGATATAAGTACGCCACCAATTTTAATGAAACTTCACATACATTTATTATATATGTAAGGCTATTTGAGGAATTAAAATTTATTTATTAAAACAACGCCTTCTATGTTAGGCCGAGAACTTTTCAAACAGCCCTCGTAAAAATAAATAAGTTAAATAAAATTTCAAGGATATCTAACTGACGACAGTTTCAAATTTCAAACTTGAAGATGGCAAACTCTTAATGGAAAATTCTTTAGTTTGCCTGCAGTATTTTTCAAGATAAATCAGGCTGTCATAATAATTTTGGTGTCGATTTCAAAAATTCATTATTGAAAACATTTCATTCTGTGTGATTGTATTATGTTACTACAAATTTAACAATATCTTAGAGAAAATAATTTAAAAATATAGGTTACACGAGATAGTCATGCCAACAAATTGACTTTGAGCCAATTTCAGACTTGAGTAGCTTTACATCACCGCGTTCCTAGGGCCTTGTTAAGTTTTTTTTTCTTAGAGTTCTGAAAGTAATAAAGATTCTGTATTTCACCACCAGTTTTGGACTCAGTGAAAATAATGGATACACCATCTTTTTTCCTGGGCACGGTCACAGTAAACTGGTACAAGTGGTAAGGGAGAGTGTTGCCGCGAACCCAAGTATGTTCATATGGAACTACCTAGTGGCGCATTTGAAGGATGATTTGTATTTGTCCCGTTATAGAGTACAATTGCCTCAAATAATATTGCCAACAGACCGTCTACGTCGCTTGGACTATGGCAAAATAGTGGCATACCGGCATAAAAGATGGCGTTCCCTATATACATAAATACAAAAAATACGAAAATGTTTTCGGTTATATGTAGATATGGGTGGTTAAATTTTTATAGCTGATGTTGATTTTGAATAAAACACAAATTATCTAGGAAATTATTGTCATTTCTTTTTATTATAATAATGTGGTATGGTTCAATTATGTATGGAACAAAATATCGGCCAAATGGCCGCCGCGACCTCGGCAGCACACCTCCATCCGATGGTCCAAATTTTCGATGACGCTGAGGCATAATTGAGGTTCTATGCCGTTAATGTTCCGAATTATCTCATTCTTTAGCTCTTGAATTGTTGCTGGCTTATCGACGTACACCTTTTCTTTCAAATATCCCCAAAGAAAGAAGTCCAACGGTGTCAAATCACATGATCTTGGCGGCCAATTTACCCCACGCCATTGAGATAACACGGCCATTCAATTTTTCGCGCAAAAGAGCCATTGTTTCGTTAGCTGTGCGGCAAGTGGAAAAGACGTGTAAAAGTAGAATATTTGAAAATTCGCCAAAAGAAACGATACAAGCGAGCCGATGAAATTAAAGAATTGTGGATAAAAAATTGGGATGAGCACAATTATGATGAACAGGAAATATGGTGCGAATCCAAAGTGTGGAATCCGCAACCAAATCGATACACCCCACATTGACTGCATGAAAAACGCCGAGGTTACTACCAGTGATGGTACAACACCCCAAAAAGTTCCAATTTGCATTATCAACGCTGTCACGCCCATCCCCACTATGTACTCTTGGGCACCAACTCAGCAGAACTTTATGGTCGAGGATGAAACCGTTTTACACAACATCCCGTAAATGGGTGATAAAGTTCTCGACTACGATGGAAAGTTTATTGAAGAACTGATCAAAAACTACGATGGAAAAGTCCACGGAGACAAAGATCCATCGTTCATGGATGATACGATATTTATTGAGTTGGTGGATGCTCTGATGAAGAACCATTCAGAGGACAATGAGGAAGGCAGTGAACCGGCAGCCAAACCAGATGACGTTACGAAAGATTCTGAAAATAAAGATGAAAAGCCCAAGGACGCAACCTCGTCTGCTGTCGAAAAGTTGGCTTTCCCGCGTCCAATAATATTTCATGTCATTAGCGCTAATTTTGCAGGCAAAGGAACTCCACAGGAATTGAAAGAAAAGTATATTGAACTAACAGAACGGCAGGACCCCGAACGACCACAAGAATGCACTCCGAACGTGGATGGGGAGAAGGCAGAAAGTGTATCTCGCGAAAAGACATTGCATTCATTTCATACGCGTTTTTGTCGGCGGTGTTTTAAGTACGATTGCTTTTTCCACCGTCTTCAATAAAGTCATGCTGGACCAAATTTGCAGAAGCGCCGCTTCCCCGAATTAAAACCCTTCACAGATCCTTGCGGGAATACTTGTTATATGCTTTTGGAAGGCATGAAAGAAAAGTTTGGAGCCGATAGTAAATCTCAGGCAGCAGATTCTGGAAATGAAATAAGCTCAGAAGATAGCAATGATAGTAACAGTCAGTATAGCAATAAAGAATTCAATGCAGAGAACAAAGACATTGGAAACCTGAGTATAACAGCATCATCGGCTAAAATAAATTCCATGATAACTGACATGATGAACAAATCCAATACCAAATGTGATTGGACTGGTGCTGATCAATCTCTTTTCCGGGCTCTTCATAAGGTCTTTTTGAAGAATTACTGTGCCATTGCATAGGCAATGCTTACAAAAACATGCCAGCAGGTTTATGAATTTGCTCAAAAAGAAGCTGCTCATTTGATTATTGAAGAAATGTGTCAATATTTCACGCCACCACGCAAAAAGAAGAAGAAGCAGCGTCTTTGGTCCCTGCACTGCAGAAAGATTCAACTTAAAAAAGATTCAACTTCAAACCATGTATACAATTATACTCCTTGCGATCACGCTGGCCCATGTGATGCCGGCTGTTCTTGTACAAAAAACTTTTGCGAGAAATTCTGTAACTGTAGTAGTGATTGCCAAAATCGATTTCCTGGATGCCGTTGCAAAGCTCAATGTAATACTAAACAATGTCCATATTATTTGGCAGTACGCGAATGCGATCCGGATTTGTGTCAGACTTGCGGACCGGATCAGTTCAATTTAACTAGAATAACCCGCAAAAACGTTAGCGTGCAACGGCAGCTGCATAAACACCTCTTAATGGCTCTATCTGATGTGGCTGGTTGGGGTATTTTCCTTAAGGAAGGCGCACAAATGAGTTTATTTCAGAATATTGTGGCGAGATCATTTCGCAAGACGAAGCCGATCGGCGAGGCAAAGTCTACGACAAGTACATGTGTAGTTTTCTATTTAATTTGCACAATGATTTTGTGGTGGATGCAACCCGAAAGGGTAATAAAATTCGTTTCGCCAATCATTCGATTAATCCGAATTGCTATGCGAAAGTAATGATGGTCACTGGTGATCATAGAATTGGAATATTTGCTAAGCGCGCCATTCAACCAGGCGAAGAGCTTTTCTTCGACTATAGATACGGCCCAACAGAGCAATTGAAATTTATTGACATTGAGAGAGAAATGGAAATCGTTTAGAAAATGTATGTTTTTGAAAATTTTAAAATTTAAAACGAGAAGAAGAGAATAAATAAAACATATCGTTCACATCCATATCTTCCAATTCGGGCCATAAAAAGTTCGTTATCATCTCACGATAGCGAACACCATTCACAGTAACTGCCTGACCGGCCTCATTTTGGAAAAAATACGGTTGATGATGCCGCCAGCCCATAAACCGCACCAAACAGTCACTCTTTGTAGGTGCATTTGTTTTTCGACAATCACTCTTGGATTATCATTCGCCCAAATGCGGCAAATCTGCTTATTGACGAATCCACTGAGGTGAAAATGTGCCTCATCACTGAAGATGATTTTCTTCGAAAATTGATCATCCACTGTTGCCATTTTTTGCCACCACTCTGACCATTGACGACGCACAGTGGGGCAAAATGGCGAAAAGATGGCATTAAATCAACCAACAGGTCTAGAAACGTGAAATTTGGCACAAATACTACTGATACCAATGTTAATACATGGCCAAAGTTTCAAATGGCCACGCCCATTTCTAGGGTTACCACCCATACAAATTTCATTAGTTTACGAAACTACTCAAAAACGGCTCAAAAGATTTAAATGAAACTCTGCGTGTATTGCATCCTTCGTGATTGTAATACAACTACAATTATAAAAAAATTAAAAAAAAAATTATAGGGTTACCATTTCGGGATATTTTGTGTTAATAATTTTTGTTTGCTAAACTTAGTATCCTTTCTTTAATAGAAATAAATTCTTTGCTTTTCAGCTACATGTACACTTTTAAAAATTCAGTTTTAATAGGTCTACAATATATATTTGAGCTTGGACGTGAATTTTTGTATATTACTTTAACACCAGAAACTAAGAGAAGTGGAAGAAGGCAAGTAAGAAAAACAGTCGATTCTACCTGGTTCAATTCATAAAAGGCTTGCTTATTTGAATAGTGACCAAAACTCCTATCAAAGTCCCATTTAGAGTACAAGCATACATTTATCAATTCTTAGTAAAGTGAATCAATCTCGTCTTTTTGGAGAATAATTAAGCCTTTAAATGTTAAGTTTAACAAACTTTTTAAACTTGTACTCACAGAAGTTTTTGAAACAATGATATATGTTCAGGATCCGGATAGCAATTTTTTTAACACTACTTAACTATTTTATACGAAGGAAATACTTAAGCTTTTGATCTGATAATTTCATATTGAAATATAGATAAGTCTGCTTCGAAAATTAACGCAAAAGCTTCTTCACCATTCATCGAAGTAGGTTAAATGGACTCTCTTAAAGCTTTCCTACACTGTTTGACTTTTCTAGGACTTTGGGGTACTTCGTGAATTAGTTTTGCAGCTACCGACTGCTCACATGTTCTCAAACTAATTTCAGATGCATATGCCAATTCAGAAAGAATGTATGTCATTTCAAAAGTTACCCAAGTATTGAGTTTGCCTTAAAATTTCTTCCTTTAAAAAATCCATCTGGCTATTAAATCCTTGACAACTTGACTTCTTCTTTATATTAAAAAGATCTTGCCTGGTTATTGGTAGTATTTTTGATTTTGTTGGGCGTAAGAAATGTCAAAAATACAATAATATTGACGAAAAATATCTTTTTCTAGAAAGTGACGTCACCAACGAAAATGTACACAACACACAGGGGAGCAGATTGGAGCAAGAAAATTTTGCACATTCTGAAAAGAGAATGTACACTTAACAAAATGACATATAAAACTTATTGGCACCTTACGGCGAACACAACTAAACGTCTAAGGATTTCAGAGAAATACAAAAAATAAGCAATTTTTTAACTTTTTTTTAATATTCAACTACGAATTAAAATAAAAAGAATTTATTTTTTATAAAAAAAAACATACAAAAATGCTCCTGAGCTTACTGATTCTATTGCAATTCAACTTAATTTGATACACGCAATAAATAATAAACTGTACACAATTTACTTAACCAACTCGAAATGACAAAAAGAGGTCTGCGATCGACTCAAAACGTGAACTTACTCTTCATTTGAGACGATCTGCAGAAGATTACGTGATTCAAATAAACTTTCTCTCTCTCATTTCTAATTCTCTATCATATTTGGAAGACAAATAGAACGGTTATTTAAGACAAAGCTCATCTTCATAATTTGATAAAATGCCAGCTTTTTTACGTTTTGCCCCATTGTGCGACGCTTGAAATGGTCAAGAAGCTTTAGTTCTTGAGTCAATTGCATCTTGTAAGCGTGTGAATGCAAGTCTTTATGCATAATGTTCATCAACGATGAGCGTGAGAGGTGCAATTGTGGGGCACGACGACGAGTTGAGGTGGAGAGCTGTTCAGCCACACTATCGCGAACAGCAGCAATATTTTCTGCAGTACGAGCTGCACGAGCATGCACTGGTGTTTTCACATCTCCTACAGACCCGGTTTGCTCAAATTTTTGCACGATTTTTCCGATTGTACGCACATTTGGACGATTAAATTGACCGAAAAAATCACGAAGTGCACGATATGCATTTTGATTTGAACGCCCATTTTCATAATAAGCTTGAATAACTTTAACGCATTGCTTGATTGTGTATCTTTCCATGGTTCAGATTGAGTTAGTCTGAAATTGTGAAATGTCAAATGAAATCAGAAAAAAACTTGACGTTGAAGTGTGATTCACATTCAACATCGGCCCTTAAAATTTAACCACCCTTTATATAATAACAACGTCTTGCTCACAAAAACATACATAAATCGGATTTGTCAAATCATCTTTATCTTACTTTTTAAAGCAGAAACTATGTAAGTCCTATAAGTCGGTTTGGGCAATATGTCTTTCTACACATTTTTTGTTTATCTGATGGCTTGTTTCAGGCTATTACAATCTTACATGTAACACAGATAACACAGTACATCAGGAATAATATTACAAATAGTAGAAATACACAAAACTACAAGTCAACTTCAATCTTTTTTAATTTCACAATGAAAATAGAAAAATTCATTGTCTTGCAATTAGTTATGGGTAATTCGAGTTCCCCTCTCTTCACGACCGTTTCGGAAACAACTATTTAGCTTTATTCATTACCTACTTAGCCTTCTAACTAGTTATCTATCAATTGATTTTTTTTTAGTCAGTACGACAAAGTATAAACAAAATTAATTTCAAACTAAAGAAGCTACTGCTTTTGTCAGTAATCATTTCTATTTCGCTAACATTACTTCTCCGGGGTTACGAAGTAGATATAATTGACTGTTTTTCAGATATTTGAATTTTATTAAGCTTAATAATAAAAAACGGATGCGCTGATGCATACATTTTGCCGTGATAATGATGTGAACATAAATAACTTCTCAATGAAAAGTCCAAGAAATGTAAACTTATTTATCTAAAAAAAGATCTTTTTACGAGTAATCGTAAACGTGCATTGAAATACAAAAAATAGATACTTGCTGTAGAGTGAGATTTGAAAACAATTAAATATTTTTTTGATGCACCTGTTAGATTCCATCATTGTAATTACTTTTTTTTTTTAAATTTATTAAACGTGTGAAGGTCGTCGTGTCGAAGTCTCTCATTTAAATAGTAATTAAGTCTGGGTTCTACTATTTCTACTAGAAAATTCACAATACGATGACGGTCAGTTATTATGTTGGTTGTAATATCAAATATTTAAATAACAAAGTAATCAAGGTTAAGGTTTATTTTGAAGGTAAACACTAGGTAGTTTTCCCAAAAAAAAAAAAAAAAAAATCTTAGACAACTAGAAGCATTTCAATCTGATTCCATCAATATACTATGAGTAACTTGAGTTGTTGCATGCGAATAGAACTGTGGTCGTGATTTATTTCACGCTGAATGAAATCAAAAACAGATTAAAATGACAAAGAGATAAATATCACACGACAGAAATATGAACAAAGAAGTCCTGATTTTTTTCAAAGAATACAAAAAAAAACACCATAGCTAAACAGTATTAGGTTAGGTAAATGGGTTGACAGTTGGTCTGCTAACAGTCACACTTAGATCAATGTAGATCCGTTGTGATTGATTGTGACTCCTCCGCCAGGACCCTAGGAGCATGTGGCTCCTTGCAACGTCTAGTGGATAAGTTTGATAAGTCATTGGTTGGTGAATGTGCCCATTTGTTTGGTCAGGATTGCTGAATAAGTCAAAGGGGCAGCCCCTTTCCTCAGGAGGATTTTAACAATGTTAGGGAGAGGTGACTCCATCAACTCACTGACACTCGTGTTCCCTGTAGGACTGGCAACGCTGGTGTATAGGCGTTTGTTGCTGCTCCTACAACACGTGCCTCGTTCAGTCGTTTTCGTTCATTCTATAATTGTCATCCTGGACTCTTTTTAATGCATTTTGGCTGTGGAGACGATTTCCAATCTCATGGTTGGCTTAGGAATTTTCAAGGCATTTGGTAATGTTTTTTTTTTATAATCCACACGCGCTCAAGGGATTATGATTACCCTTTAAATGTTTCAAACACAGCGCGGGCGTGAAGTTAAGGAAGAGAAAGAATGCTAGGAAAGATGTGTGGAACGATGTTCTGAGACTGAAGGTGGTTGTCTCAGATTTTTATCTCCAGGGATGGCGGCTGAACTAATGCGGAGAAATAATGCCGTGTCTTATTTCTATGTCTCATATAATTCACATTATTTTATTCGTATTCATACTTGTTGGGCATACTAGTTTAACTCAATCACATGTTGTTAGTGTTATGCCTGAACAACATGTAATGATAAACCAACAACCCATTGATGACAATTTTTAGAAGGTTTTTAATGGAATTAAGATGACATATACGACGGCAGGGATTGAACCTGTGATCATGAGGTTGACAGGTTAATAAATTTCAACAAGTTTTTGCTTCGAATGTCAGAGAGTTCCTCCAAGTCGTTGAAGAACTTATAGGAGGCTGATTCTCAGATGATATAGTGCAGGGCATTGACACAGATAGTGAGGTTTATCCTCATGTATCTCCTTGTCAAAGCATCTTCTTCAGAAGTCGCTTCTGAAAGTGAATTTCATGTTTTTCTCGTGGGAACTTATTTTTTTATTCATTCATGTTAAACTGTTTTAAACAAATAACACATAAATAAATACACAAAATTTCATCAATTCTACCATTATAACCTGAAACTGTAGAAAAATACATTTATATCGTTGATAAACTTAAGGGTTAGAGCAGCATCTGGCAATGTTAAGACAGAGAAGCGTGCAAAGTGTATAAGGAAAGTCTTTTTAAAGGGAATTACTCATAATAATAAAACGTTTCACAAGTAAGCAAATGGGAAATTAGACTCAGTCGTCCTTCTCTCCGCCAGAAATAGTGACTTTCTTTTGCAGTTTGCTATACTCCTCTGTCAAGCGGTCGTACTCCCTATTTAGAGACTCAGCTTGAGACTTAATGGCTTTCTTGTCCTTTTTCTCTTTGTTAAGTGATGCAGTTAGTTCCTGAACGCGTTTCCTCAAGTCTGTTATCTCTGTAACTGTGCTATCGGATTCAGGCTCTTCCTTAGCTTCTTTTGCGCTCTGAGCCTGCTTCAAGGAGGCTTTGCTTTGAGCCAAAAGGCTTGCCTGAGCTGAAATGAGTGTGACCAGACGACGAATAACCAAAACCAAGAATATGGCGAATCCGGAAATGTAAAAATTGCGCTGAGCTCGGAACAATCGCATACTGTGTTGCATCTCAACGTTTAGATGCATTTCACCAGATGGCTCGGTATTCGAGTATTTGCGCATTTCGCGAATAGCTTCGAGCAGGAAGAGAACAAGAACTCCCAGGAGAAGGAAAAAATATGTGTGTGTTTGTTTCCCTAGCATTGCTAGGAATCCTGATTTGAAGAATCGTTGCTATCTGTAGGGCGATGCAACCAGCAGGACTAGCAGTAGGACAACCGCAATTTCTGCGTACAGAAAGGAGGCGATCAAAGTCCGGACAGTTATAAATAGTTTCGAGTTGGAATGAAGAATTAACTCTTTCATGTTGTCTGTGGTCTATGTGGGCTGCTTTAACAAAAGTTAGAATCAATTTGTTGGTTGTGTCCGGTGGCAATGCTCACAAGAAGAGATACGAGTCTTTTGCGACTATTTCTCGTTTCCAAACATGAAGAAATGGCTCGGAGGTAAGAAATTTGGTACAAACGAAAAAATCATCATTGAAACAAACGCTTATTTTGAGGGGCTCGAGAAATCGAGAAAAATTGAAGTGTATCGAGCTAAAAGGCGCCTATGTTAAGAAATAAAATGTTCTTATGCCGGAAAGTGCTCATTATTCAGGGACTTATTGATTCACCCTCGTAAGGCCTCACGAAAGTTCCCAATGTCTTCATCTAATTTTATGAACTTTCGAACATGAAGGTAAGATGGCTGTCATACGAAACAGCGAGGCATGTTTGAACAAGCTTTCAAGAGGGATTTTCTAGGTTTTCAAAGTGATATCCAATGTTTTCTATTCGGGCATCGTATGCGACAAGTTAAGCAAGCTTAATAATCTAGCCGAGGTTATAGACCGAAATAGGTTTGCACCAAGTGGCATATGAAATTTACATAGATGTGGGAGAAACTGGAGTTACAACAGTCCAAAAACCAAACTGTATTTTGGGCTCAAGTTGTTATTTGGACATTCAAGTCTTCTAAGTGGATCCTATTACATCGAAATTAAAGTTCAAGGAGGTTATACATGACCATTTCATAGATAATCCTTATAGAAGAAGTGGTATCATCGTTTTGATGGATAAATGGAAACAGGCTAATGTAGCGAATTGATGGAAGAAGCGTTATTCAATTGATTCAATAACTGTTAACAATTTATTTGTAAATGTTTCGTTTTTTCTTAGAGTTCTTCCAGAAAGATGTTTCTTAGTTAAAATAAATATTCAAAGCAATAAAATAAAAAAAGGAAAATGAAAAGCTACACAACATTATGTTTAAAATTAATCTTGTTTTATCCGCAGAGTGTTTATTTTTACCTTACACGAGTAAAGATAGTAATAACGAACGACTTATTGCAGCTCTGTGAATGCATTATTTTATTGAATTTACATAAAGTAGTTCCAACAAATACAAGAGGCTTTACCTTCTTACCAATACAGTTTCTCTTGGTGGAAGGCATCAACTTAACCGTCTTCCTTGTTTACATTATAAAATCAAGTATTCAAGTTGAAGAAATAAAACTTGAAAATGTAAGAACTCACTTCAAACCAGATTGTTTTCCTTCTTTTTTGTGGATAAGGTTTGAAGAAAAATAAAGATAAACATGTTTTTGATTGATGTCGCCAAATATTGTTATATTATTTTTATTACTGCAGCAACCTGTAAGCCTTTACTCTTTATTCCGCATTTGTTTAATGTATTTCTTTAAATTTACAATAGAAGAACGCCCTGACTCAACTTACTCTTTGAAATACTTTTTTTTTCAATTGAAGATTCAATTAACTATTTATGTTAACTAACTCATGAACGATTGTCAATTAGTTTTTAGCTCAATACTAGAAGATTTAAAAACTCACCTTTTTCATTGCTACTGGCAACACTGCAGGAGTCGGCGTGTTAGACTGCCGCATCGTTATCACACCTACATTCAGATTCATTGCCGCCGCCAATTGTGATTGATTTTGATTTGATGGATTGGCTTTGAGTAGATGGTTCTGTTGATGGACAGTTCCGCACGGTGTAAGTGTTTGTTGTGCTGCCGCTAGTCCCGCTAGATGTGGCGATGATGACGCCAGAAATGTGCCTAGCGACATTGGTGTGAAAAGAGCAGCTGCTGCAGCTGGATGCATATTTTGAGGATGATGTGAATGTGGATGTTGTTGATGACGAGCGACAGCAGCAGCCGCTGCTGCGGAGGTGTGTAAGGCTGCATTTGAGTTGCGATGAAGAGCAACTGCTGCGTGGATTTGATGAGGCGGGTAGCTTTGGTTTGGGGCTTGCGGAGAATTCGGGCAGTGCTGACTTTGAGCTACTGGACAAGGGACTGCTGGTGCGGTAGGGGATTGTGGGGAAGCGTAGGCAACAGCAGCTGGATGTTGAAATGGTACTGCAAGCATTTTTTGTAAAGGAACGCCCCACGGAAGATACCATGATCCTGGATGATGTTGCATTATATTTGCAACAAAAACAACACAGTTCTGCTTATTGTGAAAATGATCTTTTAGAAGTAAAAAATATTGGCCGTAATATCACCAAAAAAAAGTTGATATTGCTGCGCGCAGGTACGATTTTTATTTGATATTTGTTTTTTTTTTTTTGTTTTTGTTAATATGTATAAGTTATTACGTATTTGTGATTTGATTTTTTATTGGTCAGCATACAAAAATATAAAATTTTCACTTTTGATTACTTTTTTATCGACTTCCTTCATTACACTGTGATTGCTTGATTAAAATATGTTTTTGATTTCTAACAAGAGATAATGAATGGTGGTATAAGAAAAATGCATTATAATTATTTATATCAGGGGTGTCCCCCTAATTTTTATATAAAGCTGCTTGGGAAGTTGCTCAAAGGCACCTTAAGAAAATTGATAAATAAATTATAACCATGCTTATTCTCATAACCTTCGTATAGAATTAGAGACCTTAAGCAGTATGTACAAGTTCTTACCTATAGTACGTACACAAAAGAAGTCAATACTACGAACAATAAACCAGGTCTCCGATTTGCTTTCAAAACTCTTATATTCATCAAAAATCAATCTGAAACTTTTAAACCATTAAACTGTCACTGAAAATGCTGCTAAGTGTTTAGGTTTCCTTCATCGATACAAATTCTTCTACCCTTCTGATCTTGCTGTAATCTAGAAATCCTATTTTCGTTCAAAGCTTGAAGACAATTTCCATTAAAAGTGCTCCAACAACACACTTGGGTCACTTGGATAGAATTCAAAAAAGAGCTTTAGAAAAGATAGGTGATTTAAGTATAACAGAAACATTTGCATATCTCGAGAACCGCCGTAATGTTTCATGTCTTTCATTATTTTATTGATATTTTGCATTCCTGCCCTAAAACAATTCAACAGTAATTCTCGCACTTCAGAGAATGAATTACTCTTGACCAATTTCAGACTCACTGTTAAATACGGAGATTCTTTCTTGAGCCGCACAACATGAATGTGGAATGATTTGCCTAGTTCCGATTTCGATTTCTAAAGCATCAAATTCAATGTGCATATAAATGTCCCTTATCTTAAATCCTTTCCCATTTTACTAACGATGGGTTGAATATTTTAATGGTAGTCAATACCCTTTTTAGTTGTGGAAATATTTTAATTTTAAATTAAATGACAAACTGTAAGAAATAGAATGTTTTTTACGAATGTTTTTTGTTTTTATAATTCACAATCTACATACCTACTAATTGAAATAAATCAACCAAGTAGAGGACTTAGCACTATTTAATTTGACACAAAAATTGGCGTTTCGCCCCGGTGAACTCATTTGGATTCATCAGTTAATCAGTGGAAACCTCGTCAATCAGTTTAGCTTACTTCGAGTTTTCAACAAAAATCCAATGTGGACTAATGGCTATTAAAAGCTATACTGAATGAGAAATACAATATCTGCCAAAATATCAGCTCCGTGTTTTTTTTTTAAAACTATCATCTCGTTTTCGCATAATTATGGCTGTATTCACGTCCACGATTAAAATTCGCTCCGATTTATTTAATGCATGAATCGTTGATGGAGCATTAGCTTCGACGTTATCTTAAAAACAGCACCAAATGAAAAGGTCTTATGGAATTAAATCGCACGATATTAATAGGCAATGGGAGTCTCGGTCCCGAAACCAAAATCAATATCAAACGTCAAAAATGTTTGTCAAGCAATATACTCTTTGTTTCACATACGCTCAATGGTTTATTAAGAACCCTTATAATGTTAAACATTGCACGGGCGATGGATAAATTAGGAAGGGAGAGAAAGGAGATGTTGATGAACATTGGTCTTGAATGTTTGCAAATTGAAATGGCACGGAAAAACTGGGGCCAAATTCCCGCAGCAGTTTTCGAGTAATACGTGACTGAATTATGTGAGTTTGGCATTACCGCTTACGTCATCGTGCAATCAAGTACCATAATTTGACATTTTCTCATCAGTAATCCAGCAGATTTTTTTCGTTAGATGAAGGGCCGACTGAACTGATAGTGTGTAAGTATTTGATGTGAGTTCTGGAGTAAATCGTAAGAATTATGGTATTTATTGTTTTTTCGACGATTTGGCAAAAAACTTATTGCCAAATTGTCAGCAAGGGAAGGCAGATTTTTAGATATATCCTCAAATGCTTAAAGCTGAAATATTTACGAAAACTTTGTTTTTACCGAGGAATGAAACTTGTTTGTCCAAAAATAAATGAATACAAATTCCACCTGTCAACCAAAAAAGACTCGATAAAAACCAATAGAGGCTCGATGTAGTAGAATATAATTACTACAATTTTAAATAGTTAAACGATACTTTAGACAACGAATGCCGTCATGCAAAAGTAGTCATTAGTTCATTCGATTACTGATGGGACTCACTCACCCAGTCACTGAAGCGGTAATTAGGCCCATGTGTTGGGTAATTTATTCCATAATCGCGACTAAAAAATTAATCTCTAAATTTGACGGAAAGACCAAAATTAGGCTCGAGGGTGAACTGATGAGCATTCCAAGGAAAACGGATATCACGGGGGAAATAATTTAATGAAGAAATGCAACTGGCTACTTCGAGTTGGCATTGCTTGTGAAAGAAGCGATAAAACAAGGAAATAGATGAAACATTGCGACGGTGGTGTTCAAGAGATCCTATTAGTTTTAACGCTCTGTTCTGAACTCTATCCAATAAGTGGAGAAAAGTTTGTGCTGCACCTGCTCAAAGATGTGAGTTATACTCGAGTTTTGGACGTATAAACGCCTTATAAATGGTAGCCAGATCAGAGGGGGTGAAAAATTTCTTACATCGATATAGAAATCCTAAGCACTTAGCAGCATTTTTGGTGGTCTCGAGAATGTGGTCATTTCAACGAGATCGTCGTTGACACACATACCGAGTACTGAGAGCTTTTCGGTTTCTTCGACGCAAGTGTCATTTCGTAGCATTAAACTCCTTTCCCAATTTAACAATGTGTAAAGATCGGAGTTTAATGAGCTTATCATACGATACCGTTGTAATTCCACTTCCGAAGGAGATGGAGGGGAATTTGAGAACGAGTATGAGAAGCTAAGAGTTGAGTCGTCGGCAAAACAATGAAGTGGATTAGATCTTTAAAACAAGAAATCATTTATAAAAATGAGGAAGAGAGTGGGAGACAAAACGGAGCCCTGGGGAACACCAGCATTTATTTTGTGAAGATCAGATTTGAAACTGTCCAATACAACATGTATTGAACGATCTAGAAGGTGATTTCTAATCCAAAGAATAAGAGTTTCGATAATACTAAACGCACGCATTTTCGATAAGAGAGCCTGGTGCCAAACTCTATCAAATGCCTTAGAAATATCAAGCTCAATAATGTTACTTTGCCAGCAGGCATCGAAGAGTTAGCAGAAAAATGAGCTGCAGATGAGCATTGAAACCGAAAATGAAGTTGAATTTTTTACGTTCTCGACAAATGACCAGAAATTCCTACTGCCTTTGGGACATTGCAGATTTGTTTGCCTTAATTTCTGATCATGTAAGAATTTGGTTCTTTCTATAACAGGGTTGCAATGGTTTCTGACTAGTTTATACTTTACCGATTTTCCTCGGTTCGGTTGGCTTTGTCAGAGCGGAAACTTACTTCTCTTAACCTGATAGCTTCTTTACAGCTTGTATCGAAGCAAGACTTTTCTTTAGGCTTTATACTCTTAATTCTGTAAGGAATAAAAGTACGCATCCCAAGAAAAATCACTTCTGTGATCATACCAGCACTGGCATCGTCACTATCAAGGAAACATAGTGACCCGTTAAAAATTCTAAAAAAGTTATTCTAACCGTCCCAGTTGGCTTTCTCGTATTGCCAAACGGTCCTAGTGGGATGCTTCTCTTTAACTGGATGAATGGGACACGAGAAATTGACATGTGGTTTAGTCCCGATGAAAATAAATGGATAAATAAAGTCGGTCCACATCACCATTTCACTGAAACGATCACAGCAGTATCGTTTTCGAAAAAAGCTATACCTCATTGGGTATAGCCCATCAATAGCACAAAAATTACACGAATCTGTCATTCTTTTTGGATGAAATGCTCGTTGCACTTTTTCATCTTTAATTTCATGGGGTTTCCGGATCCTCATCACACATAATAATTTTGTCAGAAAATTGCATTTTTACTACTTGAACACACGGTGTGTGAGTGTATATCGTAACACAATTATTATTAACTTCCCAGTTTTTTAAATAATCGAAGGTCATCTCAATGGCATTGATATTTATAAAGCTCATATAATCAATATTAAAGAAATTGTTTGTATTTTAGATAGTAATCATTACGTGGCAGTTTTAGGCGACTTTAATTTGAACACTAATTGGATTTATTCTGAGGATGAGAAAACACTTCTCCCATATAATATTGTTAATGAATACGAAGCCATTGTATTAGATACTATGTTTGCCTTAAATTGTGCACAGACGAAACATGTTATAAGCTGTATTGGTAGAATTTAAGATCTTTTGTTTTGTTGAAGAAGACCTTGAAATATGCTTATTAGGAGAGGACTTTCCTCTGCTGAAAAATAGTATACATCATAAAGCATTGCGTTAAGAGATAAAGTGTATCAATTTCAATACTTTCGATTTTAATAAGGCCGATTTTTAAATTTTTAAGTTTTTAAATAATGTAAATTGGAATTCTACCTTGTGTTTTCCAGACGTTGAAGGTAATTATAAGATTTTTTTAAGCATAATATACAAAGCCTTCTCTTCCTTTGTTCATGTGAAACGAATGAGTACAAATACTAAGCCTATTTGGTTCACAAAAAGTTTATTAAATGCAAAAACTAAGCAAATTCGATTGGGTTTTTTGAGGCGAATTCTATCGTTTACGTCATGAATACGATTTTTGGATAAATTGTTAACATAAACAGCATGTTTGGCCCGTGGAATCAAATATCAAATGAAATTCTAAATGTTTTCGGCAGTATTTAAATTCCAAAAGAAAATCTATTGGTATTCCTATTTATATTGGCTATAATGGTATATGTAATTTATTTTCATCAATTTTTCGGTCTAACTTTATGACATACCTGCTATAACGACATCGGTATTATATCTCTTTCAGAAGAAGAAGATTTACATATATGCGTTCGGTAAATTGGAAAACAATATGAGTCATTGCTCCGATAATATTTCCGAAGTTTTCATTGAAAATTGCAAGTCCAACTTATAATTATAAAACGTTCCAAATAATTTCAATATTTCTCCCAGAAATGGTTTTTTTCTTGATATTTGGAAAAGTTCATATCTTACTCCAATTTTTAAATCAGGTTCTAAACACTCAATTAAGAAGTATAGACCAATTACAAAACTTGAATTGTTTGACGCTGTTAAACCACATATCCCACTCTATCAATATGGTTTTGTCAGTGGGAAATGCACAGCAAAAAGAAACACTGACTTCTCAAATAAAGTGAACCATAAACTAATATTGTTTAAGCTTAAATCTTTAGGTTTTCACTCTCAAATACTAAACTGGAGCTATCTAGAAAATAAAGAACAAATAGTGAAAATTGTTCAATTGAAATCTGAACTTATATTTAATTACTCGGGCGTTCTCCAAGGTAGTCATCTGGGCCCTCTCTTATTTTAACTTTTTGTCAATGATCTACTGAGTTTTGTTTCAGACTCACGATGTCTGTCATTTGTAGATTATTTTAAGATA
The DNA here is from genome assembly GCA_911387755.1 of Chrysotoxum bicinctum. Classification (NCBI taxonomy): domain Eukaryota; kingdom Metazoa; phylum Arthropoda; class Insecta; order Diptera; family Syrphidae; genus Chrysotoxum; species Chrysotoxum bicinctum. The sequence goes on from OU426987.1 coordinate 180,885,397, forward strand.
TACCGAACAGTCAATTCGCTTTCTGATTGCCTGCAACTTCAAAAAGATTTGAACTGCTTATCCAAGGAGTGTTTGTTAAATGACCTTGACTTAAATACAAAAAAAATGTTGTGGTATGACATTTACAGGATCTTATAGTCATATTTCCTTTGAATACTGTATTTCCAAGAACGTTCTTCAAAGAGTCTTTAGTCATAAGGATTTGGGAGTTATATTTGATTCCAAGCTGGATTTCAATTCTATGCTTGGTTTTTTGTTTAGAAATTCTAGTGAATGTAAGCGTCCTTATACAATTAAATCTCTTTTTTCTGGTTTTGTTCGTCCAATTTTGGAATACTGCTGTGTAGTTTGGTCTCCTTATTACAAGAGTGCATCTAATAAAATTGAAAGAACCCAGAAAAGATTCACAAAATATTAGCTTTGTAAACTTGAGTGGACCCTGCCATTACCAACATATAAAACCTCTTGAAATTAGAAGAATTCATTTTCTGATTTTCTTTGGAAGAGATGTAATAACAGGTCACATTAACTGGGTTTCTTTATTAGAATTGCTTATAAGACATACACTAACTCGTTGCCTTAGGCCAAGGGCAAATCAATTTTTCTTTATCGCACAACATTCGACAAATTACAGAATAAATGAACCAGTTAGAAAAGCTTGTCATTTTTACTTGCGATATAGGTACTATAGGGCAAGTTCTGTATTTGGAAAAAAAATCGAACTCGAGATTTTGATCAAAGTTAACATTACGATGATAGCGGAGACGAATAAAGTGGGTCCGACAATTCCGTCTGTCTATCTGTATGTCTGTATGTTTGTACCTCGAACTACAGCCTAAACTACTGGAAGTATTTTCTTCAAACTTGGTACTTAAGGGTCTTCGGTGATTCCCTAGAGGGGAAATTGAATTTTTTGTTTAGCTCTAAAACTAACGGTACCCCCCCATACACCCGTAATGCATAATATTATTTATCACAAAACCGGCTCTAACCATTTTGATAAAAAAAGATTAGGTGTGATATTATGGATATGGACTATATTTTGATATAAAAAAAAAATTGGGGGACATGTTATTAGGGGTACCTGTCATAGAACCGTTTTTTTTGATTTTCGAATTGCTCACCAACGGCTCTAACGATTTTAACCAAAATTTGTATGCCGGAGCTGCTTTGCATTTGAAAAAATATAAACTAAAATTTTTTTCGAAAAAATAGTTTTTGGACTTTTAAGAAAATAATACATTTTTTTTTTTGAAAATTCAATATCTTGAAAACCGATACACGATTAAAGTTTTAAATTACGTTTTAAAATATATTTTATTAAATACTAACAATTTGCATATCAATTTTTTTTATAAAAATTTTAAGGAAAATTTAGTACACAAAAAACATGTTTCAGTGTGTCTGTACCTCTCACTACAGCCTAAGCCACTGGACCTATTTCTTTCAATCTCGGTAGTTAAGGGTATTTGTTGATTCCCTAGAGGGGAAATTGAATTTTTTTTAGCTCCAAAACTAACGGTACCCACCATACACCCGTAATGCAAAATCTTATTTATCTCGAAAACGGTTCTAACGATTTTGATAAAAAAATTATGTGTGATATTATAGACATGGGCTATATTTTGGTAAAAAAAAATTTGGGGGGAAATGTTATTAGGGGTACCTGTCATAGAACGTTTTTTTTTTGATTTTTGACTTTCTTAGAGGCTCTAACGACTTTAACCAAAAATTTTCACCAGGAGCCCCCTTAAGTTTTAAATAATATTGTATATAAAAATATTCGAAAAAAAAATATTTATTTTGTTTTGTGAAAAAAAATCCAATTTATTTTTTTGAAAAATCAATATCTTGAAAACGTGTGACCGATTATTTTTTGAAATTATTTCCTAAAATCAATATTATTAAATACTTGAAATTGGCGTCCCAAATTTTGTTCTAGAAAAATTTGAAAGAAATTTGTTATATAAAAAATTACTTTAATAAAACGATTTTTAAACTTTATTTGATTTTAAATCCCAAAGTACTTTTTCATAAGAGCAAGTTCGTGCGATCCAGCCGTGCGTTTTATTTTTTTAACAAATATGGCGATATAATCGAACTTGAATGTCTTAGAAAATTTAAAAAAAAAAGAGTTATCAATACAATTGTTATTGATAAAATTAATTTGTATTATATTATATGTCTAAGAAAGTAGTATGTACTTTAAGACTTAATAAATAAATAAATATTGACAGTTCAAAGATAGTTGTATCTGCAAACATCTTTTTCCAAAAAATTTTAAGTACACCTTTTACCAATGGTTGCTTGAAAATTGGAGTGGAGACTGGAGAGAGATTCCAGTATATTGAGACTGTTTTATCACAAATTGCACATTATTTAGGATATCATTGTGTTCTTAATTTTTGGTGGGGGCAATACCGTCATTTATTGGGCTTAATGCACGCTTAGTAGCATTTCAAAGAAAATTATAATTGCTTCCCGATATTTAAATCAGCAGGTTATTGCTACTGACATTCTGGATGAGTTACAGCCCTTTTATAACTATCAACTATCGACAAGATATTTGGTACATATCAACAAATTGAATGAGTTAGTATTATGACTATCAACTATCAACATATTGTATCGACTGTGAATTTTATAAGATTTTATCATTATTGTGAATAATTTTTTTGATAGACATGGTATTACGGATATCAACAAAATAGATACACATCAAGATTCTTATCAACAAAACGTGAAACGTCAAACAAAATAAACATAACTCATTCACAATGAACTTTTGATAAGTATTATCGAATAAGTATATTCACAATCGATCTAAAATTATTAGTTGATACCCATGATACCTAATTATCAACGAATTGATAGAAATTATCGACTATAAAATTGATACTTTATAAAATGATAGAGCTGTTAGATAGTCGTAAAGAAATGTATAAATCACTTAATTACTACCCGTCATTCAAGTTCATAAAATTTTATAGTGCAAGTCTCAGTCTTAGTCAGTCTTTAATATCGATATCCTGCATTTTTTTAAATCTCATGCAACACAATTTTCTATTTTAAAAACAAAGTATTAGACATTTTTCCTTTATTAAAATCTCGCTCTTAAAGAAAGAAATTTTGTAAATACAGAATTTTCTGATTTTGTATCAAGCCTGAGTTTCGAAAATTTACTTTGAAGGGCCAAAAATGGTTAAGTCAAAATCTTTAAAACTGAATATAAACTGTTCAAGTTTAAACCTTCATATCTCCTTTGACCATCAAACGTAAATTCTCAAATTAAGATTAGAAAAAAAAAATTAGAAAAATGCACTATATGCCAGAAAGAAAAAATAACAAACAAAAATTTGCAAAAGCAACACATATTAGACTAAATTTTAAACGCACAATTTACCATAAGATCTTCTCTTGCTGTAAACAACGGATACATCATAATGTATCAAGAGAACAAAATAAATTAACAGATAGTATTTTACCGGGGATTTTCTATTTTTATTGACTGTACACAGGAGGTACCTACAAAATACATATATCTACACATCCATTTTTCGAGGAAAATAAGAGGGAAGAATTTAAGAACAAATATTTTTACTAAAAACAAAACGCGCTGCTGGGCTAAATAAAAACAGAACAAGAAGAACTCTATGTTGCTGAAGCATTTCTTAAATAGTTGGGCAAGTGTCAAATTTAATTTTCGTCTTGTCTGGGCGCATTTGAGGACACAACGCTTGTAACGAGACCAAAACGAGTAACTTGTAATTTATAATAAAATCTTTTGTCGACTTATTGTAAAATGGGCGCCTTAAAAAATAAATCTTCGAAAAAGACAAATGAAGATGAAAAAAAAAAAAATAAATGGAATTCTATTTTCTCCCTGATATATTGACCAGGGTGAAAGAAATATCTAATTTTAATATATCCTTCCTGCAGCGCAGCGTTTGAAATATTCTATAGCTTTGAAATGGATTAACTAAAGAATAACATATGCTTTTACTACGGATTGCCGGGCCGATTAAGACTAGTGGTTGCCGTTTGATTGATCGAAATGAATGTTAATCCAAGATATATAAAATACATACATAATAATCATACATAGATATACTTAAAGAACAAATTTATTGCTTTGAAGAATTTCCACATTAGCATTTGTATTGTTAGGAAAGAAATTCAATTGATAGATACGAGTAGATAACATCTACAAATGCCATGTCAGAGAGAATGTAATATTTCAAGAGTACACCACAATATTCGACTAAGTGCGGTCAGGAAAAGCCTTCCTTTTATTGAAATTCTTTTGTCAGTAATCGAAAATACCATTTATGAATATAGGTATTGACCCTTTTTGCATTATGAGTTTCATATGATAAAGGCAAACTCAAACCCTTTTCGTTAATATTGTTTTTAATTTCAGTTCGAATTTATGGATAGATTTTGCAAAAACACATCTTCACTGGAAGCGATTTCAACATCACACCTTTTCAAAAACACCAATATAATAAATGTTACATTTCATCAATAGCATAAGGAAACTTAAAAAATATTATATACAGTAGACTCGAGGTAACGTGAACTATTAAAAACCGATGTTTCTCTGGATTTTCTTTTTTTTTGCAAATTTCTAAACAAGGCCTTTTTGCAGAGAAGTTAGTTTAAGTGCGTAGATATTTGTTAGACTTGTGTTTTCATTTGCCATCCATTTCAAAGATTTATTGAAAATGTTGATTGCTATTCTATCCAATATATTGTCCTCGCTTTCACTTTCATCACTGGTCAAAACCTCGCTCATTTCGGTTGCGTTCGGAAGATCTTCAGTCCATTCATACATATCAGCAAATGAAAATTAACCTACCAGGACTAACGAGCAACCATTTACGGGGATTCCCCGTTTTATAAAAACGATTCGAATAACCGACAAATGCCGAAAAGAACAAGGTTAAAAGTATTTTAAATTTGTTCACGTTGTAGGGCTTTCTCACCGTGTTCACGCTACAGAGTAGTCAATGTAAAAAAATTGTGTTCATGTAAGGCGGTGTTTTTGTTAACGCGAGTCTACTGTAATGCACCTTATTTACGGTGCTCATAACATGATTTATTTTATTCTTTTTGGTTTTACCTGGTTTTAGGATTTAAAATTCATTTTATTTATAAGTGAAACGAGAAAACCTATTTATATAAAAACTAAGTTAACCTAGCTTACTCTATAGTGCCAGGCTCTGTCGTGTGATCTTTATCCCGCCGAGTTAGTGACAGACACATCAAAGTTTAATGCTTAGATCTGTCAGTCATCGTCAGATCAGAAATCACATGTCAGGGTCTAGTTTTACTAAATCTAAGATTCGGCTTCAACCCAGTCAAGCCACCAATATGCCTTTAAGGTATGCTAGTGCAGTATCTCAGGTCAATATTCACATCCCCCGATTCAAAGGGCACGTAAAGGATTTTTGTATCTGTTGCTCTTCGTGCAGCATGGTATATTATTGGTACGCTGATTGAGTTTGATAGATACCCATATGCATCAAGATACAGGAATGTCTGTGGTTGTATGTATCCACTTTCCAAAATATTTCTGAAATACCTAGGATTGGGGTAAAATAGTCCCCATATGAACTCGTTTTCTACCATGTCCGCCGAACGTGCAAAGTGATTCCTCCCAAGTTCCAGTATGACGTTGTAAATTCTGGACACTCCGGAATAGTCTTTTGTTTGAGACATCGTCCCGAAAGTCAGAATTTGCACTTCTATACATGTGCATACAAGCTCTTAAGCACTTCCTTTTAAATATTCGAAGCATTTCCATATGCAAGGTGTTAATATTCCACTATAGTCGACTCGTATAAGTCAGAATTGGACGAAAGAATGCTTGGTAGTAAACAATCTTCACATGGGGTCTAAAATCTCCGGAGTAGAAAAGACTTTTGAGAGACATAAATGCCGCTCTTGCCTTCTCTAACTGAGTATTTATGTGTTCATTGTAGTAAAAGAACTTGTCCAAATAAACTCCTAAATACCTCAATACTTCAGTTTTTGACTCGATATGAAGACCATTTAAACTCGTTATTTATAGTTTTTTGGGCAGTGAAACAGTATGGTTTCACATTTCCCATAGTTGATTCGAAGTTTCCAGTCCGAACACTAGTTTTCAATAATATTAAATTTGGTTTGGAGTTGTGTTTGAATCTTTTTTTGAGCCGCCACTTGCATACAATATAGCATCATCGGCAATCACTATGGAATTATCGAGCTTCCAGGAATATAACCTCAGAAATAGCAACCTCTTTAGAAACTTTAGGAGAGTACCTTTGTTTTATGACCGAAAGTTTTGCTGTCATACAAATAATCCAAACGAAAAATGAAAATGCACTCACATATTAATTTTGGAAAAAAATTATTCGATTTTTTTAAAAACGAATATGTATAAAGGGTTTTCCAATATGGATGACAGGTGATTGCGGCCATATTGTCATGTATTAAGTCAGTATTTCTATATGAAAATGGAGAGTTATAGCGTTCAGCAGCGTGTGTAAATGTTTAAATTATTTTAAAAAAGATGGTCTTCTGTTCAAGCAACATTAGGCGCGTTTCGCCCATTTTACACGGTCGCCATAATCGTCTTTCCAACAGGACCGTTCACAATGAAGCGATCGTCTAAGTGAATCCACCAACACCCGTAGGTCAACGAAAAGCAATATCTGCTGAAAATATCGCAGCTGTATACAAGAGTGTGCACGAGAATCAGAGACAGTCAACTCCGCATCGTGCATAAGAACTTGTCCTTACGCAGACTACAACTTGGAGAAATTTTCCACCGTGACTTGTGCCTACACCCTTACAAAATTCAACTGACCCAGAGGCTTAGAGTTAACAATCATAGAAAAAGACGTGTGTTTGTAAACTGAGTCAACAAGCAAAATTTAACGATTTAGAACAATCACAATCTACACGATATCTACCAAATTGCAATGCATCTAGAGAAAGTCTCTTTTTGGTGTGGGATTTGGGCTGGGGCCTCATCGGTCCATATTTTTTTTGAGAACGACCGTGCCATCACCGTAAACGGTGAGTGCGCTATCCGTCGAAAATAACTAATTTCGTTGGACCCGAAATGGATGATTTGAAAACCGGCAGCATGTCGTTCCAATAGAACGAAACACATGCAGCACGGGCAATTTCCAAACATGGTTATCTCACGCGGAGGCGGTGTGAGTTGGCAAACGATATTGTGCGATTGGACCGCATTAGACTTTATCTTATGTGGTCTATTTTTGGATTGCTAAAATTTCATTACTTTTTTCTGAAGAAGAGTTTTCCAGATAATGCTTAAAATATGTATTTTTATCTTTCATATTCGGTTAATCAAATAATCATAACTGTAATTCTTGAAAAGATTATGAAATTCCTTTAGGAAATATAAATTTTACTTTCTGAGAAACAAAAGTCGATGCCTCCCACTCAATTATTTTAAACATTTTATGCGTTGTATTCTAAATATAAACTATAAATAAATTAGATGCCATGACGGTTTATAGAGATCATAAGTCTATTGACTTACAACTCAACTTACCGAGGGGTACTACTTGTGTCCTTTTGTAATACTCTTAAAGTTGAAGTTATTTACCTTGGATTAATCCCAAGATATTTTATCCAATAAGCAACAAGTGCAAAATGATCTTATAATTTACAGCAAACCACAACTATTATCTTAAATCTTTTAACTTGAGTGTTAAAAGAAATAAGTTTAAAAAATTAATGAACAATTATATCAACTTTGCAGTCGAAAACTTGTCTAATAAGAAATTGCTAATTTTAGTTTTCCAATTTAAGCAAGAACGAAAACGATATAGAGGAACTATCCGTTTTAGATGAGGTAGTTAGCAAATTGCATACAAATGCTCCGTAACTATACTGAAGCAAAACTATCCACCCGTTCAGGCACTAGCTGTAAAATGTACATCTTATTTGTAATAGAGCAAAAGATGTACAGTTTAGGTATGGTCTGATTAAACACACTTTTTCAAAGAAATATTTTGTTTTCTGGCAACTTTGAAATTTCAATTCCGGTTTCTTGTTTTTGTTATCCTAATTTAATACCTTAATGACATTACATAGAAAATAGCATAACTTATTGAAATTATAATTGGAGCTTGACAAAATCTTATAGTGAACTATACCAAGGTCACCTTTTGATGTTATGAACGTAACAATTCTTCCACGCACAACCAGAAAAATCACTTGAGCTCGGGTTCCTCTTCTTGAATGTAAATTGAATCATCAATAAAAACCATTTGATTTCTATTGCATAATAGTACGAACTTCAACAAATTAAATTAATTTGTGTCGAATTCTTAAAAGTTAAAATGATTTGCAAATAGTTTAAATCGGTTTGGAATTAGTTTGAATTGATTTGCTAATAGTTGAAAAGGAGATACTGATGCAAATTGGTTCTGAAGCTCTGAATATCAAAAAGGCAACTTAAAATAGTCGCATGTAAAGAATTCTAGATTCGCGTAGTGCTCAAGGCTTAAATTATGTGCATTTCTAGAAGTACGAGTATTACAGTGGAATTGTTTAAGGTGAGGAAAGCATCTGGTAATTTCACTAGAACTTTTTTTTATAAAAATGGTGATGAAATAATGTTAAACATACGAGTAAAACTGTTCGGCCAGATTCAAACGATATGAAAGTTTTCGTTATAGTCCCTTCACCTATCATTTTAAAAACTCCATTTTAAAATCTCCATTAAAATCTATCCAGAAACACTTGCGGAGTTGTAAGAGTTACGAGGGTAGGTCAATAAGGCCCTGAATATGAAATAAGGAACATCCTCTTCAGGATCAAAGTATTTTATTAGTCAACAATTTCGAAAATGCGCCTGCAACCCTCTGCGCCACCGCAGGTGCAGTGCTTTGTACCGGTGGGTAAGAACTTTTTTGTTTGCCAAATGCGGCCGTTTTTGTATGTCTGTTAAATCGAAATCACTGATACATTTGATAAGCCTGTGAAGTCTTTAAGCTCGCGCACCTACGCTCGCTGATCGTCTATTATCAAATCGTCGAACATTTCTGGTGTGGTGACCTCAATTGGGCGACCAAAACGTTCAGCGTCACTTTGTGCTGAAACGACCGCAACGAAATTGAAATTTAGTGAACACTCGAAATTCACTTTTTTCTACTTTAAAAAAATTGCTCGTAGGCGTCTATGTAAAATGGCTGCGATAACATGGCTATTCGACAGATAAACTTGAAAATTTCGGTACGTTCATCTGAAAGATGCTTCTTTTTAAAAGAACTGATGGATTTTAGGTGGCGAAGCCATTTGTTTTAATTTTCAGGGACTTATTGACTCACCCTCGTATACTCAAGGATAGGCTTTATTGATTAGAGCCAGTCAGAAGCGGCGCGGCGCACAGTGGAACGTCTAGTACAAAATTCCGGAAATTGGGTGATTTTTTATTCTCATTATTCGAAATATTTTTTTGTTTGCACAGAAAATTGTCCCCTCTTTTACATATAAAACAGTTTTTTTATGTGCACTCATTAATTTTCAAATAATAGGGACTCAAAGATGCAGTATTCTTAAAACCAAAAAAAAAAAAATGGAATTTTAAAGCATTTTTGTAATTTGGTTTTCTCAGACCCTTTTAATGTTTTCTTTTCGAAATAAATTTTGTAGGCATGCAATTGGTTCATTTAAGCTTAACAATTAAAAAAATCCTTGAAACAAAAATGTTTTAGCCTTAAAAAAACTGTTTTTTTGAGTATTTTTAAAAAATTCTAATTTCAGGTTTGAAGATGATTTTAAAAAAATGCTCAAAAATACTCGGTTTTTGCAGAAGGGGGTAGGGGCATCTTTGCTTTTATAAGTAATTATACCTAACATTAAGAAATCTAAAACTATGAAAGAGTGCATACATTGACATGAAAGAAAGGGGGAGGGGTGGGGGATTCTCCTTTTATCAATCAAATCTTATTTGTCTGGTTAAAGAGATTTTGTCTTTAGGTTATCATTATTTATTATAGACTTAATGGCAAAACAAAGTATGGCTCTCATGCTAACGGTTACTTTTTCTCTCTTAATTTAAAAAATATAATTATGTGATTTTATAATAATGAATGCCATTTTTGTTTAGTTTTTATTTAACAAAGCGATCGTCTAGTACACAAATAATTTTGAAGCCTTTTACTAAATTAAAATGGTTGTGTTTACTTACGAAGATTTTGTCAACGTTTTAAAGGCTAATGGGCGTGACTTAACTGACTATAAATATTGTTATACAAACAGCAAAAGTAAAATCTCGGGAAAAAAATTGGACTTGTTTGAATTTTTTTGCAAGTTTTGTGTGAAACTGGAAAATGGATTTGTAGAATGCAGTAAAAATAAAATGCGAAAAAGCAATTTAAAACGTGGCTTGAAACAGAATTTTACACATTAACCTTTATAAAACCACCCCCATCAACCGCTAACAACACTAATGGACAGTTTGATAACATCAGTGAGCGTCAAAAACAGGCGTAAAACTAAGGCTTTACGTCAAAGTACATGCAGCACTACGCTTCTTTTAGCCGAAAAAATGAAGCTGAAAGGTAAAGTTAAGCTTAATGCTTCAAAAGTAATTGATTTTTTAATAAAATACCATGAAAAGGCAAAAGAAATTTTGTTTAAACATATATTAACTAGATCAATATTCAATATATGTAAATAACATTAAAATTAAAATGTGAACGATGTCTCGAAATACATATTTAAAAAAAAAAGTGCAAAAATGCACATCAAACTTGTAATATGAATTGAAAGCAGTACATACATATTAATTGTTCTTCCTCCATAAAATTAATTTTATTTGCCTACAGCTAAAACTTGAAAAGTTTCAGGCGTTATGTACATTTTTTTTTTTTTTTTTGAAATTGCTCATTTTTTCAGAGTTTTTGGAAAATAGTATGAAACTATAATTTTTCAAGTACAAAATAGTGAAAACCGTTTCAAAATCCATCCATTATTTCAAAAGTTACAGCCCGATGACCACTTTTTCATGTTTTCGTTCCACTGTGCGGCGTTAAGCAGAATTTTTGTCGACGTCGAATATATCTGAAGTAAGTTGGTCTCTAATACGCATACCAAAGTAAGTTTTTCGATTTTTTTAATGCCAATGCCGCTTATGTTTTCTATTGTATCTTTATATTTGCTTGAATTCTATAATATAATAATACTGTACTGTACTGTAAAATTATAAAGTTTTGTGAGTTTTCTATTCTTTAAGGTAAAAGTTTAAAACAATTATTTTAATAATTAAAAAAATGTAATATTAAAATAAATGCATTTATTCCTTCAAAATTTAAAGCGAGTTACAAGAAATTTTGTCCTTTATTAAAGTTACAAGAAGTTGAAGAAATTAATTGCTCAAAATTTGAATATTAATATTTAACAAGTTGCCAATCGCGACAATGGATTTATATGTATTTTAAAATATTAACATTTTTAAATTAAAAATTTAAAATACTCAAAAAATTGTAAAGTTTTATTAATATGATAATATTCTTATAATAATCAGTCTTTTAATTTTATCTAAAAATACCGCAGCTACCACAAAAGAAACCAGTCTAACTTCTTTCAACTAACTTCACTTTTTAATTTAAACTCAATAAAAACCGGACCAGCACAAGACATAAGCTTACTTTAATGACTTATCAGATTTGAGAGATAGGTTTATTTAGTTTCTTTTACCAATGAATCATTTCCTGGGAGATGAAAAGATTTCAAACAAGCAAAACTACATTCACTTGCCTCAAGGTAATGCGGAGCAAAAAAGAAATTAACCATTTACTTATTTCGAATAGGAGTTATTAGCAGCACATCTTTAAGTCATTATGTATAGCCCAAGAAACTGAACTTAAGTCGTCTATTCATTGATTTCTTTACAATTGTACAATGCCTTTGTTTTGAAATATTAGACAAACACAACTTAAGGTTGTTACGCCCACTTAATTTCAAACTATCATTAGATTACTGGCAATGACATTGACATACTTTTTACAACGCAAACGCACAAACGCAAGTTCTATATCATTCATGGACCAGTGGCCTACTTAGGCTCGTCGTATTACATCTTCGTTTAGTCTTTTTTTTTTTTTCTTCATTTATATTTTCTTTTGATCGAGTCTTTGAAGTATAATACCTGCAAGCTACCTGTTTGATCAAAAATTATTTTTTATCAGGGAGCTACATTTACAAAAACGCTTGTGGAGCACGGTGTAAGGCAACACAACTTAAAGGGCGTTTTATGAATTAAAATTAGATTATAATTTCATTACAAAATATTAGGTTAGCTTTTTCAAACACAATAGTTTTATTTCGTTTAATACTAAAGCTTATAGAGAATGTTTTGTTCGACGGGACATCAGAAATTATCCAACTTGGTTAACGCCCTGCTTGACTACACATTAGATCGGGCCTATGCGTAATCTGATATGAATCCCTCTCTGGGCGGATGTGTACGCCTATACGTGTAGCTAATGAGTAAAGAAAATATGACTTAACGTTCAAATGATCGTCGCTAATAAATCAGTGTTGAATATCAGTTGTTATTTAATGATGGCTTCATCATCGTTCAATGTTAAGCCCTTATGACCATGTTTTTTCTTCAGAGTTATTGTGGAATAAGTTGTTGTCTTAAAGATTTTTTACTAACAATATTAAGTAGATTTTCTAAATTTAATGAAAAAGTTGAATTAAAAACCCAAAGGTCCTATTGAAATTGCCTAGTAACTTTTTTTTAACAAAAGATACCTATGATTATTACTTAAATTTTATTCTCTCAAAATCAGTTTTCGAAAACATATGAATTTTCCTAGGGTTATATGACATGTTAAAATCATTTTAGAACAAATAAACTTTCAGAAGTATTTATTACACTAGTTTACATAAAAAAAAGTACATATACCTCCAAAAATCAAGTATTTTCTAGACTAATTTTGACTTCTGAACAAGAAAATGGCACTCATTTATTTTTCTAAAGAAGCGTTTTCGAGATATGAGCAAAAAACCTGTTTTTTGCCCCTTTTCCATGTATAAGCCTAATTCTCAATAACGGTCGAATTAATTAACATATAGCTACTTAGGGTTTTGAATATATATTTTGTTTGTCTTTCCAAAAGTATACGACTTGTGTAAATCGGCCCAATAATCATCAAGAAAAAGCCGTTCAAAGTTTCAAAAAACACAATTTTTCGCCGTTTTAAGAAAATCGCTTGTTTTAAGTCATTCCGTAAGGATAGACAAAAAAATATTTAAAATACTTTTAAGATCTCAGGAAGATATTGTTTTTACAAAGCTAAAACGCACAAGATCAATGAAATCAAATAATAAATGTGGAAATTATGAAACAATACGTGAAGGCAGAGCATTTCAGTTTTTTTTTTTTCCTTTTTTAATAATTTTTATTGAAAATATGACGTATTGCTTACACTTCTTCTCCTATGTGGCGTTAAATCTTCGCAGAGCTGCATCCAGCAGTAGTCACGTACTGGCCTTCAGGGTGACTACACAAAATACTGCTGTTTTCTGTGTTTTTGGTATGACAGAGCAGATGAAAAACATTTCATCCAACGAAATTAGCCACTTCGTGAACATCATGTAGTAGGAAAGAGCAACGTTGCTGAAAAAGCACTCGTTGAAAAACAAAATGTGATACTTCCACCATTGCAAATAAAACTCGGCATTATGAAAAATTTTGTAAAAGCCTTACAGCCAGTTTCACAGTGGAAGTTTAAACCCCACTTTTGGTTTAAACTTCAGTTCAACAATAAATTTGGTTTCATAGTCCTTGAACAGAGTTCATTCTGTAGTTTGAGTTAAACAATACTATTCTGCCGTTTAAACCTCAGGTTGACAGCCCCTTCAAACATTTGAAAATAGAATTTCTTTTCATTTTGAAATTTGTTTTTCTGTCACAGGTCACAACTGAAAAAAAAAAAAAAACTTCCCTTGATTGTTTTTTCTTTGATTCAGAGAAAACAATTTACTTAAACCACGTTCAACGAAATGAAGTTCAGATAAGACTGTGAAACCGGACGAGTTGAAAATTTCAAATTTAAATTCCAGTTCAGGTTCAGCAGAACTTAAGTTTAAACTCTCACTATGAAACTGAGGGTTTGCAAAAGATCCCGAAAACAAAGGATTGACATACATATACAGGGTGATTGGCATAAGGTGTGACAAAAAGCTAGGGCGTGTAGGTTGGACTTAGACAAGAAAAAAATCGTATGGGAGGGGGGGTCTATTTCCCCCCGTTTAGGCGGGAGGGGCAATTTAAGAAAAAAATCACTTAAAACAGAAAAAAAATTATTAAAAAATAACGGTGATACCTACAGAGTAATGCTATAGCATTTTGAAAAGCCAGAAATACATTCTTTAATCTTGTTTTTAAATAAAGTTGTTCGAGTGAATAGTTTTTGAAAAATTAATTTTCAAAATCAAAATTTTGAAAAAAAAATGAAAAATTTTTTTTTTAAACAAATTTTTTTCAAAATTTTACGTAATTAAGTATTTTTTTTTTATTTAATATTCAATGCTCATATTAATTTTTGATCAAACACAAAAAACCGGATGTCAAAAGGTTTTGTAGTTTTTGAGAAAATCAAAAATAAAAAAAACTACTTTTGTTCTAAGAAAAGCCCTTTATTTTAGTTTTTATACGTTTTGGATTCTTAGGTGAATTTACGATTGAAAGGATTTACTTTCTTTTTACTATTTTTTTAATTATCGGTCTTATAAGCATACAATAATGTGACAAAGTACTGGATTAACCATATTTCACACATTTTTTTCATTTAGAACACCTGCCTGAGAGCATTGGATTAATATTGACCTGCGAATGTTTTTTAAGTAATGCAACGTTACACGCCCTTGAAATCAATTAAAATAAGAAATACATGCATATTTAGATAAAATACATAATTATTGTTTATTTAAATTTTTAACAATTTTTTAACTAAAGCTTATTACAAAAAATTATTTGAAAAACATTCGCAGGTTAATATTAATCCAATGCTCTCACGCAGGTGTTCTCAATGAAAAAATGTGTTAATCCAGTACTTTGTCACTTTCTTGTATGCTTATAAGACTGATAATAAAAAAATTAAAAAAAAAAGTTAATCCTTTCTTTCGTAAATGCACCTACGCCAAGCCGACCCCACCATAATAAAAAAGTGGCAGGTCAATTTTAAACCAATGCTCTCACGCAGGTGTTCTCAATGAAAAAATGTGTGAAATATGGTTAATCCAGTACTTTGTCACATTATTGTATGTTTATAAGACGATAATTAAAAAAATAGTAAAAAGAAAGTTAATCCTTTCAATCGTAAATTCACCTAAGAATCCAAAAACGTATAAAAACTAAAATAAAGGGCTTTTCTTAGAACAAAAGTAGTTTTTTTTATTTTTGATTTTCTCAAAAACTACAAAACCTTTTGACATCCGGTTTTTTGTGTTTGATCAAAAATTAATATGAGCATTGAATATTAAATAAAAAAAAAATACTTAATTACGTAAAATTTTGAAAAAAATTTGTTTAAAAAAAAAATTTTTCATTTTTTTTTCAAAATTTTGATTTTGAAAATTAATTTTTCAAAAACTATTCACTCGAACAACTTTATTTAAAAACAAGATTAAAGAATGTATTTCTGGCTTTTCAAAATGCTATAGCATTACTCTGTAGGTATCACCGTTATTTTTTAATAATTTTTTTTCTGTTTTAAGTGATTTTTTTCTTAAATTGCCCCTCCCGCCTAAACGGGGGGAAATAGACCCCCCCCTCCCATACGATTTTTTTCTTGTCTAAGTCCAACCTACACGCCCTAGCTTTTTGTCACACCTTATGCCAATCACCCTGTATATGAAAACAAAGTTTCCCAAGATGGCAACCGAAAAAATTGCTTTCTGGCGCAGCAGCTCAGCGTGCAGTACTATCTAGGTAGTCAAAACTTTAAATACAGGGTGTGTTTTATGTTCCAAGTCGATTTTATTTGGCTGCCATTTTTGTGTGAAGCGGTCGATAACAATTTACCATGGAGAATCCTAACGCAGCGACAAAGTGTTAAAATTATAAAAACAATGGCGCAAAATTTTAAACAGCCTATTATTGATACTACTTAACAATATGCTAACTTTTTAGTAGTTTACTAACTCATTCTTAATTTTAAACATTTTCTAACTAGTATCGTACTAAAAGAATTTTCTTAATACATTGCTTCGGAACACACCTAAAACAATGACATTTCGTGTAAAAAAGTAAGTACACGAACCTTTTTTGATGTTTGCAAATGTCAAAGAGTCATATGAAGCAAGCACGATACTAAAAAAATAAAGTAGGTATTCGATGATTTTAACTTTAATAAAAGGGTAGAGAAAGTATGATGCTATATTCGATTAAAATTTGCAAATTCGTTGTTTTAACCTAGTATCATACTAAAACATCGTACTAATTCAATTAAAATTTTGCGCCAATGTATTTAGTTAATTGTTTAATTGTAAAATCGCTAAGAAAATTACTTGACTCTTTTGATGTAACTAATGTCCCGAGTAAGTATAGTTTTTTATTTCGAAGATTTACATACACTGGGGGATTAAGTAAATAATGGGCGGCAAGCAAGCCAACTAACGCCAGAAAAGATTTATGTAGTGAAGCAGTGTTGCTGAATGTCCGGGTACCTCTCATCGACGGTGGCGTGCAAAAGAATTGGGAATGTCTCCATAACGTTTGCTTAAAATTCTCAAGAAAGATTGGAATTTGAACCCTGGAGATACAAATATCTGAGACAACCACCAACAGTCTCAGAACATCGTGCCACACATCTTTCCTATCCTTCTTTCTCTTCATTAACTTCACGCCCGCGCTATGTTGAAACATTTAAAGGGTAATCATAATCCCTTGAGCGCGGGTAGATTATAAAAAAAAAAAAATATAAAATTCAATTGATACAACAGTTGTAAGAAATTGAGCATCAACGTCGGCCAGAATGGAGTGCTTGAGTTTTACAACTCCCTAGAGATGGCCGCAATTTTTGGCAAAAAATCATTATTAGGGACGAAGCACATTTGGATGGCTTTGTTAATAAAGAGAATAGCTCTTTTGAGGCACTGAAAACCCTCGATTGATACACAAAAAACCACTACACCCTCGTAGAGTAACTGTATGAATGGTGCGCCATCTGTACCGGTGGTGTCATTGGGCCATATTTACTTTGGGATGCCAAAGACAATGTTTTTACAGTTACTTGTGACCGATATAGGGGCATGTTGAAAAACTTTCCTGTTCCCGAATTGGAATTTGAACAGAACCAGTGGTTCCAACAAGGCAGAGCCACATTACACACAGCTTTTTTTTTTAATTTCGCGCGCATACTAAAGGTTTTTTGACTACCCTTAATATAATGAACACAGTACGAGCATTTTAAGAAGGTTGAAGACTTAAAAGGAGATACCGATGCACATTGATCTTGACTGAGTGAATATCTTAATGGGAAGGAAATATAGGGCCGGGTAAAGCATTCCACATTCGTGTAGTGCGAATCTTGCAAGAGATATTTCAAAAAGTGGTAATATCTACTGGCCCCTACGTTCCCCTGATTTATTCTGATAAAGGTAATTTAAGGAAAAGATGTATGTACAAGGTACAACCTCTATGCTTAAGGACAAGATTAGAAACTAATCTGTAGCAATTACAACAAAAGCCTGCGAAATTGTTATGTTAAATGTGCTTAAACGAGCTTGCTTTTGCGCAACGGCCAAAAGCGCCTACTTGATCGATATCATATAATGTAAAAGACCATATAATCAATCAATAAAATATAAATTATAAAATTGTATTTCATTTAAAAGTTATTGAAAAAACAAAACATCGACCTAAAACATAAAACATAATAAATCAGGCCCGCAGTACAGTAAACAGAAATTGGCTTCATTGTTGTTTTCCAATGGCAATTCGAGGCGCAAAACTCTGAATACCCCTGGTCAACTCTATCTACCCCCTTTTGCGCCTGAATCACAGCGCCAGGACCCTCTATTCAATATTACATTATAAAAATCATTCAAAAGTTTTGAATAAATGGACATATAAGTGAAACTTATTATAGGCTACGACCAAAAGACTAGCATAAAACCATAAATAACTCATTTTGCCCAAAAAGTGGAGTCATCCCATTTTCAAAATAACCAGTTCAATTAATAAAGGCGATGTAGTAGCGGTTTATGCTCAAGACCTGGATTAAATGCAGAATTTCATTAATCAAACATAAGTTCTGCTAAGTGACGTAAATTAATTGCAATTAAGCTGAAGAAGGTGGGTTTTTACGTTTTAATAATGCTGTAAAGGTTTTCTTAATTAACCTTTGTATTCACCGAATCAACCCACCTACATTTTAGCATTCTTTTGTTACTTGTAACTTGGAGAAAAATAACTTTTCTTTCGACTTAGAATTGCATGGCAAAACCCTAAAATGAATTGATCATTATCTAGACGTCAAACACAAGACTATAATTGCGGTGTGTATGCCTTTTGAATAAAAACAATACCAAAATGTATTACACGACACTTTATATCAAAAGCATTCCCATTCAATCGGATTTCATAGCAAAACAAAATATATGCTACAAGAGTATAGCCCATCAAATGAACCAAATAGTCATTCATTAAATTTGACAGACATGCCATCAAAGACCTTCTGAATAAAAAAAGAATCTGCATTTTCGTGTGCCTCAAGATTTTATTTATGACACAGTTCTGTAGTATTATTTTGCTGCATGAGTCGCCTTGCCTTTTTGAAAGGAGAAACCTTTATAGCCTAGAAGAGAACGTTAAATTTTTAGTAGTGATTTTAAACCGACTTGATTTCGTTACAAATATAAAAGAATAAAAGCGGCGGTTTTCTACAGCTTCTGCAATTCTAAGACAAGAGCGCTGCAATTGTAAAAACACAGGCAGTCAGTCAGTTTAGTTTGCGAATAAAGCGTGAATATTAATTGACTCAAGACTGAAATGAATGAAGTGTTAATCGAATGCACCCAAAAGTTCAATGAAAATGCCTTCGAGAATGAATAATAACAGAATGTCATTGAATGACAATAATTTTTATAATGCGTTTAAAAATAAGCAGATGGCTTTATTATTTAGACATTGGGTCTTGTGAATAAAAAAAAAAGTTAAAGCTTTTCTTGGAGGAAGCTAAAGCCAACTAGTCATAGCTTTTACTAGCAGCTAAAGCTAGAGAGTTCTAGCTTAAGCTTTGTTTATGTGAATAAAAAAATGATAACGCTAAATAGCTTATGCTAGAAAATTTTAGGTTAAGCTTTTTAATATAAGCTGTTCGTTTTTTATTCACACATTTCGACTAGGTAGCTTTAGCTAAAACTGTACATGTATGACCGAAAGGAAGGTTGATATCTGTTCTTAGGGCAAGTATTGGTTACGGGTAAAAAATGTTTTAATCATATCGTTTGTCAGTCTCTGCGTCTATACGTTCACTATTTTTAACTATTC
Organism: Chrysotoxum bicinctum; assembly: GCA_911387755.1. Taxonomy (NCBI): domain Eukaryota; kingdom Metazoa; phylum Arthropoda; class Insecta; order Diptera; family Syrphidae; genus Chrysotoxum; species Chrysotoxum bicinctum. The sequence goes on from OU426987.1 coordinate 180,904,934, forward strand.
CCTTATATTTAATTAACAGCTCGCACAAGTTTTTAGTATCTGCTTTATAGAATACTGAAAATAACACCTAGTCAAAGCTTTCTAAACAGGTCGAAAAAATCTTGAAATTTGTGTAGTTTTAACTAATATTATAGTTAAGGCTATTTTTATTCACACAAATTGAAGCTAAGGCTTGAAAAACAAGCTAAAACTAAATGAATTTAGCGTAGGCTATTTAAAATAGCTATTACTAGAGAATACCAAGTTTTAGCTTAAGCTTTTTTTTATTCACAAGGCCCAATGGCTAAGTGGGCAACTAGCTGCAAGAGTGTTCTAAGGAGGATATCTTAAAAACACGAATTTAGATTTACCATAAGTTACTCGTAAGTTAAACAAAACTTAAATTTTGATGTAATGGTTAGTGCGGTGGACTATCATGCAGAAAGTCTTGGGGGTCGATCTCAGCCGCTGCGAATAAGTTTTTCAGGGGTGTACTACATCTTGCGAGGAGGAATTCCCAAATCCTCCAAGAGTATCTCTTGTCATAAAAAGTGCTGCTCTTTAACTTTTCGGAATCGGTAGAAAATCTCGAAACACGCACACAGAAATGATTGAGAATTGTAAGTCACTAGGTTTAGGCTCTCTATGAACCGTCATGGCCTAATTTATTTTTAAATTTTGACGAAAAAAAACTATTGTTAATCTTAGTTGTTTTATTGATTTTTAATATTTTTTATTGGAGTTCTTCAAAGAATCTAAAAAAAATGTATCCAATGTCTGCAACGCTACCACCCACACTATAAGGATACTATTAAATCTACGGTTTGCAAATATATTCGAAAGTAATGAATGAGTACACATACCTACACTACACATTCACTGTCATTTCAGAGGGTCTATTTTTTTATATCCTTGCATGCAACTTTGAGAGGAAATAAACCAGCATTTGTATATGTACCTACTATGTATGTCTGTATGTTTATATATTAATATAAATATACAATTCCACCTTCTTCAAAGCCCAAAGAAGTCAACAATGACCCATATAAAGGAAATATACAATTCTTTAATCTTGCAACCGATCGCAATATTTTTTTTATTTTTAGTACATATATTCTAGGTAAAACGTTAGTCCACCATGTCAATGTAAAGGGTGTTCTTTTTCGGTTGTTAGAATTCCCGGGCAGAGATAATTCTCTGTTTTATTAATATTTATTTTGTTATTTGGTCTTGGACTCGCGGTTGCTAACGACATTTAAAAGCTTAACTTAAACTATAAATGTTCAAATATTTAAGCGAAAAAATGAGAAGGACAAGTGAGTGATTTGGGGAAGTAACATTCAACCGACTTTTTAGCTATTAAGGCGTTCGAGTTCCAAATTCAATCAGGTTAATAGAAACAAAAAAAACACCCATTTCTCATACTTGTACTAGTAGTCGATACTATCTTATGCCAATGCAGGTGAGATGTAGCGCAAGACACTGTGACATATTTATTTCATTGGGCATAGTCGCTTCTGGTTTTTGTGCTTTTCAAGCATGTAATATCGGGCAGGGAAAAACAGTGAAAGTAGTGCATCGGGGCATGCTGCCATGTCAATGGAGAGGAAAACTTACTTCAACAAATTGTCTGAGAACCAACCTGGTATTCATTATTTATAATTGCTCTTAGCATAGTTCTTTTAAGAAATCAGTTTTAATTAAAAATTTGGTTTAGTGCTGATTCTATTTTAAAAATGTTTACAACAAAGTAGGCAATAATAGGGTTTTATTTTTTTTTTCTTAGATACAATTAAGGCTATAATTGAAAATTGGATTTCATATATTTTACATCTAAACATTTAGGGATATTAATATACATATATCTATCTAAGTATGTATTTATGTATGGAAGAGAGAAGATTAACATGGTTGGATGTTAAAAACTAAAATTATTATACAATAAAATATATGCTCTTCGTCATATTTCGGTTAAAAATCAATCAATGAAAAGATATCAAATTAACTTATTTTGAAATTGTACTAAGTAAATTTTTACTTGGCCATATTATATTAGACACACTATGGATTCATCTGAAATATAGTTTATACGCATTTATTTTTTACTGATTAATTTAAATCGACCTCTGTACGTGGTAAAAGGCATAATAAAACAGGACCAGTATAAAGATGTCGTAAGGAATCGGTTGTTGACCCAGATCAGATTTCCGAATGGTGAACCTTTTGTTTTTATGCAAGATGTAGCTCCCTGTCATACAGCCCGGTCTGTAAAAAATTATTTTCAAGAAGCTAATATCCCCTTGTTGGCTCGATCACAGCTCTTGAAAAAAATAATTCATGTGTGGAATCATCATCGTCCACAAATGAAGCAGACAGCTCAGTCTTGTATTGAGCCATTGACAGCATGCGGCGCTGAACTGAAGCTCGCATAGCGGCAGGAGGAGGCTTAACTTAATATTGTAATTTTGAAATTTTCTGCTTTGTTCAAATATGGTGTTTTATAATTTTCAAAAACAGTACAATGGATTTTGATCTATTTTTTTAATCCTAAGTTTGAATAGTATTTTGTCGTAAGATTTTCAATACATTTTTTGGGATTTAAAAAAAATCAATTTTTTTTTAGTAAATTCAATACTTTGAAAACCACATTCTCGGTTTTGTTTAAACCTGACAATTAACAGTTTTTTAATACTATCTACAAGATCTAGGAAAATATTTTTAATTTTATCTTAAAATAAGAGTATATACCCTCAATACAAATGTTAAAAATGGTTTTCGAAAGTCGCATTTTTCTTGAAATGTTTCGAATATTAAAACGACTTTTTCATGAACAGCACGAACGCTTGTAAACATGATTTTTTACCGACACAACGAAGCATTTACAATTTCCAAAAAAAACGACAACTTATTGTGCAATTTCTACCCGGGGGATTATTGGTTTTTAATATTCAACCACGGAAAGACAGTCACTACTTACGTGTATTGCCGAATGATTGACGAGTTTTTGGTGCCGCAACTGCACCTGAGTTCAACAACAGAACACATTTTCAGCAAGATGGAACCACACAAGGTAGAATTTCAATGAAAAAACGGAGTGTTATTGTTACCATTAAATTAATCAGCAAGTGCGGATAGCGGACCTTAGACCGTGGGTCTTTGAATTTATGGGGAAACCTTGGATTGAGGGTTAACAGCTAAAATCTCGAAACAATTCAGACTCTATACGAAAATATGAACTTCTTGTCAGTGATAAAACGCTTTGGTCTCGCTTGATCATAACTTTAAGAGTCCGATTTTAAGTCTTCTAAAAGGAATGGACTTCATTTAGATGATATTTTTTTTTAACATAAGACCCGCATTGTCAAACTCCAATTTTTTTTTTTTTTTTTTTCAAATAAAATATGAAAATAACGCTTTTTTGTTTAAAATAAAATTCCTGCTGTTTATTATCATCAAGAAAGGACACCTAACACTAACGTCTTGGACGGCATCACCAATCAGATATAACCTTGAACTACTAAGGCACTCCTAAAACTAACAAGCATTGAAATAAAAAAACAATAACCATAATGACAATCGCCGTTTCTTTGGGCTAAGAAATCAATTGATAAGCAAAGCGCTTTCCTCAACAACTAATGTTTTTCTTCATATGACATTAATCATTCAGATCTTGCTGTGATAACCTTGTAAAAGCTGAATGAGCCAGAAGTGCAAAAGTTTAACGATTCAGGTATCTGGTTCTTGTACAGTGGACACCAAATTTTCGGACCGTAAAATCTTTGAGTATAATCCACTGGGCTTTTCTTTTATAGTTCAGAAAAGATCTCTGAACAGAATATGTTTTGAAGATCCTCTGAACCAAGCATATTTCTGAGCGCTCTGAGTTGTTTTTGAAAAACACCTGAACCCTTAGGTGTCACTATTTTTACTTGCGACCTATAGGTACTATAAGGCAAGGCTGAGCCGATTTTCTTTAAATTTGGTAGATAGCATTTTTAAAATTTCCCCCATACTTTTTTTTTTTAAACCAAAAATAACGATACCTCAAACGAATTTTTTTTCGAAAGTTTATAAATAACGGGTGATTTTTTTGAGGTTAGGATTTTCATGCATTAGTATTTGACAGATCACGCGGGATTTCAGACATGGTGTCAAAGAGAAAGATGCTCAGTATGCTTTGACATTTCATCATGAATAGACTTACTAACGAGCAACGCTTGCAAATCATTGAATTTTATTACCAAAATCAGTGTTCGGTTCGAAATGTGTTTCGCGCTTTACGTCCGATTTATGGTCTACATAATCGACCAAGTGAGCAAACAATTAATGCGATTGTGACCAAGTTTCGCACTCAGTTTACTTTATTGGACATTAAACCAACCACACGAATGCGTACAGTGCGTACAGAAGAGAATATTGCGTCTGTTTCTGAGAGTGTTGCTGAAGACCGTGAAATGTCGATTCGTCGCCGTTCGCAGCAATTGGGTTTGTGTTATTCGACCACATGGAAGATTTTACGCAAAGATCTTGGTGTAAAACCGTATAAAATACAGCTCGTGCAAGAACTGAAGCCGAACGATCTGCCACAACGTCGAATTTTCAGTGAATGGGCCCTAGAAAAGTTGGCAGAAAATCCGCTTTTTTATCGACAAATTTTGTTCAGCGATGAGGCTCATTTCTGGTTGAATGGCTACGTAAATAAGCAAAATTGCCGCATTTGGAGTGAAGAGCAACCAGAAGCCGTTTAAGAACTGCCCATGCATCCCGAAAAATGCACTGTTTGGTGTGGTTTGTACGCTGGTGGAATCATTGGACCGTATTTTTTCAAAGATGCTGTTGGACGCAACGTTACGGTGAATGGCGATCGCTATCGTTCAATGCTAACAAGCTTTTTGTTGCCAAAAATGGAAGAACTGAACTTGGTTGACATGTGGTTTCAACAAGATGGCGCTACATGCCACACAGCTCGCGATTCTATGGCCATTTTGAGGGAAAACTTCGGAGAACAATTCATCTCAAGGAATGGACCGGTAAGTTGGCCACCAAGATCATGCGATTTGACGCCTTTAGACTATTTTTTGTGGGGCTACGTCAAGTCTAAAGTCTACACAAATAAGCCAGCAACTATTCCAGCTTTGGAAGACAACATTTCCGAAGAAATTCGGGCTATTCCGGCCGAAATGCTCGAAAAAGTTACCCAAAATTGGACTTTCCGAATGGACCACCTAAGACGCAGCCGCGGTCAACATTTAAATGAAATTATCTTCAAAAAGTAAATGTCATGGACCAATCTAACGTTTCAAATAAAGAATCGATGAGATTTTGCAAATTTTATGCGTTTTTTTTTTAAAAAAAGTTCTCAAGCTCTTAAAAAATCACCCTTTACATATTCTTTTTTCAAAAAAACTGTTCCACAAATTTAGCTAGCTAAATTTTTTCTGAAAAATGGTTATTAATGGTGCTTCCCTGGCGCTTTAGTTCAGCCGCCATCCCTGGAGATAAAATATCTGAGACAACAACCTTCAGTCTCAGAACATCGTGCCACACCTCTTTCCTATCCTTCATTCTCTTCCTTAACTTCACGCCCGCGCTGTGTTCAAACAATTAAAGGGTAATCATAATCCCTTGAGCGCGTGTAGATTATAAAAAAAAACAAAAACTATTTTTTAATCATTTTTTTTTTGTATTTTAAAGTTCCCCAAAAGTTTGAATAATAATGTGTATTCAAATTTTCAAAAAAAAAATCAAATTCAAAATTTTTTTTTCAAAACTCAATATTATGGAAACAATGATGACAATAGAGTTTTTTAATACTATCTACAAGATGTTAGAAAAATGATTTTATTTTATCTAAAAATAACGTTACCCACCATATGTACATACAAATGTTAAAAAATGGGTTTCGAAACTCTTAATTTTCTCGAAAAAGGCACTTAGAATTTTGATAAAATTTTGTTTCTTTCGATTAATTTTTACGATCTATAATTCAATAAAAAAAATTTGTACTAGCCATTTTTTAGAATTTTGAATTTCTCATTATCGGCATAAAGGATTTCAACGAATTTTTTTTATACAGAAGCTTCTTAAAAGTTTGAAAAACATTTTATTTTCAAAACTTAAAAAAAAAATACTTTTTGAATTGAAAAAAAATCAATTTTTGTTTGTTGAAAATTCGATATCTCAACAAACGGATCAATATTTTGTTTTTGAAATTTAATTTGTATTCGTACAATAAGTTAGCGAAACAAATTTTTTTTCTTAAAATAATTTAAAAAAAATATTTTTTTTAGGAAACTGCTACAACGATTTGTAAATTTGTGTCTTGGCATACATTAATATTTGCTAAGGAAATCACATGGCATTCTGTTTTTATCTCTTACCACTAAAAGAGTTTAAAGGCAAGTTCGTGCAACTCAGTTGTGCATTTTATTATTAACGATTCAATGATTATTTTTAACGACAAAAATAAAATAGTAATATATTCCTTAAACAAAAAAAAAATAAAGCAAACGAAAATCAATTTTAAAATCAAATTAAGTATTTTAAGAAACCAAATATTTTATTTTATCGCACCTGAAAAATGCCTAAATCATACGAAGTTAAGAGTAAATCTGTTAAGGTTGTAGCTGACTATCAATTAAGCCATACAGGCAGACCGAATTGAGATCAGATTTATTTTATCTGCTTCATCATCATTATGTCAAATTTGATTAAATTTTCGAATTTGATTGTATGTTTTACAAATACATGACAACCAGGGTTGCACAAGCTAAAGTCACTTTTTAGCTTAAGCTTGGCTTTAATTCAGAAGATAGTGGGTGACTTACGAATTAAAAAAATTTAATTCATGTGTAGTCAAAACATGCTTATACATTTCCATTTTACCAACTAGCTTATGAATTAAATTTTTAATTAAGTTAGTAGCTTGTGAATTATTTTTTTTTTAATTCATAAGTCACTAACTTGCTTATGACTTAATTTTTTTTTAATTCATAAGTCACTTATAGGTAGTGAAATAATTTTTTTTTAAATTCATAAGTCACTTATAGGTAGTGAATTAATTTTTTTTAATTCATAAGTCACTTATAAGTAGTGAATTAATTTTTTTTTTAATTCATAAGTCACTTAGTAGCTTATGAATTAAAATTTTTTTAAATCATAAGTCACTAACTAACTTATGAATTAAATTTTTTTAATTCACAAATCATCTACAGACTTATGACTTATGTTTTTTTTAATTCAAAAATTCGCAACCCTGATGACAACAACCATCACAAGTAAAAGTTCTTGAAAATTATAACTTCCAAAACACTAAAAAATAGCAAGAAAAATATGTGAGGTTAAGTGATTTATAAATATTATCGTCTACCTGGTGCTAGTTTATCAATTTTTAAGAAGATGCTAGAATGTTTAAAGCATTAATTTTATTAGCACTCATCAAGTGATTAGGTTATTCAATGACAAAATAAATAAGAAAAACTGACCATGATTTATTTATTCGCCATTGGTGTTAACTGATAGTTTAAATAAAATATGACTTTGGCAAACACAACTTGGCAAAAATAGAAATATTTTTTAATTAAATAGTTTATATGTTTTAAAATAACTCGTATTGCTTACTTATGATCTGTACATCAGTTTTATTTTATTTTGTTTACAAATTATGTAAATATGTAATCTAATCAAGACATTATCAGAAGATTGCGCAATCTTAGATTATTTCTTTTTATTTTTTTATTGAAATTGTCTTTAAGTTAATTTACAGATTTCATCCCAGAAAGGTTTTTGCTGTCGTTTACCGCCTTGATCCAAAAATCTTGTAATAAAACAAAAAAATCTGTCCTTAATCTAGAGAGTAAATGAGGGTATTATGCAAAAGAGAAAAATTGCAAAATTAAATTCTAAAGTTTGTTCAAATTAGTAAATATTTTAACAATAGCTAGTATGTGTAAACATCACCTTTTAATACGTTTTAACAATTCTAGAACTGCTGGTACTCGTCTTAGGAATGCACGAATTTTATTAGCACTAATGAAGTCACTACGTGTGACAAAGTTATGCAATGTCTGAAAATATGTACAGCACAAACTGAATAACTTAACAAAGATTAATTTATTCGATAAGCGATAATTTATAGAAAATATGACAGCGAAGAATACACTGTCAATAAATAAAGCGAACGATGCACAGCAAGTAACACGTACCTAATTTTTTTATAAATACAAACGAGTATACTCGTAAGTGAAAGCGTAAATTTGTATTAAAATTTTTCATTATTCTGGATTAGTTTTAATATACTTTTTAAAATTCGAAATAAAAAATATTTTTGACAATATTTGAGATGAAATCAATTTTCATCATCTGAATTCATAAAAATGATGTTTATGGACAAATTAATTAAAAAATCTTTCCAGCGAAATCGTTTTTTTTTTTAAATGTTTCTTTGAAGTTGAAATTTTTTATATATTAGAATTCATTATATCGAAATCCTATTATTATTTTTTTTATTAAAATTCTGGAAAATTATATTTCGAAATATGGTAATTTTTACTGAACTTGCAAGAAAATAATGTTTGAAATTAAGTTAAACAAATGGGACTCATCTATGCAGTTAAAGAATAGCTTTTGAACGAAAATGTTACGAGGGAAATAGATTAGTAGCCCAGTCAAATAAGCCAGAAAAAGGGGCAAACCTTGGAATGGAAGCGAATAAGCTGAAAATTTGCATCAACCTTTATTTTGATGTTCTAATGACTGACAAAAAAGTCTCATATCATATCGTGTCCGCGTCACAAATTATTCGAGGTCAAAGGTCAGGTAAATCGTTTTTTTTTTTCAATTATTTCGTTTTCTATGCGAAATGCCGCGTTTTAGGTTATTATGAATTTTGTAGACCATATACTTATCTACAATTTTCATTTCAATAATTTTTTTATAACTCCAACCATTCTCGAGATATAGCACGGAGAGTGGGGAGCGCGCATCCTTAGATATACTGTGAGTCGAGGCAGATGTTCTGTTTATTGTTGAAAATTTAAAACGTAGATACTTAGCATTTTATGCATAATGACTGATTTGTGTTTTATATGTGATAAACCGCTCTCGGAATGAGAAAGAATTTACATTAAAAAAGCTGAGAGATGTCATTACAGGCTATATTCCTGATGATAAAACAATCATTTCAAAATTAAGGGAAAGATATTTAACTGAAGTAATAATAACGACGAAAATAGGATAATTTACTATTACTTGTTTTCGTGATACGCAAGCTAATATTTTATCTAATGCTTGGTATAATAATAAAAAAGGCACTGGGTAGAAGAACGAATGCGTGTAGTAGAAACTACAGCTGCAATTATTAGAGAAGATATTCGATCTTCTATCGTCTAGACTAAATCTTATCCGCCTCCAAGTAAAATGATCTACAATTAACTTGTCGACGCCGCACAGTGGATCGACTCCATACATTTAGACGTGAAAAATTCTAATCTTCTTGGAAAATATCTGTCTCCATCTATATTGTTAATAAATGTAGAAAAGTATTCTATTCTATTCTCTAGTCAATTTTTATGTTTTAGAATAAACCGTTCCAGCCGACTTCCAATTTAAATCAAAATTGGCTGATTTTGAACTGATGATTCTCTTAAGCTTAGCAATATTTTAACAGTTTCTTGGTTCTGATGAATTAAACTAGTTCAAAATATGTTATAAAAGTTTTTTTGTCGGCGTCGATTTGGAATTCGAACACCAAACTTAAAAAAATTCCTTCCTTGGGACGCAGAAATCTTTTCCTAAAAAGTGGGCAAAAAAAGGGCTTTGCAAATCTTTGCAAGGTTTATCACATATATTTCCAGAAAGTAGACGTCCATCGCTATCCAAAACACATAATTTATTTTTAAAGCAACCTTAGGCACATATTTAGATTTTCCAAAAAAATACACGTTAAAAACAATTTTTTTTTGTTCTTTGAATAACAATTCAATTATTCAACAAACAAACTTTAAGACAATTTCAATACTGATTTATTAAAGTAAATACCTTCATGAACATCTGCAATTATTTTTTTTTTTCAATTTCATTTAAAATTGTAATTTTAACAATTATTTTTCTAAAAAACTTAAACGCACCAGATCAAAAAAAGACTTTTCACTTTCATGTTTGGAGGTAATTTATTCCATGCTAAACTGGTTTAAAGAAGAAAAATAGATGTTTTCAGACTAAATAGTTATCCGTTATAGATAAGAAATAGAATTTTTTGTAATTTTAAACATTGACTTTTTCACGTCTAATTGTATGGGGTCGATCCACTGTGCGCCGTTTAGTATAGACTTTACATATACGGATGCGCGCTCCCCACTCTCTGCGCTATATCTCGAGAATGGTTGGAGCTATAAAAAAATGATTGAAATAAAAATTGTAGATAAGTGTATGATCTACAAAATTCATAATAACCTCGAACGCGGTATTTCGCATAGAAAACGAAATAATTGCAAAAAACCGATTTATCTGACCTTTGACCTCGAATAACTTGTGACGCGGACACGATATGATATGAGACTTTTTTGTCAGTCATTAGAACATCAAAATAAAGGTTGATGCAAATTTTCAGCTTATTCGCTTTCATTCCGAGGTTGAAGGCTAATTTGACTGGGGTATAGAGGAATACCAACAATCAAAGGAAACTTGGATTTTTAATGAACTGCCAGTTAAAATTTGCAAACTTAAGATGAAAGCACTGCAGATTTAGAAATTTTATTAGGTTCCACAGAGAACGACGTTTAAATTTCTAACCCCTGATCAATTAATACTTTTTCTTCATATGAATCTACCAATCATGGTGCAAAAATTGAAAGACATGGCAGTTCCTTGGCAAACGGTAAATGTGGTTGCCGTTCACACAGTCGATTTTCAACGTTTGGCGGCCAAATTTGAGACGACCGGTTTGATAATCAATCAGCCAACATTCATACGTTGAAACGCAAGACCAGTCGGTAACATCGCCATGGTACGTGAAAGTGTACACCAGAGGCAGTTGATTCCTCGCCGTGCACAAGAAATTGGCCTTTCAAACTTCAATTTGCCAAATTTTGAGTAGGGACTTAATCCTATACTCGCACAAGATCCAACTGACCAAGAAGCTCAAATTTCATGACCATAGACAATGCCGTTTGTTCGCTAACAGGGTTTTGGAGATGAGGCGCATTTTTGGATTAATAGCTGTGTTACCAAGCAAAATTACCATATCTTATGATATTCACAGGGTGGCAATGAATTCCCAAAAAGTTAACTTTTGGTTGATTTTGGGCTGGACTTTCCGTACTTTTTCGAAAACGCCGTTTGTTAGGCTTTCACCGTCAATGGCGAGCACTAAAGAACGATGTTAACCAATTATTACGTAGACAGTATAAGGTTCGAGCAGAATTGCGCTATGTGCTACACAGCAGACGCCACGATTGACATTCTGCATAGACGATTTGAGGGTAAGGTTATCTCTCGCAGAGGTGACGTGCATTGGGCACACGCGTCATGCGATTTGACCCCGTTTAACTTTTTCTTGTGGAGTTTCCTGCCAATAACCCACAATCGACCGATGCCCTTAGGCTAGCCGCGCACTAGCAACTTTTAGTTGCGAAACTGCTTGGTTCGAGCAACTAAAAAGTTTGTGTTTTGACACAAACTAAACGATTGCCTAAAATAAGTTCGCCATTTTATTGAACATATAATTATCTGCAAATTCACGGACATTTAACCAAACAGTTCATCTGTTTTCTATAAGTAACCAAACAGTTTCGCAAGTAAAAGTTGCTAGTGCGCGGCTAGCCTTAAGGTGAACATAACACACAGGCCATGTTTTCAACAAACACCGAATACTGCACTCCTTCTATGGGCCTCAGTAGGAATTTTTAAGTTATATTTCACATCAGAGAGGTTTAGGAGTATACAATGTGCTGAGAGACTTCTTTCTATGCAGCCATCTTTATTGATTTCTCAAAGATGCAGTTTGGTGTCGGTTGGAGCATTTTCTCGTTAGTCTTTAAATGTCTTTAGGTCTTTTTAGCCTAAATTTTCCAGTGTCTTTCCAGTTGAACTACCTGCAATAAGGGCAGCATGCAAAATACTCAAACTACTCGTACATCCAAATCAAAACCGGAATACGTCCATTTTTATAGGCAGACAGACGTCTGTAAAAGCCATTGATTCTTCAAAGCTATTAATCTTTTAAATAGGTACACAAATGCCGGGATGAGATTTTTATTTTTTCATTTTTATCTAGGTTTTATAAGGAAAGTTGCGAGCTGGCCAGGTGTTGATCAGCCATTCATAGCTCACTTGCGCAAATGAAAAAGTTAAAATTTTTCTCAGAGAATCCAGCAGTTGGTGGTGGAGCAGCTTAACCAACTGCATTGCATCAAGAAAGATGCAGCCCTCCTATAATAAGTTTCAAAAAAATTACCTAATATGAAGAGGCAGACACACGCAAGACATAGCTATAAGGTAGTTGAAACATGCACTGAACAGTGGCCAATAGGGAACATGCATCGAAGCTGGCCATGCCTCATAATACTCCTTTTCGTAGTAGAGCTGTGCCAATCGTTCATTTTGAAAGATCGAATCAATCATTGATTGATTGGTTCAGGGATTTGGTCTTTTCAATCAATCGTTCATTCAATCATTTTTTTCCACCCGTTTCGTTCCGAACGAGATATAGACCGACACGAAATATTTTAAATCATTCATTCAACTAAATTATTTTATTTCCAATCGTTTCGTTCAGACCGAGACCGAAACGATGTGAAAATGAAAGAAAGTTTGGCTTTTTTCTACTTCGTTGCTTCATTCACGCCATCTTCCATTGTGTATAAAATAAGGAATATACATTCTGTTTTTTTATGTCCATTCCTATTTGGTATTGGGAAATGATTGAGAACAAGTTGAATGAACGAAACATAACTTTTTTTCGTTCGTTTCATTCATCGGTTTCAGTGGCAAGAGATTGTCATTAGGGTTGATTGATTTGGTCTACTTTGATTGCAATCAATCAATCTTTTTGGTGAACGGGTCACACAGACCGAATCAATCGCGATTGACACAGCTCTATTTCGTAGTTGTGGCAACCAGCAGGATAAAGACAGTCAGTCTTTTCCTCTGCGAATGTTTTGCTCTGGCCGAAAAAAAGCCCAATTATTCGGAAAGTTATGAGGACGTTTAACAACTATCTAAACTGAAGATCAAAGGCTTGATCTCTTTTCTCAACGCGGCGAAGTGGCTCTGAAACGAACCCTGACTACTTCTCTAAAGAGTTCTACCTGATCTTAAAACCGCGATCTAGCGAATTTCAGGTGGAGGAGAGCCCATGAATACGTCATCATATTTCATTAATGCACACGTCAAATGAGTACGAGCGGTCTTGTATTGTTCGCCACCATTTCTACCTACGTTTAAACCCCGGTTTTAATCCCGGTTTAGTGCAACACTATTCTTTCACTTGTATTTGACTACACGGAACCCTATTTTCAAAATTCGGACTCTCCTCAAGTATGCCACAAAAGACAGAACCAAGCTTATTCGATTTTATTTTTTAGATGAGCTTAACATAAAAGTTCTAAATTTTCTTATTTATTCTAATCACTGAATCCAAACGAAGTCCAACAGAACGTATGGTGTTGTCGGAAACGCATTTTTTCGAACATCAAAACAAAAAAGAACAAAGTCTTTGGTTTGGTATTTAAATGTGAACTGCTAAGCTTAAGAAAAAGGCTTAAGCGATTCGTATACTCGTCAATGCGGAATTCGGTGAGAAATTTGTTGATTTTTATTTCAATTGAGGAACAACAATGCAACAATTTGCCCATCTCATGAACAAATATTTATATTTATTTTCGCAGGATACTAAAACATTATTCTATCCTAACAGAAAACAAAACAAAATCACAATCGATCGTCCTCAATTTTCCCTGAAGGTGATGCAATGGAAAATGTGGGAAAATGTGTAACACAGATCCATAATGAAACGAAAATGTCGGATGTAATGAACTGTAAGTCCCATGATACCTCCAACGAACGTCAATGATGGTCTCTCATTCTCTTTGTATTGTGTGTTGGCCAACCGCAATGTAAACGGGAAGAAAAGAAGCAATTTAAAGTAAACGCTACCATATACTTTACGCAAAATACAAAAAAAAAAATACAGATACAAAATAGGTTTTCGCAACTAACATAGCAGAGTAGAGCAAGAGCAGAGTTGGTTACAGAATAGGACAAACGCACTTAGATAGAACCCAGCATCAGCAGCGTCCTCTGGCCGTAAGAATATTTTGCGATGAATATAAAATTCTTGCAATATGCGCATACTTTCCGTTTAGAAAGGCGATAAAAAAAAGGACATTGTGCTATTCCAAGGTACGTATTGTTTATATCTATGAGAATTTAACCGAGTATAAGGTGTATACAGTATATCGAAAGATATCCACTACGGATATTACGGACATCGATGTTTCGGGACGATATGATTTATGTAATTCAAGCATTTTTTTTTTCTTCACATTCGCATTGACGTGAATATAAATTATCTAAAAGTTCAAAAGTTTATAGGTACTGTATACCTCTACTATGATGTTATGATGCTGCTGGGGAATGTTTATTTTAAAGAAGTGTGGTATTTGGGCTTGTAAGGACATTGAGTTTTGTCACGGAATTTGCTTCCTTTTTTTTTTTGAAGGGCTATAATGACCTTTTATACAAAGTTTATGAACAATTCTATGGTTTCAATTAATGAGGTTTTCGGTGATTTTAAGCATTTTACTTTTATCCTTACAAAAAGAAGGAGGGCAAAAATGTCGTCACCCAAGGATGACAAAAGGGATAATATGAACGATTTTTTAAAAAGATAATTTTACCTTGGCTCATTAACCATGCCTACACAAAAAATCTTTGGCTTAATAATTTAAGGTAGAATGCAGTTTAATGAATAAAAAATAATATTATGCTTACAATCGTTTAAATGTTAAAGAAATTAGTTTCAGTTTTAGTTGAACTCATAGTATTGATATCCTTATCATTTTTGGTTATGATCAAAAATCGTTAGAATAAATAAGTTTGTTTAATTTGTTTCTGCTTCCGTCACCGAATTTAATTAAATTAACAATTAGAATACATTTATCTACGCATGCATTTTTGGATAGGCACATTCTGTTAAGAGCTTATTCTTCGCAAGTCAGTTTTCTGTGTAAAATATTTACGAGGATTATGGAATCCGCAACATTGTACTGTCGGAGAGTACTTAATTTTGTTGCAGTACAAATGGTCCATAGATTCAAAACAGATTGAAATTTTGAATATGGCAAACGTGTGTCTGCCTCCCGCGCGCTGGGTTGAAAGATTATAAATAAATTCACAAGTAGCACAAAATGGTATAATTTCGGTATCACATTTCTTAATTTATGTCTACTTAATTCCATCTTAATATGATCTTTATTAGGTATTGCTTTAAAGAACTTAACTTGGTGTGTTTACTTCTACTTAAAGCATTCTTAAACACTTCTTAAATTGGCATTTCTTAAATCGTTTTTTTTTTTTCTTTAATCCTTCTAAAAACATAAGTTTTTTGTTTTGGTCCTAAATCGGTATTTTTCAGATTCTTTAATACGTATTTAAGTCTTCTTAAACAGTATAATTAAAAAACACGAGTGAGTTAAACGAGTAGCACTTTGAGACAAGATATTTTATATATCACAGTGGCACAATAGGTAGAGCACAAGCACGGCAAGCGAGAGGTCTCGGGTTCGAATCTCAGTGGAGAGCACTATAACTATTAAAATTTAACAATCATCATCATCATCGGCTCGACAACCGGGTTCCGGTCCTGGCCTCTTTCAACAAGTCTCTCCACCTATCCCGGTCTCTAGCCGACGCCATCCAGTTGCGCATCCCAAGGCTTCGGGCGTCTCTCCAGCGCAAGCATGGTCTACCACGCTGTCGTCTACCATAGAATGTACCACAAAGAACTTTCCGAGCAGGTTCCTCTTCGCTCATGCGAGCTAGGTGCCCTGCCCACCGGAGTCTACCGAGCTTAATTTTTGTCACGATATCTGCTTCTAGGTAGATTGCGTACAATTCATGATTGTACCGTCTCCGGAATCGTCCTTCCTCACATATGGGGCCAACAATTCTCCTTAAGACTTTTCTCTCGAACGCAGCTAAGAGGTCGGAGTGCCTTTTGCTAAGCACCCAAGTCTCGGATCCATATGTGAGTACTGGCAGGATCATGGTCCTGTACAGCAGCAGTTTTGAAGTTATGGTGAGATTTCTGGATTTGAAAAGCTTTGACAGACTATAGTAGGCTCTGTTGGATTTGAGAAGCCGCCCGCGTATTTCTTCTTCTATATTGTTATCGGCTGCTACTATTGACCCAAGGTATTTAAAGGATTGCACCACTTCAAATTCGTGCTCCGCTACCTTGATTGTTTGACCAACTGTTCCTCTCGCATTCGACGCCACCATGTACTTTGTTTTACCTTCACTAATGTGCAGCCCCAGATTTTGTGCCGCCTGCTCGATCTGGATAAAGGAATCGTGTACAGCTTGTTCGGTTCTTCCGATGATGTCAATGTCGTCTGCGTAAGCCAGTAACTGGCTGGATCTGTTGACGATGGTCCCTCTTGTTGCCGTGCCAGAGTCACGGATTGCTTACTCCAACGCAAGGTTGAAGAGGAGGCAGGCCAAACCGTCCCCTTGTCGGAGTTCATTAAGGATGTTGATTGGTCTGGATAGCAATCCGGCTATTTTTACTTGGCTTGTTACGTTGGTCATGGTCAACCTACATAGTCGTGTCAATTTATTTGGGATGCCGAATTCTCTCATGGCTTTGTAAAGTTCTACCCTGGCTATGCTATCATAGGCGGCCTTAAAGTCTATAAACAGATGGTATGTTGGGATGTTAAATTCTAGACATTTTTACATCGCCTGCCTAAGGGTAAAGATCTGATCAGTTGTTGATTTGCCTGGAATGAAACCACACTGATATTGTCCGATGACGGTTTTAGCGTATGGGGTTATCCGGTCTTGCAGGATAGAGGAGAGTATCTTATAGGCGGTACTCAACAACGTGATACCTCTATAATTGCTGCACGTTGTGACATCTCCCTTCTTATGTATGGGGCATATTATGCCTTTTCGCCAGTCTTCTGGCATTTCTTCTTGCTCCCATACGTGCACTATAATATCATGAATTGCTGGCCCGCCGTGATGAAATAATTCAGCTGGTATGCCAGCCTATAGCCTTCTCAACCTCTTCTATGCTTGGTGGCGGCAACATAGGGTATTCTTCTTGAAGTAGTGGAGCCTCCACTTCTGCAGTGAGCTGACCATTTAGCAATTCATTAAAGTACACTTCCCATCGCTCCAGTATGCTTTCAGGATCAGTGATCAGATTTCCCTCTCCGTCCTCGCAGTATGTGCAGCGTGGTGTGTACTGCGTCATGTTTCGGATGGATTGGTAGAACTTCCGCGCCTGGTGCGGACCTCGCTCTCGGCTATTTTCTATTTCACAGATTAGGTTCTTCTCCCAGGCTGATTTCTTTTGTCTGTGAAGCCGTTTTTCTGTTCTTCTGAGCTCTTTATATTCCTCTTCGCGTGCCCGCGTTCTATGAGATTGTTGCATTGCTCGGTACGCAACATTCTTACGTTCAGTCGCTAGCTTGCATTCATCATCAAACCAGTCGTTCCGATTTTTACGACCGCTGCCTAAGATGGAGTTGGCAGTACTAATGACAGTATTTTTAAGACGTGTCCACTTTTCATTTACGCCCAGCATACTGGCTCCAGGACTTACTCTCCCTAAGTCAGGTGTTTCTAGGGCGAGTCCTAACGCATTACCAAAGGTGTTACTGTTGTTTTCATTGCGCAGGGCAGCCGTGTTGATTCGAACCTGATCGGCGGATGCAATGCGTCTTCGCAAGGCAATCCGGCCTCGTAAAACCATACCAACAAGATAGTGATCCGAGTCGATATTGGCACCTCGGTACGTTCGTACCGTCATCAAGTTCGAGTAGTGGCGACGGTCTATCAACACGTGGTCTATTTGGTTACGGGTGACTCCATCAGGTGATACCCAGGTGGCTTTGTAGATATTTAACAATAACTATTAAAATTCTTTCATTCCAGCAAAAAAATAACACAAAGAGTCAAATGTAGGGAGGCAAAGAAAAAATGAAGAGAACTCCAAAATAATCAACAATAATAAAAAACCAAACAGTTAATAAAAAAAACTTTATTTTTATTATTGCCGTAGCTCTTTAAGAAGGAGTATAGAAGTATTTAAGAAGATGTAAGGAACTATTTAAGAAGGAGTAATTAAGTATTTGAGAAGAATGATATCCCGATTTAAGAACATTTTAAGACTCAATTTATTCTTCTTATTTCCTTCTATCGGACCGCCCACTTGCGCCTTTACTCTACTTAATATGAACTTAAATCCGTCTTATAGAAGATGTCAGATACTGATTTAGAATTCTTAGAGACTTCGTTAAGTAATTCTGTGCTACTTGTGTTGTATAATAGATGACACCGAAGTCGTAGCAGAGTCAATTTGCAAATATACATCACAAACTTAAGAAACAAAGTTACTGCTGAGGTAGAAGAGCAAAAGCAATACTTTTCTTAACAAAACTAAATCCCAACCAATATAGTTCAGATATTTGGAAGAATAGCTGAACTATATTGATTTGCTGTTTTGAAGAAAAGCTGAACTATCTTGATCATTGAGAGTTATTGAAAAAACATCATCATCATTTTTAATTATTTTCTTAATAGTATTGGGAGTAATATTGAAAGCATTAATCGGAATTAAATATGTTAAATCAAAGAAAGAAGGTTATGATGGGGTATCTTTAAAATTTATCAACATTATTCTGCCTCACATTTATTATACTTTAACCCATATCATAAACTGATGTATTATGAGATCCGAATCAACCATATAAAGACTGTCTAAAAGTGTACAAGCGAGCCAAGCAGCATCTAGAAGCTTGGCTGGAGAGAATACTGTCACTCCATAGAAAATATTAAGGATTCTGCCAGACTAAGGAAAATTCTGTCAAAGGACCATTGCAACCCTTCTTTTCTGAAAAAATCTGACGGTATCTGGACAGCCTCTCCAGCTGAGTCCTTGGAACTGCTGATGACAACACATTTCCCGGGTTGTGAGAACAGCTACCCCGAAACGCTTAGCACTATAAATACTATTATAGCTCATAAGGAGCAAATCAATTCTGTTATAACAGGATATAGTATTTCATGTGCGATTAATACTTTTTCCCCTTACAAATCACCAGGCCCTGATGGCATAATCCCAATTATGCTGCAGAAACTGCAAGACTTGGCAGTACCATGGCTTGAAATGATCTTCAAAGGGTGTCTCTATCTCAATCATGTACCCGAGTCATGGAGACATGTTAGAGTGGTCTTTATTCCGAAGGTCGGCAAACGAGGTCATGAATCCGCGAAGGACTTTAGACCAATTAGTCTGACATCTTTTGTACTAAAGACACTAGAGCGCATCCTTGATACTCACATCAGAGTTTTACTAGAGGGTCGTCCTCTTGATGAATCGCAACATGCATACCTAAAAGGCAAGTCTACGGAGACTGCCCTGCATGAAGTAGTGCGTACAATAGAGAAGACAATTATTCACTACAAAGAATATACCTTAGCAACCTTCCTAGAAGTGGAGGGTGCTTTTAATAACGTCCTAACTGAATCCATTCGCGAATCACTTGCTCACTTTGGTATAGAAAGCTTCATATCCAAGTGGATTGTCTCTATGCTCAGTGACAGAAGGATCCAAGCAACGTTAGGAAACACAATTTCTACTAAGCATGTTAGTAGGGGAACTCCCCAGGGTGGTGTTCTCTCTCCTCTTCTATGGCTCTTAGTCATGGACAAAATTCTCGTCAAGCTCAGAAGTAGTGGTGTGAAAACAGTAGCGTATGCTGACGATCTGGTTTTATTGGTATTAGGAAAATTTACCACAGTGATTAGTGAAATCACTGAATTGGCTCTGAAAAGAGTTAGCAACTGGGCCACTAGTAGTGGACTAGGAGTTACTCAGAGTAAGACGGAACTGATGCTCTTTACTACCAGGACTAAAATACCTACATTCACCCTACCTCGATGTAACGGTCAAACTCTTTCCTTATCTTCCAAAGCTAAATACCTTGGAGTTATTCTCGACCCCAAATTGAATTGGAAGGTAAATATTGAAGAACGGGTTAAGAAAGCCTGTATAGCTTTCTATGCCTGCAGAAAAACTTTTGGTAAGAAGTATGGCCTTCAGTCGAAGATGATTTTGCGGACGTACACTGCAGTGGTACGGCCGATTTTGTCTTACCGTTCGATTGTTTGGTGGCCTGCACTTAGCAAGCAATATAACGTTGAAAAACTTAAAAGGGTTCAAAGAACGGCCAGCGTCGGCACTACAGGGGCTCTCAGATCATGCCCAACAGATGCCCTGAGCGTTATCCTGAACCTTTTACCACTCGACCTTCATATAAAATACCTAGCGGCATGCAGTGCTGTAAGACTTAAAGAATCTAATTGCTGGTTCTCCAAACCCTATGGTCATGGAAACATAACAAAATTGATTCCTCCGGATATCTTCCTATCGAACACCGACTACCGCGTACCTCCTCTTGGCCCAAGCGGGGATTTCAAAGCCATTTTTCCTACGAGAGAGGATTAGAAAAATAATGCTGTTACAAAGGATTTCGATTCGATAATCTTCACTGATGGATCTAAGATGGAGTGCGGTGTTAGTTCAGGAATTTTTCCGAGTCCTTTAGCATCTCCAAGTCCTTCAGACTACCAGACTTTGCGAGTGTTTTTCAAGCTGAAATATGGTACTAGCAATCAAGGAGGCATGCAAGTTGCTCCAATATAACCAAAACCAATTCAGAAATTTAGCTATCTGCTCAGATAGCCAGGCGGCCATTAAGGCCATTAAATCATCTACATCTACCTCAGAACTTGTCCAGCAATGTCGAGACGAACTGGCGAGTCTGAACCTCCAAGTCACTCTCATTAGGGTTCCAGGTCACAGTGACATAGAGGGTAATGAACAGGCTGACGCTTAAGCTCGGCAAGGCTCGGCCTTACATAGCTCACTAGCGGAAAACTTACATATTCCTTTTGGTGCTATGAAGAGAAAAATCTTCTCGATTTTTCTCAATGAATCCAACATTAGGTGGAGCAGTCTCACAAACTGTGTCATATCAAGAAAGATATGGCCTACTTACAACAACTCACGTTCTAACGATCTTATATGCAGACCCAGGCGCGACATAGCCAGGATCACAGCAATATGCACCGGGCACTGGCCCATAGGTGAACATGCAAGAAAGCTAGGCATCCCCTACAACCCACACTGCCGTAGTTGTGGAGATCCACAAGAAAAAGAAACTGTGGTTCATTTTCTTTGCGATTGCCCCGCCTTAGCAAATTACAGGATGACTTCCTTTGGGAAAGCCTTCCTCGATGACCCCAGCGAACTTCCGCTAAAGTATTTTAAAGCCATACTCTTCCGTACTAAATCCTTATTAGGTTGACACGAGTAAATGGTATCAAAACGGTGCACCCCAGCGCTAATTGAGTCGCGGGCCCAGGGCTGGCGACTACCATCTCTACCTACCTACCTACCATGAGTCCGAATTCCCAGCAATTTGAAAATATTCTAGTGATTCCGATACCGAAAAATTCCAATAGAAGTATACCTGAGGACTATATACTCGTACCTATAAATATTCTGCCATTTCTGTCAAAAGTTTTTGGAATACTAATAAGGGACCAAATTAATGCACATATTAGCCCAAATAATTTAATTATCTTTTCTCAGTCCAGTTTATTGTAAAAATTGTGAAAGAATTTAAATGTAGTGCTGGCTTGATTTTTCAAAGGCTTTTGATAGTGCTGATCACAAAGTTTTTATTCATAAGCTCAAAAACAACTTCTTCTTTAGAAAAAACTCACTACTTCTTATTGCAAGCTACTTAGGTGAAAGGTTTCAACATTTACATATATACTGGCTCTGGTGTCTCATCATTTTTGAAGGTTATGTGTGGAGTTCCTCAAGGTTCCATATTAGCTCAACTGCTTTTTTCTTTCTTCATTAATGATCTATTTGACGTCTGTCAGGACGACAATGCAACTTTATTTTCATATAGTGATATCGAAGACTGCGCGGTAAGAATAAATGAAGACTTAGAGCGTTATATCTATATTATATCGTTGAAGTTGTGTTAAGAAATTAAAATTGAATCCACACAAGTCCAAATCAAGTTCTATACCATATGTAGGTAGATGAAATAAATAACCTTGGGAATATTATTAATCTAAATCATATAAACGCGGTTGTTAAACGAATCTTTGGTGGACAACTTCAGCTTTACATCTCTTCTTTCAAATTAATAACTTATTTAATTGAAATATATACACACATTATCTCTTAAAAGAGTTGTAGGTACATTGTGTATACATCTTGCAAATTTGTTATGACATATAAGTAAATTTTGTATTTTTCAATTTATAGGTACAAATTAAAAGAATTTAATTCTTCAAGAACTCCCCATATTTTATAAGAAATTAATAAATAAATAAAAAAAAAATATGTTTGTTTTTAAACATGTATCTACCTCTTTTTTATTTCACCTTTGACATTTAGGCGGTTATACGTCAAATGTAAATCATTTGAAAAAAAATGCTATTTTCCTTCCATAAAATCGTTTTTTATTTTAACTATGTTTTCATTATATTTAAATAATGTAGAGTTTAAAACGATAATGTTCTTTGTCCCGTTCAATAATTGGGGTTTTAAAATTAGATCAACTTTTCATACATTTGACGTTTCTTCGTGAAAATTTAAAAAATATAAAAGATAATGATTTAGCGAAAACCTTTTGATACCCGAGCTAACGCAGCGCCGCGCCGCGCCGACAGATTTTTGTCTGAATGTTTTTGCTTTGTTTGTGTGAAACTGATATTTTGAAGAAACGAATTATTGGTGATGTAATAACATGGCGAATGTTGTTGGATTTATTTCTAATGACAAATTCAGATTGCAATCAGATTCGCGGCAAATGGAGTACGAATTTTTTGTCGTTGAATTAGTGTTTTCTATGGCTGTCATTATTTCAAAAAAATCTTCATCATAAATTTACTTTCAGTATAATATGAGCTAAATGAAGGAATGAATATGAGCTTAAAGAATTTGCGCATTTATTTTAAACTGTTTCCTTTTTTTTACTAGAAATAATTTCCTTCGTGTGTTGGACACAATTTTCACAATTAAAATAAATTAAACGAACATAAACCTAATTTTCAAACTGACAGCTGTAAATTGAATTGGTATTAGAACAGAACAAGGGTCTAATCTGTCTAAAAATTTAGATTTGCAAAGTTAATTTGAAATCGATTTGTTTGTCCAAGAATCGAGAATATTGATCGAGATTGGTCTTATGTCGTCTTTGTGGACGAAGGATTTGTTGGTCTTACCGCAGAGAAAGCATTTAGCCAGCACAGCGCACAGATAAACACTCCGTGCAAATTATTATGTTGGGGGATTCTTTTCAGAATGATCCTTCGGTTAAATACAGAAGTGGCAACAATTCGAGAGCTCACAAAATGCTGAAAGCTTAACATTTAAAGATATTTACATAAATCGAAAAACGATAAATTTATTCTACAAGAGGACAAAACTACAAGCGGTGTTTAGGGCGTTTTTGGTCTACACAATTGCCAACAAGACGCGTGTTCGATACGAAACATGTGGGTTTTTAGGTGCAAACTTGGAGGAAAAAAGCCCAGCATGAAAGGAATATGTCAATGCCCGGTGAATACGGGAGAAGCTGTTCTCGGTACAAAGGGGATTTCACGTTTAGTCAGAAGAAAGTACATTTTCAGTGTAAAGCTAAAAAATATTTATTTTTTTATTTGTTCAAAAAAAAAAAAACAAAATATTAAAGTCACATTCTTACTGAACACGCTCTAGCTAAGTACCTAAAAAATACTGCTTTGTATTGATTTAATGGTTTTTCCAAACAGACTGTCGCATTTGGGAAAGGGTAGTTTTGTTTCATCAGGAAAGTCCACCCTTTTCCACATCATTATCCAAAATGATGCTCTAAGTCAATTAATTAAAGCACGAATTGCTTTTTCCCGCACTTAACTTACCAGATTTAGCTGGCTGGGTAGAAAAAGTTTGCAGAAAATGACGATTTCATGGATGCGGTTGATGGTGATTTTGTGAAATCATACTACAAGAAAGTTATCGAAGCTTTTGAGCACTGCTATTCCCTATAAAATGCACGACTGGGTCTCACGAACTTGCTTTTAATCTCAATAGACTTAGAATTTTAAAAATAGATGTGATTTGTTTTTAAAAAGGCTAAATAAAATCGCTTAGTAGTTGCAGCTAAAAATGCCGTGTTATGAGTATTTCTTAAGCAAATGCAGTTTGCAGTAGAATTCGATGCAGTCAATTCTACACTGATTTTAAATTTCAGCCTTTCGAAGACAACAGCTTGGCGAATTTTGCATTATGCCTCGGTCGTACACCCAATAAGACTTCAACTGACCCAGGAGTTCAGAGTTAACGACCATATACAACGACGTGTGTGACGATCACAATCCACACGAGATCCATAAAATTGCAATGCATTCAGAGAAAGTCACTATTTGGTGTGGATTTTGGGCTGGCGCCATCATCGATCAATATTTCTTTGAAAACGACTTTGATCAGGCCATTACCTTCAACGGTGAACAACCTGATAGTTCCATATTAATGTGGCTTTAGATGAGGAAAGTCACATTACAGTAGATCTTGGAAAAAAAACAAGGAACTTCAAATCGACCTACCACTTTTTAATCGATTTCAAAGCAGCGTTTGATAGCATATGGTATATAAGGACGAACTATATAGAGCAATTTCTAGTTTTGGCATCCCTGACAAACTTGTCCATTTGTGCAGGATGACGATGGAGAACACACGCTGCTTCATTAAGGTTAGACAATATATCACCGATGCATTTGATGTCAAAATTTAGTAGCAAAGTCCTCTCTCGCGCAACTTAAATGTTCCTTTTTAAAACTCTTATCATCCCGGTCCTTGTGTGTGGTACTGGATGGGAACACTTTAGGATGTTTCGAGAGGAAAATTCTCCGTGTGATCTTTAGTCCCACCATGAACTGTACAGCGAAACCGAACAAAAAAAACGAATTGAAAGTCCAACGACTGAGATGGCTGAGTTATGTAGAGAGAATTGACTCAAATGCTTCCGTCAGGAAAGTCTTCAAATCCTCCATTATGGGAAGATCGCGACACACTTGGCGAACAATAGTGGGGAGGACATCAACCAACTTGACGTTCGAATCGAAATTGGGACCGAACTAGCTAGAAAAGCTTGTTGGTTGAGACCCTGGTTCAACCTGGACTGAAGCAAGTAATTAATCTCGGAAAATGTTTAGCTTACGCCGATGCGATGTAATTTAGTCAAGATCGCGCGATTTCGCCCCATAGACTTATTTTCTGTTTTGTTTTTTAAGTCACAAGTGTATGCCATTGGTCAAATTCAGTCTGATTTATGCGTCCGATTTAAGGAAAATTGAACGTTTAGAATATGCGATTATAGAGAAACCGTGGCGGGAATTTGAATTGATTGAATGATGTTATTTATAATTGCATTCATGAGTCTATAAAATACATAGAAATATTCATTGATATTTAGTAACAGTTCCACAGTTTGTTTTAATTAAATTTAAAGATAAAAACAAAAACGTTTGTGTATCGCAAGTACAAAATAATTTAAAGAAGCAAGGAGAGTAGTTATTTTCTGTGAACCAAATAATGACGAAATAGTATTTGCTTGCCCCAGTGCCAAATGTATTCAAGTAATTCAGAGCGTTTGGTTATAGATTCTGGTACATTTAATGAGATTTATTGAGTTAGAAGTTGGCAAAAGATCTCTTACATTAACAGCGAACCATCTATAAAATTTGAATAGGAACTTTCTTAAACATTGGTAAGAAAACAAATTTACGAGTTATTCTTCTTATCGAATGACTTTTTGTGATCAATCTGTATCCGGCTAAACACAATGTAGTACCCTTTGGCATGATGGTTAGTTCGTTGGACTTTCATGCAGAGGGTCTTGGGTTCGAGCCGCTGCAGAAAAAGCTTTTCAGGGTTTTACTGCCTCTTGCGAATCTTCCAAAAGTATATCATGTGATGAAAAGTGCTACTGATTATCCGTTCGAAATCGGCAGAAAATTGTGGGTCCCCTCCATTTCTGTAAACAAGAACACAGAAATGTTTGAGAGTTGTAAGTCACCAAGTTTAGGCTCCCTATGAGCCGTCATGGCCTCTAATGAGAACTCAATCTACTAATAAGATCTTTTTCGAAAAAAAAACTTTTTGGTTACGCATCAAAAATTTCAAGGAGATCTTTCATAACATGGGTACTACTTGCATGTGAGAAGCGAAGCCCATCAGCTAATAGCCGATGATGATGATAAAATTTGTATTAAAAATTTGGAGGAGTAATTCAAATATAAATTGGATTAAAAATCTATGATTATGGAGAAGAAGTACTCGTAGCATCCAAGCAATACTACGTCAATGCCTTGCCAAAAAAAAACAACTCAACAATTTTAAACCTGTGGGCTATTTAATCTGAATAAATAGGCCCATAGAACACATAAACCCTTTACAGACCTTTGGAAATATTATCTCAAGTGTGAAATGAAAACAAAACACTTCAACAAAATACCTATAGGGATCAACTTCTGTAGTAAATTCAAATATTACATTAAAGGGTGAAGTGATGCTATGATGTGCGAACTTCACAATCAACTTGATTTAAATTTAACTAAAAAGGGTTGGTGCATGGGACTTCTCTTTCATCTTTTGTATTTTTTTTATTCGCAATATTTAACTTTAAATAAGATTTACGTCACCATTTTGAAAAGAATTTTAAGGATATCCACAGAGCTTAACCAATAATCAAATTTAAAGACGATTTTAATATTTCCGTGAAATGAAACATTATGTATTGGATTCTTGGATTCTATATAATTAATGATACACATTAGAAACTTAATATTTAAGTAGACTCTTAGTAAGGAACCGTTTATGGTATGCAACTTAAAAAATAAAACGAAGGTTGTATGGCTAATTATTCCATAATGTTTTTCTTTTAACTGAAATATAAAAGTCATCTCCAAATTTAATCCCAAGGACTACTTGTTTTTATTGAAATAGAAATATTGTTAATAAAAACTATTGTTGATTGCTCATCGAGCAATTCCAAGTGTAAGCACTTATATCATAATTATATACATTACAAAACAAGAGCTGCTCCCCTTAGGAAGCTCTCTATTCCAAGGCTGGAACTGCAGACTTCTGTTTGGAGTAAGATCTATTTCTGAATTACACTCTTTTAAATTTTACCAGTAGATCTTTTGGTCAGTTTAATGACTTCGTGCCGATCATATGTTATACAGAAAGTTTGTTGCATTTCGTTTAAGTGAGATTTTAGATCTTACAAACATTTAAGAATAGCAGTGGAATTCGACGAAGCTGAACGTTACCGACCATAAAACTAAGTGGCAAAGGACACACGGAATTTGGTATGAATAGTCGGTGGTATTAAGGCCCGGAATTTTTGAAGTCAACTCCTGACTCCTGGCCACGGGAAACACATTCTCAACAGCCAACTATCGAGGTAAATCACCAAAACTACGAGACTGTCACGAGCTCAATCAGAGATTCCATATATTTAGAGTTCTGTAAGATTTTCTTGTCAAGAGCGCATAAATAATAGCGCCCAGCCTCTCGCACCAATCATGGCCCAGCTCCCCCCTACGAGGCTTGCTTCATTTTCACGGCCATTCTCTTTGTAGAGGTAGATTAATTTTGGACCGATTAAAATTACTGTCCACAAAAGAACCGAAAAAAATTGGGGGATTTTACTTATTTGTCTGACCACCAGGGCAGTCTTTATTGAGATTGCGTATACACTTTATCTTCGGACTCTTGCATTATGGCTTTGGGTAACTTTGTTGCAAGACGTGGAACACCTCAAAAGTTTTTCACTGAAAACAGCGCAAATTTTTTAGGTGCGGAGAGGGAATTAAGAGAAGCATTGCAGAGCCTTGATAAATATAAATTGATGGTAGATTTTACCTCAAAAAGGACAAAGTGGACTTTCATACCATCTGGATTGCCACATATGGGTGCGGTTAGAAGCGGTTAGTACGATCCATTAAAGCAATTCTATATAAAATGATGCCCACTCGTATTTCTTTGGATGAGCTTCTAAGAAGCATGCTGCTAGAAGCCAAAGAATATTGATAACTCTCGTTCGTTAACCTACATTCCGGTCGACGATGAAAGTGATGAAGTCCTAACACCTAATCACTTTCTACTATTGTCATCAAAATGAACGAAGCCGATAGCTGTGACTGGACGAACAAAATGGTTAAAGCCCGTAAGACCCATTGAAATGGGTGATATTGTGCTTATTGTATATCCAGATAGTCCGAAAAATTGTTGGGCTAAAGGAAAAGTTATCCAAACCAAGCTTTCGAAAGATGGTCAAGAGTACATTCGTTCAAAGAAAAACTGGTGTGTATGAAAGACCCGCTTTTAAATTAGCAGTTTTGGATGTCCTACTCAATCAACTTTAAGTCTCTAGGGAAACTACAAAGGTGGAGTGTTAATTGCTCATCGAGATATTCCAATTGTAAATACTTATTACATATAATGTAATTTTACCCTAAGCTTATCTTTAAAACTTCCTTACCTTCAATTTAAACTGAACCTAACTTTACTTAATATATGTATTTGTATATGTATCTTTCTCAAATACTAAATACAGCCCACATCTTCTTTCATTTCCGCCTTTTTTCCTTTGTTCTATTTTCTAATTGGATTCCTAGCTTAATATACTTCAAATTATTTTAGTTATAAGAAGAAACTATTGTAAGTTAAAAATTGAAATCTTAAGAAAACTTTTTGTAAATATTTTAATTTATATTTAATAAAGGAATTTGTAACGCATTACAACTTAAAGAAAACGTTAACAAAAAGTTTCTGCTTTCGCCAACACTGCGGCAATAACTATTTAAAAGTCATATATAAAATAAACCACAAAATAATACATATAGATATATGTAAAAAGTAGTACTTTGTAACACCACTGTATTAAGTACACTTCGTTATTGCTAATATCATATTTTAATTTCTCAGCATCTTATAGATCTCTTATAATTATCTCTAGTTTTAAAGCATGTGCTTTATTAGAATCAGAAATGTTATAACGAAGTTATTCTTAAACTGATCTTCATTTGACATTTAAACACGTCTTAGCTGCCACTTTACAAAATAGAGAAAATAGTCAGAAATGTCTTATAAAATGTCTGAAAAATTTGGATAATGCAAAACTATAAGAAAACATTTTTTTAGCGCTTGTTTTTTTTTTCTAATTGAAAGTACATACTTACAACTAAAAAAAGAAAAACAAAGAATTGACAAATTAAAAGTGGGTATGGCCTATTCAGTTGAAGATTTAAGGAAATAAGGCGTGTCTTCGTTTTCTAATTTATCTTTATCTTAAGAAGTTTTTGTTTGCATTTGAGAATGGCAAATAGCCAGCATTAATATACGAATACCAAAAATATGCTTGACAGTTTGCCATTGTAGATATTTTCAATGAAGGCGTACATAATTAATAAACAAAACAAAAAACAATTCCCAAGAACAATACAACAGCATATCTTAACCGCCTGATAACGCAAGAATTTGTTTAATGTTTATTTTGGAAATATTCCAACAAATTTCTCCACAAAACTAAAACAAAAGAATTTTTCAAAAAGCCATGGACATATTGGTCAACTTATGTTATTCGTAGTACAACGAAGGTGTCATATTTGTTGTCATTTCAGAAAAACAAATTTAAAATGGATATTTTCAAAATAAAGCAACCCTCAACTAATAAACACAAAATATGGCTTTAAAAAAAAACTTAAATTCTTCAATTCTAAAGCGCAATTTTTCATTTAATTTATTATTGCTTATTTCATAGTACGAACCAATTTATTGTTCCAGTAGTCACTTTTAGTTAGCATAAATTGAAAAGCCTATACATGTCTGTAAATTGTATGTCGAGTTCAAGGCCGTTGAATATTTTGCCATTATTTAGAATGGTAGGTTGTAAATGAAGACTGAATTAATATACAATTGATTCATAATATGTTAAGTGTCAGACCCGTAACAAAAATATGAAACTTTTAATGAGTACAATAACAAAATTTTTAATATACTAATAATATAGGGAATTAAGAAGAATTTTATGAATTTTTAATTGGCGCGGGTGGCCATGTTGTTCTGGTGACATCTGTCAAACTTGTTCTTTATTATTCAGTTACTTTTATTCAGTTGTTGGTAGTAAAATTTGAGACGACCGGTTCGGTAATTAATTAGCCAACATTCGTAGGAATGTAATATCAGCCGAGAACAAACCCGTAGTCCGTGACAATGTACAGCAGAACTCGCCGCTTCGGGCTTTCGCAGACTTCAACTTGGCGAATTTTGCCTCGGGACTTGAGCCTTCACCTGTACAAGATCCAAGTGATCTAGGAGCTCAAAGTTCAAGACAAAAGACAAAGCCATTTGCTCACTTTGGATTAATGGCTCTGTTAACAAGCAAAATTGCTGTACGAGTATATTGGACGACACCAATCCACACCAGGTGACAATGCATCCTCAAAAAGTAATCGTTTGGTGCGGATTTTGGACCGGCGGCGACGTCATTGGTCAGTACTTTTTCGAAAACGACAAAACGACGACCAACGCATTACTTTTTAAGTTTTACATAATCAGTATTTTTATAGTCGCTTTAATCAAACATCAAGACTGACCCTAAGGCTTTTTGGAAGTTTTATAATGTAAAAAGGAAATCTGTGGGGATTCCTTCCAACATAAAATTTAATGGAAACACTAGTAGAAATCTTAGAGAAATATGTAATATGTTTGCAGAGTTCTTCCAATTACAATTTTATAAATGATGTTTCTAATATAGATATTTCGAAACTGATCTCTCAATTAACTGATAACTCCATGTTGTTGACCGAAAAAATTATTGCAGAACTTTCTAAGCTGGATAAGAATTTAAGTATGAGTCCAGATGATATAAGGGTTTTCCAATAAGAGGTGTTATTTTGAATAGCCCACTATTTCGGTAGCTGTCACTTTTGAAGCTGTCATTTTTTGACATTTGACAAGTAGAAACTACGCTATTAATAAAAATGGAACGATACACGCTTCAACAACGCATTGAAATTATTAAAATTGGGTCCTTGAAATGCATGAAAATGAACCGGAATTTCATCGAAAAATCATCTTGACTGATGAGGCCCATTTCCACCTCGGAGGCTACGTCAACAAGCAAAACTGTCGCATCTGGGGCTCGCAAAACCCAAGAGTTATTGTTGAAAAGCCTCTCCATCCTCAACGCGTGACTGTTTGGTGCGGTTTATGGTCCCGCGGGGTCATTGGACCTTACTTTTTCGAAAATGAGGCTGGAGCAACAGTTGCGGTCAATGGATTGCGCTATCGAGAGATGATTAATGATTTTTTATGGCCTGAATTGGATGGTATTGATCTGGACAACGTTTACTTTCAACAAGACGGCGCTACGTGCCACACAAGCAATGAAACCATCGATCTTTTACGGGAAAAGTTTCCGGACCGTGTTATCTCTCGAAGAGGTGATCACAATTGGCCACCGAGATCTTGTGATTTAACACCTTGCGACTTCTTCCTTTGGGGCCACGTGAAAGATAAGGTCTACGCCAACAGCGCAGCGTCGATTCAAGACCTCAAAGATGAAATTCGTGAGGCTATCGAGGACATAGGGCAGCCACTTTGCGATTTGGTTATGGAAAATTTCATGAAAATGATATGGTCCTGTAAGCGTGGTCTTGGCGGCCATTTGGCTGATGTTGTGTTCCATTATTAACGGCATACCTTCCTCTTTATAATGAAATAAACATCCGATCATTTATCTCCAAAAATGCCATTTTTCTTTGAATATCAAAATAACACCTCTTATTGGAAAACCCTTTAGATGCAATATCTTTAAAAGAGTGTTCTTGTAATTTATCGATACCTTTGATTATTATATTCAATCTTTCACTTGCAAGTGGAAATTTTCTTGATGTTTGGAAATATTCGTACATCACACCTATCTATAAATTGGGTTCGAAACAAGATGTTGAAAACTATAGACCCATTGCTAACTTAGAATTGATCCCAAAAATATTTGAATCTACTGTGAAGAAGAAAATCTATCAGACCGTAAGGAATCATTTATAGGATTATCAACATGGCTTTGTCCATGGGCGGTCTGCATTCACTAATTTGAAACTTTTATTCAAACTTTTGCTTGAAAAATATGGAAAACAGAAATCAAACTGATGTGATTTTCACAGATTTTTCTGAAGCACTTGACCATCGGATTTTAATAAAAAAAAAAAACTTAGCCTACTGGGATTCTATTTTAACCTGCTCCAGTGGATTAGGAATTATTTGTTAGATGGTTCACAATTTGTAAAAATTGGTTCGGAAAACTCTTTTAAAATAATAAATTACTCTGGTGTACCACAGGGAAGTCACCTTGGACCTCTGCTGTTTTTGCAAGTTATGCATTCGTAAAAAAATCGAACTCGAGATTTTGATCAAAACTGACATTACGATCATAGCGAAGACCAAAAAAGTGGGTCTCGCAATTCTGTCTGTCTGTCTGTCGGTTCGACTACAGCCTAAGCGGCTCGGCCCATTTTCTTCAAACTTGATATGGGTTTTATTTTTTTCAACCCACACGTTTTTTTCTTTTTTTTTTTAAGACCAAAAATAACGGTACCTGCCATACGATTTTTTTCGAAATTTTATAAATATATTTTTTCTAAAAAAACTGTCCCACAGAATTTAAAAAAAAAAATGGAAAAATTTCATTTAGTTAAAACTAGGTAATGGTTGAAAAAAGATTTCCAAAAAATTGTTATTTTTCATATACCCCCCTGGGTCTATTTTTTTGTTTTTGATTTTATCGAAAACGGTACAGCCGATTTAAATTATTTTTTTTATGATAAAGCTTCTCCAAAGTTTGAATAATATTACATATTCAAATTTTTAATTTTTTATTTTTTGGATTTTAAAAAAAAAATCAAAATTTTTTTTGAAAACTAAATATTTCGAAAACCCCAAGATTGATTTTTTTCAAACTTCACAAATAAAAGTTTCTTAACATAATCTACATGATTTGAGAAAAAAGTTTTGTTTTATCTAAAACTAACAGTACCTTCCTACAAATTTTCAAAAATGGTTTTCGAAAATAATATTTTTCTCGAAAACGGTTCCGAGAATTTCGCTCAAATTTTTTTTCTTTTGATAAATTTTTACGATCTATAATTTAATAAAAAGAAATTTGAAATCTAGATATTACTAACTGTACCTACCATAGAACGATTTTTTCGAATTTTGAATTTCTCATTATAGGCATAACGGATTTTAAAGAATTTTTTATAAAAAAGCCCCTAAAAAGTTTAAAAAGCATTGCATTTCAAAACTTAAAAAAATATTTTTTTCAATTTTTAGAATTTTTTTAGTAATTTTTTTTTTTTTTTTTTTTTGAAAATTCGATATCTCAAGAACGGCTTGATATTTTTTTTTTGAAATTAGACTCTTATTCGTACAATAATAAAAACTTAAGATTGGCGTACCAAAATTTTTTCTTAAAAATGTTTTAAAAATTTTGTACATAAAAGCTAATTTTTTTAAGCGACCACTACAACGACTTATAATTTTTGTTCTTGTATAAATTCATATTTGCATAGCATTCTGTTTTTATCTCTTACTACTAAAAGAATTTAAAAAATTCATTTTATTCTTACGAACCGTTTTCTTTAATAACATCCGTTTTTAAAATTCCTAGCCTATTACATAGGAGGAAGTTCGTGCGACCCAGTCATGCATTTTATTTATTAATGATCTCCCCAATGTTTTTAATTTTTTAAATTGTTTAATGTTTGCTGATGACGTGCAGATATTTAAAACAATCAAGTCAGTTGCGGACTGTCTAGATTTACAAAGAGATGTAGACAAATTAAATGAGTGGTGTTCATTAAATCCATTAAGCCTAAATATAGGCAAATGCCATCCTGTCTTTTTCGAGGTCTTTAATGCCTATTGTTTTTGATTATAAGCAGCAAAACTGTGTACTTCAAAAAGTTATGAGCCAAAAAGCTTTAGGAGTCACTTTTGATTCTAATTTAGCTTTTAATGTGCACTTTGACTATATATTCTATATCGAAAGTTAATTCTATGTTTGGATTTTTATGCAGAAACTTATCTGAATTAAGAGATCCATATACATTCAAGTCCTTATTCATAACATTAGTACGTCCCATACTTGAACATTGTTGCGTTGTATGGACTCCACTGTAATAAGGATATGCAGCGTTTTAAAAAAATCCAAAAAAATATTTACGAAATATGCGCTTCGAAAATTGAATTGGTCTGATTCATTACTATCTTATAATAATGGATGTGCATTAATAGGTTTAAGGCCACTATTGTGTAAAAGAAGATATGTTTTTATTACTTTGCTAGAGACGTCATAACGGGACATATTGAATGTGCACCTCTATTAGCCTTATTCGGTATTTATGCTCCAACTAAGACCTAGGATTGAATTTTTTTTCTATATTTCTCGACACACAACAAACTATGGTTGTAATGAACCAATTACTAATGCTTGCGTTAATTTTAATCATTATGCTAAAGTAATCGATCTTAGTTTAAGCAGAAATAGTTTTAAATGCATTCTTTTTGAATCCATTGTTTGATATTTAACAATATTCCTCATTATGCAGTGCATATACATTTCTAATTTTATTTTAATATTTTTAAGTATGTATATTTTTTAGTTTAAGAAAGTTTTGTAACTTATAGACAGAGTTGTAAAAGAATGCAATATTATGGTATTTCATTCCGAAAAGTCCCACTCATTCAACTGATTCTTCGGGAATGCAATAGAATTTAACATCTCATTCTTTTAACTTCAGAAATCCATTTCCATTCTATTTTGAAGTCTTAAATAATGAAATCATCAAAAGCAGTCATAAGACTTTAAATGAAAAGAATGCATTCTTTTTTTACTGCTTGCAGTCTTTATTACTAATTGAAGACTTTTCACTGCTTATGAAAGCCTTTCGACTACTGTGAAGCCGCGGTTGAAAATTTTAGATTTCAAGGGGGTGGCCGTGGCGCGATGGATGTGTGCTCGCTTGTGAACCTCATGATCACAGGTTCGATCCCTGCCGTCGTCTTTGTCGTTTTAATTCCATTAAAAACCTTTTAAAATTATCATCAATGGGTTGCTGGTTTACTCATTACATGTTGTTCAGGCATAACACTAACAACATGTAATTGAGTTAAACTAGTATGTCCAACAAGGATGAACACGAATAAAATAATGTGAATTATAAGCGACATAGAAATAAGACACGGCATTCTCCGCTTTAGTTCAGCCGCCATCCCTGGAGATAAAATATCTGAGACAACAACCTACCATACAGTCTCAGAACATCGTGCCACACATCTTTCCCATCTTTCTTTCTCTTCCGTAACTTCACGCCCGCGCTGTGTTGAAACATTTAAAGGGTAATCATAATCCCTTGAGCGCGGGTAGATTATAAAAAAAAAAACATTTATTTTAAATCTCCATTTAAAGATTAAAATTATACCAAAACTGAAGCAAATTGTATATCAAATATATCCATAGTCAAAATAATTATTGATCACTGATAATGATGTATGATAATCAATTTCTTTGCCCTAGTTCAACGGTTGCAAGTGCATATTATTTAACACCAACAATATTCATGAATTTTCAAAATAATATCTCATTTTACAATATTTATTGATAATGTTTTTTAATAAGTTTAATATACATACATACATTTATTTTTATTTTTGTTCCGACTTTAAATAAAACGGTGTTTTAAATGTATTTTGATAACACCATTCACTTTTATTAAACAATTTTATAACAAAAATAAAGTTTTAGGGAACATCTGTAAACTAATAATATCATTTATAAATTATATTGTCATAAAGAAAAACTGTGCGAAAAGCAGTTAAAAAGCTTTCAGCAGTAAAAAGGTTTCAATCAATAAAAAGACTTCAATACATTGAATGAATTGAAAAGACTTTAAGAACGCAAAGAATGTAAAAGACTTTCAAAGACTTCAATGACTGCAAGCAGTTCAAAAAGAATGCATTCTTTTGATTTGACTGCTTCAGATGA
This sequence comes from Chrysotoxum bicinctum, assembly GCA_911387755.1. Taxonomy (NCBI): domain Eukaryota; kingdom Metazoa; phylum Arthropoda; class Insecta; order Diptera; family Syrphidae; genus Chrysotoxum; species Chrysotoxum bicinctum. The sequence goes on from OU426987.1 coordinate 180,941,326, forward strand.
TTTTTAAATAAAAGACTGCAAAATTGACTGGAACTGTAGTTTGAAAGTCACAGTACTGAAGTTAAATCAAAAGACTTAAAAAAAACGTCTTTCCATTGAATTAACTGCAATACTAAAAAGACTGCATTCTTTCACATCTCTGCTTATAGACGTTAATAAACTAAACCGTCAATGGCGAACGATATGATAACTAATTTTGAATGACGCATATCTACTAAACTATATGTAGTAGTACAGTACTCCGTGCCACCCATCGGACGAAATACGCTTAGACTTTCAAATTTTCTAAGAGATACACGAACATTTTTTTTTATTATTTTAACAATGTTTCTTTAAGAATTCGGAACAAATCAAATTATTTATAAAACGTTTTCATTTAAATCAAAATGAACTAACCTAATTTACAAATATGGGGAAAAAAGTGTTTTGTGCTTATTTTGTTTGACACCTAATTAATTTTTAAAACACGCTTTTGTTTCTGTCATTTAAAATTAGCTATTTTTAAATTTGTATTCTAAGGTTGTTGAATAACAACTGAAATGAATGAAAATGAGTTTGATTTTTTGAACATCATTTCCAACCTATTTTCTTGAAATTTGATTAAAACTATTTCCTTTGTGAATATTAATAAATGTATTAAGGACAATGTAGTATTAGATAATGGCATAAGATGTGCACTCTTTTTATTATAGCTATGATTCACATTCAATTTTCTAGTTGAACATTTCGGAAATTTCATTAAATTCTGTTCTGAAGATATTGTAGTTTTTACTCGCGTATGCGGTGATCATCTTCAAAATATTTATTTGGGTACGCATAGTAGTTCCCTAGAGCCCCTGCATTTTTGACACTAGCAAATATCCATGTGAATGGAACTGAAGATACTGCAGTGTTTTTTTTTATAAGGAAGCCATCATCAAAACCTTTATTTTGTCACGCATATCAAATCGCTAAGGTCCCTTTATTGTTCATAATAGCAAATAACTCGTTTCTAATAAAAACCTTGTTGAGAGCATGGAATACGAGATTTTGCATTTCTTCTTTTTATGCATCGGTTGACTACCTTGCAGATCTCCATGTTGGTAGGTTTATTGGTAGGTAGGCCAAGGTTCCTGGATCGTCATAGCTAATACCTCGTTTTTGTACAAAAAAAAATGTTGTAGAGCTTTAAGTTTTTTATTGTCAGAAATGATGAAACATAAATTAACAAACGCACTGAAAATGCAGTTATTGGCAAAGAAATTGATCGATTTTGAGCAAACATCTCTATAGGACCAATATCAAATATTGTCTGAAAAATTGAACTCAATCGGTTCGGAAGCACGCAATTTTGGATTTATAGAATTTTGGAATAATACAGAGTAACAAATTAACAGAAACGAATTTCTGATGAATTCTGGAGTAGCAGAAGATCGACCCGTTTCCATATCTTTCAAAACAAAACTGTGCAGTGGCGATTTGAAGATGGAGATCCGCAGGATTTACAAAATCCACTGATCAACACTTGAAAAACCACATTATTATTGTTCAGCGAAGTGGGTACATTCACCTTTTAGTTTCAAAGAAAGAGCTCCGATATTCTTCGCAAACAATTAACCACAAATTAATATTATATCCAGCTTTTTACAACAAGACTGCTATGCTTAACACTATACTGAAAAATGCATTATTATGCAATGGAGATACATCCTCCACCTAAAGAAATGTATGCTTCGAATATTGCCAATGGAGCCACTAAGGTTACATACATACGAATCATCGGAGTACCATTGATGCTCTTACCTAATCTAAGATATCCATATTATTTGGTATCTACAAATATATTTCAAGATCCTGAACTTCAGAAAGTGGTATGCATTACCTCGAAGTGAAATAATTCTGGTGCAATAGAAATAGTTTCTTAGAACCTGAATTGAATTGCAAGGAAAACAAAGGTTGGAGTAATAACGCTATTAATCCAACTAACAATAACTTCTCGATCTTTCTGATTCATAAATAAATTGAAAAGCGATAATGCTTACAAATTGAGGAAACACTATAAGAAATAATGTGGTCTTTTACAACATTGGTTTGAGGTAACGTGTTTAACACCACGCAGAATATAATCCAAAGCAATGGATTCAATGTCATCTCACAATTTAAGAAAAAAGAAACGACGAACGAGCATTTTGATGATTTACTCACATTTAGGTAATAAAATTCAAAATTGCGTTCAAAATTTTAAAATATTGTAGAACATTATGTTGCTTTAAAAAAAAAAAATCATTCAAAATTATTATGTCACTTTTTATAACAACATATAAAAAATGTTCCCAACTAGAAAAATAAAGTAAGCTTTTTCAATTTTGTCTAGATTTTATCTCACTTAGAGTGAATTTATGATACAATCCATTAATATCTTATACCGGTGACAAGCATCATAAGCCACAAATTATCCAACCGAATTCCACAAATTACAAATAAATATGTCACGATTAGGTATTAAGAAGAATAAAAAAGATTCAATTTTGATTAAGCCTGTGTAGGGGTATCACAGGAATTCTAAATGTTGTAGGTTCAACCTAGTTAATGACATTTATGTATGTATATCTGCTGTTCAACTCACATCTACATGTATTATATATTACTAACTATTTTATTTTTAAATCTTATCTCTTTGAACCATTTCCTACAAGTAAAAGAAGCTTGGCATGTTTCCCCTACAAGAAAGCGGAAATTCCTTTCAATTATAACGCAAACATAATTTTAAACACATCGTAGTCATTTGTTTTATGATGGAATATCTTATTATTACATAGAACTCAAAACCTTTGGTTCTTTTTCAAAGATTTTCAAGAGAAAATACCACATCTTTCTTTCCAACATTCAGATTTTTCTTTTTTTTCCATTTTTTTTAGAAAATAACTTCACTTAAACGGACCATCATCACAACATCTAGTTTTTATATGTTATGTATGTACTCGTATATTTTTTTTAACTAGCATTTTTCTACTACAACACAAAAAGTGTCCTTGTGAGTGATGACAAGCGACAACGTCGACGTGCAGGCAGTTTGTGTCATTACAGAATGTTATGTGCACATGAAAGACCTACAAAATCCTTGAACAAAAAATGAATCATTCCTAAATGAAAAGCTAAAAACCTCATTTTTACTTGTATTTTTCTTGTGTCCTACAACACACGACTTACACTATACCGAAAGGAAAATGTTGTGTGTGACTTTTAATGAGAAATTGACAAGAAATCTCAACAACAACATCAAAAACACAAAAACAACAACAATACCTACCAATAAAACAAAAAACACCTAGGCAACAATCTAGCAGCAAAAAATACAAAACAAAAGCCTCCTGCCGCTCCCATCATATGTATAATATACATATGACTATAAACATATCCTGGTTTTAATTGCGGAAGCTGTGTGACACAATAAGTTTAAGTGAAGGCGGACTAGCTTAAATTAAAGCTTCGTAATCAGAAGACATAATATAATATTTTGCATGTGGTTCCACACATTGCCAGAGGCATTTTATCATACCACCACCGCAGGCTGCTGAGCAAAAATAATACGACAATGGGTGTAAGAAATATAAAAAAAAACACGGTGAACTGAAAGGAGGTGAAAAGGACTCAACCACGGACCCACAGTCCCAGCATCCCTCCAACAGTCCATTTGCGCGCTTCTTGCGTAGGTACATTGATAGGTAGATCCGTTTAACAAGGTTGCCACTTAAATCAAAACTTGGATAGTACATTACACCACAATTCAAAAAAAAAAAAATACGTTTGTTCGCACACTTAATTTTTAAGTGTCAACAATTTTGAACTGCTAAAATTAAAATTAATAAGGAACTTAAAACGGAAATTAAAAAAAAAAAAACAGTATTAGGTAACCTCAAATCTTTTTTTTAGTTTTGAACGATATTTAAAAGTAAAAAACATTGATGCAAAATTTTGAAATTACTTAAAAATTTGCTAACTTTAAAGTAGTTTACTAACTCTTTCTTAATTTTAAACATTTTCTATCTAGCATCGTGCTAAGGCTGTTTTTTAATAAATTGCTTCTGAACACAACTTAAACAATGACACTTCGTGCAAACACCTTTTTGACGTTTGTAATTGTCAAAGAGTCATATGAAGTTAGCATGATATTACAAAAAATAAAATAAAATAGCTGTTTGATTATTTTAAATGTAATAAATTGTTGGACGTTAAATTTAAATAATGATGCTAAATTTAATAAAAAAAATTGCAAAATCGTCGTTTTAACTAAGTGCCATATACTGAAACAGATTTAACATCGTACTTATTCACCTCAAATTTGAGCCATTTCTTTTAGACTATTTTAATCTACCTATGCTTTGAACTTAACTCCATACAAATATATATAGTGTTTATTTTAAAAGTTATTTTAAAAGTTTTTGTTAAAGAAAAATATAGTTTTCTGAAATTCTGGTAACTAATAAAATAAAAAAAAAACATCGAAAAAAAAGATTCTTTCTACGAATGTTGGGATGTCTAGGGAATATAATTTCCCACTATTTTTGCCTCATTGCGGGTTATCACTTGATCATTGAATCCTATCTAAATTAAAAGTTTGAATTTGAATAAACTAAATTTCCTGTCAGCTTTTTAAATCCTTATAAATGAATATTAATTTTTATTATGACAAAAATGAAACCTTTATTTTTTCAACAACTCACATTTCTCACGAAGATAACATTCTGAGAAGAAACATGGTCTAAAATGTATACATTATTTACTTTAAAATTGAAGAATGTAAATTTTCAGTAAACTAAAAACTTGACATCCTTCTAAGAACCGCATTCAATTTTTTTTTAATTTCTTTGATATTTTTAACAAAAAATGTTATGAATCTAATTTGACTTAAATCGATTGTGTTGTTAGCGAGAAATAAAAAAGCATGTTTCACTCAATTCAACTTGAAGAAGCTTTGAAATCAGTATCAAGTATTTTCTTTACATTAAAATGAAAGATTTTCAAAATATAAACGAGAATGAAATGAAAAAAGAAACCATCAAACTTGATAGAAACCCAGCACCGTGGTAACCATGGCTAGTTCTAGTTATCACACACATCTATAAGTTTTGTAGTAAATTGTTAAGGGTTAAAAATACCAAGAGGAACTCTTGTGGTGAAGCAAAGCAACCGAAGCAACTAAAAGAGCCAAATAACCCACACCACAAATTTTCTTATCCTTTTCACGAATTTGTTCTCTACTTCTACTTTTTTCTTCTACCTCCTATCTTGAATGTACGTGCTCGAAGGACGTGTACCAACCTATTGATAAAGGGAAAAGATCTGAAAAAAAAAAACAAAAGTCGTCGTCGCTTTGAAGCAACAACTTCCTAAGCAACATGTCGATTATAAAAATCTTTTTTTCTCTTTTCATTTACCTTCCCCCAATTTAAATATTACCACCATTCATTAGTTTTTGTTATCGCAGCTTTTTTTTTTAATGTTTCATAAAAAAAAAAAAAAAAAAAAACAATTTTCTTTTGTAGTGTTTAACTCAATTTACTTTTAAACTTTAGAAAGCACTTCTTTTTCGCGGCCAAAAAGACATTCACTTTTAACAATATTTACGGATAAGTTTTGCAAAAAAACACCAAAAGAATTGAACATCAAACGCGAAATACAAATCTAAAACACAAAATTTTTTTTTTCTTTTCAAAACTGTCAAACTCATCAATCAATGGTAAACAAAACAATCTACTGGTGCTGCGGCATGACAGTTCGGTTTTCATAAACGAAACAAAAACCAAAGAATATCCTTGATATCCTTGTAGGTACTTTCACTTGTTATATTATGCACCATCACCGTTAAAAGGCCAGTCAGTTTTAATACTTGTAGCATGAAACAAGAATGATGGAGAACAAACCATATCTTAAATTACAAATCTTAAGAACAATTTTATGGCGAATCGTAATAAAAAAAAAGTTCCTTTTATTCAAAAAGGACTTTCATTGTGAGGAAAGTTGAAGAAAAAAAAAACTGTCAAGTCTTGGAATTTTTTTTTTGATCTGAAAACACAAACAAACAATAAATAATACCGCTAGTTCGGATTAGTATCTTAACAGAAACACGCTCTGGGCGGTAGACCACGATAAACTAAAGTTTTGTACCACGAAACAAACTCAAAGAGGCACACAACGTGTGTTTAATTCAAACTATACAAACAGCTTTGGTGTACCGAAAAGAAAAAGCTTTTTCCATGCCTCCACAATGGGCCGAGCGTGGTTGCCGTTGTTCGATTTTATTTAAAAATAACTTTTGCCCTTTTGAGAACCAACTACTAGACCCTGATTTGGTACTTTTAACACTTATGAATGTACCTTTTACAGACAGAAAGTTGAAGAGGATTATTTGCTGTTTCCTTAAAGTCACTTGGTTGAATGTACCCTAGTGTTAGGAATCGTTGGTATAAACGTTACAAGGCAATCGAGTACTTTTTTGAAGAACGATTACAAATATGTACAAAAGCGACTTTTTCAATATCCAATATCCGGGAACCGAACAAAACAATCTCGCATAGATATTTTCATGTTTTTGGAGCAAATTACACAGTAAAATAATGTTTTCAAAGTTTTTAGGAGGAACAAGTTTTTTGAAGAGTAAGTTTTTTACCATTGAGGTGGTCCACTATAGGGTGTCTTTAAGAAATGCAACCTTTCACGTTATTGGACAGGGGGGGGGGGGGTATGAAAAGGAATATCAAAAAAAGGGAGTGAGAAATGATTGAGTAGAAAACATATTGAAATGAGAAGAAAAACCAGAGTAAGACACATGCGTGTAATACGGCTAAAAAAGAATCTGTATGCAAGGAAAGCACTAGGCAAAGTCCAAGGGGCCGCTTGTTTATGTATTACTGGAGCAATAAGAACTTACCCTACAGCATCGATGGAGGTAATTCTTCATCTGCACCCATTACATTTAGTAGTTGGAAGCCTTTGTGAGATTTGCCAAGAAAGGGACTCGGTCCGGCAAATGTATAAGTCACAGGGAAAGGGACTGCCTTTTAAAGTCAGCAGTAACTTATATTATCGACATTTCTAGGGATGGAATGATTTATAAAATACAGTTTTATACAAAATTTTAAAAGAGAATTAAGTTGTAATGTAATAATGGGTAGGCGAAATAGAAAACTACACACTCAAAGTCAATGCCATTAAATGGAATACGGATTGTTTTGAGAACGACTGAAAGGACTGATGCTGGAGTTTTTGGCCCTAGAATCAAACTTTCCCTACCACTCGGACAATCTAGTAGCATTTTCAAGGCGAAAGCCAATGCCATAGCAAAATGTGCAGGTCGAAATCTCAAAAGGAATCACCGAAACCGAAAGCCGCACTCAAAACGTCTAAGTTGGTGTAAGTACATATGTATAGACAGGCTAAACAAAAAATCTGAAATATCTGCAAAGATATTTTCGATGATCAGAAATTCAGAACAGATATAGGAGTAATACTATAGCTTTAGACATTGTGTATAATCTTAATTAAATGTGTCCAAATATTTGTAATTAACACTGTAAGTGTTGAACAGAATTATACTTTTGCTTCATGTGCATCGGATTTTACAGCACCTAACGCCAAATTAAGGGTGTGATAAGGATAATATTATGGTAAACATTAGCTTTGAAGATTCACATAAAATTCAGTAGACATTTTATCTGAATTACGCTTTTCTAGCAGATTTAAATTTTGTGTGGCCCAAGATGGATAGTAACAGCAACCATATTGAAACTTCGTCTGATTATCTGACGAAAAATTTTGAGCCGTTTGATCTGCAAAGCTACATAAGCAGAAATAATACGTCCGCAAAATTAAGTTAAAAAATAAAGAAGATTAGGTGTACGAGTGAAAAATCACGACGATTTATGTAATAAATATATGTCACTCCAACATTACAGCCAATGGATAGTTGATGAAGTTATAATGGTTCTGAAGGATTGCAAGCTTTCACATTAAAATTAATCTTGTAGATCTGTTATATCAAAAGTTTTCGAGAGAAGATACCACTGTAACTTCAGTGAATAGTAGAAGAAAAGTGCTTTATACCTGAAAATCTGTTCGGAAAAAGAAGCCAGTTTTCGACAATTGACCTATTTCGTAAAAAAGCTTATGTTATTAAGAAAGCTCTTAAAAAAATGAAAGAAAATATGTAGGGCAATCTTTTTGAATCTACCGTAAGTGTTAAAGATGTTCCAAAGCAAAGGATCGAATTCAAAAATATCTAGAGACCTTTGTAGTGAAAACATCACAGAAATCAATATTTAGAGTTTAAAACATATATTGGCTGGGGTACAGCGGGTACCGCGATTCGAGTTGCCTTTCATTTATGCACAATATACAAGACGCTATCGCAATTAAGTTACCTGCCGATACTGCTTACTGCAATACTAGCAGTAGTTAAAACGATTATCCAGGGTACAATTAAATTGCAAGAAGCTCTGAATAATGTCAATGCGAAATACAGCTCAAATAGTTCTAAATCCACTAAAATTCAGTACAATTGGACTTTGCATATAAGAAAAATATAAGCTTAATTGGATTTATCAAAAAAGAAGTTGCGTTTGCAAATATGATAATATCTAGAAATAATACTCTTGACACAAAATTTAAATCGAACCAATATACTTGTTACTGGCGAAAAATTCTAAGCTCAGTATCGAAAACAAGGAGTTTTGCTAACACTCAATACCTGCGATACTGACTTACTTAACCGGCTCACGATCCATGGAGGTTCTCTGCCTGAAATAAGGCAGCTTTCCATCGATCCCCAGCACGCTGGCGCTACTTGCGATGGCTTCGTCTTTAAGCCCCAGGTTCGGTCTTACTTTTCACCGCGAACGTGGAGGCTGGAATTCGAAGTTTCTCTTAGGGGATCATTATTATCCATTCACTCAATGTGGCCGAGCCAATGAAGTTTTGGCTTTCTGGTCTACATCTACATCTTGGTAAAGGTGACAGAGTTCGCGGTTATATCTTCTCCTCCATTTGCTCTCCTCACATACAAAACAAATATCCGTTGAAGAATTTTTCTTTCGAAAGAGCCCAGTACCATATTTTTCTGCTAATAGTGCATTTCACTTTCACAACCCAAACAACCGAAGAAACAGCGGTTTCTTAGGGTAATTTTTCGTCGGATCTCCACTAAGGGCGGGTCGTTCGTCGAGTAAATATTAATTCCGCGGAAAATTTACTCCCTAACTATCTCAAAGTTTATGCTATCAATACTAACGTTTTGCCCTAATCGGTGGACAGATATTTGTTTGTTGTTGATAGTATATACTTGATCTTATCCTCATTTACTTCAAGACAAAAACAAGTTTAGCCTGATATTCAACAGCCGTGAAGGACTCTATTACAGAAAGTTGGGATTTGCTTATAGTGCCCTCCGTGTAAACGCCTGCTCTGTGAACATTGAAGGAATCACATGATGGCGCATCTCCTTCCCGACACCCTGTGCATGTTTGAAATAGTTCAGAAGAGTTGCTCCCTAGTTGCATATTGCACTGCGTATTTTCCAATGCCCGGAATCGCGTGATCGGCCATCGCCATATAGAGCTCCTAACGATGAATGCTATGCGCCTTTGAAATCGATAAAAATATGGTGAGTCTCGACTTGAAATTAGTTGCTCTTTTCCAGGATTTGCCTCAATGTGAATATTTGGTCTATGGTCGATCTGCCGGCCCGGAAGCCACACTGGTACTTGCCGACTTAATTGTTACAGGACGGCTTAGATAAGCCCACCTCTTATAAACTTGAAGATGGAACTGGTTCTTGATTGACTGAAAGTGGGTTGTCTTCTTGTCCTATTACACGCTCTACATGATGCCAATTTAAGAGCTGCTTGAAAACATCTACAATTCCCTGTGGTTCGGTGACTAAGATATCTTTTTTCTTTCAAAAATGCATATAAATTTCAACCGGGATCATAAATTTTAGATACCTATCTTCGGCATGTGATTCTCCTATAAGCCGATTTAAAAAATCTTGAAAAAATTGAAAAACAAAAGTGCCAGTTGATGTGGTTAGTTTTGCATGCTTCATACAATACAAATCCCCCCACAAACAACATAACCATAATCCCAAACGAACATTTTTAATGAGAGCAAATACATTTCCCATCCACAAACCTTTAGTCAATCCGTGACCAGAGAGTATAACCTTGTCGAAACTTCATGCAATCAAAAGTTAACTTTTTATGATTAAAATAAAATATGAAATATTTTTATATTTAATTGTTTGATCGATTCATTTATTTATTTATTTTTCTTGCAGTTTTATAACTGTGCAACGGCAACTCTTCTGTGTCAAGACCAAACTATACCGGCGCGGCACTCGAGTAGGAGCAAAGCTTTAGCTCCATTCACACATGAAATGATATTAAAGATTATACTTTATTCATTTTCCATTTTCCACCCCCAAAATGAACACAACAACGAAAACAAACATAAAAATGTAAATGTAAAAATTATTATATGAAAACGTGAGCTCTTGGCAAAGTTTTGTCTTGTAGTGATAAACTTCCACTCAGCTCAATGGGCAAATATGTTGTGTTGTGATTGTGGGCGGCTACTCTTGCACTCGTTATGCGTTACCTCTTCTTGGTGGGCTGCTATAGTACCCACTCATACAGTATAGGCTCTTTTGTTTGAGCTCTTGGAAGAACACTCAACATCAATGGATGTGGTAACAGCTCATTTCCTCTTTGGTGCTCGAAAAAAAATGTTCGTTTTCTGCTGTTGCACAGTTTGTGTACCACTTGCCGAAGAGAATGCATTCGTATTCATCATAACGCTAGTTCTTTTTTTTTTTTTTGAAGAATAAAAAATAAAAAAATGTGAACTCAAAGTAAGAGTGGTAGAAGCTAGAAGATATAAGAGATGAAAAAACACGAGAAGTAGGTATCCTCAAAGTGTAAGTTGTAAGAGCGGCGGAATTAAAGTGTTACTCAGACACTGAATTGCACTTCCGTAAAGTTTTCCTTCTTTTGTAGAGCAATAGGTTCGTTTTTGTACTTCTTTTGAAGTTAAATTGTACAGTTCATCAAAATTATGAGTAGCTGGGATCGGAGCTGAACGAATAGTAACACATTTGGGAATTTCAAAATGTGTCCCTTTCTCGAAATACTTTGAGGCGAAAATGACGGAGGGTATTGTTGAACTAATGATAAATCATATAAATGTGTAAAATTTAAATAAGACTTATTGACATATGATAACCGAGAGCAGTTATAAGTGGTGAAAAAGTATGAACTCGATTAATAAAAAAGTCCACAGCAATTTCGCTCACATATGTATGAGTTATACGAGTAGGTTTACAATCAATTTGTTGATCAAAATACTCTGTCAAAATTTACGTATCTGAATTTTGATTGAACATTGTAAAAAAGCGCATAGTTAAGAAAGGGTACGTTATATCAAAAATTTTAACAACGCGTACTCATTATCCTCTCTGACCACAAAATTATCTTCTGAAAGGGTGCACTTCGAGCGATATGAAATAAAACGCACACAGTGGATCGCAAATCTTATGTAAACGTATTCTGGAATATAAAAATTGTTTATAAATACGAGTATAAAAGCATGGATTAATAATTAGAGCAAAGTGCAAATGCATATAATTGACGTCTGATTTCTAGAAAAGTATGAATGTATGCAATCAAAGTTTAAAAATCCTTTTATTATTAAATGAATTTTTTATAGGCATAAGACATTTCTTTAAAATTGAAAAAAAAATATGAGATACCTACCAACTTTAAGTATTTAATAATGTATGTAGATATTAGGAAATAATTTCAAAAACTAATCGTTCCAACGTTTTCAAGATACATATTGATTTTTTCAAAAAGAAAATTAGAATTTGAAGAAGTTTGAAGAAAATTCCTTCAACGATTAAGGCTGTAAGTCGAGGTGCAGACAAACAGACAGACAGACCGAATTACCGGACCCACTTTGTTCGTGTTCTCTATCATCGTAAGGTCAAATTTGATCAAAATCTCGAGTTCGATTTTTTCTTTCAAATGCAAAATTTGCAATATAGTACCTACATACATATATCGCAAGTATAGACACTGTTTTTGAAGCTCCGAATATCAAAATAGGAGAGAAATATAGAGCCATGTAAGGTATTCCACATTCGAGTAGTGCGGCTAAAGAAAAAACGTCTATATTTGAAAAAATCTGAAATTGGACTCAAGAATAAACTGATATGCATTCCTAGAAGTACGAGTATTACGATACATTGCTTATGGGATGAATGCAACTGAATTTTTGACAAGAATATTGTAAATAAAATGGACGATTAGATCGCACGAACTTGCTCTTATATAAAAGTACTTTGGAATTTAAATAAATTTTATAAATATAAAACATGAATTTAATGAGATAAAAATGTTCAAATCCATGGAATTGCGGTCTGATTTCCGGAAAAGTAGGAATTTGCGCAAATAAAGTTCAAAAATCGTTTTATTAAAGTAATTTTTTATACTCAATTAAAAAGTTCAAGTGACCTCAACTCCAAGGTGCGTTTCGCCCAGGTACGACAGTGGGCTCATCAGTTAGATGCTGGCGTACCCTTCTAAGATGCAAATATTGGTCGATGTTTACCGACTCTAATAAAATGTACAGCTTTAATAGACTGTGAATTTTATCGTTCTAGGGGAATTTGATTAAATTTAGACACCTAGAACAATATTGTCCGTGGTCAGACTATTAAATCAATACATGGAGAAATGAAAATTATTTCATTGTAAAAATTTTGGGTTAAAATCGTTAGAGCCGTTAATGAGAAAGTCGAAAATCAAAAAAACGGTTCTATATCAGGTACCATTAATAACATTTTGCCCCAAAATTTTTTCACAAAAATGTAGTCCATGTCCATAATATCACACATAATTTTTTTATCAAAATCGTTAGAGCCGTTTTCGAGATAAATAAGATTATACATTACGGGTTTATGGGGGTACCGTTTGTTTAGAGCTAAAAAAAATCAATTTCCCTCTAGGGAATCACCGAAGACTCTTAAGTACCGAGTTTGAAGAAAATACCTCCAGTAGTTTAGGCTGTAGTTCGAGGTACAGACACATGCAGACGGAATTGCCGGGCCCACTTTTTTCGTCTTCGTAAGGTCCAACTTTGATCAAAATCTCGAGTTCGATTTTTTTTTGCAAATGCAGATGTAAGTGATCCGTATCCGAGAGATAAACTCAAGCTTTGGGTTCAAAACTTCGGGCCAGATCAGAAGGAATGAAGTCTTCTTGTATCGTCGAAAAAACCCAAACGCCAATTAACATTTTTGGCGACTTTGAATATGTGATCATTTCACTATTTAAGACTGAAACCATTTTGGTTGCTTTTATGAATAGAAATGGAATACTTATAATCAAAGTACTAAGACTAACATTAGTTTTTATATTAGGACCACATATCTTATGACCCCATGAACCAGTCACGGTCATTCTATGATTTATCATTTTCTTTTTCAAGAGATATATTAAGCTTCATACATATACAAAGAAAAAAAAGGCTGAACCCATCGTAAAAAATTAAAAACAAAGTCCTTGGGGCAATAATAAAAGCCCCTTGGTACATACATACGAGACAGCGATCTATACCTTGGTACTTTTGAATAGAAGTGATTAAAATTGCAAACCGTCACAAACCAATTAGATGGAATACTTTTTTTGCGAATATCCCATACATGGCGTTTCAAGATCTCAGAGCCACAAAATTGGGCTATATAGAAAAAAAAAAATCATGAATTTAATTGTTAACCCCGAAGTAACAGTTGCTAAGAAATGCTATTTGAAATGCCTGCTTTTACAAACAAAGAATACGTATTTATATTATCTAAGTTATGAACTGTGAAATGGAAGTTGCAATGTAGCGTGACAAAAATATCATAAATATTGTTCTAACTGACGACTCCATAGTAAAGAAATGTTTCAAAGACTTCGGGAATTGGCAACCTTACGAGACAGCTTCACAAGCATGAAGAATTTCGACTGATGAAAGAATACTTGAAGCTGTAGAATTGATCCATCAATCGGAACCAGACTCTTAGCTTAACAATTCAGTTTTCACACACTTTTAATCCAATACATGGCGAAAATCTTTGTCCATACCACCATACACCTATGTAAGAACTGCTTCCCAATAGCCATAAGGCTGGTTGGTGAAGCGGAACTTGTATGACACTAAGTTTATTAGCAGAATTCTTTGGAGGAACGAATCTCAATTTACAAGATGGGATCACACAAACTTTCACAAACTCCATACATGAAAGGAAACAGTCATTATTTCCACAAAAATTCAGCGTGAATATGTATGTGGACAGGTGTAATTGGAAACAATTTAATCGGCACGTTAAACATTAAAGGACATTCCACTGATTCAACTAGTTTCCATATTACCAACAACATAGTAATCGAGTACACAGCGGTCGTGAAAAGTTCTTCAAGCGCTCATTAACTACGTTGGTTACATTTTTATTCCTAATAGGCGAATATTTCGAGAACAGTTACACGATATTGTGCTTTCAAAAACCACCAACTTTTATAAACGTTTTATCAAAATCATATCATAGATCGTTTGTAGATTATTTACATATGTATATAACTTTCTATCAAAAAAAAAATGTTCTCACTTTTGTAACGAAGCTATTTATAGAACGAGATGTTCAAAGGCATAAAGGAGAGTTCTTGCGGGATGAAGGTGTACCGGAAGCGTGCCACTGAATAAATCAACCAATACCATAACAAAATATCAACCCTTCAGTAAACTCCTTAAAACCTTCCCCTTTGTCACTCTGTCAATATGACTCGTGGTTTACAGGGACCTCCAGCCAGTCCTGACAGCAAAAGAGAAGGGTGTCCAGACCACGTCCGCTTGGCATGCTAGCTTTAGCACGTTCTAGCTCGTCGGTGGGTGGGTTCTTGCTGACGTAGGGACTGAACGGTTGTTACGTATTACATGCCAAAATGTTGTTTGCTGAATTTGCGAGGCCTCAATAGTTTCAAATGTATGGTTGTTTTTTTTTTTTTGTATCTAAGGTGATCTGATTCCGCTGAGGTGTGAGAGCTTTGATGAAATTGCCCTCTGAGGAATTCCCAACCCACTAACATCACAGCGATTCCTTAATCCCTGTGACGTATTTGCCATGGTTACCACGTCCTCGTATTGGTGGTAACCCCAAAAGTGTTTATCAATCGTGACGAAGCTTTAACTCCTACTTCCTAGCTGTATGTTTTTTTTTTTTTTTATGCATTACCGAATTTGACTAAAAACACAAAAGTAAACTCAAGAAATCGACATCCAATAATACTAGAAGCAGTTGTACTTACGTCTGTACTCCTCATTGCGTCAACAAAATCTCTAAAAAAAAACTTTCTTCCCAATGAGCAACCTGAAGCACAACAAAAAAAAAATATATACCATCGCTGTCGTTGACGTCATAAAAAGAACTTGCCACATCCACCATTTTAAATCTTACCAGGAGAAATTCATTTTGAATCCAATTCACTTAACTGAAAACAATTGTTAGGAATCATACTAACCATTGTAAACAAAAGAAAAATAATAAAACAGTAATTTCGTTGTATGTAAAAAAAAAAACATAACAAAATTTTCGTTTTATTCAAAATAAAAAAAATAACCTTAAATATATACAAAACTAAAAAAAACTATGTATACTAAAAGTCGGTATTCATCAACCAAAAGTAGAAAAATTAATACTTCGTTCGTATAAACTTTAGTTTAAAACGAAAAGAAATTACATTATTCCCAGTAAATTTTACAAATAAGTTTCATATAGAAATTCTGAATTCATATCAAAATATGAAATAAACAACACTTTAGTACCTAATATTGTCAACAAGATTTGACATTTGCGGAATCATAGCAGTAATATCATTATTACATAACCAAATTTATTCTGTTATGCTATATTTTACTGTGTGATTAGCTAGCTGTAGTTAATAGTTTAAAAATCGGAGTTGACAGTGTCGTAAAAAAAAAAAAAAACGTTACACTTATTCAATTTGGAGAAATTATAATTTTACTCCGAAACAAAACTTGATTCAAAATTTGTAAATAAATTATTTGAAAATTAATGTTTAGTTTTTTTTTTTTTTTGTTTTTCCTTTTTTTTTACTTATTTCGTTGTAATTTAATTTCAAATGTCGTAATAATATATAACCGATATTATTAATATTTTCATTTTTCGTTCAAAATTTTATTTTTATTCATCTTCACTTACCAAAACAACAATTGTAGGTATACAAAATAAAATGATGTGGTCAAAGCTGGTATCCAAATGTTGTGCGCACAATATCCGATATTCACTTTTGTTACCCCTGTATATGGATTGATAATAATCACTAGAGAAAGTTACATAAAAAAAACTTTGAACGAAATGAACGAAATGTTATTCCTATTATAAAATATGAAATATTTTAAACCAATACATAGGTACGTTTCCTTTAAATTTTTACTATTAGTTTTTTTTTTTTTTTTTTTTTCTCAACGATACCTAGTATTACTTCTTTTTATTTATACTATAAAAAAACAATTAAAATTTACAACAAAATTTAAAATACAATTAATCACTAAAATAATCCGGATGATGAACGATGACCAGAGGGTGAGGAAGGTGATGCAGTTGACGATGGTGAAGATGAAGATTTTTTTTTTTTATTGCAGATGTCTGGGCCAGAACGAATAGGATCAGGTGGTATATGTAACTGGGAACGGGGTGGAGTTCTATTTTATTTATTACTTTTTGAGTTTGTGAGAGGGTGATTGAGCTGAGCTTATAGGGCTTCAAGATTTAAGTTTCTTTGTTTTTCACAGATATTTTAATTTTTCCTCTTTCACTTTTTGTTTTTTTTTTTTGTTTCTTTATTTTTTTTTTCAATGATCAGTAGGGGACAATGACGTCACTGATTGCACTTTTTTTTTTTTGAATCGTTGGACTCATGAATTTTTGCAGTTTACTTTTTTTCTCGTTATTCTTCGTTGGTTTTACTATTTTTTTTCTTTTTTCCGAGCAGGTAAAGTTTGGCATTTACAGAACCCCTTAATGATCCCGTCGTATAATACCGGCCCAAGCGGCACGTGTCTCGTGGCACGTGGAACTAATAAATTTGTATAACTTTTTCCAGTGAAATTAGTTTTTTTTTTTTTTGAAACACCTTTAATAAGAATGCACGGCAATGTTGAAACTCGATTTGTTTTTTGAGGCAAAAGAAAACACGTTCTGAAGCCCGGTTTTTTTTTTTTTTTTTGAGCGTTTACGAATTTGTTTCGTTTCAAACGAGAATCCGGTATTGCTTTTTTTTTTTTTTTTTTTAATTTTCTGGGAATAAAACGAATATGGCTTTTTTTTTAAAAAACTTCTTTTTATTAGCCGCGAATTTTTGGTGCTTAATCGGGCAGGGGCTTCTCCCCAAAAAATAACCTTGTTCCCGCCCGGTCGAAATCCACCATCTCACTGTCGATTTATCGAGTGTGGCTCCTACCAATCGACTCCAAGATAACCGAGTTCGAAAAGAGTATTTTGGAGAGAACTTCCGGTAAGCTCGAAACTCGGAAGATTTAAATCAAAAATATATGAATTATATATCAAAATTCAATTCCTGATTTTTAAAAAATAGGTGTAATAAATTTAAGTTTTTCTGATTTAAATTCCCCGAGCTTCGAGGTCCCGGATGTCTTCCATTAACCTATACCTTCAAACGTTTTTAATTGTGTGCGTGATCTTTACACAAGCTGTTATCTTTCGAAGATCGAATTTCTCTTTAACTCTCCGAATGATCTGCTGAGTCATCTCCCCATCGTCATCATCATCCTCCCACTCAGTAGCTTTATTTATGTGAATATTTAAGCTCGTAATAACGCATAATTATAAAAAGACTGCCTTACCGATAGTAAAAGGGGCTAGTATTGGGAACTGGAAAATAAAATTAGCATAATTGAATAACATTAGTGTAAGCATATAAAAAGGTTTCTTACACTTTTTATACTCGTATTATTATTTTAAAATTTGATCGAAAAACTATTCATACCATACATACTTTCTTGATTATGAAATTCTATACAAAAAAGTTGAGTTGCAGTTTTTAAGTCACTAGCAATAGATTCTTATAATCCAGTCTTAAAATTGCATCTTGCATTTAAACCATATGGTCTACTTCCTCAACTTCCAATTTATTTTAGTATTCTATTTTATGAACTTCTTTCACCACTTTCATTTCCTGTAGCTTATTTCTTTAATTTGTTGTCTTTTTTTAGATATTGTCATGATTTTTTTGTTCTGCTTCTATTTTTATTTTGTATTTTATTTGTTTCGTGTATTTTTAATTTTCATTCATATCTTGTCAGATTTGAAAATTGAATTTTTTCCAAGCGAGCGCAGTTTTCAACGTGATAATTGCAATCCTCAAATTGACAATCGCAATTTTCAACATCACAACTACTTGCTAAAGTTTTCAATGTTGGCTGTTGACCGACAAGCGCTTTTTACCCTACTTTCAAGCCATACTGAATGTAGACTGTGAAGGAGACAATCTTTTATCGAAAATCACGGAGCCCACTTCCATCTCTCTTAATATGTGAATAAGCCGCTTTGACACACTGAGCCACTTTGACAAGCGTATAACCCACGAATAACCATTTCACCAATTCAAAGTTACTAAATGGTGTGGTGCTTACGCTGGAAGCGTCATCGGGCCTTATTTTTATTTTTGCTTGCGATATAGGTACTAAAGGGCAAGTTCTGCATTTGGAAAAAAATCGAACTCGAGATTTTGATCAAAGTTGACATTACGATGAAAGCGAAGACGAATAAAGTGGTTCCGACAATTCCGTCTGTCTGTCTGTATGTCTATCTGTCTGTCTGTATGTCTGTACCTCGGACTAAGGCATAAGCCACTGGAGCTATTTTCTTCAAACTCGGTACTTAAGGGTCTTCGGTGATTCCCTAGAGGAGAAATTGAAATTTTTTTTTAGCTCCAAAACTATAACGTTACCCCCCATACACCCGTAATGCATAATGTTATTTATCTCGAAAACGGCTCTAACGATTTTTATAAAAAAAATTAGGTGTAATATTATGGACATGGACTACATTTTGGTCAAAAAAAAACTTGGGGTAAAATGTTATTATCGGTACCTGTCATAGAACCGTTTTTTGATTTTTTGAGTTTCTCATCAATGGCTCTAACGATTTTAACCAAAAATTTTCAGCAGGAGCCCTCTTTTATTTTGAAAAAATATTGTAGGTACATAAAAATATTCGAAAACTTTTTTTTTGGGATTTAAAAAAAGAAGTTCCAAGTTTTTTTTTTTGAAAAACCAATATCTTTGAAACGTGTGAACGATTATTTTTCGAAACTATTTCTAAAATATATACTACTAAATACTTAAAATTTAGCATCCCAAATTTTGTTTTCGAAAAATTTTATCTCATTAAATCCATGTTTTATATTTATAAAATGTATTTTAAATTCCAAAGCATTTTTACATAAGAGGAAGTTCGTGCGATCTAGTTGTGCATTTAATTTTTTAAATCGCGGGTACAGAGATGATTTTCGCCTTCGTCAATTGGATGGTTTAGATTTGAAGAACATATGGTTTCAAAAGGTTGGACTATGGAAATTCTGACGGCTCCGTTTTTGGGTGTGCTAATCTCTCGTTTCGGAAATTTGCACTGGCTGGCAAGATCGCCTAAATAAACCATTCCAGACTTTTTTTTTTGAAGTCGCGAGTGTATTTCAACAACCCTCAAACTTTTTAGCTCTCAAAAGGGAATATCCGTGAAGTAGGAGGACTCATCGCCGAAGTTGTGGTAAGAAAGATTAAAAATACTATAAATCGGGACCGATTGTTCATCAATTCAAATAAACATAATCCAAAAGCAAAGTTCTTCATTGATACTTGTTTATGGCAGCTATGGGGTCTTGACATTGTTCTGGCGGACCAATAATTAATCCGTATTTTTTGTAAATGGTACTCGCATTGCTTTAGCCGTCAATAACGAATACTATATCTAGATCGATATTAAACAACTTTTTGTTACCTGAACTGAATGATATCGAATATGGTTTTAACAGAATGTACGTGTCACACACAACGCATGCTAAGATAGCTTGACAACTGATTTGAGGTTATCTCTCGCAATTAGCTACAAACCACAAACAATTGATGCTCTCAAACACAACTTACGCCATCCTTCAAATTCACTCAGATTTATGAGTTTTTGTCAAGAAAAATTGGACCTCCCAAATATACTTGCCAGCATAACCAAGAAGCCGTACCGACAAAATATCACATACTTTATGCCATAAAATATTCTTTCAAATACAAACAAAAATGAGTGCATATCTTACAGACAACTTCTTTAATTCTAATTTAAAAATCGAGGGCCCACATTGACGAGGCCTTTAATACTTCTCAGAAAATAATTTATAATATAAATACTGTTTTAATTAACTGTTCGAGTAAATTTAATTTAAGAAACTCTTAAACGGGTTTAAGCATTTTCTTTCAACCATTTTGTAAAGTGGCTCCGGTTTTAAGGAGAAGCGGTGTAGATCCAATTTAATCTTAACCAATTCCTCAATACTTTCAAATATGATAAATGATGACATAAGTTATCATCAGTACAAAACTGACATGTGCAATTTGAAAATACATAATAATTATAATATAGGAGTACAGACCTGATCTAAGTATTCACGCCAATTGAACATTCGATTCACCCAATCACTTTCAATAAGGCTTTTAATTCTGCTGTCCGTCGGGTGAACTATGTACGAGTATCATTACTCGATTTGACACTTGTAAACATCACTTGTTCATTAAATATGAAAATCTTTTGGTGAATTATTCCATTCACAATATTACCGACAGTTAATGAGTTGAATCGCATTCATTGCCAAAAAACAATAGAAGAGTGAAGTGAGTTAACAAATACTAAGAATAAAATTGGGCCCAAAACTGATCCTTGAGGCACGCCCAAATAAATAGGTTTCTCAGAGCTTAGTTTGCCTTGAATTCTTACCTTTTGTTTTCTGTTCATAAGATAAGAAGCCATCCAATCATGTACATTACCTCTAAAACCAGCTTTATATAATTTACTGAGTAACAGAGTATGATCTACTGCATCAGATGCCTTACCTATATCAATGAACAAGGACGATGGTATTTCAGAGTTGTTCAAACTACGATAGATCTCACCACATAATTTTAAAAGAGCATCTTCTGTAGACCTACCACTCTGAAAACCGAATTGAAACCTGCTGAAGAAGTTGTTTCTTTTAAAGAAAGAAATCATTCTAGACTTCATGCCTTTTTCAAATATTTTTGAAAATACTGAAAGAAGTAAAATGGGACGATAGTTATTTAAGCAGGTAGTCGATCCTTTTTTATGTAATGGTATTACAATGGCTTTTTGTAACGCTGTAGGGAAAATACCTTTTTGTACACTGAAATTGAAAATGTAACATAAAACATCTGATATTTGGAAAGAAATTTGCTTCAAAACAGTGCTAGAGATATTATCTTCGGAAGAAGAGTTTGAATTCTTTAACGACATTATGATTCCCTGAATTTCTTGGGAGCTGAAATTATGAAAGAAAAAACTTGCTGAATTTGAACTATCATCTTTAATAGTGTAATTACAACATTGTGAGCTAGAGTCATATATATTTTGCTGG
Source organism: Chrysotoxum bicinctum (assembly GCA_911387755.1). Classification (NCBI taxonomy): domain Eukaryota; kingdom Metazoa; phylum Arthropoda; class Insecta; order Diptera; family Syrphidae; genus Chrysotoxum; species Chrysotoxum bicinctum. Next base: position 180,963,072 of record OU426987.1, read on the forward strand.
CATGTGTTTGAAAAAAAAAATCATTAAATAAGTCCGCAACGTGTTCAGAATCTGAAACAAAAGTGCCGTTGTATTCAATAGTAATACCCACTTTAGTCGTATTTCTATTCAAAATATCGTTAACGATGTTCCACTCCTTTTTTGAATTACCAAAATTTTCACTGAGTTTATTCCTGTAATAAGAGTCTCTACAGACAGGAATTTCAGTTTTAAGTTCAAGACAAAGTTTTTCGTAAAATGTTTTTAATCTCGTATTATTTGGATGTTTTTTGACGCAGTTGTGTAGTTTTTTTTCTTATTTATTTTCTTCAAGAGATAATATTCATCCAAGGCTTACGACAAGTCAAATTTAAATCTTTGCTAACACGCAATGTGCAGTTATTCGAAATGTGGAACTGGAGTTTCGCTAAAAATAAGTCAAATGCCAAGGACATATCTAATGCATCAAAAACATCAACCCAAAACTCATAAGTCAAATCAGATTTAAGAGACACAAAATTGATTTTTTGTTTTTTTTTTTTTTTCGAAAAAGATTGACATGTCCTAGAAACAACGCTGTCGAACTGAAGGCTAACTAACTTGTGATCTGTAATTTTCCAGTCAAACACATCAGCCTTGTAGTTTCTATCATTGCTTCTTTGATATTTAATAAACATGTGGTCGGTTTATTTATCAATGACATAAAACCAAAAGAAGACAAAACAGCTAGAAAATTGTCTACAATAGATATTTCAGAGAGTATGTCAATATTAAAATCTTTGAGCTTGGTAGATACAAAATTTGGTTGTGCAATAGCTCGAAGTGAACCACGACCTAGTGACTTATAGCTCTCAACCATTCCTGCTTATGAGCACTTTCCATTGACAAGAGATATACTGTTAGAGGATTTGTCAATTCCTCGCAAATGGTAGTACATCCCTGAAAATTTTTTACAAAGTATATTGTTTTAAATTCATTTTTTAATCCGACCTCCTCTCCTGCATCTGCTACTGTGAAGTGGTTACGTAAACAGCGCATACACATCAGTTTCTTAAATAGTCCTCACATAAAACTAAAGTAAATAGAACCTAGAATATACAAAAGTAACATTTTGAAAGAAATTGATGCAGTTACTGAAACTTTTCTTCATCATAACAACTAAAAAAAAACCCGATGTTTTAGTTTCTAAAACTACTATATGTTTCAATCAAATTTCCCTCAAAAGTATACTCGTATTTTGTTAGCTAGTGAGTTTGAACTTTGAACCGATCGCAAAAGTTGCTGTGACGAAATGACAAACGTTCTCATATCGTCGTCGTTCTATGAAAACTCCCTAAGTCCATTTTAAAAAAAAATGTGATTCAATTCTTATTTAATTCATTTCGGATAAACCATTTGCAAAAAAATTTATTGCACAATGGCTACGCCAAACCCATTCTACAATTAAAGCCTGAGATCGTGCTATTCTGATAATTTTTGGATTTTTTTATATTAATTTCCAAGTTTAAATGCAAATATCTCAAAAAACAAAAAATGGACTTAGGGAGTTTTCATAGAACGACGACGATATAAGCAGGCACCAAAAGGTGTCAAAGGTGATGATTACATTTTGAGCATTTCTTGGTTGTAAAAACTGGCAATAGGTTTCCATTTTTACATATTCACAAGTTTTGAATGTAAAAAAAAAACTGTAATTAAAATCGATGAATAAATACATACATATATTTGGAATTCGAAAATTGTGTAACAAGTTCCGGTTTGCTAAGCCAATACCAAGACCGATGAAAAAAATAGCTAAGATCTGCTTTAAAGATTTATTCACACAATTTAGTTCAATTCCCTTGTTTACTTTCTTTCTAGTTTATTAATTTTTGTCTCACTTAAATATCTATCTATCACAAGAAAATGTTCGTAAATAGTGTGTTTTTTCTCATACAGCTTTGTTTCGTCTCGACACAATCAAATGTCTCATTTGATACAAATAACCTATTTTCTGTGTTTATGGGGCGAAAAGTATTGTTTATTCCCAGGAAATCTATTTTTACAACATTTCCTATTTTATTTCGCTTTATGTGTGTCTCATCTGGTTAACAGGAGTCGATATATCAACGTAAATACTTTTTGACAAAAAAATTAATTTACAGCCTAATTTATTGACATTCGTTCATTACCATGGCAAAATCTATTCGAACACTTTCTGCCTGGGAAATTTTGGGGTTTAACTAAGAGATTCAACTAAAAAAGGCACACATATTATGACCTTGGAGACATATTTCATAATTAAAATTTTGAAATACATTTGTTTCTATAAAAATTCTATGAACAAAATTGTAAGATACTTCTACAACTACTTTGAAGGCATAATATTACATCGCGTATATACAAAAGAGATCTACTGTAGAGTAATCACAGCACCTGTTTATAAACAAGAGCTTTTAATCCAACAAGCAGACATTAACACGCCAACTCCAAATCCAAAAAGCTCTTTTGATGTTGAAATTTAATAAATAATAACACAATCATATTGAGTAGAAAATGCAGTCTCACTCAGAGTGACAAAAATAGAGATTTAGAGCGAAAGTAAATGTTGGATTTTCTCTTGAGGTTATCAAATAAAACGGATTGGTTCTCGATTATGGAAAAGCCTTTATAAAAGTACTTGTTGTTGAATGAATTTTCAAAGTATGGGTGTGTGATATATTCAAGATAAGGGCAAAGTATGCATGTACAATATGAAAAGAGAAAAAAAAAGTATGTTTTTGTAAACCTTATGGCAATGGCGCTTAAATATTGTTGGTTTTATTTTATTTTTAAATTTTGGGCAAGCTTTAAAAGTGAGGCGCACATGTTTGAAAGAAGTCTGGTTATCAATACTAAAAATTTCGTTTTCGTTATGTTTAATGAAAACTGAATCTGAAGTCCATTCTGTAAATTTAATGGATGTAAGTGTACAGTGCTGAGCGAAAAAATGTATTCAAATGATAGTGGAAAATGCCACAAGTGATGTCATACTTTTGTTTCTTATAATTCTATAATTCATTGGCGGTCAAGGGTTTATTGAGATTTTTATAATGTTGAACATAGCACGAGCGATGGGGAAATTAGATAGAGTAGAAATCAGGTGTCGATGTTCATTAGTTTTGACTGTTCCCAAATTGTAATGGCGACGGAAACAGTGCAGGGTAAGTTATTACAGATTCGTGTTGTGTGTCGAATCGAGGGTAAACTGATGAGTATTGCTATCGAGACGGGTATCACGCGTGAAGGTAGGTAGGTAGAAATAGCGACCACCGGCAATCTAGCCCTGTAGCCCAATTAGCACTGAAGTGCGCCATTTTTATACCATAACTGGTATTAACCTTTGGATGGAATTGATATGGGAAATTGTGGACATTCTCACGGAGTCATCCTATTTGGATTAAGTTCAAAAATATGAATTAAGTAGGTTTTGATGTCACTTATTGTGTGTTTGCTTTTGCACAATCCTCCGGAAATTGGATCACTCACTCATCCGACACCATCTTCACTGTGTAAAGCTAGGCACCTTGTTGAGTGGTACTGAAAAAGTAGCCGATCCGATTAATTATCAGCCCTGAGCACTGTAAGCCTCCGTCAAAGCCTTCAGTCCGCTAACTCGAAATCTAAGGAGTCAAACGGAGGACACGAAACAGAACTAACCGGAGTTCGTTCATTTCGTCGCGTTGATAAGTTCAAGAGATCAAGTATTTAATCTTCATTTCCAAAAGATCCTCAATGTCGTTAAAAAATTCCCTTCCTATTGATAATGCTCTAAATTTTGTCAGAGCAGAGCATTTGCAAAGGAAATGGAGAACTGATTCCTTTTCCCGCTGGTGCCCACAGCTATGACAGTGAGTGTTGTGAGGAATGCCTAGTCTCGCTGCATTCTCTTCGAGTGGCAATTGTCCGCTACTGGTAGCTACAATCCTGGCTATGTCTTTCTTGGATCTGCATATCAGATCAAGTGTTCGGGATTTATTAAAGGTGGGCTAAATCTTTCTATATATAATGCAGTTAGTTAAACTGCTGCACCTATACGGTTTCATTCGCTTATAAAAATTGAGAGAATTTTGCTATTGATAACTCCGAGTGGAATGTTATTCTTTCAGCAAGTAAGTTATGATAGGCTGATCCTTATCTGGCCAGCTCGTCCGCGCGTTCATTCCCATCAATGCTGCAATGACGGCCTCGAGAATGTGTATAATTCCAACGAAGATCGTCGTTGGTACACATTACGAGTATTGAGAGATTTTTGTTTTTTTCATTGAAAGAGTCATTCAAGGACAATGGCATAGGGGTAAATTTTGCTTCAACCACAAGACACAATATTGAGTTTTCGAAGTTTAAACTCTACACGAGTGTTTATACCTCATTTATTAATAGTGTAAATTTCGGAGTTTAATGATCTTATCATACGGTACTGTTGCAATTCCGCTTCCGAAGAAGATGGACGTTTATAGAAGTACTAGTATGAAAAGCTGACAGAATCTTCATCATTTATGATCATGAGCAAAAAAATCGGAGACAAAACGGGCTCACTGAATTTGTCTATTGTTATTGCATTAACCAATTTTTTTGTGAACGGATCACAAAGACCAAATTAGCCACGATTGATACAACTCTAATCCATGACCTTGGAAAGTAGGAGCGGCACGTAAGAGAAATCAGTCGGTAGGAGGGGGGGAAGGATCGCCTCTATTAGGAACAGCCTGGACAAATGTTATTTTACTTCATCATCATCGGCTCGACAACCGGGTTCCGGTTCTGGCCTCTTTCAACAAGTCTCTCCACCTATCTCGGCCGACGCCATCCAGTTGCGCACCCCAAGGCTTCGGGCGTCCTGGTCTACGCCATCTCTCCAGCGCAAGCATGGTCTACCACGCTGTCGTCTACCATAGAATGTACCACAAAGAACTTTCCGAGCAGGTTCCTCTTCGCTCATGCGAGCTAGGTGCCCTGCCCACCGGAGTCTACCGAGCTTAATTTTTGTCACGATATCTGCTTCTAGGTAGATTGCGTACAATTCATGATTGTACCGTCTCCGGAATCGTCCTTCCTCACATATGGGGCCAACAATTCTCCTTAAGACTTTTCTCTCGAACGCAGCTAAGAGATCGGAGTGCCTTTTGCTAAGCACCCAAGTCTCTGATCCATATGTGAGTACTGGCAGGACCATGGTCCTGTACAGCAGCAGTTTTGAAGTTATGGTGAGATTTCTGGATTTGAAGAGCTTTGACAGACTGTAGTAGGCTCTGTTGGATTTGAGAAGCCGCCCGCGTATTTCTTCTTCTATATTGTTATCGGCTGCTACTATTGACCCTAGGTATTAAAAGGATTGCACCACTTCAAATTCGTGCTCAGCTACCTTGATTGTTTGACCAACTGTTCCTCTCGCATTCGACGCCACCTTGTACTTTGTTTTACCTTCACTAATGTGCAGCCCCAGATTTTGTGCCGCCTGCTCGATCTGGATGAAGGAATCGTGTACAGCTTGTTCGGTTCTTCCGATGATGTCAATGTCGTCTGCGTAAGCCAGTAACTGGCTGGACCTGTTGGCGATGGTCCCTCTTGTTGCCGTGCCAGAGTCACGGATTGCTTTCTCCAACGCCAGGTTGAAGAGGAGGCAGGCCAAACCGTCCCCTTGTCGGAGTCCATTAAAGATTTTGATTGGTCTGGATAGCAATCCGGCTATTTTTACTTGGCTAGTTACGTTGGCCATGATCAACCTACATAGTCGTGTCAATTTATTTGGGATGCCGAATTCTCTCATGGCTTTGTAAAGTTCTACCCTGGCTATGCTATCATAGGCGGCCTTAAAGTCTATAAACAGATGGTATGTTGGGATGTTAAATTCTAGACAATTGAAGGGTTGTAAGTCTAAAGGGTCTAAGTGCCAAAAAATCAAAAATCAATATTTTTATCAAAATACAATCTAAGGGCCAAGCCTTATAATATCAAAATGGATTCAAGTGCCTATTTCTTTTAAAACTGTACACACACACAAATAAAGTTGTGGTATAGCCTAAGTGCCAAAGGGCTTTTGCTTATGTTTTTCGCGTTTATCTCTAAATTATAAAAATGGCACTTAGACCCTTTAGACTTACAACCCTTCAATTTTCCATCGCCTGCCTAAGGGTAAATATCTGATCAGTTGTTGATTTGGCTGGAATGAAACCACACTTATATTGTCCGATGACGGTTTAAGCGTATGGGGTTATCCGGTCTTGTAGGATAGAGGAGAGTATCTTATAGGCGGTACTCAACAACGTGATACCTCTATAATTGCTGCACGTTGTGACATCTCCCTTCCCGGTAGAATTTTCGACTCGATAATGCCAAGGCCCCAGCTAGTTTTTCTTAGTTTCAGTCATGGCCCTACCGAGCAGTATCTAGCTTGTCCCTCGCTAATTTGTATATAATGGGTCTTGCTAGGTGTTCCTATATTGGCCCTAGATGGGCCTTCACAAGTAGCACAAGAGCTACGGCAATTCTTAAAAAAATTATTAGAAACAATAAAAATAAAGTTTTTTATTTTTTATTATTGTTGATTATTTTCATTTTTTCTTTGCCTCCCTATATTCGACTCTTTATGTGATTCTTTGCTGGAATGAAAGAATTTTTTTTTTTTTTTAATTTACCTCCACTGAGATTCGAACCCGAGTCCTCTCGCTTGCCGTGCTTGTGCGCTACCTATTGCGCCACTTTGATATATAAAATATCGTGTCTCAAAGTGCTACTCAAATAACTCTCTTTTAATTATACTGTTTAAGAAGACTTAAATACGTATTAAAGAATCTGAAAAATACCGATTTAGGACCAAAACAAAAAATTTATGGTTTTAGAAGGATAATGGATAGCCTTTTATAGACATATGTATAGGCACATCTAGGATACATCAAGTAAAAACTATATAGCCCCAGTATAAGTAACATCTGAGAATGCCTATAAAGAGGCGAGACTAGCTAAGGCCAATATAACGCCCAGATACAATTCCTTATCCAGGCTGCACCAAGTAAAAACTATGCAGGTCCCTTGTGGTTTACTTGTTACAATGCCAATAAAGAGGCGATACTATCTACAGCCAAGATATCGCCAAGAAAAAGTTTCATATCTAGGCTAAATCAATTTAAAAATGTCTAGGCCCAGTCTAAGATACTCCTGGAAAAGCCAATAAATAGGCAGTTCTAGCCAGGTTCAATATAAAGCCAGGATAAGCATAAATTAGTCAAGATCCGCCAGGCTTGCATCTGTCTAGGCCCAGCATAGGATTTACTATATAATGGCCAATCTAGCTAGGGCCACGCTATTCGATAGTGTTTCCTAGATAATTTTCTACCCGGGTTCTTATGTATGGGGCATATTAAACCTTTTCGCCAGTCTTCTGGCATTTCTTCCTGCTCCCATACGTGTACTATAATATCATGAATTGCTTGACGTAAGGCTGGCCCGCCGTGATGGAATAATTCGGCTGGTATGCCATCGGCTCCCGGGGCTTTGTTCTGTTTAAGCCGGCCTATAGCCTTCTCAACCTCTTCTATGCTTGGTGGCGGCAACATAGGATATTCTTCTTGAAGTAGTGGAGCCTCCACTTCTGCAGTGAGCTGACCATTTAGCAATTCATTAAAGTACACACCCCATCGCTCCAGTATGCTTTCAGGATCGGTGATCAGATTTCCCTCTCCGTCATTGCAGTATGTGCAGCGTGGTGTGTACTGCGTCATGTTTCGGACGGATTGGTTGAACTTCCGCGCCTGGTGCGGACCTCGCTCTCATCTATTTTCTATTTCACAGATTAGGTTCTTCTCCCAGGCTGATTTCTTTTGTCTGTGAAGCCGTTTTTCTGTTCTTCTGAGCTCTTTATATTCCTCTTCGCGTGCCCGCGTGTTGAAAGAGGCCAGGACCGGAACCCGGTTGTCGAGCCGATGATGATGATCGCGTGCCCGCGTTCTATGAGATTGTTGCATTGCTCGGTACGCAATATTCTTACGTTCAGTCGCTAGCTTGCATTCATCATCAAACCAGTCGTTCCGATTTTTACGACTGCTGCCTAAGATGGAGTTGGCAGTACTAATGACAGTATTTTTAAGACGTGTTCACTTCTCATTTACGCCCAGCATACTGGCTCCAGGACTTACTCTCCCTAAATCAAAGTGTTTCTAGGGCGAGTCCTAACGCATTACCAAAGGTGTTACTGGTGTTTTCATTGCGCAGGGCAGCCGTGTTGATTCGAACCTGATCGGCGGATGCAATGCGTCTTCGCAAGGCAATCCGCCCTCGGAAAACCATACCAACAAGATAGTGATCCGAGTCGATATTGGCACCTCAGTACGTTCGTACCGTCATCAAGTTCGAGTAGTGGCGACGGTCTATCAACACGTGGTCTATTTAGTTACGAGTGACTCCATCAGGTGATACCCAGGTGGCTTTACTTCGTCCAGGTAAAATTCCAGACTAGTGAAAGCGATAGAAAATGCTTAGGCAAGGAAAAAGATTTCTTCAGCGGATTTATTTTTATCAAGTTCTGAAGGTTCTTACAACTGTACGAGCGCAGAAATATACCTGCCCCAGTAAATGATTTACGTTTTCAAGTACAGGAAATGCAATGTTACTATCTGGCAACGTAGGTCTAGCAGCAATGATCTACGAGACCATTTGCATAATCTGAAGAGCTAGTTACCGGGTTGTCATTGTAGATGAACGCTGGAACCGAATATGAAGTTGAATATTTAACGTTCTTGGCTAATATGGTCGGCCTTTGGGACATTGCAGGGTTTTTTGCTTTGAGAATGCTTTAACAAAACCAAAATTTTTGCATTTTATTTGGTTTTAATACTAAACCCGATCAAATTTAATTGTTGTTTAAACTGATAACTCTTAATTTTGATTATTATTTAGCTTAACCCATCACCTGCCACTGTACTCAATTGAGTACAATATTTTGAAAAAATTGAGTTTTTTTTTCAAGTTGTTTGGTCAACTTTTGTGTCTTGCATTTTTTGTTTCAAGCAGTTTTGTGTTCTTTCGAAAGTGAAAGGTTCGTTAAAATTTAAACTTTCAGCTAATTTGTGAATTACTAGTTCTGTTCAAATTTTTTTTTTATCAAAGAACAACATTGTAAATAATTCTCATCAAAAAATTGTTTTGGTGCATGTTATGTGGTGTACTCAATTGAGTACACTGGCCAAAGCCGTGCTATTTTTTTTTCTCACTGAATTAACAAAGAATTGGCTTCTTCAGCAATCAACTGCAGCACCCTTTATGGTAGGCGCTATGCAAATCTCTACATGGCTGTTGATGATATTACAGATGAAATGAAGTTGTTATTGTGGTTATTCCTTTGGATCTTGATATTCAAAAAGACGAGGAGGATGACTTCCTTATTTCTAATACTCCTGTTGGCATCGCAGGTATCAAAGATGGATATAAAAGCGAATAGATCATCTCACAGTTTATCCAAAGTTCAAGAAAAGATGATGATGAGGTAATGAATTTGATTGTTGAGCAAAGCCGAATAAACGCACTGAGCCAAAACTGCCACGCGTTCGTTTTCACCAAAGAAGAATTGAGAACGTTTTTTGGAACAATGCTTTTTCCGGATATCACATTCTATTCATTCATTTGGCTTGGACAAAGAAACGAAAATTCCTTTGGTAACTAACGCCTTGTCTCGCAATGGATTCAAAGAAAACAAGGGCTATATTCGTTTGGCCAACAATTCATATACCTATTGATAAGATTGCGACCAAAGTTCGATTGATAAGGCGATGGTCACATATTTTGGACATTTTTCTGCAAAGCAGTTTATTCGTGGAAAGCCTTTTTGTTTTGGATATATTCGTAAATAGAAGATGCCTTACAGTAGCGACGAATATTACTATAACTTTCACATATACTGCGGTGCGTGAAATATAAGTCCAAGCAATAAGTGCTTACCATTTGGATTTCGAGTGGTGCTTTATTTACTGGAAGTAGTAAAAACGCCAAGTGACCACAGCATATTTTTTGACAATTATTTCACCAGCCATGACCTTATGGCTTATTTACGCAAATAAGGATTTCGCGCAACTGGTACTGTTCGTGGCAAGAGGAAAAAAAAAATGTCCCCTAAAATCCTCGAACACAGTAATCACAAATTCGACAAAAAAAATGACATTTTGTTCGCGCGGTGAAAGGCTAATGCTTTTGTTACAGTTTGGAACCTTTTCGAAAAGTTTAAAGATGGTCAGCAACAGTAAAAGAAAAGGCAGTCATGCAACAGCCAAAAACATTAGGGGCATACAACAAAGGTAGTAGACCTTCATGACCAATTTGTAAGCAATTACAGAATCAAAATAAAGGGTAGGAAACGCTCGCTGGTGGCCATTGTTCACACATATAATCAATTCTATGGTGGTAGATGCTTGGCGGATCCATTGTTTGGAAACCAAATAAAATCGCTATCTACTTTCATCAGTCAGGACCATGGCTAGGCCTTATTTACATTCAGGGTCATCAACAAAAGCACCAAATAAGCCAAATCAACCCAGCTGCCGGATATTCCACAGCAGAGTTCGATGGATATGTGATAGGTGCCAAACTACTCTTTGAATCGAAAAAGAGTGTTTTCAAAATATTTCATAACTAGGTAAAGAATGCACCCATATTTGGCCACTGTACTCGTTTGAGTACACACCTCTCTATGTACCAAACTTAACAAATATTAAAACAAAAACTTTTTATTTTTGGTCAAATATATAACTCATTAAACAGGATTACAAAGGTATTTCATTTATCTTTATTTTAAAGGTGCCTGGTCTTTAATGGATTAATACTTATTATACCTTCAAACTAAGACACAAGAATAGAGATGGATTCGAAGGATAATTAAGAATACGGAGTTTTAGGCAGAAAAAAGTGGGGTTAAAGTCAAAACAGCTATTGTTACAGTTAAGCATGCGAGTAATAGATACGTTGGATTCTTTAGAGGTAAGGTCCGGTAAAAATCATTAGAGGTAATTTTTGACGACAGAGAACACTTGTCTAGATCAAGTTGAAGAAGGATAGAATTATGTGTTTAACAAATTGTTCTGAAAAACTTGATATCGTCTAAGTAGTTAATAGTAAGGAAAAAAAGATAGGGCCTAAGTGGCTGCCTTGTGGGACGCTTTGAAGTTAGCTAAGAAATCCTTGGTGAAGGGAGAACTGAAACTAGCTTTGAAGTTATTGTCAGCTTCGAAGAAATGGATCTCAAGAAGATAGGTTTGAAAATAATAAGCCTTGGGGAAATAAGTTGAGACAACATCGACTTCCTTTCCAGCTAAGAAGCTCAAGAATACGATTTTAATAACGATAGTCGATGTGGACTTATACAGCGTGATTTGCATGTGTGACAAAAAGCTAGGGCGTGTAGGTTGGACTTAGACAAGAAAAAAATCGTATGGGAGGGGGGGGGTCTATTTCCCCCGTTTAGGCGGGAGGGGCAATTTAAGAAAAAAAAATACCTTAAAACAGAAAAAAAATATTAAAAAATAACGGTGATACCTACAGAGTAATGCTATAGCATTTTGAAAAGCCAGAAATACATTCTTTAATTTTGTTTTTAAATAAAGTTGTTCGAGTGAATAGTTTTTGAAAAATTAATTTTCAAAATCCAAATTTTGAAAAAAAAAAAAAAAAAATGAAAATTTTGTTTTTAAACAATTTTTTTTCAAAATTTTACGTAATTAAATATTATTTTTTTATTCAATATTCAATGCTCTTATTGATTTTTGATCAAACACAAAAAACCGGATATCAAAATGTTTTGTAGTTTTGGAGAAAATCAAAAATAACAAAAACTACTTTTGTTCTAAGAAAAGCCTTTTATTTTAGTTTTTACGTTTTTGGATTCTTAGGTGAATGATTAACTTTCTTTTTACTATTTTTACTTGCGATATAGGTAAATACTATAGGGCAAGTTCTGCATTTGGAAAAAAAATCGAACTCGAGATTTTGATCAAAGTTGACATTACGATGATAGCGAAGACGAAAAAAGTGGGTCTGACAATTCCGTCTGTCTGTCTGTATGTCTGTATGTCTGTATGTCTGTATGTCTGTACCTCGAACTACAGCCTAAACTACCGGACGTATTTTCTTCAAACTCGGTAGTTAAGGGTCTTCGGTGATTCCCTAGAGGAAAAATTGAAATTTTTTTTTTAGCTCCAAAACTAAGGGTACCCCCATACACCCGTAATGCAAAATCTTATTTATCTCGAAAACGGCTCTAACGATTTTGATAAAAAAAAATTAAGTGTGATATTATGGACATGGACTATATTTTGGTGAAAAAAAAATTTGGGCGGAAATGTTATTAGGGGTACCTGTAATAGAACGGTTTTTTTGATTTTCGAATTTCTCACCAACGGCTCTAACGATTCCAACCAAAATTTTTATGCAGGAGCTGCTTTGCATTTGAAAAAATATAAACTAAAAATTTTTTCGAAAAAATAGTTTTTGGATTTTTAAAAAATTAATAAAATTTTTTTTTTGAAAATTCAATATCTTGAAAACCGATGCACGATTAAATTTTTAAATTACGTTTTAAAATGTATTTTATTAAATACTAACGATTTGCATATCAATTTTTTTTATAAAAATTTTAAGGAAAATTTAGTACACAAAAAACATGTTTCAGTGTGTCTGTATGTCTGTACCTCTCACTACAGCCTAAACCCTTGGACCTATTTCTTTCAATCTCGGTAGTTAAGGGTCTTCGGTGATTCCCTAGAGGAGAAATTGAAATTTTTTTTTAGCTCCAAAACTAAGGGTACCCCCCATACACCCGTAATGCAAAATCTTATTTATCTCGAAAACGGCTCTAACGATTTTGATAAAAAAAATTAAGTGTGATATTATGGACATGGACTACATTTTGGTCAAACAAAATTTTGGGGCAAAATGTTATTAGGGGTACCTGCCATAGACCCGTTTTTTTTTTGATTTTCGACTTTCTCATTAACGGCTCTAAGGATTTTAACCAAAAATTTTCAGCAGGAGTCCCCCTAAGTTTAAAATAATATTGTATATAAAAATATTCGAAAAATTATTTGTGGTTTTTTTTTTGAAATTTTTTTTTTGAAAAAGCAATATCTTCAAAACCTACGAACGATTATTTTTTGAAATTATTTCCTAAAATCAATATTATTAAATACTTAAAATTCGCATCCCACATTTTTTTCTTGAAAAATTTTAAAGAAATTTCTTATATAAAAAATTTATTTATTTAATAATAAAACGATTTTTTAAAGTTTGTTTGCATAAATTCATACTTTTCTAGAAATCAGACGGCAATTTCATTTTAAATTCATGTTTTATATTTATAAAATGTATCTTAAATTCCAAAGTACTTTTACATAAGAGCAAGTTCGTGCGATCCAGTCGTGCATTTTATTTAATTATCGTCTTATAAGCATACAATAATGTGACAAAGTCCTGGATTAACCATATTTCACGCATTTTTTCATTGAGAACACCTGCGTGAGAGCATTGGTTTAAAATTGACCTGCCACTTTTTTATTATGGTGGGGTCGGCTTGGCGACGCGACCTGTTTTGTTGTACAAATTATTTCTAATTTGAATGTCAAGTCGTCAACATATCACGATGTCAAATTACTCTCGTGCCGAATTAACGGATATGCATTACTGCTACGGTATGGCTCATGGTCGAAGTCGTGAAGCGCAAAGACTCTACGCTGAAATGTATCCCAATAGGAGGTGTCCCAGTCATACGATATTTTCAAGAATCCATCAACGTCTTCGAGAACACGGAGTACTGCAGCACCGAGGGAGAGAAAGTTCATCTTCTGCATCAGTACACATAGAGGAAAGAATTTTGGATATGGTCCGACGTAATCCCTCCCTTAGCACAAGGAGAATAGCTACTATGCTTCAGTTGCCCCAAACTAGAGCATGGGCAGTGCTTCATACCGACCATTTACACCCGTACCACACTACACCAGTTCAGGAGCTAACCGCAAACGACAAGTTACTGAGAGCTGCATTTTTTCGAACATTATTGCTAAGAGATGAAACAAATTTCCACAATTTACATCACTGGAGTAACAAAAGTAGTTTTTGTTATTTTTGATTTTCTCAAAAACTACAAAACATTTTGACATCCGGTTTTTTGTGTTTGATCAAAAATCAATAAGAGCATTGAATATTGAATAAAAAAATAATATTTAATTACGTAAAATTTTGAAAAAAAAATTGTTTAAAAACAAAATTTTCATTTTTTTTTTTTCAAAATTTGGATTTTGAAAATTAATTTTTCAAAAACTATTCACTCGAACAACTTTATTTAAAAACAAAATTAAAGAATGTATTTCTGGCTTTTCAAAATGCTATAGCATTACTCTGTAGGTATCACCGTTATTTTTTAATAATTTTTTTTCTGTTTTAAGTGATTTTTTTCTTAAATTGCCCCTCCCGCCTAAACGGGGGGAAATAGAACCCCCCCCTCCCATACGATTTTTTTCTTGTCTAAGTCCAACCTACACGCCCTAGCTTTTTGTCACACCTTATGCAAATCATCCTGTATAAGTATTCAGTATTGCTTAGGTTAAAGTGTTTTATGTTTTAAATAAATAAAACTATAAAAAATATATATTTGTTTGTGTTTTTTGTGGTTTTCGATCGAGAAATTACTCGGCCACATAATTCATTAAAAAAAAGGTTTTATTATCTAATTATTTAATGAAATTATTTTTTTAATTGTTTTGTAGGTAAGTTGTTGTGGTTATGCAATTAAAAGAACATTCTCTTTCGGCAATAAAAGGTGTTTTTAAAGTGTTTTAAATAACCCGTAACAAAGTTCGAACAATAATTGTAAGAACCATGTCGCTTTAGCGTGTCGTTTTGACATGTCACTGACAGCTCCATAGAAATTTTTTACCCCCAACGCCAGAAAAAAGTTTTACTTCAAAAAAAGGTTGTGTGTGCTGACGTATGCACGGTAGAAGTAAAACTTCTTTTCCTCAAGCAAAGCCTCTGTAAGACACTGACAGCTGCATCGAAAATTTTTTACCCTCAACGCCGGAAAAGAAGTTTTACTTCAAAAATATCAAAGCAATAGCGCACAAATTAATTTTTGTTCTTTGTGAATCGAACCTAAAATCTCATTACTAAAAATAAAACATAAAAAGTAAGGACATTTTTTCTTTTACCATTTGTCAGCAATCATTTGGTCACATATGTACATTGATCCAACCAAGCCATGTCATTAAATTAAGAATACTCGTGCATACCAATACCAATATCCATACAACTTTGAGAAAAAAAATCAATTGAAATCAATTGAAAAAAGGAATTACCGACAAGGTGTCATGCATGTACAATCAACATTGAAAACTAATCCGGCCAATTATTTAAAAAATCAATCTAGAATTAATTCAATCTTTTTATATTAACCCGCTAAAGCACGCAAATTAGAACAGTTATTGAAAAATGAAAAACATTTCAAAAATCCCTAAAGGCTTTTCCAATTACCCGTAAAAATCAGACACTGTATTGTGTATTTAAATCAAACGCCATTTTGAACAAATAAAAAAATAAATTGAAATTATCCGATAGGAAGTAGCTACTCTGTCATTTGGATTTAACGTATAGCTAGGCAATCCTTTCAAAATGAATTCATTCATAGAACTCAAATACGACGCGAAGTGGCTATGTGTGCCCTCGATGTTCGATTTGGAATTTTTATTTAAGCTACTTTCTGTTGGGTAGGTACCTAATATTAAAATTATATATTAAACGTACCTACACATTGATTAATAGTATTTGAATACATTTTCAGTTGAAAAGACTCGCCTCTCTTTAAACGAAAAAAAAATACATACAATGTGGACATGCATATGTACATATATCTGTGACCTTGTTTTGTTACGTGATTAAGGAATGTTATATTCAAAATATATATAATTAAAGTGATGACGACTTGGACCTTGCAGGTACATAAATTCACCTATATGCTCGTACACATACATATATGTACATATGTATGAATAAATGGTCACTTGTAATCAATGCCTAAAGCTTCTTAACTGATGACAACGCGACGACGAACGTATGACGATTCCATAGTTCAACAAAAAAAAAACCTAAACACAATATGGTCTTACAAAGGACCCAACTGGAGATGTGTGTTTTTAGCTCAGAATAAAAATGATGTCACATTCGCTCAAAGCGTTTTCATCGTGCTTTATAACGTTTCGTGCCAATTTGTATCCGGCTATGAGTTTACAAGCTCTGATATCTGATAGGATTTTATATTTTTAAGTAGCAGACGAGGACGAATACGTCCAACCTGCCCGACACACCCTCTATACTATATAATTATAATATTCATCCTATGACTATTCGTGTTTTAATCGAAAGGAAGTCCTTATGTTTCATAGTGTCAAAAATATACTGATGAAGCTTTATAGATGGAATTAGTCTAGGTATAAAGCAGATATAGGAGTACGAGGATTAAAATAAAATGCACCGCTGGGTCACAAGAATTTGCTCTTGTCATTGAAAATAAATTGAAAACCGTTTTTTTTTTTTTACATTTTTATCAGTTTCCTCACGAGCACCGTTTGGAAACTTTAGCTACCGAAATTTTGAGTAAGTGTCGTATTTTAATTATCAGACAGAGTGTGAGTAATATATTGGATAAATTCAAGTCAACATATTCACTACTGAATGTTCGTGAGTCAGTGGGATAAGGTACCGGTCCACGTACCGAAAATATTTCAGTCGAGTTCCTAATGAGCCAAATCAATCGATTTTACGCAGTTCAAAGAAATTCCAAATACATACCTTAGCCGACATGTGATGAATATCGCTTCAGAATAATTTAATATAATTTCAAGAACTCAAGCTTCTAAACTTCTCCGATTCGGGACTGCAAAAGTTCCAGAAAAAACATTCAATTTTCGATTTTGATTGTTATGCCCTCAATGGCATGCTTCAATGATAGAAATTTTGTTGTCAAAAGTGGCTATGAAATTCCTATCACAGTTTTCGATATCAAAACTGGTCTTCAGCAGGGAACGGTGAACTCGCCGATTCTATTCACCTTCTACAATAGCGATTTGATAGAAAGTCTTACTCAGGCAATTGCGTATGCCGATACGATCTACAGTTCCAAAAGTCGAAATCATAATAATTCTTTTGCAGCGTGACTTCAGCTAGATTCAGTTATATTGCAATGACTGGAAGTTGAAAATCAATAGTCAGAAATCATAAACTATTTGGGGCACTGAGGCAAACCAATGATCGTAAAAAAAAAAAAAAAAAAAAAAAAAAAAAAAAAAAAAAAAAAAAAACCGTGGCGCGATGGTTGTGTGCTCGCCTGTAAACCTCATGATCACAGGTTCGATCACTGCCGTCGCGTCGTCTATGTCGCCTTTAATTCCATTAAAACCTTCTAAAAATTGTCATCAATGCGTTGCTGGTTTACTCATTACATGTTGTTTAGGCATAACTCTAACTATATGTGATTGAGTTAAACTAGTATTAGTATGCCCAACAAGGATGAATACGAATAAAATAATGCGAATTATAAGGGACACTGAAATAAGACACAGCATTTCTCCGCTTTAGTTCAGCCGCCATCCCTGGAGATAACAAAAACTGAGAAAACCACCCTCAGTCTCAGAACATCGTGCCACACATCTTTCCTATTCTTCTTTCTCTTCCGTAACTTCACGCCCGCGCTGTGTTGAAAACATTTAAAGGGTAATCAAATCATAATCCCTTGAGCGCGAGTAGATTATAAAAAAAAAAAAAAAAAAAACATTGGCCAACAATTGTTTGTTGTCTTTCAAAGATAAAGTGACATTTTTGTTTGAGAGATTAGGGAGAAAGTTCACTAGATTCAATATGGTATCAAAATCGACCTATACTAACCTAGCCCTGCCTAAATATTTTTTCAATTTTATTTAAGGTTAAAAAAATTTTAATACAGCAAAACAAATAAAATAAACAACTGGGTCGCACGAACTTGCTCTTACATATGTACAAGACTAAGAATTTCAAAAAGCATAAAATTTATTTTTCAAATGACTCAAACAACTCCCTTAGTAGTTGGAGCTAAAAACAGGATGCCATGTGATTTCAGCTACGAGTAATATTAGTTTTTGCAAGAACAAAAATTATAAGTCGTGAAGTGGTTTCTCAAAAAGAATAAGCTTTTATGTATAAAATTTTTAAAGCATTAAAAATTTGGTACGACAATTTAAAATTTTTACTAAATACAGTACGAATAAAAAATAAATTTCAAAAAATAAAAATTTTAGTCGTTTTTGTTATCGATTTTTTTTTTTTTTTTTAAATTCAAAACATATTTTTTTAAGTCTTGAAATGCAATGTTTTTTTAAACTTTTTAGAAGCTTCTCTATAATCAATTTTATTAAAATCTGTTCTGCCGATAATGAGAAATTCGAAAAAATTGTTCTTTGGTAGGTACAGTCTGTAATATCTTAATTTCAAAATAATTTTTATTAAATTATAGATCATAAAAATTAATAAAAAGAAATTAATTTTAATACACAATAATATTTAAAATTAATTATTATTATTATTATTAATTATTAAATTATCAAAATCCGTTATACCGTTTTTGAGAAAATCAAAAACAAAAAAATGGTTCCAAGGGGGTACCAAAAATAACCATTTTTTGGAATTTTTTTTTCAAGCATTATCCTAGCTTTAATTATAGACATTTTTTTAATTTAGAAAAAAATGTGGGACAATTTGCGACAGAAAAAAAATGTTTATAAAATGTCGAAAAAAATTCGTGCGACAGGTACCGATATTTTTGATCTTAAAAAAACCTGTGGGGACAAAAAATTTGAAAATGATATCTGCCTAGATTGACGAAAATCGGCCGAGCAGCTTAAGCTGTAGTCGAACAGACAGACAGAATTGTGAGACCCACTTTTTTCGTCTTCGCTATTTAATAGTAATGTCAACTTTGAGTTTCAATTTTTTTTACGAATGCATAACTTGCCTAATGGTACCTATAAGTAACAATTAATAAGTTTTGTGTTACAGACACATCCAAAAAAAAAGGTTGTGTGTACTGACGTACGCGCGGTAGAATTAAAACTTCTTTTCACTCGAGCAAAGCCTATAAACGTACAAACATTTTGTATTCTAAAAACATGTCGCTGTCTTTGACTGATAACGTGTCGTTTTGATATGTCACTGACAGCTGCATAGAAAATTTTTTACCCCCAACGCAGGAAAAGAAGTTTTACTTCAAACATTAATTTTGAATTTATCAGGGTGAATAAAATACAAAACTTAAATTAAATTAAAAAAGGTCTTCATCATTTTTTTTTAAATCATTCTTAAATGGATTGTCCTGTATTTTTTTTTTTAAATAGTCAGCCCATATCCAGAGCTGTTTTCACGGAAGTTAGTAAATAAAATTAAGTCAATGTCCCACCTTTTACATTTACATTTCAAAAAGGTGGGTGACTTGGTAAACAGAAGGTGGGCTTGGTTGGTTAGTGGTTGTACATAAAATAAAAACAAAGACATCGTTCTGTTTGTATTACAAAAAGTCGAATACAGCAGGCGTTTTCAGATTAGAAAATGTATTTAGATATATACATGCAATCAGGTATCAGGTTGAAATATCCTAAGTTCATTGCTTCCACTTAGTGGTTTTCTCACTAAAACACAAATGTATATTTACTGATTTGATTCATCGAAATTTTGGTTTTACTCGTAGGTTGACTTTTGTTCAGTTCATTTCAATCTACATAATGGATGGACATCAGCTAATGGATAAATTGCATGTGTTAGAAAAAAAATCGGACTTCTATCACCCGGGCCTTTTTTGTATTGTTACTGTTTTTTTATATTTAGTAAACACAAAAACAAGTAAAAATTAATGAGCTGCAAAGGTTTATTGAAAGCTGGTAAATGAGTACTAGTATGTTTTCGGTATATCCTTTAAGTAGTCTTTATAACAGTGAGGTATTCTATGTTAAATTATCTTAAGCATTCTGTGGTAAAAAAAACAGAAGTACGATGTCTTAATAAGCAATGAGACAGGTTATAACTGCAAGTTATTAGTTAGTTTTTCAAAGGTCAATAGACTTTTGATTGCATTTACCCCGATTCATTTTAACTGAACATCTTGCGAATGTCTTTAAGCCATTCTCAACAAATGCAAAGAAGTAAGAAGCATGTGTCAACACAGGTTGTTCAACAAAATATTATCAGGGTACGATCTAATAACTGTTCAAGTTTTGAAAGAAACGCATTCAATGGCCTACAAAAAAACAAACTTCAATTCATAATAAACGAATTCCTTAGGCTTAGGTGTGTACCACATCATTGGAAAATTGCAGAAGTCATTGTTATAACTAATCAAGGTTAGCCACCAACAGAAGTTACATCTTTCATACCAATATTGTTTATACCAGTGATGGCAAAAGTTTTTAAAAAAAACTGCTCGTGAAAAGGCATAGCAAAATAAAAGAAGAATGATAACTAATCCCGAGTGTGGAATTAGAAATAAACATTGCAAAAAAGACGAAGTGCATCGAATTACAGAAGTTTTAGTGTGTTCAGCTTTGTTATAAAATGTTGTTTAGCCCTTTGATAAGGTTTGGAACTTTGGACTTGAGTACAAATTGCTTAGGTACAAATTCCCAAATAGTACTACGAAATACTGAAACAACAATGCCGTATAAAATTAAACGGATATAAACTTTGCGAGAGCTTACAAATAGCACCTCAGCTAGAAGCTCTGCGCTTTGCAGTCACCTACCACAGATGCTAACAATCAGTGGTCCCAGTATAGCAATATCATCAAAGAAGTACCAACCATCCCAAAGAAAGAATCCGTGGTATGATGATGATGAAGATGAATGTGTTCCACTGAAACAAGTGACAGAAGATGTACATGCGAATATGCTGCAGCGAAAAACAAGAACAACGAGAGAAGAGTATCGGGCAAAGAAGAGGGAGGTAAAAAAGAAAAAGAGAGTTTGAACTGTCTCGTAGCTCAATGAGATTGAAGAGTCTCGCGATAGAAACAACACCCGGAATTTTTATATAAAAGCTAAGTTTCCAGACCGAAACGCAGGCTCCTCGAAACAACGAAGGTAACCTTGTCACCGAACCACAGGGAATTGTAGATGCTTTCAAGCAGCTGTTAAATGGACGTCAAGTAGAGCGTTTAATAAGACAAGAAGACAATTAGACAACCCGCTTCCAATCAATGAACCAGTTCCAGCACCCGCTATAGAAGAGGAAGGCTTAGCTATAAATAAGCTATAGCAGTTCCGTAACAATTAAGTCGGCAAGTACCAGTGTGGCTTCCGCCCACGCAGATCGATCATAGACCAAATATTCACATTTTAGAATCACCATTCATTTATCGGCTTCAAAGTCGCATTTGATAGCATTCATCTTCAGGAACTCTATATGGCGATGGCCCCAGCTCGGGATCTCGGGAAAACTGACTAAACTGTGTCGCATAATATTGGAAAATACGCGGTGCATGTGCAACTAGGAAGCAACTCTTCTGAATTATTAAAAGCATGCACAGGGAGTTGGCAAGGAGATAAATTATCATGTGATTTCTTCAACCTCTAAGAGCAGAAGGTGCGCAGGCCTGGCGTTAACACGGAGAACACTATATTCAATAAATCTGTCCAACTGTCGGGTTAAGCAGACGATATCGACATCATCGGCCATTCCAAACTTTCTGTAATAGAGTCCTTCACGGTTTTTGAAGATCAGGCGAGACATGTTGGTCTTGAAGGAAATGATAACAAGACCAAGTATACGCTATCAACAAACAAACCGATTACAACAAAACGTCCCTATTGATAGCAAAAATATCGAGGTAGTTGAGGAGTTCATCAACGTCGGAGCTAATATTAGCTTAGTGGAGATCCGACGAAGAATTACCCTAGGAAACCGCTCCTACCTCGATTTTGCAAAAAACAAAAGGATTCAAAGTTCCTCATTCTTAAAACGAACTGCACGCTTTACAAAACCCTTATATCTACTACCACTCCTGCTTTACAGCGCCGAGTGTTAGACTATAAGCAGACATGTAGAAATGATACTGGGCTCTTTTGAAAGAAAAACTCTTCGACGGATATTTCGTCCCATGTACGAGGACGGCGAATGGACGTTAACACATTGAGCGAATGGACAACAATGCTCCAGCTAATAGTTTTCGATTCCCAGCTCCCAGGTTCGCGACAACAAGAAGACCCAACCTCCGGTTTAAGGACCAAGCGATCGCGCTAAAATGGAAAGAGCACATCAAAAGAAAAGAGCAGATCTATGTTTGAATTTGAAGTACAGAAAATTGTTTCATTTAGGAAAGAAATCTTGCATATGTACGTATCTATCATATCTTCAAATAGAAATGTTCACAGAAGTGGTTAAAAAACATGGTGTATCACACAAACAGCGACTGTCATACCAATTCCGAAATGGAAACCGTCTTAAATGTACGAAACAATATTTTCAGACTTAGAAAAACCAATTGTCATGAGCCAGTTATGGGAAAGTATTCAAAGATAAAACTTCCCCCAATGTGATTTTAAATTAAGAAAGACAAATCATTCCTTGATATCCTGATCTCGGTTGGTGATTTTCATGTAGTAAGAGTACTACTTAGTACCGAATATTGGCAAGTGTTTTTTGAAGATTTTCACCGAAAAAAATGCTACATAATGTGGTATTGGAAAAATGTCTATCAGAAAAACTGACATAAATCCCTGTTGTCCTATTTATTCTTAGCTTTAAATGAAAGTAAATTGAAATAAAGAAATTTATCAAAATTAATAGTGAAGTTCGAGCAAAAATGATACTGGAAGACACGGTGAGACGAAATGGAAGCAGATTTGTAAGTGGTCTTCTTTGGAAGCAAGATAAAATGGTATAATATGGTTCTACTCGTAGCTATGCGATGGCGTTGAAGAGGCTTCATTGTTTGGAGAAAAAAGTTCTTTCTGATGCTTTGCTTCTGGAAGCAGGTTAATAGTCAAATAAAGAATCTGTTGGATAAAAACTACGCGAGGAAGCTTATTAAGTTAGAACTAGCAGAGGAAAAGAAAAGAGTCTGGTATTTGTCCACTTTTTTAGTAAAGAACTAAAACAAGCCAGGAAAAGTACGTATGGTATGGGACGCAGCGGCATCAATACAAGGAGATTCACTCACCGATATGCTTTTAAAAGGACTAGACAAATTAAGGGCTCTGACAGAATTTTTTTCTGAATTCCGGATAAATAGGATTGCTATAGCTGGGGACATACAACGAATGTTTCATCAAGTAGAAGTCTGTAAAGCAGATCAACATTGCCAGAGATTTTTAGTACCAACATCTCTACCAAGAAAGTCTTAGGCCTTTGGTGAGACTTTAACAAAGACTGTTTTGGCTTCTTGCTGCAGTTTGGAAAAGTGGAAAAGGATATTATTCACCGATTGGAGATACCAACAAAGAGGCAGTTACTAAAAGTTCTCATGTGCATATTTGACCCGCTAGAATTTCTTGTCTTCTATCTTGTGAAGCTAAAAGCACTAATGCAAGAAGTTTGGTGAACTGCAATAGACTTGGATGATATAATACTTGAAGAGCTACAAGCAAAATGGGAAAGCTGGATACTTTCTATTCCAAGAAGGGAACGCGTTTGGATGCTCTCTCATCTGTGCCAACAAGGTTAAACCTCTGAAACCTTTGTCAATTCCAAGGTTGGAACTTCAGGCAGCGGTCATGGGTGCTAGATTTGTCAGCTCGATATCGAAAATGATAAATATGAACATCGAAAAGCGATTTCTGGGAACCGAATTGAGAAATGTTATTTATTGGCTGAAATCCGATGCGGTATGAGCAGTGTTTAATGCTTCGTATTTCTGACGAATTACAAAGGACTTGAATCGAAGAATAGAGAATGGACTCCAACGAAATATAATGTAGCTGATGAAGGTACGAAGTGGATGAGTGCTCGTTCGTGGTTCCGGGGTCCGGATTTCTTGTACAAACCAGAAGAGACAAGGCCAAAAATTCCTGCATCAGTTATAAAACAGCGAGAAGAAATTCCTCCAAGATATATTTTGGTGACAAGTTACCTTGGTTAAAAGTTTCTTGATCGATTTTGAGCAATTTTCTTCTTGGACCCGCCTGAATAGAACAATGGCGATATGTCAAAAACTTAAGAAGAAAAGCACGTATTGGAATTATGTATGTATAAGACTAGCCAGTTGTATAAGCTTTCACCATACATTGATGAAGTTGGAGTTTTGCGATTAAAATGAAGAATCGACAATGCATGGTATGTTGAAGAACATACAAAGCGACCAAGAGAATATTATTTGACGTTTTTGCTTGTTAAGCACTATCACGAAGTATTCAAACATCAATGCCAGGAAACAATTGTCAGCTAAGAAAAGATTTTAGATACCTAAGCTCCGTCCTTTGGTGAAGTGTACCGAGTATCATCAGAGACAAACTAAACCAATGGTTCCGGAAATGGCCCCATTACCTGAGACAAGGTTGGAAGCGTACACACGTCCGTTTTGGAAGTTGGTGTTGACTATTTTGGGCTAATCATCATAAAAGTAGGAAGGCGAACAGAAAAAGGATGGGGAGTGCTTTTTACAAGCTTCACTGTGAGAGCTGCTCATACTTGGAAGTTGCTCATAGTTTGTCAGCGGATTAATGCACCATGTGCATCAGGAATTTTATGTCTAGACGAGGAGTTCCAAAAGAAATTTATTACGAATCTAAGAGACGTACAGAAAGAGCTTCGGAAAGAGTTTTCTGATCTACAGTTTCACAAAATACAAGAAAGGTCTACGACTTCAGAATCGAGATGGCTCTTCCAGCCTCCAACTGTTCCACATATAGGTGGTGCTTGCGAGCGACTTGTTGGATCAGTAAAACATGTACTGTGGTAAGTAATGGAAAACCAACGACTGACCGATGAGTCAATGCAATGTTAATAGAGGTCGAAATGATAATTAACACCCGACCACTTACATATGTACCAGTTGAATCTCATGACGTGCAAGCTTTGACCCCGAACCAATTTCTACTTGGTTCATCGATTGGATACAAACCTGCAGGACGGTTTTACGATAGCGACTTTTTACTTCATAAACAGTGTCGAGGATATCAACGCCCAACGGGTAGCAGATTTGTTTTGGAAACGATGGGTACGTGAGTTTCTGCCAACGCTAACACGAAGGACTAAATGGTTTGAAAAGACTAAAAATATTGAAGATAGAGACTTGATGAACATCTACCTATTCCTATCTTAGCCAAAAGGAATCGTTACAAGAACAATCAAAGCAGCGAATGGTGTTGTTCGAAACGCAACTGTGAGAACAGCTTCATTGATTGTTGTAAAGTTGGCGGTTCTAGATATTAGAAAAATTAAAAATTATGGTGACTCAACAGCTGGAAGCAGTAGAATCAACGGAGGAGATAAATTTTAATGATAGTTAATGGCCTCATCGTCATTTATGATTTGGAAAAAAATCACTGTCGAGAAAACCACTTTAATTTTAGTTATTGTTCTAATTTATTTTTCCTTTTAAATTTGTTTGCTTGATTTTCCTTTTATAAAATTATTTTTTTCATTCTGAATAAAGAAATCAACCTTAAAATACGAATTTACTCAAAATTAAATTCTCAACAGGTACGTATACTATATTTGTACTAATTTCATATAACTCAATACCCAAAGCCCATTTATATGTGTATAATTATTGATTTATACCCAACATTAATACTGCATACGAGAAATATGAGAAAGGATTTCCATCAAAATAGCCAAATGGTATCAGAGACAAACAATTTTATTATTTATTTGCGTCAGCGTCCTAGTTCCAATATTTGATTGTTATTTCCGAAATCAATGTATTTCAATAAATCAAAGAAAAAAATATGAAAAAACATCTTTCCAACTCAAGTTAGGAACGCAAAGAAAATTCATCAAATCCAAAACGACACACAAGTTTGGGGAAAATAGAAATACAAGTCAAAGTAAAAGTAAAAGCAAAAAGCATTTGCTTAGAATATTTATCAGATTAAATAAAGACACCTAAATATGAAATATTGTCTGTAAGCAGAAGAGTATTATATTTAGTTTATTGTGTTTGCATTGCTCTATATGCCGTACAATGGTTTAAAAATATCTTTAAATTTAGCTCGTTTGTTGTTGGTCGGGCTGGCGATAGCGATGGCGATGGAAGGCAATAGCGACTGGTAGCTGGCGGCAAGAGTCATGTAATTACAAAAAATCGTACGAACATATGAAATGATAGGCAGAGACTCTTTAAAAGAGGCATTCCCCTTGAATCGAGGAATGATTGACAGCGTTCTTAGCTCTCGGGAGTCATTTGAATGATATTTATTTTTGAAATGCGTCCGTATATGTTTTTATGGTATTTCCATTAGTCTTGCATCACATGCAACTTTGTCTGTTCTAAATGTCTGCAAATTGAATGGTTCTAATTTTGTAAGTATTATTTTTGTAACATTTTCAACAATAAAAATTTATCAAAAGGCCGTTTATTTAATTACTTTTTGCTATTTTTAACAATTTATTGACGAGGTATTAAATAAACACGTGTTTTTTATTATAATTTATTATGATTTTGGTTTGGTGTTAGGAAGCACACAATTAATTCAAGTATAACTAACTCAGTGAAGGGGCAAATCTTTCTAATTTGATAGATGTAAGGAAATAAATATTCTGTATTTTATTCAAACCAAACATAAAGCCTTTTAAGCAAAAGGTACGAGTATTGAAAATATATGTTCTTTTTGGATGAAAAGAACTAAGTTGTGTGAACCATCACAAGAAAGAAGATGCTCTGAACTGTGCAAATTACAAATAAATAAAATCTTATTGGTTATACTGTGTGATCTCTTAGAACCTTAGGTTAATAAACGGAGTGTGGTTTTAAGCCAGGAAAATAAACAGTCGCCTTCGATTAAATTTTCACACTCTCATCTGTGGAACGATCACATATTTGATATTCCTGAAAATTCAGAGAAATACTTAGCTTTCATTAGAAGATGTTAGAACTTTTTTGCCTTAGGATCTGGCAATGATTTATGAGGCGTACCTATTAGCCTAAGGATAGACTATAGTTCTTGTGGATCTTAAACATCCTTGCACCTACAGTATAGATTCGAGAATAAGAGTTTAAAAGCTTAAAAGGAACAGGTCAATTTCGGAAACATTTGTTTCGTTGAGATATATGTACATATATAAATACTGCCTTGGCCAAAAGAATTAGTGACCCTTAATTTTTCGTCCTATTCTCTTAAACACTTCTTTTCTCTTTCTTTCTTTTTCTTACTAATTTGGTTGCAAACATAAATAATTTGTTGGGGCGTCCCGGTATTGAATGAAAATATTTCTTTTACAGTACGTAACACTGATTGATTGTTGCTCCGATTGTATTTAGGTGTATTGAGAAGGTAGGTACAAATTAATTTTTGTTTTATTACCGATTGCAAAACCTTTAGAAAATGAAAGAGATATCAATTTCTCAATACGCAGTTGAATTCAACTTTTATTTGATTCAGGGAAAAATCAAAATAAAATAGCGAAAAAATTGAAGTGTTCGCTTTGTACCGTACTAAATTCTTTAGATCGGTTTCGGAAGACGGAAACATACCAAAATCGAAAAAGAACCGCATAGGGGTTCGAATTCTTTAAAAAATCGTAACAGAACGTCAATTCAAGTGGCTGCTGACGTAACGGAACAGTATGGAAAATAAAATTTCCACAAGAACCGTAAGAAGAAGATTGGTAGAAGGTGGGCTTAAAAGTTGCAAGGCAAGAAAAAAGCATTCAGAAAAAAAAGTTTCGCCAAGAATGTGCAAAAACATACCAACATTTTGGTCAGATGAATCAAAATTTGAAGTGAGCATCATACTGATTCCCTGTATTTGTAAACATTAATAAATTGCTTCTAGTTGTCAGGTTACTTTTTCTTTTTTGAGCTTTTAAAACAAGTGTTTTTTTTAAGCTGTTTGATAATCCTGGTGTAACCTTTGAGGTATCATTAAGTAATAAAATTTCTCTATTACATTGTAGCTGTTTCAATATTATTCTACTTTAAATATTCTATATTAAACCTTCATGAAGAAAGAACTTGGCGTACTTTTAGATCTCAGTACTTTTCACGGCTGACTTGTTACATTTATGTTTATGTTTTTTGGTCTGATTTATCTCACTTCCTTTATAAATTGTAGCAGCAGGTGTATAATACATTTTGCCAAGGCTGTATGTACGTATGTACATACATACACTGAAAATAAAATCTAGGTATATATGATAAAAATCTAGGTTGTTTTGACAAAAATTTTGTCAATATACGTCCAAAAAATTTTTTTATCAAATTTACAAAAATTATAGAATTTTGTTGAGGTAACAAAAAATATTTTGTTGTATCCACAAAATTATTTTGTTATGCTAACAGATAAATTTGTTGAAATAACAAAAATATTTTGTCAATATGACAACATTTCGTAGAATTTACAAAATTAATTTGTCATATTAACAATTGTAACGCGACTAGATGTTGGATTAGGATGGGCGCCAATAAATAAATTATTTATTTATTTATTTATTAAATATTTGTGAGAGCTTCGTTTTGGGTGTGGAGAACTCGTTGAAAACACTAAGCTGAAAATTATAGAAAAGGATTAGCCAACGCCGCTTTGTTTGACTCTCCACCACAGGTATGCTGTCCGAAGACCGCAGTATCCGTTGAATGGGCAGCTAAACAAATGTTTTAAAGTCGAAGATGAAAGAATGAAAAGAAACACCTTGTTTGTAAATTTAAAAAAAAGAACAAAATGGATTTTATTTGTCATTTAAAAGAAACAAATAGTCTAGTAAATGGTGGTATGTACTTAAAAGTGACAACCATGGCAAATTATGTTAAAAGTTATTTTAATAAAAAAGGTGTGGCAACATTGTTTTGCATCTGGCATCTATAGAAGAGTATTTCGTGTGGACGCTCGTGGAACTTCGCACACTCCATACCCCGTAGTGCCCTTCAGCAAACTATGTATGTGCTAATGATAAAGAAAGAGAAAAGAAGAAACATCCGTGCACTGCCAAACACTATAGGACGCTTGTGAAACGTCGCAGTAGTGCAGTGCAAGGCATACACAAATGCTTCTCTTCCAATATGATGTTATAGCGGACGCTGGGTACCAACTTCGCACTAAGAGCACCAAACTAGAAGTGATTTCTAGAGCTGTAGCGAATCGTATGTATTCGTTAGTGAGTAACGGGTATTCAATGAAATACGAAGTAACGAAACGTTACTCACAAATCAGAGTCGTTACTCGCACGATGTCGTTACTTTTTTTTTTGGCACACATTCAGTATCTAATAACGCACGCAGGTACCACATACGAGATACCACATACGGAATGCGAAAAGTATACTCACTAATCAGAGTCGTTACTCGCACGACGTCGTTACTTTTGTTTTGGCACAAATTCAGTATCCACAGGTACGACATACGGAATACGCGTAAAGCATACACACAAGATGAGTTCGCGTTGGACAATTTTCATGAGCAAAAAAATCGATTTTTCGTAAAAAAAAAATCAGATTTTGTAGATGTTTTTTAATCCATCGAGATCTCAGCCATCCTCCAATGGAATTTGACAGTTTATGCCTTGGTTGATGGGTAATATACTATATTTTGTCCTACTTAGAGTATTTCTTTCTAGATGCTTTCCAAAAGTCCTAAAATCGCAATTTTCCGGGACAAAAAAAAAACCAAAAAATTAAGATTTTTCAGAAGTTTTTCAATCAATTGACATTTGAGATTTTTTGTACGTCTTTTACAAAATAGACATGAAGCTTTATTTCCAAATGTCTGACTTAATAAAAATCTCTGAGAAAAAAAGATGCATTCCAGTACATCCCAGTATCAACCTTTCCGAAGCAATCATCGTAATGTCAACTTTGATTAAAATCAAATTAACATTTTTGGGCAAGAAGTAATGTTTTAATTAAAAGAATCTTCTTATTTGACTCAAATAAAACCAACCAACATTGCGTATGATACTCGTATACGTATTACGTTACAGTAACGATACTCATATTTGGCTAATACTATAACGTGATACATACGAATTGTATTGGAATACCTAAAGTAACGATAGTAACGAGTAACGACACTTTTGTAACGGGTACTCATACCTAAAGTAACGTATGCATACGGGTATTCATTTTGTCGTTACTTTTACAGCTCTAGTGATTTCATTCCTGTCAAGGCTCGCCTTTTATACTGTTTGCCGAGGAGCTTTTGCGCAGGAGCAAAGAGCTTTCATTATAGTTTGTTCGAATTTCGAAGTATATTTTTAGATGTTGCCATATGATTGTTTACATAGGTAGTGAGATTACAAAAGTAGATAAGTTAAGTAGTGAATTACAAAAGTAGTAGTGACATTTTATTAATGTAATAAAAGTAGTGAAATTTACATAAAAGTAATTGAGTAGTGAAAATAATAAATGAACAATTTGTTAATAATAAAAGAATTAAGTGAATCATTTAAAATGTAATGAAAAGTTAATAATTAATAAGATGGATGTGTGTGGTCGTTACACAATTGTTTTGTTGTATGTATTAACAATTTTTTTTGTTAGTGTTATTGTTTTTTTTATTATTATCGGATTAACAAAATTTTTTTGTTAAATAAACAAAATTGTTTTGTTAAATTAACAAAATTGTTTTGTTAAATTAACAAAATTGTTTTGTTACATTAACAAAATATTTTGTTAAATTAACAAAAATTTCTTGTTATATTTTGTTAAATTAACAAAATATTTTGTCAATTTTACAAATTTCTTTTGTTGAATCCACAAAAAACAAAATTCATTTTGTCAAAATAGTTTTTTTTTTTTGGGATTTAAGTCCACAAAAATTGGCGTTTCGTCCCTACGATCTCACATGCAACCATCTGTGAGGGCGTATGGACAATACGCAATTTTTGTTAAGTTCAGTTAATCTTACATCGATTTCTTAACAAAAACCAAGTGTGAACTATATCATACACAAAAGAAGTTTTTTGGTTTCCTTACAAAACAGTTTTATCTATCTGATTATATTATTTTATCAATATTACAAAATATTTGTTATTTTAACAAAAATGTTTTCATTTTTTGTTAAATTGACAAAAAAAAATTAACAAAAACTTTGTGATATTGACAAACATTTACAAAACAGATTTTTTGTAAATACAACAAACATTTTCTTAACATCACAAAAAAATTTGTCGATGTGACAAAAATCTCTGTTTTATTTTGTTATATTAACAAAACTTGGTTTGTTAAACTGACAATAATTATTTGTAGTGCAGATTTTGTTAAACTGACAAAAACTCACGATGGATTATAAAAAATTTCTGAAATCAACAAAATCATTCTTTCGTATTGACAAAAATTTTATCAGAACGATAAAATTGTTTTGTTAAAGGTCAACAAAACGTTTTTGTCAATATCACCTAGGAATTTATTTTCAGTGTATAAAGGCACTAAACTCAAGATTTGGTCGGACTAGAAATTATTAGGTAGGTAGAAAAATTGATCTGTCTGTTGTTTTATGTGTTCGACTACAGCCCAAACGACTTGGCTTATTTTCTTTAAAATTTATATACATATTTCTTATCAATATATCATTTTTAAATTTTTACACCGATACTTTTTTTTTTTGAGACGCTTTTATAAAATAATTTTTTCTCAAAAACTGTTCAACAGAATTTTAAAAAATACAATAAATTACATTTAAAAATAGCTGAAAAAATAGGCAAAAAATGGTTATTTATGGTACCTTCCATAAAACAATTTTTTTTTTGTTTTTGATTTTCTCAAAAACGGTACAAATAATTTTCAAAAAAATTTCAAGAGTTGACTAATATGTACATGTACAAAGCATCTACACGATGTAGAAAGAAGAATGTTCTTTAGTACGAGTACAAAAGAACGGTACCCACCATAAAAATGTTATAAAATGGTTTAAAAACGGAAACCTTATATACAGGGTAGGCCATCTAATGGTTATTTTCACACTGACAGCTGTTTTCCACTCAAAATCTTCACAGAAAGTCAGTATCATTACCTCCGCGAAACGAAATAAGTCGCTTTACGTTTGAACAACGTTGGAAAATATTGAAAAACTTATTTCCAACGTGAGTGCTGTTAGCCCACACAGAGCGTTTTTTGAAAAGAAGTTTTGTCCGAAATGAAGAACCCCACCGCGCCTACTGTACGTAAGTTTGTGCAAAAAGTTCGTGAGACTGGTATGCTAGGGGAAAATACTCATGGTCCCCGTCGCCGTACAGACGAGAATGTGGCTGCTATAGACGAGAGTGTGAGACTCAATTCACGAACATCACCAAAATTTATTTTGTTCATTTTATTGCATTTTTAAAAAGAAACTAGTATTTGGCCAACCCTTTACTTTGGCCCTCTCGATTTCCCCCTAATTGTGATGAACAAACTTTCAAGACCAATGTGAATCGAAAGAAAAAATGGGCAAAGGCTACATTTTGGTCAAAAAACTTTTAGGAAAAAATAATAAGTATTTTTTTCTATTTTCGACATTTTAACAGCTCTAATGATTTGGACTAAAATTTTTATACAGAAACTCCTTTTAGCTTGAAAAAATATTGTTTATAACAACTTTCGAAAAAAAAATAGTTTTTGGATTTTTCTAATTTTTTTTTTTGAAAAATCAATATCTTGAAAACGAGTAAACGATTAGTTTCTTTAAATAATTTCCTAAAATGTATATAAGTATGTATACTTAAAATTGTTACCTAAATTTTTTTAGAAACATTTCAAAGACATTTCTTGTAGGTATTAAAAATTAATTTAACAATAAAACTATTTTTTAAGCTTTGTTTGCATAAATTCATACTTTTTTTTAGAAATCCTACGGCAATTTTATGCATTTGAACATTTTTCTCTGATAAAATCCATGTTTTTATATTTTTAAACAATTTTAAAATCCAAAGAATTTTTACATAATTTTTAAACAATTTTAAAATCCAAAGAATTTTTACATAAGTACGTGCGACCCAGTCGTGCATTTAATTTTATGTTTCGCTTAATGTTTAAGATCGTTAATTCAATAAAAAAAAACATTTGAAATCCTGAGACATTACGGATTAGAAAAGAAACGCCAATTTATTATTTTATCCAATAGTATCCTAGGGAAGCCAAATGCGAAAAACATATATACATATGTATATATGTTCGACATTAAACCTTAAATAAATTTTGACTCGCACTAAATTCTAAAATTGACTTTTAAAACAAAATTTCTAATGATAAAATAAAAAAATCTTCATTTGGATTTTTTCACAGTTTGACCCCAAACCTAGAGCCTTGTTTTCGCAATGAAAAATCACCCTAATTTGAAAAATAGAAACATCGCAGCAATAAATGAAAAATAGCCTCAAAATAAATTTTTGTATGAATGGAAAAAATAATGGGGCTATTTTTCGAATTCATGCAAAAATTTTACATTGCTCTGTTTAGACTTTGTTCAACCGCCATGCAACCTAAGGTTGTGCGTACAGTAGTGCGACAAAGCGATGCGATGCGAGAAGCGTTTGCGTGCGATTAAAATATTTACATTGATGCTTATATACGTGCGCACAGTGAAGCGATATTTGATGCGAGTGTTGCGAGTTTCTCGCATGCCTATCGCAAGCATCTCGCACACAAACTGTTCTGACCACTTTTTCAAGCGAGTTTGAGCGAGAAGGCTCATATTGTTTGTTTTGAGGTCTCAAAAAAAAAATCAAACGAGTAAAATATTGTTATTTTACTGCTTGTGTTGTGTGGTGCAACTTTTTGATAATTTTGGTAGCAATAATTATCAAGGAATTAACAACTCAACCGCACAAAATCGCTTTTACTGTGCGCAGTATGTCGCATCTAATTCTCGCATCTCGATTTGCTTGTCGCATCGCTTCTCGCATCGCATCGCTTTGTCGCACTACTGTACGCGTAGCCTAAGCAGATCAAGAGGTTACGCGAGCGGTACAGATGACCCAAAAGGGAATTAAAATCTTTAAAATAAATTTTTTCCTATAATAAAAAAAATCTCCTCATTCAACAAAATGTTATTGATTTTCGTTGTTTTTGTTTTTAAACAAATTTTTTGGGACAATTTTTCATTTTTGCTTTGGGCCCATTCTTCATTGGACAATAATTCATGAAGCTTCTTAAGGAGCTATCAATCATCAGCAAGGCGAAATTTTTAAGGCAACGTGCTTTCAAAATCTAATTTTTATGTTAGGAAGTAAATCTTAGTGGCAGGTTGCTGTTATAACTCATCGACAAAAATGTGATAGCGTAATAAAAAAAAAAATATTAAAACGATATTTTCTCAAACTATAAAATTAATTGCTGCTTTATTTAATTTGAATCAACACGACGAACGATTGCCGTATATTATTGAGTTCCATCTGGTTACCTACGGAAAAACAGCAACAACTACATACATACTTTTCTTCGTTCTTTAAGACATTATGAATGTAGGTATTAAGTAAAGTTCTCAATATTTCCATTTCTGTATTTTAGCTAGCTTTAAGTCTTATGTACGAGGAAAAGTTAAGTTGAATATTAGCTTCAATAGGAAACCATTTAAATTACACATAAATTCATACATTGAATTTCCAACTGAAGAAAATACTTTAAATAAAAACATTGATGCTTTTTTGTATAATTAATTAAAAGGCACACACCCACGCTCCCGCTGTGTTTTCCGAAGCCAAAAACCATGTTTTCACTATTTTAAAAAGAATAAATGTAGGTATGTAAATAAATTCGTAAAGAAAAAAAAACCTATTTATCAAATTCAGTTTTTGAAATCTTAATGACAATGAAAAATTAATAGTTTCCTTCTTTTCACGCTTTTTAGAGCTGAGAAAGATTTTATTTCGAGAGTTCAAAATTATTAAAAAAAAAATATATTCGACGTCACAGCTTATTCTAGTACCTGATTATGTAAGTTTATACATAAGTTGTATATTTTTTGTGGGAAGAAATAATCGACTCATCTAGAAACACCCTGAAATAAAAAAAACAAAAAAAAAATACTTATTTTAGTTATTGTTTCAGAATATTTGTATTAAATAATTGTTTAAAAATATAAAATTATTTTGTACATGTTGTTGAAAAATGATTTTTGTTAAACGAAGAAGTCAATGAAATGATTCTCCCAACTCGTTTGTTTTATGCCTTGCCTTGGTCTGACCATACTTTATCCTATTTTTGAATAAATATCGAGTTTATACAACAAATTAAGCAAACATAAAAGAATTTATTTTCGGTTGAAAAGTCACAAAGGAAACAAATAGTTTGTGTAGTTTTGTGTGTTTGAATGCCAAGAGTTATTTCAAAATTGAGAAAGAGATGGGTTCTGCTTAATACAGGCCATTAAAAAATAGAAAGAAATAAACATTTTCCGCCTTGACGATGGCGAGGGGGCTTACGTTTGACCCTCCAACAATCCAGCTGCAGGGACCTACAACTAAGTGAAACCAACAAAAAATAGGGATGGTCATCCAAATAAAAAATTATGGAAAAAAGTTTACTAGATAATAATGAAAACCGAGTGGTGATATACACTCAAGTGTCGGCAGAAATCACGGCTGTCGGCGAGGCCAAGCCGCCAGTAAACAAACCCGCCTTAATTAAACAACACAACCTTACAGCGGCTCTTCTCCCTGCTCTAGATAGCCTGGCTATTGACAGTAGTGTTCCTTGTTTAACGTGGATACCTAGCTATTACGCCTTGACCCCACGGGTGGCCTACCACCATTGGAGCCAGATTTAGTCCTAGCCATTAACCCCGTCATAGCAAGCTAATCCGGTCGCAAAGTTGTGATATGTTGCAGCATATGCACACCTCTTGCTTAAAGTCGAGACCTACCAACGCCTCTTGAACCCAAGCCAAGAAAAGAATCCTGAGTCCCATTCGTTTCCGCATTTGGAGTAAACCACGCCACCACGATCTCCCACTAGGGGGCCGACCTCAAGAAAGCAGGAAAAAGAGAACTGACACACCCGAAGATGTGCACTATTGTTCTCAAAATCCCGGGCACTATCACCCGTGGTACCAGTATAAGGCTACCGGTGGAGCCTCGCAACGTCATCAAATCCCCCCTAGGCGACTGCGGAAAAGAGGCATGGCCTAATTCCTACTCAACCTAGGGATTATGGATATGAATCAGTCACTTCCAGATAGGTTACTGCAAAACCCTGGGCCTAGCAACCCTAGGATACACATATTGAGAAAGTAAGTTGAGGGCGGTCAACGAACATCTCATGCATATCCTAGTCTTTAGCCACCAGTTGGTGAGCAAGGAGAGACGCTCCTGTCTTTTGATCCCCTTACGGTTCACACGGGTGACGCCCCGGTCTTTAGCCACCAGTTGGTGAACAAGGAGAGACGCTCCTGTCTTTTGATCCCCTTGCGGTTCACACGGGTGACGCCCCGGTCTTTGTTCCGAAGAACTCTGGACGACGGTCCACTTCACGCTATTAACGCAGGACGCCAGGTACAAGTACCCGGAACCCCCAAGTCTCTGACACCTATTGACATAAAAACACATCATGTACCTAAATACAGTCCTTGCCTTTGTCTTTGAAGAACTCCAGCTGGGCTGATCAGCTGAAGAACTTCGCCCCACCCGATGTATCCAACCAATCATCATCCATGCACTAACCACCGGAACCACCATCGAAATCACTTACCACACGATCGCTTGGGAATTACGCATGGTACACCCTGGAGACATGCCACCAAGCCTCATGTATATAGTAGGCAACCTTCAACAGTATTCCAGCAGCAGCACACTTCAAACAACCAATTAGACACATCGGACACTCTCTGACACCTCTTGTACTAACATGACACACGTCACACCAGACTTAGTCCCAGACACCGGATGAGACCTAAAATCCCCAACTGTATGCCCAGTCGAAAATCCACAGTCCCATCCATAACACTACCATCAAGATCAAATCAAAAGGTTCTCATTGGTTTTTGTGCCCCAAAGAGAACCATACCAATTTTACCCAACGCACACACACTTTTTATGGTAAGACTTTCAGACCTCTGGCTGTCGCTGCAACCAGAGACCCTACGGTCCCACCATACTTATCCAATCAAGACCAGCTACTACGAGATGCATTAGGTTTCTGGCTAGGCATATCACCGGAATCCTAACCATCTCATATCGTCTCCAACCCTGACTGTCCCTATCTCCCTGACTCTTGGGTTTTCTTAGTTGCCTAATACCTCCTGCTTATGCTCAACAGCAGGAGGATAGACTTAAGCCCCCCCACCACGACAAGGTGAAACCCGTCGGGGGGGAGCCTGGCTATTGACAGTAGGGAGACCTCGAACAGACCTCCCTCTATATGAAGTCGAACCGAGGACGAGTTGCTGGAAGACTCGCGTCAAGAAGAGACTATGCCGAAGTCTACTGCACCGCTCAAAGCTTCGAGGCAACGCACTAACTACAGATCCTCTAAAAGATTCGTCTTACAGAGAATAAGGATCCAACTACTCTCAGTTCAGGAGACAGGGGCCTTTTAAAGAAACATAGGAAATTGGTAAAGAACTATGAAAGTCAGTTGGCAAAGGCTGCCACTGTACACATTGCTTCCTCCCAACAACAGAACGGCAAGAAACCGGTCAGCGAAAGTGTAATTGCTGCCACATCTAAGTCTATTCCTAAAAAGATAAACAGAGAACAGGCCAGCAACAACTCTAGAGCTCGTACCGGCAAAGATACGAATATGCCGTCTTCCAGCAAGAAACAGCAAGCCATCGCTACATCGAACCTGAAAGGGAACGAGAAAGCAAAGGTAGGTAACTCTTCTGGGAAAAAGTCAGTTTCGTCCAAGAGGGCAAGATCGGAGGAGACAGCCAAGACTGATGGTTCTAAAAAGTTTAAAATCAACAGCTTTTACAACACCCCGATCGATCTAAAGGTGGCGCATCTCTCGGGGTTCTTGCTGTCACGGCTCTACCACTTCGCCAGCAGGTTGAGATATGGATTCCTCGTTCCTACCACGCACGAGCGTGGCATCAGCGTTGATAACAAGGAAGACAACTTCGTCTTGGCGTCAGCGTACATGCCGGCAGATGAAGAAAATCCTCCATCAAAAACGGTTCTCGATCTTGTAGATTACACCATAGCAAGAGGGACACAATTGGTGATAGGATGTGACGCCAACGCCCATCACACACAATGGGGTGGCAAAGATATCAACAAAAGAGGTGAGTCAATTTTTGAATACATTCTTTGTTCTAATCTTTTGCTATATAATAGGGGCAATAACCCAACGTTTTATAACAAAAACAGGGAAGAAATTCTAGACCTCACTCTTATGAGTAATAATTATGAAATCTCTGTAGGGAATTGGAGAGTCTCTCTTGAGAAATCCTTTTCGGATCACTTTAGGATACTCTTTACCTTAGATAGAAAACTAAATGATATAAAGAGTTTTAGGAACGGAACTAGAACAAATTGGAGAGAGTACACAAAATGGTTGAACGAACGTATGGTTTCTCCAGAGGATCCAAGAGGAAACGCTTTCGACAACCTCAATCATTGACACTGCTGTTCAAAACCTTACTAGTAAAATGAAAACGGCCTTTGAAAACACTGCGCCACATCTCGTAACAATTAACTCACTAACCCACCATTTTGGCACAGTGATCTTAAGAAACGAAGAACAGGGGTCAGAAAACTTTTCAACAAAGCCAGACTGAAGAGTTAAGAAGGGCCAAAAAGGATTCATGGCCTAGACACTGTGAATCCATTGAGAACAACCAGACATCTAAGATATCTTACAATCAGTACCAGAATTGGAACAGGAACAGAGCAGAAGATTATGTGGGCAATAAACTCGTTCAAACCCTATAAATCATGGCTTAGGGTAATCTTTAAAAGTTGTATTAAATGGAGATACGTCCCTATCAGCTGAAGACA
Source organism: Chrysotoxum bicinctum (assembly GCA_911387755.1). Taxonomy (NCBI): domain Eukaryota; kingdom Metazoa; phylum Arthropoda; class Insecta; order Diptera; family Syrphidae; genus Chrysotoxum; species Chrysotoxum bicinctum. The sequence continues at coordinate 181,002,116 of OU426987.1, forward strand.
AGTTAAAGTGGTCTTTATTTCAAAAGTTGGAAAACCGACACACTCGACTTCAAAAGATTACAGACCGATAAGTCTCTCTTCGATGCTCCTCAAAACACTGGAGAAAATTATTGATCTGCATGTTAGGGACCTTCTCAATCTAAGCAATCTGTGGAACTACGTGTTGGTAGTACCTTAAAGGTAAGTCAGTGGAGAGGCCCCTGCGTTGGGGACGACATAGTAATTTTGATATTGGGTAAATATTCTACCACCAACAAGGATATTATGGAATCTTCACTCAAAGAACTATCTTCTTGGGCAGCACAAAACGGTCTCGGGGTTAACCCTTCCAAAACTGAACTAGTCCTGTTTACGAAGAAAAGGAAATTAGAAGACTTTACCCCTCCCAAGTTTAACGACATTCCTCTGAAACTTTCCAACTTTGATTCCAAGCTAACATGGAAACGTAACACAGAGGAAAGAATGAAAAGAGCACTTTGCGCTCTCTTCACATGCAAAAAAACCTTCGGTACACAATGAGGCATGCGACCGCAGGTCATCCAGTGAACGTAACCGGCGATAGTTCGTCCCATACTTACCTATAGGTCAATCGTCTGGTAAAAGGCTGTAAACCTGAATAAGGTACAGAGACTGGCCTCTTTAGGAATAACGGGGACACAGGGTTCTACGCCACAGGCAGAACTGGAAATTATTTTAAATCTTCCAGTCCTGGACGAACACATAAGATGCACAGCAGCCGAAAGCGCACTTCGGCTTAAAAAAATGAGCTCTTGGAAGCACAGCACTTATGGTCATGGGTCTATCCTGCAAAGGTATGACACAGTGGGCTTAATATGACGACTGACTACTTACCACCCAGAATAGATTTCAACAAACACTTCTCTATTAGAATACCCGAAAGGCATGGATGGGAACAGAACTCACTAATTAGTGAACAAGGTATGTATTTGTATATCCTTCTACACTGATGGGTCGCAAATTGAAGAAGGAACGGGAGCTGGGTGTTCTGTGAAGCTCTCAATATTAGAGAATCATTCAAACTCCCAGATGAGTGTAGTGTCTTTCAAGCTGAGATCTACGCTATTGAAAAGGCGGCAGAATTGTTACGCATGAAAAAACTGAACTCGTCGGAGATCACATTCTTCGTGGAAAGCCAAGCTGCCATTAAAGCTTTAGCCACTGGGACTTTACGATCCAAGATAGTAACAAAATGCCATTGGCACAATGGCCACCAGAATGCGTTTGCACCCGATTTCTGTAGGAGCTGTCAGGATGTCGAGGAGATTGAAACCATTAAACATCTGCTCTGCGACTGTCCGAACCTCCAAACAAATTGCCTAGGTTACTTTGGAAACAGGTTTTTTGGAGAACTGGACGATCTAACGCAAGTCTCAATGGCAAATATGAGAAAATTCATAGTAAGCAAGGCTGGTTCGCAAATTAACCAGTCTACATAAGACATTAGTTTAGGAGCATCTCTGCTTTTATTAATAGGGGATCACAATCGACCAATAGACTCCCGTGTTCGCAACAGTAAAAAAAATTGTAAAAATTTAAATATGAAATAAAAGCTTGCAGAAGCAGTTGTTACGGGTAAGTAACTGTTCCAATTTGTGTTTTTACATTTGAAGGCAATCCGGGCGAATGTAATGGAAACGATGATCAGGGAATCAGAATTTTTAACGACAAAATACTTTGTTTTTATCGCACTTTAAAATTCTTATCAGATCTTGAAGTTTAAGTACTTAAAATATTGTCGTTAGAACATACAAAATCGTCAACAATTATGTATACCGTGTTCACAATAGATCTTAGTGTAGCAGTGCACTTATGTATACCCCAATAGTTTATTCATATGGGGCATTCCACGTGAAGCGGATAACGAAAAAATTGGGGGATCCAGTTTACTGTTAAAAAAATCTATTTCCAGTTTAAATGTCACAAAAAAAGAAAATCTAATTTACCATATATTCTACCCTTAAAATTTGTTTTCTAAAGCAGCTTTAAAGGCCCATAGCTCCAGCGCCAGGCCTCAAAACTCAAAATCCTTTTGCAATTATGTTAAGAACCCAAAAAAAAAACTATAAATAACAAAAAGATGGACGAATTACAAGACCCGCCACTTTTTTAGTCGTGGAATGCCGCATATGTTAATTTAAACCCCCTATCTAGCACAAGAACCAAGGTAAAAGACGAATTCATCAAACAATTTTATAAAAGGAAAAAAATATGGGACCCCACGGACAAGAGTCCTCCATATCTGTGGGAAACACTCATAAGCGATAACCGATTGTTATTATGTATTTTGTATTTTTTTGCACTCCAAAAATTCCATACAAATGTCGTATGTATAAGAGCTTTAAAATAAACGGCTATAAGAATTTAAATAAAAATAAATGCATGTATTATTAGAGACCATTGCCTAAACCTAGTGACTTACAACTCTCAACCATTCATGTGTGGGTATTAACGGGAATGTGGGGGACCTACTAGACCGAGAGCCCACAGCAATTTTTGGGTGTGATTGATAACAAAAAATAAATTAGTATAATTAGACAGATGCAAAACGTCTTCGACTTTGACTTTTGCAATCAGGGCGCTTGGATCTACATTTTGAACTTATAGTAAAGTTGTTATCACAATTTATTATTTAGACTTTGGAAAAAACTGTATATTTGATGTAGTATTACGAACTATTGCTCCCACTAGAGCGTGCAAGACGCTCACATTTGTAAATAACTACTTAAGGATCTAACACATCGCTGTTAACCTTTCTACGGCAGTTTCCCGGTGACCACATCATCATCATCATCGGCTCGACAACTGGGTTCCGGTCCTGGCCTCTTTCAACAAGTCTCTCCACCTATGGCCGACGCCATCCAGCTGCGCACCCCAAGGCTTCGGGCGTCCTGGTCTACGCCATCTCTCCAGCGCAAGCATGGTCTACCACTCTGTCGGCTACCATAGAATGTACCACAAAGAACTTTCCGATCAGGTTCCTCTTCGCTCAGGCGAGCTAGGTGCCCTGCCCACCGGAGTCTACCGAGCTTAATTTTTGTCACGATATCTGCTTCTAGGTAGATTGTGTACAATTCATGATTGTACCGTCTCCGGAATCGTCCTTCCTCATATATGGGGCCAACAATTCTCCTTAAGACTTTTCTCTCGAACGCAGATCGGAGTGCCTTTTGCTAAGCACCCAAGTCTGGGATCCATATGTGAGTACTGGCAGGACCATGGTCCTGTACAGCAGCAGTTTTGAAGTTATGGTGAGATTTCTGGATTTGAAGAGCTTTGACAGACTATAGTAGGCTCTGTTGGATTTGAGAAGCTGCCCGCGTATTTCTTCTTCTATATTGTTATCGGCTGCTACTATTGACCCAAGTTATTTAAAAGATTGCACCACTTCAAATTCGTGCTCCGCAACCTTGATTGTTTGACCAACTGTTCCCCTCGCATTCGACGCCACCATGTACTTTGTTTTACCTTCACTAATGTGCAGCCCCAGATTTTGTGCCGCCTGCTCGATCTGGATGAAGGAATCGTTTACAGCTTGTTCGGTTCTTCCGATGATGTCGATGTCAACTGCGTAAGCCAGTAACTGGCTGGACCTGTTGACGATGGTCCCTCTTGTTGCCGTGCCAGAGTCAAGGATTGCTTTCTCCAACGCCAGGTTGAAGAGGAGGCAGGCCAAACCGTCCCCTTGTCGGAGTCCATTAAAGATGTTGATTGGTCTGGATAGCAATCCGGCTATTTTTACTTGGCTTGTTACGTTGGTCATGGTCAACCTACATAGTCGTGTCAATTTATTTGGGATGCCGAATTCTCTCATGGCTTTGTAAAATTCTACCCTGGCTAAGCTATCATAGGCGGCCTTAAAGTCTAGAAACAGATGGTATGTTGGGATGTTAAATTCTAGACATTTTTCCATCGCCTGCCTAAGGGTAAAGATCTGATCAGTTGTTGATTTGCCTGGAATGAAACCACACTGATAATGTCCGATGAAGGTTTTAGCGTATGGGGTTATCCGGTCTTATAGGATAGAGGAGAGTATCTTATAGGCGGAACTCAACAACGTGATACCTCTATACTTGCTGCACGTTGTGACATCTCCCTTCTTATGTATGGGGCATATTAAACCTTTTCGCCAGTCTTCTTGCATTTCTTTCTACTACCATACCTGTACTATAATATCATGAATTGCTTGACGTATGGCTGGCCCGCCGTGATGGAATGATTCGGCTGGTATGCCATCGGCTCCCGAAGCTTTGTTCTGTTTAAGCCGGCCTATAGCCTTCTCAACCTCTTCTATGCTTGGTGGCGGCAACATAGGGTATTCTTCTTGAAGTAGTGGAGCCTCCACTTCTGCAGTGAGCTGACCATTTAGCAATTCATTAAAGTACACTTCCCATCGCTCCAGTATGCTTTCAGGATCGGTGATCAGATTTCCCTCTCCGTCCTTGTAGTATGTGCAGCCACGCTCAATGTAATTTGAAGCGAAACGTTAGGGGAGATCACGGTATAGAACTCATGATTTTTAATATTTATTATTTACACGCGGCTTATCCGAAATTCAAAGTAATAATGTCATATGCAAACAACCGCGAAAACCTTAAAAGTTATATGGCTTAACTCATCTGTTCTTTATGCTGAAATCTGTCCTCCTGAATACAATATTTACCGATTAGATACAAATCCATCAAATAGCATTTATACAAATTGTGGTGGTGTTTTGATATTTGTTAAATGTTGTTTGAATTCTGAACTTATGCAAGGACCTCAACATAAAAGGTACGCTACGTACGATACCCTGATCTTACTTTTACTTATTTCAACCCTAAAAGAACCACCAACGAGGAACTCATTAAAATATTCGCGAAGAACAAAATACAACGAATCAAGTCTTTACGTTGAGACAACGAAATATTTCGTTGAGCCAATTAATTTTTAATTCAAATTCAGCCGATAATGTATTCTATTTTCCAATTTTTCGTTGACTCAATGAAATTATTTCATTATTCAATGTATTAATACATTAATTAACGTCGATTAATGCAATATTTATTAGTCTCGAGTGTTTATTTTTTATAAAATTGTTTATAGAACGATTTTTTTTAGAACAATGGTACAAACGATTTTTAAGGCATTAAATTGTAAAATTGGATTTATTTTTCACGTCAATTAAATCAAAAAAGGTAAAATATATTGAACTAAATGAATAAAGGTATTTTATACTGAAATTCCATTTAAATTACTTTATCAATGCAATTTTATTTTTAATTAGCTATTAAACACGATTATTTAAAGCCAGAAAGCAAATAGAGACCACAATGCATGGCAGCAAAACAGGCAAAATAAACAGTTTAATATCGCATCCTGTGCTTCAGTCACAATATGCCTATAAGTTAATGGAAGCTTTTAGTGTTTGTAAACACAAATGATTGCATTAACGGAATAGCATTAACTCAACATTATATAAACTGAATAAAGGTACATAATGTTGTTTATTGGTGGCGCACAACCCTTTCGTTTTAAGTTAAACAAACAAAGCATCAAATGATGACAAAATTAGAGCAAATAAAATAGACAGACAGTCCTTAAATTAATGGATAATCCTTGAACTAGTAAAAGGTCTTGATTTCTGATAATTTAATTAACCTTATAAAATCCTAACGAATGTCGAGTAACCATCATTTTATTCAGATTTGTAAAAACGAAAAAATTCAAACACATTTTGTGTTTTTTTTTTTATATTTTTGAATTCAATATATGTAAGCACTATGGAGGAGTTTTGGAGTCGTAAAAAATCGAACTGGAAGAGATTTAAATCAGACCCAATATAGAGAAAACAAAAAAGTTAAACCCGCAAATCTTTCTGGCTATCTGTCTGCCTGTTTGTGTTTATATGCCGGGTTGAGTTCATAGTAAAGGACTATCCAAAGGGATTTCAGAACATTGACAGGTGATTGCGAAAGTTACTTTTTGGTGTAGGTTGCTGGGACGAAATCACGGGGAGGGGAGAAATGAGCATTGATCTTGAATGTTCTAATTCAAATGGCAAGGGAAAACTGTGCCAAAAATCGAGGGAGGGAATGCAACCGGCTACTTCGAGTGAGCATTACTCGTGAAAGAAGCTTTAAAACAAGGAAAGACATGAAACATTCCGTCGGTAAGAGATGGGAACGAATCCATGATAGCTCTGTTTCCTATCAGTTTTAACGCTCTGTTCTGAATTCTGTGCTAGAAATGGAGACAAGTTTAGCAGCATTTTTGGCGGTCTCGAGAATGTGGTCATTCCAAAGAAGATCGTCTATGACAAACATATCAAGTACTGAGATCTGTTCGATTTCTTCAATGAAAGTGCCATTCAAGGATAATGGCATAAGGAGTACATTTAGCTTTAACGACAATAGACAGCATTGAGTTTTCGAAGCATTATACACTACACGATTTTGTATACTCCATTAACCAATGGCGTATATAGATAGGAGTTTAATGAGCTTATCATATGATACTTCCGAAGAAGGACGCGAATTTCAGAACGAATATAAGAAGCTGAGAGTTGAGCCGTCGGCAAAACAATAAAGTGGATCAGAACTTTCAGGCAAGAGATCATTTATAAAAATGAGGAAGAGACTCCGATACAAAACAGAGTCTTGATTTTGTGAACATCAGACTTGACACCGTCCAGTACAACATGTATTGAACGATCTAGACGGTAATTTCTAAACCCAAAAATAAGGGTTTCATTGATCCCAAACGCACGCATTTTCGATATAAAAGAGCATGGTTTCAAAATCTATGAAATGGCTCAGAAATATCAAGAGTTATAATCTTACTTTCTCCAAAACAATGTAAGGCAGATCCTGACCAACCTGATTTATAAACTATGGTAATTAAAATTGGACGTTTTGAATGTCCACGGCGGATAGTTGAATGATACATAAGGAAAAAAGGCTATGTCTAGAAAGATGGTGATTTCAAAAGGCTTTGATAAAAAGGGAAGGATAGAAATCGGTCTAAATTCTTTACCTTTGCAAGTTTTGGGAACAGGTTAAACTTCCAATGCGAGGGAAATATATTTGTTGTAAATTTTCAGATGAACGACTATAAGAATTTTGGTCATAATTTGTATAAACATATGTTAAATGCACTTCTGTGGAAAAATAGAAAATACTTCAGAAGCCTCAAGACTCAGGAAAATTCTCTCAAAAAGTCCAACTATACCTAGTGCTTTAACGACAGATGCAGGCACATGGACTACCACAGATGAAGAATCTCTTAATCTGTTATTAGACACCAGTGGCGTGGCGTGGATAATTTTAAATGGGAACCCGTTATAAAATTTTGTCACCTGTAAAAATGAAAAAAAAAAATCTTAGAACCTTAAAACCAACATTTCTAGTAGGGATATGGTATCTACAAATGCATTCCACATTGACTTGGCAAAAACTTTGTAGCTATATTTTTTATACTTCAAGACATTAATATTTGAATCAACAATGAGCTTGAAACATAATAAAAAAGGACCTTCTTTTAGACACCACCCCCTTCGTCGGACATAACTGCGGCACCTTCCTAGGAATTGTTCTATTAACTTTTCCTTGCAATCATATGTGTCAAGAATATAAAATATATGATGGGTCAACTCATCTGCATTAAGACTCGCCCTAACGTCTGGTGTTCCATTCTCAGACAAGAACCGAAATATGGCACTCAGTTGTCCCCTATGACTCAAATCTGATGTTTCGTCGATCATAATCGACACGAACCGAGCTTCTATGATTTCTGTTTTAATTTCAGATTTAATAACAGCCGCGATGTATCAAGTCATTTTGAATATCGTTGCCCTATACCATAACACTACTCTAAATAGGATTCCATTAAAGTGTCTTATATGTTGATTTCCTTTACACATAAGAAATCAATTTCTGTGTGAAGATTTTGATCCCTCGCTAGATTTTGCGTTCCTTTACACCCAACAAAAATTTATTTTTCTGACAGGGATCAAAATCTTTAAATCCATATTTAAAGGGGGATTTAGATGTGATGTGATACGTGAAACACGCACCCCAAACAAAAAATTTCGATCTGGCATCGAAATCCCTGGCGTGTAAGCGAAAAAAGGATAAAATATAAACTATCAACTATCCTTACTAAAATTATTTGGTTTCTCCGAAAGGTAATCTGCTAAACAGCAATCTACATTTATCAAAGACATTTCCAAGACAAAATCTAGAACTGCACTAAAATTAAGAATCTAAATTATTTTATCACTATAGTTGGTAATAAAAGGAATTAAATCTTCACTTTAACATCTAACTTTTCACTATTTTTAATTAAGTTCAAATTGGCTTTTCAAAACACTAGATTAATTTGGAGTTATTGAACCTGTGCAACACAGCCTTTTATTGAATGCCAATTGAATCTAAATTTAAATTCCTATTAAAAAAAAGCAAATGCATTTTATTTGTCCAGAGTAGCGATATGCTAAATTTATACTGCTGACAAATTGCCATATATTCTACCATGATTTCTTTCATAATTCAAAATTATCACAGTAAATTTGCAAAAATATCAATGGTGCATTTTACATAAGCATGCAAATCATCATCAAATTCAAAATCAAGAATCAACTATACCCACATGTCATATTTATATTTACATACATATATGACATATTTTAAGGAAAAAAAAACAAATAAGTCGAAGAACACCGTCTTATTTCTTACACAAGGTTGAAAAAAGGCGAGCACCTGAACTCCTGCAATGTATTATCTTCCTACTGAAATGCAATGCTAATTGCTAAAGGGAGAATAAAATACAAATAATTCCAACTCCTACAGGTATACATCGAAAATTTTATAAGACGGAATGTAGCGTCTTATTTTTTGAATATGTTGGACGAAGAGGATCCGAAAAACAATGCTTGGGGAAGAAAGGGATATAACACAAATAAATAAGACGGTGATTGAAAAGTATACGTCAGAGTATTTTTGTGACTCTCTTGATTAATGTTGGTTGTGGATTGTGGAATGTGTTTGGATAAAGTAAAGTATAAGATACAAACGAGAGGCAGAAAGGATAACTTAAAGTTATTCGATGTTTATTTGGTAGATTGTGTTATTTGTGGATTTTTTAAAAGGGAAGACGATAGGAATCGTGTTATATGGACGCCACGCCACTGTTAGACACCCACTTTCCAGGTAGCTCTAATATACTTTACAACTCAACATCAGAGTCTCAAACCGCTACAAGCGACACAGTTGATCTAATAACGCGGGAAAAACTGCAATGGGCTGTAGACAGCTTTGATCCATATAAATCTCCAGGACCAGACGGAATCATTCCGGCCGAACTACAAAAATGCTCTGACATGATCATTCCACCATTGGAAATCATTCTGACGAGCTGCGTAAGGTTGAGATATATTCCTAAAGCCTGGAGAATGGCAAAAGTAGTCTTCATTCCTAAAGCAGGGAAACCCTCTCACGTTAGCCCTAAAGATCTACGACCAATCAGCCTATCATCCTTCCTTCTTAAAACCTTGGAAAGATTGATTGAAATTCACATCAGACATAACTTAAAACCATGTCTCATTTCCACAGCTCAACATGCGTACTCTAAGGGAAAATCAGTAGAAACAGCACTTCATTCGCTGGTACGTGGTATTGAATATTCCCTCAAATACAAAGAATATAATCTAGTAGCTTTCCTAGATATCGAAGGAGCTTTCAACAACGTCAGCTACCAGGCGATCACAACAGCAATGAACAAGCTGGAATTAGAGAAACCACTCATTGATCTTATAAGTCTCATGCTCAAAAGCAGGACAATAACTTCCAGCATGAGAAGTTTTACTACCACCAGATCGGTGAATCGAGGTACCCCCCAAGGTGGGGTCCTTTCGCCTCTCTTATGGAACATGGTAGTAAACGAACTGCTAACATCAATGGAAGCAGAGGGTTTCAAGGTGATTGCCTATGCTGACGATGTTGCAATATCTGTATCTGGGAAACATCCCCAAGTTCTCTCAGAACTCCTACAAAATGCCTTAAACAGGCTAACAAAGTGGGCTAAGCAGTGTGGCTTGGACGTCAATCCACATAAAACAGAATTAGTACTCTTTACGAGAAGGTACAAAATTCCTCAGATTAACCCACCCAAGATTAAAGGAATACCATTAAGCTTTTCCGACCAAGCCAAATATGTAGGCCTCATTTTAGACAAAAAACTAAATTGGAAGGCAAATATTGATGAAAGAGTAAAAAAGGCTACCGTAGCGCTTTTCACTTGTAAAAAGGCAATAGGATCGAAATGGGGCTTCTCCCCAAAAATAACCCATTGGCTATACAACTCGGTTATTAGACCGATACTCATTTATGGAGTTGTCATATGGTGGACCGCACTGGACAAGATGGTAAATCTAAATAAACTCATCAAAGTCCAGCGGTCAGCAGGTATGTGCATCACAGGAGCACTTCGCTCGACACCAACTGCAGCCCTGGAAGTGCTTTTAAATCTAACACCTCTTGACATCTTCTCCAAAATGGTGGCAGCCAACTCATGCGTGAGACTTAGAGCCACCTCTCAATGGATCAGTAACAACACTGGTCATACAACCATCTTAGACAACTTCAGATCTATCCCAGATCGCTTAGACTATACCACCCCAAAAATGGTATTCGATAACAACTTCCTGGTTTCCATCCCTTCAAGATCATCTTGGGAAGAAGAGAGACCCCTGGAAGACAATGCTGTACACTTCTATACAGACGGTTCTAAGACCGATTACGGCGTTGGAAGTGGCATCTATTCAAAACAACTTAATCTCAGTCTTTCATATAGACTTCCCAATCAATGTAGTGTATTCCAGGCAGAAGTAATGGCGATTAAAGAGGCACTATCCTGGCTCAAAGAAAACGTTATATCTTGCAAGGATATACGGATCTTCTCGGACAGCCAGGCCGCCCTCAAATCTCTCGCGTCTGTCTCCACAAACTCTCAATTGGTCCACGATTGTCGATCATCTCTGAATGAGATGACAGAACAGATTAATATTCACCTTATTTGGGTGCCGGGCCACAGAGACATTCCGGGAAATTGCAAGGCCGATGAGCTCGCCAAAAACGGAACACTTCTGCCTACTGTTAGACAAAAACATAACATAGGAACACCACTTGCTACATGCAAACATCTTCTCAAACAATATGCTCTAGAATCAACAAATGCTAGATGGTCACAGGGTACCACCTGCCTGGCAACTAAACAAATATGGCCAAGCATAGACCTAAAACGGTCAAAAGGTTTGATCTCCCTGAGCAGACAAAATATAAGCTCTACAATAGGAGTTATAACAGGACACTGCCTCATAGGTAGACATGCTTTGAGGCTAGGAGTCTACACAAATGACTTCTGTAGAAGCTGCATGGACGAGGAGGAAGAGGAGACAGTCCAACACCTTCTATGTACATGTCCAGCACTCTCCAATAGAAGGAATAATTATCTCGGTAACCCCTTCTTCGATAATACCAGTGAACTGGCAACAATCGACACAAAATGTCTCTCTAACTTTATTAAAAGCACGAAATGGTTTGTTTAAATTCATTACTCTCCCATGAGTAACTTCTTTAGTGGTATCACAACGGACCCTTGAGGTCTAAGTGAGTCAACAACAACTAGACAGCCACTCCAACCTACCTACCTACCTATGTTAAATGCAGAGCATGTCCTATTTTCTGATCTCTTCTCCATCGCGCATCGTTGCTAATTTTGGAATTATCTACGGCGAAAAAACCAGAAGAATCCAAGGCTATGCGTGTTTTGTCTACGTTAAGCAGCTTCTTGAAAGCGTTTTGAAAGTTCTTTGAGTTTAACATACCTACATAGACAGCTAGGTTTTCGCATCTTTTCTTAAAAGTTACAAGCCAGAAATAGTAAAAAAAAACCTTTACTGATAAATTTGCTGGCTGTATTTATATTTATTTTATTTTTCTTCAATATCTGCTCAAAATAATTACGGGATGTACTACCAAGTTCAAGTTCAGCAATGGGCATTAATAAAGAAATACTATTCTGGAGTCTATATTCTCTCTGCTCCAACTTTTTACAACAATTTTTTCTAATTGAATTTGAGCTTTTGATTTAAATTTTACTTGTCGAAAAGCAGGACTAAATTTTCCTATAACTTATCATCAATGCTTTCACAACCAACTCGGTTACCACAAGACAAAGATGAAACTCAGTATGGAAGACTTATACAGAGGACGCGGTGACGAAGAGATAAATGAGGACACTCCTCACTACCTGTATCACTGGCCTGCGCTATATCATCTAAGAAACAGACATCTAGGGAGACACTTCTTTAACGACTTGGAGGAGCTCTCTGACATTCCAAGCAAAATCATGTTAAAATTCGTTAATGATACCAAATGGCTTGAGAATTCCTGATCTATGAAAACCACGACCAGTGTAGTACGAACGTAAACGACAACGACGCACGTGTTTCTTGTGAGAGCAGCACCAACGGAGAATGGGCACCTCGCCTATACACCTGCGGTTGCCACTCCTACGTTGAGCACGAGCATCAGTGGGTTGATGGGGCCACATCTACCTAAGTTTGGTAAAATCCTCTTTGGTATGGAAACAGCCTTCTCGACTTAACTAACGGCCAAACAAACAAACATATACACCAAACACTGACTTTTCAAACTCATCTACCAGGCGTTGGAAGGAGCCACATGCTCCTACGGGTCTGGTGGGGGGAATGATTGCTCAAGTGAAGGTAAAGGAAAGGCATACCCCCCGAGAAGGCGTATACGGTATACCTCTCCTTAGGCAGGCTATTATGTGACGTTAGAAATTTCAACACTTTAGAAATACTTTCTGACATTTCAGGCTAAAGCTTGCTGTAACCCATCTATACCCTTAACGGGCTTGATCGTCATAGGATTATTATAGGTTTCAATAAAAGGTGTCACAAACCCTAGGGTATTACAATGGATCTACGTTTATCTAAGTGTGACGGTAACAAGATCAACTGTCAGTCCACTAACCTAACCTAACCTACCATCAATGCCAGTGACAATCATTTACAAACACTGTTAGAATTTATGGTGATTTCCTACTGGTGTTACCATACACAAAAAATGTATTTGGTGTGGAAGAAGCTGCAGTTTAGTTAATTTTGCGTTTAGAATTGATAATCCTGTTACTCAATAGTCGATTTATCAATTCACCAAGCGAACTATCTACCAATATAGATGACAATCGCTATTGTTAAAAGCGCCCTCTATAGCTAGAAAATTAATCATATAGGATATATTTTCGGTGGTCTACACATCTGTGTAGAACCGTATCCACCGATTTATCATTGTAATAAGAATGTTCAGCAGTTCATAAAAATCTTTCATTGATGTTTATTCTCAAATTAATATCAATCAATCTTTCAAAAGTTTTTAAAAAACACGATGATAGACTTATAGATGAGTTTTATTCCAATTATAACATACAGAGTGCCATTTGAAAGAAGAATCAGTAGTATTTTTTGAATAGACGAAATGAAATATACAACTGTATGTATGTATGTGGATACATACATATGTATGTATAAAACACTAAGCTCCAAGAATTTTTTAATTGAATGATTTCCAAGTGTTTTAAAGGACACCCTGTATATAAACTTTGATGGCAAAAAAATGACTGGTCGAATTAGTGGTTTTTAACCCAGACACGGAATGTTTTTTTAATGAGCATTTGATTTAAGAATCCCATCATCACCAATCAAATTATTAAACAAAAAAAAATTATTTAATAATTTTCTCACACATAACTTTGGGGGAAAATAATCTTGTTCTTCTCATTATGCACATTAAAAAAATTAAAAATAAACAAGACTCGGCAGACAAAATAAACAATTTGTCGGTTTATACTAAGATACTCGTATGTCTCGGTAGCCATGTTCCCCGACACATCCACCCGGCATCCATCCATATCGTTTTATCTCACCTGGTAATTTTATTAAGTGATTTTTGGTATACGAGTAGATTGAGCGGATCTGAACAAGTGTGGATGTGGAGTTGTGGCAGAGCATGAATGAAATGAGGTTATGATATACAAATTCGAAAAAAAAAATTAATAACTTTTGTTTTCATTTCAGTTAATCAATGAGCGCCACATTTTTCAAGTCTTTAAATTAATGACTATTTTATTTAAGAACAATAAAACGGTTTTATCCGCTTGAACTTTTTTGGTTTATTTGATAATTTGAATAAGGAAGGATTATAACATATTTATAAAGTGGCATTTATATCGGTTTTTAATTAATAAAAACTTAGTGTTGAAGATCAAAGAAAATACAAATAACCAAGTTACTTTTGAGGTTATTAGTGATTTTGGTTATTAGGAAAGGAATAAGTTCAAAGAGTCGGCCGTTGTTAGTAGATAGTCCAAAAAAATAAACAAACGGAGATTTCGAGAGGGTAAAAATTGATTTCAGGGCTGTGTTTGCTGCATAAAGTCAATAATTCTCGAGGCGTCTCTGCACATGGGCACTTAAACCACAAATAATCATATACAGATGTCTTACGCCTATGGAGCAGAGTGACCTATGAAATTGAAAAAGCTTTATTCTATAAAGCTTTTTAAAAAGCATTTTTTCTACGAGAATCAAAGTTCTTTTCGCAGGATTTTGTAGGATAGGATTTCTCTTCTCTCAATTATTTGTTGCTTCTCTTTTGTTACCCTTTCCTACAATTTTTGTTTATATTTGCAATATTCGTTCACCCCTTTGTAACGATCAAGTCGCAGACAGTTGATTTTTTGTATACTTTCAAGATTTTTGTTTCGGTTGTCTGAGGTTTGCGATAAATATAAAATGTGTGCTTACTGCTTCTTGGGTTTGACCGATGGATATATTTAAGTTGGTTGATAATTAGAAAGATTTTTTCAATAAACTGTGTCTTCGGTAGTTGTGTATTTGTACATTATGTAGTTTAAATGACGGAAGGAATTTCTTTATTTAATTTTTTTTTCATTCGTCTGAAGTTGATTTTAATAAAGAGCACATTTTTGTTGCATAATTATGTAGTTACATTCGCCTTTTCTATTTTGTAAGAGTCCAGGAATATTACTTGTATATACATATACATATTATATTTTTATAGTAATGTAGGTAGGAAGATACCTAGGTCTTTTTTGGGTTTATTATTATAAATTTCAAGATTTTGGACAAGAGCTTGTTTAGTACATATGTATGTAGGTATACCTAGCAGGAAACGAAATTAGTTTGAAATTTTTTTACTTATGTACAGTACATATGTGCATATACATAAATATGTTTGTATGTAGGAAGATAAGCATTTAAATATTTTGAATAAAATCATTTATCAATTAAGAACTTTTTGTATAAGATGGTCTTTTAAATAATTGTCTACTTAAGTAGGGCTATGAGGACCTGCCTTGATACATTTTTATTTAAATTATTACCAAACAAAAATAATTATTAACTTTTTTTTTTTGTTTGATAATGTAAAAAGTTGGACATTAATAAATAGATACAGAGTATACAAATGTTCCTAGGTTCTTATTAACATAATTCCTTCCTGTAACTATTATGTCTATGTGATATGTACCTACAAGAAAATTTGTAGGCACCTACTAGAAAATTTGCGCCTACCGCCTAGACGAGATAGACCCTCCGCCGATCCGGTTTTAACTTACGATGCAGGTACTTGTAATATATGTACATATGGCAGGTTATGAAAAAAATTAGCTCGAGATTTTGATCAATTTTGTTAATAGGATGGTAGAGAAGATGAAGGAAAATGATGCTTTTTTGTATCTTATTTTAAATAGTTATTTTTGTTACCTCACTCAGAGAAATAAAAAGTCATTTAAGACTATTTTTTGATTATTTCCATAGTCCGAATAGCTACAGCTATGCAAAATAGTTACAAAATAGTTATTTATGACTATTTTTATTTGTTATTAAATTTTTTACTTTTTTTCTAGTTAATATTAACTATAAAGAAGTTACATACGACTTTTACAAATAGTTATTTTAGTAATAACAACTATAATCCGAATTAAACTTGACTATCCACATAGTTTATTTTGATTATATCGAATAGTTATCTATAACTATACATATAGTTAAACTTGACTATTATACGCACATTGTTGTTGCGAGTTGTTGTTAAATGACTATATAAATATAGTTACCTCTAGAGGTAGGTAAAAAAGAGAACAGAGTATTTGTAAACTGAATAAAGAAAGAAATAAAATACTTTTATGTTTGAGTATATACATACATATGTGCTAAGTCAACAACTTCATGTTTGTGAAAGTATTTATTTTGTAAGTCGATAAATTATTATATTATAATAGCGATGTATTATATTTATTATTTTGCACATATGGGAACCGAAATATAAGTGCGATTGAAATTCTATCTACTAATTCCAACATTTTACGTCGAAAAAAACAAAGCGCCTTAAAAATGATGCATATTTAAATTATGTTATTTATAACTTTTATCAGACAAAGGGTTACCATATATTTTTTTTTGAAATTACATACTAATATCTACTACACCATAGTCATATTCAACTATTTTAAGAAGTCGTTTGTGAAAACAATTTATCCTACCTATTTAAAACTAATTTATTGTCTTCTTGACTATTAAAATGCTAATATATGTTATTAAATGTTAAAGAATTGAGTAATTATTTATCTACTATTTCAGAGCCATATTGAACTATTTTAAGTAGGTATTGGTTTATGATATTTTTTTATTCTATTTAAAATTAAGATTTTCTTATTTTGATTATTGGAAAGTTAAAACTTACTATTAAGTAATCAGAATTCTCCATAGTCGCATTCAACTATTCTTAGTAGTGGTTTATTACAAAGCAAAGCATATTGTATAGTATAGTCATTTATATTTTTAATTATCGCATATGTTAATTCTAACTAGGTATGTTTAACTATTTTTTAACTATTTTTGAATTATTTTTGATGAAAAATAATCATTTCATAAATTTCATGGAAAATTATCAAATGACTATTGCAATAGTTATAAAAATAACTATTTTTTTTTCTGAGTGCTCTAGTAGAATTTTATTTTTTATATTTGTTTTTTAAATTTTTTTTCTTCTTTCTCATAGTGAGAACAACATTTTAAGAAAACCTTATTTTAATTTAAAAAAAAAAGTGCACATTTTTATTTTTGATAACTCAATATTCAAATTATGTGACTACGTAGCTAAGTAACTATGAGTGGGTAAATATATATAAAATGAGTTGAAAATTCCCCTCCAACGTAGTGTAAGCACTTCGGATTCAAAGTTAGTTGATAATAGTTGTGTTCAACCAGCTGCACTGGACTACTCTGGGCAGACAAGTGTAGCTTTTTGGTGTTCATTGGAAAAATTTCTTCACTGACTTACACTGATTAGCGTTCAATGAGCTGAACTAGTGTACATTAGTTCAGAATATCTTGCCCTACCTTTTGAGATAGTGCATGTTGGTGAAAACTGTCAAAAGCAGCTGATGTCATTATTTGAATTAATTTGAATTTTGTCCGCGCGTTGTGTTTTCGAATTTAAATTTAGAAAAAAGGCATGTTTTTAAGATCTGACGTATGACGTTTTTGCTTTAGTTTGCTCTGACAGTTTTCATTAACTTGCACTGCACTACACTACTCTACACTGGCCTCTTTCTGGTTGAACACATCTAATGATTTTGACATTTCACAATCACGGTTTCAAGTTTGTGCATTGCATTATTGCATATGACATTCATTTGTATTATCAAACCAAACTGGGAAATAAATCTTTGTTATGTTTAAATATTGCGAACGAATGTTTGAAATTACGTTTCAGAGGGCCATAAAAGTAGAGGTTTTTCATTAGAGGTGTCATATTCTTTAAGTTTTATTAGTAATTATTTCTGTTATGTTAAATGTGTTGAATTAAATTTCTTTTTCATCCCAACAATAACCATCATTCCAATTAGATTTAAATAGCTCTAGTTGTAAGTTCTCTTGTTGAACTAAAGAGCTATGATCTATGATCAACGTTTTCTTTATTGATGCAACTTTGTGTGATGTGTAATCTCACAGAACATGAAGATGTTTTTCATTTTATTGGAAGGTGTCCCGTTTCCGTTCTAAGGGAAACTATAGAAGACATAAAACTGGAGTACTGACTTCTTAACAGAAAACGAAACCATGGATCTTCTTAACGAAATAGATGTATCGAAAATGTTAAAATTCTGCAAAATAGCAATTAGTTATCTAAATAGAATAAAAGATGAATACTTTTAGTTAGTAACTGTAACTTAATTAGTTTATCTATCGCGAAGACTTTTGGTATTGGCTCGAACACTTAAAAAAAATTAAGAGCTGACGATAAGAGCGATTTTATTTTAATTTACGAGTAGCCCGAATGTCCTTTGGAAGGAGTCTGTTTTTATAAGATTTGATATTATGCACTGACTTGATTTTATTTGAAAGCAATTAAGCTTCTCTTAAATCGGAATCTACAAAACTGAAAAACTCCTACATTTTAGATGTTTGGTGTCACGTCGATCGCACTGACACCCAGATCTTTTACACCAGAACACTATAAAGATATTGGTTAAACGATATATATTTAACATTTTTTTTTAATGTTTTAAATGCACAGAAAACATTGAATCAAGTTTGTTAACGTTTCCTGAATTCCCGGAAATATGTATCACAAAAAAGTTAATATATCTACTAATGACCACATAAAAGTAAAAAGAGCAAAATTTGGATATTCCGTTCAAAAACTACGATTCACGATCGTCAGACATTAAGGAACATTGAAAAGTCATATAAGACACTTTCTGGAAAAGTGAAGCATGCAAGATCTCCAAAACCCTTTGGATTGTGTTGAAGCAACTGCCAAGACAAAATTTCTTTCGAGCAAATAAAACAACTATTTATCCAGTTTTGGTTTTGGGAACCTATGACCAGAAAATTGTATACATAGAAAATCTTCTGACTATAGGAAATAACAAATGAAATACTCTGACTAACGCAATTAGTCCAGTCAAAGCGTCATGAAAAAGGGCCTGACCTTGCGCGCAGAGGCATGGTCAATTTTTTTTTCATGGATCGATAGGTGCTTATGAGAAAAGCTTAAAACCAAATTTGCACCACATGACAACTTTTTTTACCAAAGTTATTGGTAAAAATGTATTTTGTGTCATTTTTTGGTCATTTGCGAATATCTCGGCTCCACTATCTCGCACAAACAAAAATTAAACATGTTTTTATTCCTTATAACATTATCTATTATGTTCTAAAAAAAAACATTTGTTTAAACAAATGAAAAAAAAGTTATAGTAAGTTAAACAAATTTTTTGTTGTTTAAAAATTAGTTTTCGTGATTATTAAGAAAAAAGCTCATTTACAAGATATATTGGTATCTTTCAAACACCCTACACATTCTTACACATATTTGTTGCTTCTTGTTGCTGGCGACACCAAAATTACAAGCTACATGGTTAAGATACTAAATTGTAAGCTTTCCTAAGTTTTTAAATCATGAATATCTTGGCTCCCGTTTGTCGTAATGGACTAATTTTTTTTTTAATTTGAAGAAAACTAGCAGGACTATAAAACAAAAAAAATCCAAAACTGAAAATTATTTACCGTGAAATACAGTTTTTTTCTCAATAACTATGAAAAAAAGGTATTAAAAACAAGAAAAAAAACTTTGAAACCAACGGTAACTTTTTATATTTTTGCTCAAACATATTAAATTAAATGCAGGTTGATAGAAAATATTGTTATTAACAATACTGTTTTTTATTTTAACTTTGCGACATACTGGGGCTGAGATATTAATTAAAACATAAAATCATAAAATGCGTGGGTGCGCTAACTTACCCATGTTCAATAATTTATTTCTCGGCTTTCGTTCAACGTAGAGTGCTGATTTTTTTTTAAATTGTAGGGAATTACAAGAACTTTAACAATAAAAAATAAAAATTTCATCGTTAAATGAGCTTTTTTCTTAATAATCACGAAAACTAATTTTTAAACAACAAAAAATTTGTTTAACTTACTATAACTTTTTTTTCATTTGTTTAAACAAATGTTTTTTTTTAGAACATAATAGATAATGTTATAAGGAATAAAAACATGTTTAATTTTTGTTTGTGCGAGATAGTGGAGCCGAGATATTCGCAAATGACCAAAAAATGACACAAAATACATTTTTACACCGAAAAAAAAACCTTGGTAAAATCAAGCACGAACCTTGTTTGTTTTTGCGTCAAACACGAATATACTTAATTTGAACAAGCTGGCATTTTCAATTTTTTTGTTTAAATGATACAATTTTCATTGTTCAAATCAACAATGCCATTGTCAATTTCGTGCTTAAACTATCACTAAAATAATAGTAACATGAGCATAAACATTGTTAACCAAAAACGTTTGTGATGCTAAGAACATGAAAATCGTGTTTCCTTCAATATGAAAATGTTGGTGTGACAATATTGTTGTGCTCGAATTAATACGAAATTGAGCAGGATCGTTGTTGATCAACAACGTTTGTGATGTCAGAAACATGAAAATCGTGTTTCCTTAAATATGGAAATGTTGGTGTGACAACATTACATAATTAATTTAAGCATTATAATTTCAAAAAAAAAAACGTTTTTAAGTTTCTTATAGTTTGTATGTACCTATTACTTTCAATTTTTAAATTTTCAGAACATTATTGTTGTCCTTTCTTCACATGCAGAATTCACCATATGAAGATTAAAAAAAAATCCTTTTTCATACGAGAATACTCACCACTTTTAATTTTCCACCTGAGAGTTCCGGGAAAAGGAGACACAAGACACTGTTATAATCAATTTTTTTTTCAATTTTTATTAAAAACAACAGAATTACATTTTTTTTAATTACAAATACATTCTTTTTAGTATTTAAATATAAGCTATTTTCTTAGTAATCTAAGCAAAACAAAATATTTTAAGTATACATACAATCATAGACTGTTGGGAGTCCTTTATAGTTGGCTTGAAATATTTCCGTTTTCGGGATAATCCTTCAACTTTTAAATGCCTTGTTGATGGTGGGAGTGTTGCATGAAGCAAATTAACAATAAGTAGATCTTCTTGTTGATTTAAGTCCCTTAAAAGTCCTAGATAGAATGTATCTTTAACTTTTTCATTAAAAACTGGACCAATAAGTGATTTAAAATCCTCTCAACGCTCTATCAAAGAGTTCGAGTTGGTTGGATATTTGCTTGCGAAGGCGGAACTGATCTGAAAGTAATACAAAAATAAAGTAAAGTATGGCTATACAAAAACGTTCAATTCATAACTAAAAATTTAAACATAATAAATGTAAATGAAATGTAAACCCTTATTAATACGTTAAGAATTAAAAATTTACCGATGTTATTCCAGCTGAGTGTTTTAATAGCGGCCAATCATTTATAAAAGAAGGAAATTTTAAAGTATGAGCGTCTTTTCGTCTTAGTGCATACGTGTTTTTCCATTTCCATTTCACTTCGTCCCACGGTTCATTGTGTAGCTGGAGCCATCTCTTGTCAGCAAAGCAGTTTTCTAAAGCATATAAATAATTTTAATAGCCAAAAATTACAACTAAAAATAAAGAATCTCCAAGCCGATTAGCAAAAAAAAACATAACACGCTTGTATAAGAAACTGCTTACCTATAGGATCTTCAAGCTCTTCTTCTGAATTTAAATTTGAACAGCTTTCTTCTTCCGTGGATCGATTATTAAAGATGTAGAAGCCAATTTTTCTTTATCTTCGTTATAAAATACCCTTTTTAAATGTCCTGGGTTTTTGCTTAGTTCTTTTTTTTTTCACCAACTTATTAGTTTTTGTTTCTATTTATTTTTGACACTATTCTTTTGTTAACTTTTAGATTTACATATATTATTTATTTATTTTCACTCTTCACTTTAATCGCGTGCACACTCATCAAAAAAAGCTGAACTAATAAACAAGAACAAGGAAACACATCAGAATAAGCACAGGAGTTGAAACTCAGTTCTGCAAGGATTGTTTGTTGTTGGCTAAACAAGAAAAGTATTCAGTTCGAACATGATCTTGATACTTTAAAGAAGAAAATTTTTCAATTGAACATTTGCGTGATACTTTTAATTCGAAAAGTATTCAAATCCAACATGTTTGTGATACTTTAACAACGTTTATGTTTCCTTAACAATTCTGTTGATTGGTTAAAGATAAACATTTTCAACCAAGCAAATTGGTTATAATTCAACAGCGTTCTTGTTCGTTCAACAGTTGTTAGTCAAATTTCTGCTGTAAATACCTGAATTGAAATTCCGTTATGGGGCACGGCGTTTGTTGTGGGCTAAATATTAAAAGTATTGAAATTCAACATGTTTGTGATACTTTAACAACGTTTCTATTTCTTCAACATTTCTATTGATTGTATTTTCTGTATTCTGTATTTTCCTAGTATTTCAAGAAAAACAAATTTTTTCTAGATATATAATTAAACATATCTATGATATTTTCTCCCGAAAAAAAAATCAACTAAGACCGATTTGAGATTTGAATATGATACATTGTTTGTTTTAATCACAAACATGTTGTTTTAATCACAAACGTTTTAGTTTTCGTAATATTCAGTTGAAATGTAAATTAAACACGTTTGTTGTTGATTAAGTATAAAATCAGCAATGACATTGTTGCTTGAAAATAAGAAAATATTCAAATCAACTTCAAACATGCTTAATTTAAAAAAGTTTATGATACTTACCCAAAAAAAAATTAATCACGGCTGCATCGTTGATTTGAAAATGCGATCTTGTTTGTTTTTATCACGAAACTTGTTTAAATTCACAACTATTGTTGAATTATTAATTAACAATGAAACATGTTTAAATCAACCAAGGTTTTTTTTTCGGTGTACCAATAACTTTGGTAAAAAAAGTTGTCATGTGGTGCAAATTTGGTTTTAAGCTTTTCTCATAAGCTCCTATCGATCCATGAAAAAAAAATTGACCATGCCTCTGCGCGCAAGGTCAAATGACGCTTTGACTGGACTAAATGCAAAGAAAGCGACGCGGTGAAACCTGAGTGAAGTACGCTTTGGAATATGATGGCATGCATATACAAATTTGAAGATCATATCTTACAATATGTTTTTATCTGAAACGGAAAGTTTCATTAAAAACGCAATAGCCGTAAAAGTTTCATGTCCAACCGAACCACTTGAGATTTGTCGGGGTACATCAAAAAAAATATATTCATGGCAGTTTAAATCACTCCATGTATAGAAATGAAGTTTGTAATCCTGTGAGCCTTACCAAATATTCAAAAATATTCGGAACACTGAATTTAAAATTAAAAGTTTCGACACTAGACACATGCGCAACTTTCTATGGATTTAAATCTAAGATAAAAGTAGCCCAGCAGGCCCAGATAAGAAAAAGATCTTTTGGGTTTATTACAATACATAAGTCTAGATTTTAGTTATTTTTATAAAAATCTCAAAACAAGTTCCAACGAAATCAACATTTAATCAGATTAAAGAAGTGAAAACGAAGATTAAAAACACTTTTTTAATATTGGTTTTCAAATTTTTGATTTGTTTTTTATTAATTTACATTGCATGATGAAAAGTTTGTTGTTTTTTTTTGTATTTTCATTCATTCTATCTGAACGTTCAAAGTTGGTTTTCATTCTCTGCTAAAAGCAATATATTTTTCTTTATTAAGTTAGGAATAAGAACTAAAGTTGACACAAGAACTGGATAATTTAACAGAATAGACAAGGAAAATCAGCTTAAGTAGTCTTTAGACCAGAACAAAAAATTTCTTTAAAATGGAAAAACAACTAAACTGCAGATAATTTAATTTAATTTTTAATTATAAAGAGTAAAATTATCTTTATTTAAATTTTTGTTTCAACCTGAACGGAGTTTCTAATTGTCCAATATAGTCATTTGTAATTTCACGCGTTTGTTAAAAACTTTAAACTGCTCTCCTGAAAAATTAGTAAAAAGTACTTTGGCGACTTTTCCTTGTGACCACAGATCTATAAATGTACTAAGCTAAAAAAAGAAGTAAATAAACTTAAAAACTAAAACCTTACCTTCCTGTTAATGCCGTTCTTCTTTCTTGAGACGAGGAAATAATTTTCACTTTCGATTCTCTCTACATAATATCTCCAAAAAAAATAAACAAAACAGAAACAGAAAAATAAATATGTACCTACGAGTACTTCCTGGAGAATACAAAGTCACACGAATGCATTTTGATTTGAAAGAGGGAATAATTTTGCGCAGATTTCGATTGTTTGAAAGAAAGTAGCTAAACATCCGCTGGCATGTAAAAAAAAAGCTTAATCTAAATCTCAGATTTCATTTTTAGCATTTTTTTATAATAAAACTAGAAATTTTACCTTTATTTCAAGTGCTTGACCTTAAAGATCTAATCAATAATCCTCAAGTTATAAGCAAATCAACATAACCTACTTACATAACATACAAAATCCATTTCCATTTTTCTATACCTACCCAAAGCAGATACACTTGAAAACGAAAAGATATTGCCAAAATCCAAACAAGAAAATTCCTACCAAAAAGTGCAATATGTACCCTCACAAGAAATCAAAATAAAAAAAAAAAAACAAAAACACCAGTCAAGGAGTCGCCGCGGCATACACCAGCCACCAAAACCAATAAAGGAACACAGGAAAAGGCAAATATAAAAACAAAAACAACATCCATCCACACAGAAATTCTACGAATGACAAAATATAATAAGAAAAAGTAGAACAGAAACAATATAACCCCGGTGGGAAAGGGATGCGCTGTGTCTGGTACGATTTGTTTGTGCTATAAATTTTGATGAGAACGCTTGTCGCTTAGTCGCTTACCCAATGAAATGATACATTTTTCGCTCTCCTACTTTGTGGTCATTGTAGTTCTCTTGTCACTCTTGATTTTTGTATCTTTGTCTGCTAAAGTTTGTCTGCTGAAAAAATTTCTTAGGACATTTTTTTGTATGGAGATGAGACATCTGTATATGATTATTTGTGCTTAAACCAAAGGCCCCTTTAAACTATTTCTAACCCATTTTGCAACGACAAGAGCATAATTTCTGATTTGCAGTTTGCATTCCGAGAAACGTACTGTTCACTTAAAATACACATGAAATAAAATGTACGACTGGGTCTCACGAACTTGCTCTTATGTTTACGAGTAAGAGCCTAAGAATCTTGAAAATGGTTGTTATTAGCTACAAATGTGCAGAAGGATAAATTTCATATTTAAGGGACTGAAATAATTCCTTTAGTAGCTTTTGCAAAGAACAGAATGACATGTGATTTCTTAAGAGCAAATATGAAATCATTCATGAACAAAACTTTTGACTCGTTGCAACTGTTTTTTTTTGTAAATGTGTTTTTATATATAAAATTTTTAAATTTTTTTTTTAAGAAAAACTGTTGGTACCCTAATTTTAAATTTTAATTTAATTTAAAAATCACTGGCCCAAAATTTTAAACAGCCTAGTATAAAGATATTAGTATGATACTACATACTTAACATTTTGCTAACTTTCAAGTAGATTACTAACTCCTCCCTAATTTTGAACATTTTCTAACTAGTATCGTGCTAAGTCTTTTTTAATAAATTGCTTCTGAACACACCTAAAGTAATGGCAGTTCATGCAAAACACTAAGTTAACATCAGACCTGTTTTGATGTTTGCAATTGTCAAAGAGTAATATGAAGTTAGCACAATACTAAAAAAATAAAATAGGTATTCGATGATTTTAACTTTAATAAAAGGGTAGAGAAAGTATGATGCTAAATTCAAATCCGTTGATAAAGTCGAAAATATACAGAAGGTAATATCAGCAATGTCTAAATTTAAATTTTTACTTGCGACTTATAGGTACTATAAGACATGTTATGCAAAAAGTGGGTCTCAAAATTCCATGTCTGTTCGACTACAGCCTAAGCGCCTCGGCCGATTTTCGTTAAACTTGGTAGATATCGTTTTAAATTTTTCCCCCAAACGAAATTTCGAAATTTTATTTAATATTTTTTTTCTCAAAAACTGTCCCACAGATTTTTACAAAAAAATTCAAAAATTTCATTTAGTTAAAGCTACATAACGGTTGAAAAAATAAAATGCACGACTGGGTCGCACGAACTTGCTCCTATGTAATAGACTAGGAAATTTAAATACGAATGTTATTTGAAAAAACTGTTCATAAGGATAAAATTAATTTTTTAAATTCTTTTAGTAGTTAGAGATAAAAACAGAATGCTATGCAAATATGAATTTATGCAGGAACAAAAATTATAAGTCGTTGTAGTGGTTTCTTAAAAAAAAAGCTTTTATATACAAACTTAAGAAAAAATTTTGGTACGCCAATTTAAAGTTTTTACTATCGTTCGAATAAAAATTAAATTTTCAAAAAAAATATTGAGCCATTTCTGAGATATTGAATTTTCAAAAAAAAAAAAAAATAGATTTTTTTTTTCAAAAATTCAAAAAATATTTAATTTAAGGTTTTGAAATGCAATGTGTTCTAGACTTTTTAGAAGCTTCTCTATAAATTTTTTTTATTAAGATCCGTTATGTGGATAATGAGAAATTCAAAATTCGAAAAAATGGTTCTATGGTAGGTACAAGCTGTAATATCTTAATTTCAAAATTTTTTTTATTAAATTAAAGATCGTAAAAATTAATTGAAAGAAAAAAAAATTTTAGCAAAATTCTCGGAACTGTTTTCGAGAAAAATACGATTTTTGAAAACCATTTTTTTTTTAATTTTTAGCATTTGTATGGTAGGTACCTTAATTTTTAGGTAAAATAAAATTTTTTTTTATTACATCTTGTAGATATTATTGAGAAACTTTTATTTATCGAGTTTAAAAAAAATCTAGCAGGGGGTTTTCGAAATATTGAGTTTTGAAAAAACTATTTTGAAGTTTTTTTTTAAATCCAAACAAAATTTTTCTGAAAATTTGAGTACACAATTCTATTAATATTCTTGGGGAGCTTTAGCAAAAAAAAAATTATCAAAATCGGTTGTACCGTTTTTGAGAAAATCAAAAACAAAAAAGAGTTCCTTGGGGGGTACCCTCAATAACCATTTTTCGGAAAAAATTTTTCATCTAATACCTAGCTTTAATTAAATGAAATTTTTTTGTTTTTATTTTTAAAATCTGTCGAACAGTTTTTGAGAAAAAAAAATTTTTATAGAATTTCGAAAAAAAATCGTATGGCAGGTACCGTTATTTTTGGTCTTAAAAAATTAAATCAAAAAACATCCGGGGGTAAAAAATTAAAACCCATATCTACCAAGTTTGACGAAAATCGGCCCAGCCGTTTAGCTGCAATCGAACGAACAGACAGACAGACAGACAGAATTGCGAGACTCACTTTTTTAGTCTTCGCTGTCATCGTAATGTCAATTTTGATCAAAATCTCGAGTTCGATTTTTTTTACGAATGCATAACTTGCCTTATAGTACCTATAAGTCGCAAGTAAAAATTACAAAAAATGGTTATTTTTTGTGTACCCCCCTTGGAACTATTTTTTGTTGGTTTTGATTTTCTCAAAAACGGTACAACCGACTTTGATCATGGGAGCTACAGCTCCCAAGAGTTTGAATAATATTGTGTATTCAAATTTTCAAAAAAAAAAATCAAAACTTATATTTCGAAAACTCCATGCTCGATTTTTTTAAACTTGATTTCTCGAAAACGGCTCCGAGAATAATTTTTTTTTTCCTTTCGATTAATTTATTTTTACGATCTTTTTTTTCGAATTTTGAATTTCTCATTATCGACATAATGGATCTCTTTAAATTTTTTTATAGAGAAGCTTCTTTAAAGTTTAAGAAACATTGCATTTCAAGACTTTAAAAAAAAAAACTTTTTTTTGAATTATTATTTTAGTTTTTATTTGTAAAATAATAATTTTAATTGGCGTACTAAATTTTTTTCTTAAAATGTTTTATAAATTTTGTATTTAAAAAAAAAAAACACTACAACGACTTATAATTTTTGTTCTTGCATAAACTAATATTAGCTTGAATCACACGGCATCCTGTTTTTAGCTCCAACTACTAAATGAGTTGTTTTAGTCATTTAAGAAATTAATTGTATGCTTATGAACAGTTTCTCTCGTATAACATTCATTTTTGAAATTCTTAGAGAAAGTTTGTGCGACTTCTTGTGCATTTGAGCTTTCGCATAAAAAAAATAATCAAAATCAGTTGTTTCGACTGAGAAAATCAAAAACCAATAAAATAGGGCTAAGTGAGGTACCGCTCATAATAAAAACGGACATTTTTTTAACTATTAGCTAGCTTTTGGTAAAAAAAAAAACATTTTTTTAATCTGTGGACTTTTTTATACATTTAGTAACCAAGTTACTTTCGAATGCTCTCCGGATATCAAAGTAACGAAGTCCGGATAAGACGGCTATATGAGATCTACCAGCGATGGGGTATCAAAATCAACTCTGTGGTATTTGAACTTCTCCGTTTCAGAGGACCAACCAACCTGAAAAAAACATTATTTTCAAAAAATTGAGACATTAAATATCTACGAGTTAAATTCAACGAAATGAAAAGCGAACTTTGACTTTCACCGTATTCACCGCTTGATGTGTAGAACTGAATCAGTTAGTAATCGAAGCACCTTTTACATAAGGAACCCATCAGATCGGTCATTACTTGCATACAAGCCAACAATTTTCGAGAGGCAGAAAGGGTTTTTCAACAGGGACGCTACAAAAGTAGAGCGACAGGGACAGCAAACGACGCCATATTTCTTGCCGCTCTTTTGACATTTCTCTTCAGTAAGGTTTCCCATTTCATGATGGAAAGATATACAACCAACAACGAGTCGAAATTATTAACATTTACTACCGAAATTCGGAGTCAGTGGCCTCAACGTTAAGAGCGCTACGTCCAATTTATGGTCGTCATAATCGTCCTAGCAGATCAACAATTGAGCGTCTAGTGGAAAAATTTGAATCCACAGGCACAGTACAAAATGTTCCCGTGCCAGTGAGACAAAGGAGTGCCCGTAGTGTCGAGAATATTGCTGCCGCTGAGGCTTCAGTTGCAGAAATCCCAAATGTGTCTCTCACACGTCGTTCTCAAGCGTTGGGCATCTCTGTGACGTCGTTGTGGCGAATTTTGCGAAAAGATCTTGGCCTACATCTTTACAAGATTAGATTGACGCAAGAACTGAAGCCGCTTGACCACCAGAAGCGTCGTATGTTCGTGAATTGGGCTGAGCAACAACTTGAAAATGATTCGGATTTTCATCGAAAAATCATCTTCAGCGATGAGGCTCATTTCTGGCTGAATGGCTTCGTCAATAAACAAAATATGCGGTATTGGTCAGGCAGCAATTCACACGTACTCCATGAGTCATCATTGCATCCCGAAAAAATTACGGTTTGGTGTGGTTTATGGGCGGGCGGCGTCATTGAGCCGTACTTCTTCCTTGATGATCAAGACCGGTACGTTACTGTGAATGGGGATCGATACCGTTCAATGATAACCGAATATTTTTGGCCCCAATTGGATGATATGGACTTGGAGAACATGTGATTCCAACAGGACAGCGCCACAAGCCACACAGCGAATGTCACAATCAATTGGAAACCAAGTATGGAGAACGTGTTATCTCACGAAATGGTCCAGTCACTTGGCCGCCTCGGTCGTGCGATTTGATGCCGTTAGACTATTTCCTGTGGGGCTACGTCAAGTCTATGGTCTATGCCAACAAGCGAGCGACGATTGATGAACTTCGTACGAATATCGAACGTGAAATTGCAGCAGTATCGGCCGATTTATGCTTGAAAACCGTCGAAAATTGGGTTCAGCGTCTGGACTTCTGCAAGCGTGCCCGTGGTGGCCATGCAAAAGAAATCGAGTTCCATACATAATGGCATTGAACGTACTTTCACAGGAATAAAGAATTTCATTGATATCCAAAACCGTTTTTGTATTATTTAAAAAAAAAACTTTTGTAGCGCTCTTATTGAAAAACCCGATATTTTCCTTTTCTCAAATATCTGCTATTGCTCAACATTTTTATAGGGTGAACTACCAAGTTCAACCTTAGGATTGGGCAATAATTAAGAAATACTGTTTTGGATCTTTTTGGATAACCATTCCGATCCAACTTTTTACAACAATTTTTTCTAATTGAACTAGAGCTTTCAGGTTAAACTGTCGAAAATAAGGTCTAAATTGATGTCGAACACTTATTTTATGTGTCAAGAAAAATACAGTACACTGACGTTAAAACACCTCGAAAAACGAAAGCTCTTAACTGATCGACAGAACGACTTTCCTAGCGGTAGGTCCACTGGTGATCTGATGGCATATCTCACAGAAAAGTGGAACCAATCCTTACATCATTTTGGAGAAACAAAAGTAATTGCACTTCATATTTCTAAAGCATTTGATAGGAAGGTCTTTTATCGAAAATGCGTGCATTTGGAATTGAAGAATATTACCTTGCGGACTGATCAATAAAAGTTGCATTGCACGGTTTCAAATCTGAATTACATTCATAAAATACAAACAAGGCTTCGTTTTGTTACTTTTGCTTATCTTCATAATTGATCTCTTGTCTTGAACTTCTAATCCACCTCATTGTTTTGCTAAGAAAAGCAAACTCAGCTTTTTATATTCGTTTCCAGACTCACAACCTTGTTTTTCGGCTATAAAACTGAAACGGCAATGTATGCTAAGCTTATTAGGCTCCGATCGCGACAGCATTATAAAATAGGGTACCAGCAACCGCGTGGAATTTAATGCTTCGAAAACACAAACTGTCTTCTGTCGGCCAAGCGAAATATAACAGCCATGCCATTATCCATGAATGGCACTTACATTAAAGAAACTGAAAAGCTTTCCATATTCGGTATGTGTGTTAATGGCCATTTCTTATGGAATAATCATTTTATTCGAAGTAGCTAAAACCATAGCGAAATGCTTAGGTTTTCTTAAAAGATGCAAGAAGTTCTTTCCTCCTTCTGATCTGGCTATGATCCATAAGGCCTACATCAGCCCAAAACTTGAGTATAATTCTCATAATGTAATGTCTATACTCTGCTTAACAAAAATTGTCAGTACAGGGAAGATAGGACGTTTGCCTCTCACTTTAGTTTCATTGGCTTGCATAAGTGTGTCGCCTTTTAAAGCTCTCACAGGGTTTCCCTAGTTTGCATTATAAATCGCCAACACTCAACATATTCAACTTCATAAAACTTGTTCTAAAAAGCTTCAAATCCCAAAAGCTCCTTAATAATAATAATAAATAAATAATAATAAATAAATCTTTATTGTTTTCATTTAATGTAGTACATAATAAAAACTTAGAACATACATAAAGATTACAGGCATGGCTCATAGGCCGTCTGCCGGTTAGTTTTCAACTAAGTATTAACATTGTGAGAGAAAAATAAAAAACAAAAATACAAAAATTAGGAATTATATAAAAAAGCTAAAGATTAATTGTTATACAAACAAACAAAAAAAATTAAAAAAAATCAGCAAAGACAAAGAAAATGCCAGAATTACTTGGTTTATAGAATAATTGGAACAGGAATTCTGAGATAATTATATAGGTATAATATGTTTCACAAATTCAAAATGAAAAAAAAAAAAAAAAAAAATAATAATTGGCTTTTAGTTTAGCTAAAACGAAATAATTTATATGTAGTTGATTATGAAAAGATAGACAAAAATTATTAACATAATAATCTAAACATAATTATAATATACTTGTTCAGGAATAACTCGTCGACTTAAACTACCTAGTTTTCATTTTGTTAATTTGCCTTAAATTTCTATTTGCTTCAATTTCTTATTGATGTTTGTAAAATCTATTTGCTGATTCACTGTACATTCACATTCATGTTATCTAATAGTTAATCATTTTTTATGTAAATTTAATCTTTGCTTGCAGAACACCAACGACACATCAGCAAACCAACAGCTGAGGTCCGTTAACATTATTAATATTCTCTCGTGCTCTTTGCACTTCTCTTAATAAACGGTTCGTTGATTGATCTTGATGTGTAATTGGTGCTCTCGCTGCAAACCACTTGTTGCTTAACAAAATTATGTTTCTCGTCCACTTGGATTTGGACACTCACCGTGGTAACATTAATTAATAAATTTTGATAAAATATTTTGAGTTTTTTTTGATATTCACTGAAAGGGCATAGCTGGGTTAAATCTATAACATAAAATTGATGGTCCTTCGATAGCCGGATAATTTTTTCATGAACCAAATATACAATTTCCTTAAATAAATTTGACATTTTCGTGCTTAATCAAAACGTGTGTGCTTTAAAAATTGCTAGTGGCTTAAACTTATCAGTCAATCAAGTTTATAAATTATAAGCGATAATGAGTTCTTTAAATCGTTTGCGCGGGCATGTTAAAGCTCGATTAACTCGCACGGCCACGTTTGCTGATACCATAGGTACCGATACGACATTAGAGTATTTAGAAATTTCCTTTGCGAAATTAAAGGACACGTGGTCGGAATTTTCTTCCTTGCATCGTGATGCACTCGATGCATTAACCGATGATAATGACGCTGAAGATTTAGAAAGGGAATTTGAGGAATATGAAACTAGGTTTCTTTGTGCGCATTCTAAAATCATGTCGGCTATTCGTCAAAGACAGTCGTGCTCGGTTGAAGAACAAGTAGGGGCTAAAACTGTATGTGAAAAAATTGCTGATCAACAAAAGGTGCTCTTAGAAAAGCTAGCTATTAATTCTGAAACCCAATCTTCCGTTACGCAGTTACCGAAATTAACTGTGCCTACATTCAACGGCATTTATAAAGACTGGCCTTCATTTCGCGACTCATTTTTCGGTGCTATCGACTGCAAAAAGACACTTACCGCGTCGCAGAAATTTCACTACTTAAAATCCTTCCTAAGAGATGAAGCGCTAGATTGCATTAAGCACATAACGGTTTGTGATGCGAACTATTTAGAAGCGTGGGATCGCTTAGAAAGTCGGTATGATCGTGAAAATCTCATTGTGCAATCATTTATACAAACTTTTTTGTCGCTCCCATCAGCAGCCACTGGGAATATTCGCGCTCTACGAATCCTAACAGATGGGGCTGATGAAGTTACTCGTGGCCTTAATGCACTCGACGCGAATAATCGAGACCCATGGTTAATTTACCTCCTTCTTTGCAAGCTTGATAATGAAACAAAGCAATCTTGGGCTGAGAAATCAGGCTCGCGACATACTGCCGATTTCGTGGTCTTTTTAAAGTTTCTGCAGGAAAGGTGCGATGCACTTGAATCATGCCAATCTTTCGCTGCACCTTCGTATCGCGCTAAGCCTCAGGCTCATATACGAGCACACGTAGTTGAAGCTCAGGCAACAAATACAAAATGCCCCAAGTGTGAAGCATACCATCTTCTCTCACAGTGTCCTCAATTCGTTGCGCTTAATATTGAATCACGTCGGTCCTTCGTAAAAACAAAAGCATTGTGCTTCAATTGCCTGCGATCTGGTCACTCTTCCAATAAATGTCGTTCGTCGTTTCGTTGCCGTTCCTGTAAGTCGCGTCATCACTCATTGGTTCACCTTCCTGACCAACCACCAAGTTCATCTATGCCGCATCTCACTCGTTCGTCCTTGCAAATCTTACACCCTGTATCAGCCACATCACATGATTCGGCTAGTCGTTCTAGTAATCCTTCTTCGGCTTTGAGTCCAGCAATCGTAAACAATCATTCGTTAGACTTCAGCACATCCAGACACACAGTTCTACCAACTATTCTAGCGCTAGCAAAGGACAATCAAGGCAACTTAGTCAACTGTAGGGTGCTTCTGGATTCGGGATCACAAGCCTCGTTAGTTTCCGAATCATTCGCGCAAAGGTTAGGCATTCCTCGGTCTCATTGTCGTATTCCAATCCTCGGTCTTTCGTCAACCAATGCTGGTTATACAAAGGGGAGAATCTCCTTTCCGCTATTCTCTCGGCACAACCAAGATCATATCTTCATAGAAGCATTAATAATGAGCAGACTTACTTCGCATCTACCTTCCCAATACTTCGAGACAACTCACCTGTCGCATCTTCATGATTTAGAGTTAGCAGATCCGTATTTTAGCTGTCCAAATCCGATAGATGTAATTCTTGGCGCTGACAAGATGTGGGTAGCTATGAAGGATGGACAAATTCAAGGATCTAAGGGCCTTCCGGTGGCACAAAATACATTATTTGGCTGGGTAGTTTCGGGTGAACTAATTTCTGAAAGCAACTGCAATGAACCTATCGCATCTTTATATGCTTCAATTGACGTTGACAAGTTATTGCAGCGTTTTTGGGAAATGGAGGAAGTTTCAGCTCCCAAGGTCGATTCCGTCGATGAAAATGAGCGACATTTTCTTGAAACCTTCTCGAGGTCGCCAGACAGCAGATACGTTGTACAATTACCATTTCTTAATCCCATGCCTACATTTGGAAATACTTTAAATTCCGCCATAAAATGTTTATTGTCAATGGAACGACGCCTTCAAAAGGATGTAGAGCTGAGAAGTCAGTACGTCCAATTCATGAGGGAGTATCAGCAACTTGGTCATATGGTTCCTATCCCCCCAAACGAAATTCACGAGAAATCCGGTAAACATTTCTACCTACCTCATCACGCCGTCTTAAAGCCAGATAGCTCGACGACTAAGCTACGCGTCGTCTTTAATGGATCCGCTGTAGATTCCAATGGAGTTTCTTTAAATAGCCAGTTGTCAGTAGGTCCAGCAATTACTCGAAATCTGTTTGATGTGGTCTTACGCTTTCGCAAAAAAAGATATGTTTTTACAGCGGATGTGGTAAAAATGTTTCGCCAAATCTGGGTGCACAATGTTCATACCGATTTTCAGCGTATCGTTTGGCGAGAAAGCCCCTCAGAACCTATTTCTCATTTTCGCCTTCTTACCATAACATACGGAACAAAACCGGCTTCGGCCTTGTCGGATCGTACTGTCGATCAAATTGCCACAGATTACAAGTCATCTTATCCAGAAGCAGCAAGGGTTTTAATCGAAGATAGATTTGTAGACGATATCATGACCGGATGTGATACCGCAGAAGAATTAATCGCACTTCAATCGGAACTGGTAGCACTTTTATCGAACGCCAAATTGGAACTTCGAAAGTGGAGCTCGAATTGTTGGCCATTACTTGCTCGGATAAACCCAAAGGATTGTGAATTTTCCTTGTTCGATACCGAAAAATCTAATTCCACTATTAAGGTACTTGGAATGCACTGGAGTCCTATTGCCGATGAATTTTCGTATCAAATGACTGACACTAAACTTTGCTCTATTCCAACCAGGCGCACCTTGTTGTCCGAGATTTCTCGAATATTCGACCCCTTAGGATTTTTAGCTCCATCAGTCGTTTTGTTTAAACTATTATTTCAGGAACTATGGTCTTCGGAGCTCAATCTTCGCTGGGATGACGCCTTACCATCGCATCTGACGCAAAAATGGATCAGCTACCAACAGCAGCTAAAATCGCTGGAGAAGATTCGAATACCCCGTCATCTGTTCGCTTCAAACGAAGAAGTTGAAGTGCACGGGTTTTCAGACGCTTCATCTTTAGCTTACAGTGCTGTCGTTTACACTCGATGCAGGATCTCGGAATCGAACTTCAAGGTAACAATTGCTGCTGCCAAGACAAAGGTGGCTCCTCTTAAAGCCGTCTCTATACCACGACTCGAGCTATGTGGGGCTCTTCTACTCAGCCGGTTAATATCGGTCGTAAGGGCATCGATAAAACAAGACTGCAGGATCTTTGCTTGGTGCGACTCACAAATAGTTTTACATTGGCTTTCTTCTCCACCACGACGTTGGACTACGTTTGTAGCCAATCGCACGTCTGCCATTCTGGAAGAGATTCCTCGATATTCCTGGAATTATATCGAATCTGAATCTAACCCGGCAGATTGCGCTTCTCGCGGGGTACCACCATCTGAACTACAAAATTATCAACTTTGGTGGTCAGGCCCTATTTGGCTATCTCAGTCACAAGAAAATTGGCCTCAGTCAATATTCTCCGTGACTAAACCAGACGAAGAAGCGATTGCCTCGGAAGAGAAGAGGTCCTCAAAGCAAGTTCTCGCAATCACCGTGGACCATGATGTCATCAAGGAACTAATAAGAAAATCATCTTCATGGCGACGGTTACTTCGCATAATGTCGTATTGCATTCGTTTTACCCTTAATTGCAGATCTACGCGACTTAATAGAGTATCGTCGGGTCTAACATTTAACGAAATTCATGTTGCAAAACTTCACATACTCAAAAATGTACAGCTGGAAGCATTCGGTAGTGACCTTCGTTATTTCGTAAAAAATCAAACTCTGCCTAAAAAATCTAAATTGTTAAAATACTCTCCGTTTATTGATAGTGAAGGAATTTTACGCGTAGGAGGTCGAATTAAGCATGCTCATGTCTCATTCAATTTGAAACACCCTATAATTCTTCCAAGCAATAACCATATTTCTTTCATTATAGTCACAGACGTCCATAAGAACAATCTTCATACAGGCATCTCCGAAACATTTGCATTGGTGCGCCAGCAGTATTACATCATAGGGAGTCGAAATCTAATACGAAACATCGTGAGCAGGTGCAAAATTTGTTTTGAGCAGCGTAAAACGACTAGCACTCAGTTAATGGGTGACCTGCCTTCTACCAGAGTGAACCCAAGTCGGCCGTTTGCTAACTCTGGATGTGACTACGCTGGACCATTCAACATAAAATTTTCGCCAGGTCGTAATCCAAAATTAACGAAGGCTTATATTGCCTTGTTCGTATGCATGTGTACCAAGGCCATTCACATCGAGTTGGTAAGCGATTTGTCTACTGATGCTTTTCTTGCAGCCTTTCGCCGTTTTATTTCACGCCGTGGAAAATGCTCCATCGTATACAGCGACAATGGAACCAATTTCCATGGAGCAAAAAGATGCCTCAACGAAATGCAGAAATTGGTGTTCTCAGAAGCATTTAATGACGAAATTGCTTCTAATCTAGCTATGGATGGCATCGAATGGCGTTTTATACCTCCTTCTGCACCACATTTTGGCGGTTTGTGGGAGGCGGGTGTAAAATCCGTCAAATGGCACCTCCGGAGAGTTGTTGGTAGTACTATTTTGACCTTTGAGCAAATGTATACGGTGCTTTGTCAAATAGAGGCTATATTAAATTCTCGCCCTATTTGTGCTATATCCGATCAAGATTTAAACCCCTTAACACCAGCCCATTTTCTCATAGGTGAGCCCTACACCGCTGTTCCGGAGCCTAGCTATTTGGACATGACACCGAATCGACTCAATCACTGGAAGTTTCTTCAAAGCATGGTACAGGGTTTTTGGCGAAGATGGCACTCAGAATACATAACCACTCTGCAGGAGCGATCTAAGTGGCAGAGCAGGGAGCCAAACATCAAGGTTGGTGACCTGGTGGTCTTAAGGGAACCAAATCTTCCAACCTCAAAATGGCTGCTTGGTCGAGTACAAACCGTTCACCCTGGGTCTGACAACCAAATTCGTGTGGCTACTGTTAAAACGAGCCGTGGAGTATATCTTCGCCCAATTACTAAGCTGGCACAATTACCATATACGTCCTGATACTATCGTCTCAGAGGGGGGCGGGATGTTCAGGAATAACTCGTCGACTTAAACTACCTAGTTTTCATTTTGTTAATTTGCCTTAAATTTCTATTTGCTTCAATTTCTTATTGATGTTTGTAAAATCTATTTGCTGATTCACTGTACATTCACATTCATGTTATCTAATAGTTAATCATTTTTTATGTAAATTTAATCTTTGCTTGCAGAACACCAACGACACATCAGCAAACCAACAGCTGAGGTCCGTTAACATTATTAATATTCTCTCGTGCTCTTTGCACTTCTCTTAATAAACGGTTCGTTGATTGATCTTGATGTGTAATTGGTGCTCTCGCTGCAAACCACTTGTTGCTTAACAAAATTATGTTTCTCGTCCACTTGGATTTGGACACTCACCGTGGTAACATTAATTAATAAATTTTGATAAAATATTTTGAGTTTTTTTTGATATTCACTGAAAGGGCATAGCTGGGTTAAATCTATAACAATACTCTTCTAAAGCTTTTAGTTTAGCTAAAACAAAAAAGGGGGTAAAATAAAGACTTGCAATATCAATGGTGTTGGGCTTTTAGTTTAGCTAAAACAAAATTATACAGTTCAAACAATGAACTAAAGAAAATTGACATATGTATTTCTATATGAAATTGCATGTGAGGTAAACCGAATAAGTAGCCTCCAGCCACATTCTCCATTTAGAACACTAAGACATTCTTCTATAGATAGAAAACTTTTATTAAAATGCAATCGTCTAATTTCCTGCAAGATTGGACATACCGCCAGGAAATGAAAGATGTTTTCAGTTTGATTGAGGTTGCACAATGTACAAAGGGATCAGAATCAGTCCTGTGTGGCCTATAGTTGAGCTCCAGCATCTCCGTGCGAGCCATAAAAATCAGATTCATCTCCCTTACTGTGAATTCATCCCTAAAGTAATTTGCTGCCTTCAAACTGTGGTTGAGTTTACTGTATATTGTCCTCGACACAGACTCCCTCGCCCTAACAAGACAGCTCTGGAACATTTGTTCATCGATGATGGAAATGCACTCGTAGAGAGTATTCCTCCAAAGGTCTGGGCTATCCACAGAAAGGCTCAAGGGAAAGTTGTGTGCCGAGGCCAACTCATACCAGTCCCTGAAAGGTGTATACTGACACCTTAATGAAACTAAGAGAATCCTCTATTGCAGATTATCGTTTGATCTTTGCATTACCTTGATGAGATAGTCTGCATTTGCCTTTAAACTCTTTATAAAAATAGGGGGCAGTCCCGATTCGACGTGTATTGCATACGTCGGTGTGCTTGATGGTAGCCTAAATACACGCTTAAAAAAATATCTTTGGACAGCTTCAATTTTTTCCAGTTGCTTGTATCCATAAACTTCAATGCCATAACAAAGACAGCTCTTTATGGTTGCATCAAACACCTTAAACTTAGAAGCTGGATCTACATGTCTGTTATTAAAGAAATTTGACCACATACAGTTTATTGCTGCTTTTGCTGCACTTACTTTGTTTTTTATGTGAACACCAAGATTTAAATTGTGAGTTAGTGTAAAACCTAGATATTTGAATTCTTTCACAACTTCAATATTGGAGCCTTCGAGGGTCCAGGTACGGTCATTTCTAGCACTTCGATTTTGGGATCTAATAAAATCCACTGAATAAGCTCCTTGCTTATAATTGAGAATGATAATGGTAACTCTGTTCTGATGTATATAACAAGCCCACGATTGTATTAGGGAGCACAACTTTTTGCGAAGAATTACAACAACAGTTCTTTAAGGAAAGTCAGTGGCTTGCTGTTTTTAAAAGAGGCATTTTTACCGACGCAGTGTAGTGATAAGTGCATCAGGCGCCACTGCTCTGGAAAAAGCTCTCCCTGTACTGACAATTTTTGTTGAACAGAGTATAATGTATTTCAAATTTTAATGGCTTTTTCTATTAACAGTGTTCAATTGAAACAGCCAGCTGCATTCCTCGAAATACTCGTCTAGCTGGGAATGCGCATCAGTTTACCCTTTAGCCAAACTTCGAACGTACTGCAAATATATAGGTTCTTTCATTAGTCGACCAATTTGCATCGACATCTCCTATTAAATCCTCTCCACTTTACCTTACCCACGCACTGTGTTTCAACATGTCATTATAAGGGTAGTCATAATCCCTCGAGTGTGTAAAGTCAAATACAAATACATATACATAAAATGTATTCATTTTTTTTTCTTAAAGCACATATTTTCAGAACCGTAACTTAACATTTGACCTTTTGTGACTGACCTAGTTTTTTTTCGGATTTGAGAACAATCAAATTCCAAGTCAGATTCTATCATTTTACTATTTGTCTTGGTTTGACAAAATTTTAGTGTAGAACACTTTGATGGGAATTTTTATTGATGATTATGAATATTTGTCGATATATTTTCGTGTCAAGAATACGAAAGTGCATGAGGGATCATCATTGCGTTTCCTTCCGAAAAAAAAATCCTTTTAAATTTTTCTGCATAATCGAGTATTTAAAAACTCGTTCTACCACTTTTTCTGTGGTTATAAAAATTGATTATTAACAGAAAGGTTTATGTATTTTTAAATCACGCTCCATCATACCATTTTTCAACAAACAACTGCATCAAGTTGCTTCATCAAAATGGCTACGACAAGAAAACATAATTATGATGAAATCAAGGGGGATGTAACGTATAATTGCATAGAGAGTATGGTATACATTTTCACTATTTCCATTACCAGGTTAATTTGTGGGAGAAAAAAATGAAGAAATCAGGAAAAAAGGAGTAGTTTCATATTACGAGTATGAGCCTTTTAGTTTGTGCACAAAACTTTTTTTTAGAACAATGTGGAAAGTTTGAAAAAAAAGAAAGCAAAATGTTTCCTAATGTTATTTTTTT
Source organism: Chrysotoxum bicinctum (assembly GCA_911387755.1). Taxonomy (NCBI): domain Eukaryota; kingdom Metazoa; phylum Arthropoda; class Insecta; order Diptera; family Syrphidae; genus Chrysotoxum; species Chrysotoxum bicinctum. Next base: position 181,042,730 of record OU426987.1, read on the forward strand.
ATACTCTAGAGAATAAAGAGACACTGTGGTAATAATTTCTTTTGTTAAGGTCTCGTCTGAGTGCTTCATCAAGATTTAAACTCGATTATTTCGTCGTAAGGCAATAATAAATGCATCTCTGCTTGATTATGAGGCAGAAAGTAAATTAAACAGCAATCAGTTTAATGAAATGTTTAACAAATTTTTACACACATGAGCACCCTGCAAGGTCCGATATGCGACATCAAAATTAAAGTACATAGTTTTAATGAAAATTTAAAAATATCCAGTATATTTAAATTCTAAATAATAGGTGAAGCGTAGATATGTGTATTCGAGAGATACCAGCCTTCACAATATTTTTTTTTAAAACAAACCTCTGTCTATCAACTCTTCCTCTGAACTTTCCATGGTGAACAACATTTGCCTAGGACCTTGACTGGAGATGGTTTCTTAATCCCTGCCGCAAACGAGAAGGGTTGTTCTTATTAAATAAAGGAACAAATGAGTTTTAAGATTTAAATTCTTCACAAAAATTAGACAAAAAGGTAGAAAACTTATTGAAATAAATGTTAAGATTTTTAAATGTGCGTTCGAATTGCTAAGGTAAAAGAAATTTGAGAAAAAACATTACTTGTCACGAATTGCAATCTGATTCTTACGAACTGTCAAACTATAGTCGCGTTCCACATGGCATCTACACTGCAACGAATAAATTGTTTGTGTGCGACTAATCATTCATTCAATCAATCAATCTTGTTTTTATTTGCTTTGTTTGTTTTAATCGTCATTCTTGACGTATAAAAAAATAAAAAAATGCTATTCATTAGTCGCTCATATGAATAGTCCTTAAGGCAGTTCCCCTGTGGAGGAAAAATTCCCCAAAAGAAATTTTTACAAATATGGACTACTACGACATATTCAGAGCTCAGGCCTATATAACGAGTGATTTTTTAAGAGCTATCGGAAATTAAAAAAAAAACATAAAATTCAGAAAAATACTAGAAATCTTTATTTGAATCGATAGTACTGTCGATATAATTCAATGTTTGCAGATTATTTCATGGAAATGTTGGCCGCGGCTGCGCCTTAAATGGTCCATCCGCTTCGTCCAGTTTTGACATACTCTTTCTAACATTTCGGCCGGTATCTCACGAATAAATGCTTCAATGTTTCAGTGCGTCAATCGAAGCGGGCTTGTCGCTATATACATGAGCCTTAATATAGCCCCACAAAAAATAGTCTAGAGGCGTTAAATCGCACGATCTATACGCGGCAAATTGACCGGCCCCAATCGTGAAATAAAGTGTTCACCGAACTCGCCTCTCAACTGGTCCATTGTTAAGCTTGCTGTGTGACATGTGGCACCGTCTTGTTGAAACCACATGTCATGCAAGTCAAACTCTTCCATTTTCGGCAAAAAAAAAAAATTTTTATCATCGCACGGCAGTGCTCACCATTCACAGTAACGTTGCGATTTGCATCATCTTTGAAGAAATACGGCACAATGATTCCGCCAGCCCATAATCCGCACCAGACAGTGACTTTTTCTGGATGCATTGGTAGCTCTTGCAATGCTTCTGGCTACGGCAGTTTTGCTTGTTCACGTATCCATTCAACCAGAAATGAGCTTCATCGCTGAACACAATTTTTTGATAAAAAAGTGGATCTTCGGCCAACTGTTCAACAGCCCATTCACCAACAATTCGGCGTTGTGGTTGGTCGTTCGGCGTCAATTCTTGCACCAGCTGTATTTTGAAAGGCTTTGCACCTAAATCCTTACGCAAAATTTTCCACGTAGTGGAGTAACAGAGGCCCAATTGCTGCGAACGGCGCCGAATCGATAATAATTCACGGTCATCACTAACACTGGCTGATATAGCTGCAATATTTTCCTCAGTCCACACTCTACGCAAGAGTGTTGGTGGTTTAATGTCCAATAATATAAGCTTGGTGCGAAATTTAGTCACAATAGCCCGAGTAGCCGTCTCAGTAGGTCAATTAAACTGACCATAAAATGGAAGAAGCGCGCGATGAACTTTCTTAAAAGAGCACGCATTTTGATAACAAAATTCAATTTTTGCAAGCGTTGTTCGTTTGTAAAACGATTCATGGTTAAATTACAGACCAAACTGAAGATTTTTGACAGTAACACAAAACACGAAACGTGCGTGAGCTGTCAAAACCAGTGTTGCCAAAAAGAAAATAGCAAAAAAAAATCACCCATTAGTAGTTTCTTTTCAGATCATAGGTTATTTGGACACTGACAGCTGTTTCCCGCTAGAAATCTTGACAGAAATTCAGAATCATACCTCCGCGGAACGAAATGAGTCTCTTTACGCTTGAACACCATTGGGAAATATTGAAAACTTATTTCCAAAATGAGTGCTGTGATTCCCAAACAGTGCGTTTTTGGGAAAGAATGTTTGGCCGAAATGAAACACCCACTACGCCTGCTGTACGCAAGTTTGTCCAAAGACAAGACTCATGGTCCTCTTCGTGTCGTACAGACGAAAATGTGACTGCTGTAGCCGAGAGTGAGACTCAATTCACGAACATTAACTCGCCATCGATCATTTCACGCTGAGGGGAGTTCTGCGCAAAGATCACTGATTTATTCGCTTACAAGGTCCAATTGACAGAGTAATTGAAGGACCGCGGCCAGTCAAGGCAGCCACTTGAACGATGTTGCATTCTATAATTAATGGGATATGTAATTATATGGGAAAAATTTATTTTGTTCATTTTATTGCATTTTTAAAAAGAAACTTGTATTTGGCCCACCCTTTATACTAATGTCAAAAATAACATTTCAATTGACAATCTATTACCTTATTCATGAAGTGCGACTTGGCACAATGGTTAGTACGATGGACTGTCATGCAGAGGGTCTGGGGGTTCAATTATCAGCCCCTGCAAAAATATTTTTCAGGGGTGTACTGCCTACTGCGAGGAAGGGACAAATCCTCTAAGAGTAAATTTTGTCATGAAAACTGCTGCTCATCTAAACCGTTCGAACTCGGCAGAAAATTGCAGGTCCCCTACTTTCCGAGTAAAACGTAAACATGAATGCTTGGGAATTAGTAAGTCCTCTATGATCTAAAGCACCATCAAGCTTAATCTATAATCTTCAAACTTAGAAGAGAAAGAACGGAAAACCCCTACCTCAGAATACACGCATTTGGTTCACCTTTGACATAGAATAATCTCAGACAAAAATACTGTTGAGCGGATTGATTTACGCTATTTTACAAAAATGCATATTAAATGTCTTTTGAAATTCTATTTCGTCCCCTCTTTTTTTTATAAATTGGACTCTATCTTATGAGACATTCAGCATTGAATAGCTGAACGAAATCCAAATAGGCTATATTTTACGCTCTAAATGAATTGTAAACAAGAAAATTGCTGGCGTATAATTTGTTTTTACTGGAGATCTTCCAACTGGTAAATGTATACACAATCTAGCCGGACAGTGCAGATATGTTCTTCGTAGAAGTAAATAAGCTCGTTGTGTAATATTTATGTCTTTGAAGGCTTTGAATATTTATCTATTGAGATGTAGTATTTGCAGTTCGTCGTTCTTTGAACATCTATTTTAAAAATAGAATTTTTTTACAAGATTCTGGCACGGTTAGGTTTTTTTGGAAGCTGTAGCTAATTGTGTTATTATAACTGAAAAGATTTTCATGGGGAAAACATTGTATGAGCCGGTTGATCAAGTTATAGCATTGATCTATAACTTCTAAGACTTTCTGTAAAATAAATCAATTACATAATTGAAAACAGATAGACAATAAAGGTATACTTATTAATTTAGTTTTGCTTTAATGTCAAACTTTTGAAAGGAATTAACTCAAACCTTCGAAATATGAATCGGTTGTATGTTTGGAATTTTATGGACTCTTAAACTTAACAGTAACGTTGTCTCCTTCCTCGCTTCGAACGATTTAAGGTTCGATGATGCCACGCTGTCATAAACCGCACCAAACAGTCAATCTGCATCGATTCTGTCGATTTCGGTAATCGAAGTAGCAGCTGAATGGGCCTTGTCCGAGCAGATGATTTGTTGGCCAAAATCCAGCTACCAAATAGCGAACTCACCGTGGCGAGGCGTTGCATGTGGTCTTCCGGATTAAATGGCACACCTTTTAAATATTTTGACAGCTGGATATTATTTGTTACTTTGACAGATCTTTTAAAAATGACAATTGAAAAAACTGTCATTGTTACCTGGTCACCCTATACAGCATAGACCATATAAAAACTTAAACTTTTTATCAAAACTTCAATATGCCGACAAAAAAAATTAAGTTTACAGAAACGTTTAGAAGTTATAAGCCAATCGGTGACACAAAAAAAAACTCTGTAACTCGAAAGGATAAGCGAATATATGAATGTAAATATACAAAAACACTGTATATTTATATTTTATTTAAACGAAACACTATGACGTCACAGAAAGTTAAAGCTGTTTGCAAAATACCATTTTTCATATCAAAATATTGGCCAACCTATTTGCACGTTCTTCAATAATTAGTTTGTCGGTTTATTTTCGGACACAATCAGTTTGGCAAATGATCAAATTATGTTCGGAAACTTTTGCAATAAATGGTAAAAAAAAATCCTTTTTAAAGTTCTATATATTCTCCTTGCCAAAAGTGAACACAGAAATTAAGTTTTTAGAAAGCATTCCTCCCAAATCACTTGCATTAAAAATGCATCAAACTAAAAAGGTTTAAAAGCAGTCGTAAAAAGGAAATACCTATATAGACCCATGGAGGTGTCGTGGCAATGTTTAAAAAATGCATGAGTCGAATGATTCTTAACCTGAAGGGTGAAAGTATTAACCTAATGTGTTTTGGTTTTATCCAGGTGCAGGTATCATGGCTGGGTGGTTACATTAGCAATTTATAAGGCTAACAGTTTTACGCTATAAATCAATTAGCTGGTTGAATCAAGGTGTTTTTTATTTAGATAGGTATATTGAACGTTTTAATATTTTTACTTGCGACTTATAGGTACTATAAGGCAAGTTATGCATTCGTAAAAAAAATCGAACTCGAGATTTCGATCAAAGTTGGCATTACGATGATAGCGAAGACTAAAAAAGTGGGTCTCGCAATTCTGTCTGTCTGTCTGTCTGTTCGACTACAGGCTAAACGACTCGGCCGATTTTAGTACCCCCCATACGAATTTTTTTCGAAATTTTATAAACATTTTTTTCTCAAAAACTGCTGTACAGATTTAAAAAATAAAAACACAAAAAAATTTAATTTAGTTAAAGCTAGGTAATGGTTGAAAAAACTTTTCCGAAAAATGGTTATTGAGGGTACCCCCCATGGAACCATTTTTTTTTTGTTAAAAAAATGGTTTTCAAAAATCGTATTTTTCTCGAAAACGGCACCTAGAATTTTGATAAAATTTTTTTTCTTTCAATTAATTTTTACGATCTTTAATTTAATAAAAAAAATTTTGAAATTAAGATATTACAGCTTGTACCTACCATAGAACCATTTTTTCGAATTTTGAATTTCTCATTATCCATATAACGGATCTTAATGAAAATTTTTATAGAGAAGCTTCTAAAAAGTCTAAAACACATTGCATTTCAAAACTTTAAAATAAATATTTTTTGAATTTTTGAAAAAAAAAATCTATTTTTTTTTTTTTTTTTTTTTTGAAAATTCGATATCTCCGAAACGGGTCAATATTTCTTTTCGTAAATTTAATTTTTATTCGAACAATAATAAAAACTTTAAATTAGCGTACCAAAATTTTTTCTAATAAGCTTTAAAAAAGTTTGTATATAAAAGCTTCTTTTAAAGAAACCACTACAAGAACTTATAATTTTTGTTCTTGCATAAATTCATATTTGTATAGCATTCTGTTCCTACTAAAAGAATTTAAAAATTAATTTTATCCTTATGAACAGTTTTCTCTTATAACATTAGTTTTTAAAATTCCCAGTCGATTACATAGGAGCAAGTTCGTGCGACCCAGTCGTGCATTTTATTTTTTCTCAAAAACTGTTCGACAGATTTTCATTAATTTAAAGCTAGGTATTGGTTGAAAAAATTTCCGAAAAATGGTTATTGAGGGTACCCCCCATGGAATCATTTTTTTTTTTTTGATTTTCTCAAAAACGGTATTACCCATTTTGATCATTTTTTTTTTGCTAAAGCTCCCCGAAAACCTTAATAGAATTGTGTACTCAAATTTTCAAAAAAAAATTTTTTGGATTTTTAAAAAAAACTTCAAAATATTTTTTCAAAACTCAATATTTCGGAAACCCCATGCTAGATTTTTTTTAAACTTAATAAATAAAAGTTTCTCAATATAATCTACAAGATTTGAGAAAAAAAATTTATTTTACCTAAAAATAAAGGTACCTACCATACAAGTGCTAAAAAATTAAAAAAATGGTTTTCAAAAATCATCGTATTTTTCTCGAAAACAGCGCCCAGAATTTTGATAAAATTTTTTTTCTTTCAATTAATTTTTACGGTCTTTAATTTAATAAAAAAAAATTTGAAATTAAGATATTACAGCTTGTACCTACCATAGAACCATTTTTTCGAATTTTGAATTTCTTATTATCGACATAACGGATCTAAAACATACACACTAAAAAACACACATTTTAAAATAAATATTTTTTGAATTTAAAAAAAAATCTATTTTTTCTTTTTTTGAAAATTCGATATCTCCGAAGAGGGTCAATATTTCTTTTCGTAAACGTAATTTTTATTCGAACAATAATAAAAACTTTGAATTGGCGTACTAAATTTTTTTCTTAAAAAGTTTGTATATAAAAGCTTTTTTTTAAGAAACCACTACAACGACTTATAATTTTTGTTCTTGCGTTAATTCATAGTTGGATAGCATTCTGTTTTTGTCTCTTGCTACTAAAAGAATTTAAAAATTAATTTTATCCTTATGAACACTTTTCTCTAATAACATTCGTTTTTAAAATTCCTAGTCTGTTACATAAGAGCAAGTTCGTGCGACCCAGTCGTGCATTTTATTTTATATTATATTAATATATTTTTTTTTTAATTTTGGGTGTGTTGCAAAGTTTTTTTTTGAGATATTAGGAATCATGTGAAGAAAATATAGCGAGATTTTAACTAACAATATCATCCTTGAAAAGTAAAGTGGTTGGTCAAGTTCCTAGTATTGCATTTATTTATTAACTCTCACAGATATTTGGTTAAGAAGCAAAGTAGACAAACCCAGGAGCTATGTTCGAACGTTGCTTTCAAAAATCGGGATAAACATGCTAAGCTTGGAAGACATCGGGGAGTGAAATTGAGATTAAATAAAACTATAACACTCAAGGAAGAAGCCGCTGGATGGATTCAAGTAGTTTCATATCATGAAGCTTTTACTTACTTACTTTAAGTGGCGCTACAATCCGGGGTGCATCAGGGCCTCAACCAACAAGCTTCTCCAACTACCTAAGCACCTAGCTCACTGTCTCCAGTTTTCCACGTAAGGTTGGTTGAGGTCCTCTCCCACTTGTGTGCACCACCTGAAACGCGGACTTTCTCTACTGCGCCGTCCCTCGGGATTGCATTCGAAGAATTTCCGTAGTTTCAGTCCGTAGTTTGACTGGGTCGATTTCACTGTACAGCCCGTATTCTCCTCCACTCTACATCTAGGTATATAGATAGACGGGATCAAAGATCACATGAAGAATTTTCCTCTCGAAACAACTTAAAAAGTTCTCATCCACTTTCAACAAGGTTCATGTCTCTTCACTATAAACAAGTACCGGGATGATTAGAGTTTTATAGAGCCAGACTTTAGTTGTTCGAGAGGGGACTTTGCCTTCTTAGTCCAAAGCAGCGATTGGCAAGAGTTATTCTCCGTTTGATTTGAGCTTTGATGTATTTGTATGAATTAATCAAGAAACTATTGCAAATATAAAAAACTTAATCAAACGGTGTGAATACAACAACGACAACTAAATGCATATCAAACCGAAGAAGTAAACTCGTTAAACTTAATACATTTTAACTAAATAATATCAACCACTATAAGGTTTTAAAATTGGGACTTGAAAACTTTGAACTTTCACCATGACCCCGGACCTTTAAATCAATTACCAAACTGTTAACGACAAAACATTCAGCAGAAACAACAATTTTATTATGATGAAGTTAACGAATGAATTACATTTAAAAAATATTTAAAAATTACGAGTATTACAAAAATTTCGAATCGTTGACGGTAGATGAGTTATTCAAAGATTAGTGAATTTGAGTCACACTTTTATTGCTGGATGTTCCCGAGGCAGTAAGACAACGGGTTAGCGTAAATGCCGAGAATATTGCTGCCGTTCAAGTGTCAGTCGGAAACGAAGTAAAACACTCAACTGCATACTCAATTGCTTTAGTGAAATAGCCAGTTGCATTCCTCCCCTCAAACAATTCCACCGTAATACCCGTATTTCTAGGAATGCTCATCAATTTACCCTTGAGTCCAATTTCGGACGTACTATACAGAGATTCTTTTTTTAGCAGCACTATACGAATGTGGAATGCTTTACCCTGCTCAATATTTCCCACGCATTGCAATGTGCAGACATTCAAAACCAATGTGCATCGGTATCTCCTTTCAAATCCTATACTACTTTCTTAATTACTCGCACTGTCTTTGACATTATAAGGGTATTTATAACCCCTTGAGTGCGCGTACAATATGAAAAAAATCACGGCGTTCTCAAGAATTGGGCATCACTATGGCGAATTTAGCGAAAGGACCTTTGTAAAAGAACTTTTATAAGATGAAATTGACTCAAGAAATAAAGCCTCTCGATCGTATGGAGCGAAAAGAAAAAGGTTACCACAAGAAAAAGATGAAACTCAGTATGGACGACTTATGCAGAGGATGCCGTGACGAGGAGATACATAAGGACACTCCTCACTACCTGTGTCACTGCCCTGCGCTATATCATCTACGAAATAGACATCTAGGGAGGCACTTCTTCAGCGACTTGAAGGAGCTCTCCGACATTCCAAGCAAAATCATGTTAAAATTCGTTAACGATACCAAATGGCTTGATCTTTGTAAGCCGCCTTCAACTACAGTACGATAATGTAGTACGAACGATAACGACAACGACTCACGTGTTCCTTGTGGGAGCAGCATCAACGAAGAATGGGCACCTCACCTATACACCTGCGGTTGCCACTTCTACGATGAACACGCGCATCAATGGGTTGATGGGCCACCTCTACCTAAGATTGGTTAAATCCTCTTTAGTATGAAAACAGCCTCTTCGACGTAACTAGGGACCAAACAAACGAACATATACACCAAGCACTCACTTTTCAAACTCATCTACCAGTCGTTGCAAGGAGCCTGGTGGGGGGAATGATTCCTCAATTGGAGGTAAGGGAAAGGTAAGCCAGGTTATTATGTGACGATAGAAATTTCAATACTTTAGAAATTTCAATACTTTAGAAATACCTTCTGACATTTCATGCTAAAGCTTGCTCTATCTCATCTACACCCTTAACGGGCTTGATCTACCTTTTGCTAACTTTTTAGCTTGCAAGGTAATGTATGGCAAGTTTTGCATTTGGAAAAACATGAACCCGAGGTTTTCATCAAACTTGAAATAACAATTTCGTCTGTCTGTCTGTATGTCTGTGCCTCGACCTATAGCCTAAACCGCTGAAGCGATTTTTTCCAAATTTGGTACTTAAGGGTCTTCGGTGATTCCCTAGAGGAGAAATTAATTTTTTTTGCTTAGCTCTAAAGCTACCTGCCATACAGCCGTTATGAGAAATCTTATTTATTTCGAAAACGGCTCGAACGATTTTGATAAAAAATAATGTGTGTCAAATCAACTCTGAATTTTTGCCAAAATGGGAAAACGGTAAGTCAGAGTATTGGTTCTCGAAATGAACGAACGTCTAAGATGTTGGATACATGGTTTGCGTCGGATAGAAAATTTTCGATTGTTCCCGGTTGCTCTATGGATCCTTATCCTTGGCAATTTAGTGCTTTTTATCACCATATTACCGTTTTATGGAGGCTATTTTTAGCAACTTATCCGCCGAAGATATATTTGACTTCAGAATTCTCATAGCTCAATTTTGACATCGTACTCTGAGTAGAAAAATCCCTAGTTTCCGTACAGTAGGTCATTAAATTCTAACAGCCTTATTTACTAACATGACATCGTGTGAAATTTACGTAACGTTACGTTACGCTTACGTCTTTAATAACCGGAGTTTTAAATTGGTGACGTTTTTTGGTAGTATATTTGACATAAGGAAAGCGTAGCTAAAACGGCTTGGAAAATATATTATAAATAAGTATTTGTTTGACGTGGCGATGGCATAAGTCCGAAGTATGTTCTTCGGCTGGGTTTAATCATTCCAAGGTTGAACCGAGTATTTGTGAAAACTAATAAATAAGGCTGTTAGTTAATATTATGTTCCTCAGCTTAATCGGTAGGGGCATGTTTCCATATTTGGTTTGTTTTGGAAATTGGCTTTGATGCAGATCACAGTCGATCTTCGGGTTATGATCGTTTTAAAGTCAAAAAGTTTACTTCTTTAAAGATTTCCGACGTTGCATAAAAATCTTAACCTGCGGTGTTCTCACGTTCCAGACAAACACTATAAATCGCTATCTTTTGACGTTCTGGATTTTATTACAATTTGTTGATAATCATAATTCAAAGACATGTTCTTGATAAGAGAACTTATTTTACGTGGTAGGAAAATTAAGTTAGAGGATACAACCCCCAGTCCCGGAGATACGGGGGTCCGGCTGACGGTTGGGTTTAAGAAGTCAATAGAACCCAAACCGTTTAAAAATTTCAATTTTTTTTTCTTTCTGATGTATTTACATGAAAAATTTTAGTTTAAGCAGTTTTAAATATTGTATTAGCCAAATGGCAGCCCCCATATTCCAAACATGGTCTTAGCTTTTTTCTAAAGCTTTCATGAACATTTTGAAGCATTTTTATAGGAATTTACAAGATGCGCGTTCGAATGTTTCGTTTCAGATCTTTCAGAGACCCGGGAAGATTGTTAAAAATAAGAGATTTTAGGTATCCATACTGAAAAAAAATCGGGACAGCGCGCCAGCCACAATAAATCGGCTCTTAGAGAGATGAGGCGCCCAAAGAATCTGACTCACAAAAAGTCCATGCAAACTCTGGCTGCATCGGATGTGGCTCCGTTCTGCTAAAACCACACATCTTCCAGCTCCATTTATTCAAATTGGGGCAAGCTCAAATTCTGAATCACGGTCAGGTCAGGTAACGTGAAGAAGTCACATTAGCCGCTCGATCATTTTCTTCAAAAAAGTAACGACGATATTGCACACCAGACTGTCACACTTTCGGAGTTTAAGGACATCTGGCGGAGCTCCTTGGGGGTTGGTCTCACTTTGGTTCAGCATATTTTGCTTATTACCGGATCCACTGAGGTGAAAATATGCCTCGCCACAGAAAAACAAGATAACGTCTCAAGACAATGTAGTAAGCAAGTTTTCGCTAGCGAGTTGTCTGGCTTTAAAATCATGTGCCGACAACTCTTGTACAACCATCTTGTAGGGATGTTAAAGATGATGTTCTTAAGTGATTCCTTGAACGGAACGTCTCGAAATGTTAAGGCCACCCAACTCTTTTCCAAATAAATGTCTGGGCGTTTGTTCAAATGCAGTTCGAATTCCTTTTCTATGTTTTCAGGGGTAGAGATCGTTCTCGAACGAAAGAAAGATGGACTTGTACACAAAAAACACACTGTTGAACAGACCGGTCAATCTTGGCGATTGAAACTAAGAGCTTAAATTTTTCCTCGTCCCTCTGTTTAAAATGACCATACATTTAACAATTTCCAACCGTTGAATGAATAATTGATAATTGAGACTTCTACGACCGTTCGAAAGGAAGTTATGTCCGATTCAAATCCATCCGTCTACTGTGTGTCACCCTGTATTTACTTTTAAAAAAATATTTGCTTTTCGACGAAATTTAGTACAAAGTACTGACAAAATAAGAAAGATTAACCACACTCTTGACAACTGTGAATTAGTATTTTAAATATTTTTTAATATTGTGATTTATGATATGTGATATCTACAAGCTTCGATCAGGATATCCCTAATTCGGAAAAAAAGAACTATTAGGGTAGATGGAACATTCAATGACGCCATTAGATGATTGTCAACGTTAAGATTTTGTTTCAAAAACGTCACAAATGAATTAGAACGATATATGAGTGTGAAAGGTACATTCGATAAGTTTGTACAAAATGGCGCTCGTGTCTCGTGTTTGCAAAACTCACCAGTCACCACTAGAGAGCCGATGTTTTTCGCCACGAAATTAACATTTCTCATGAACAGTACCACTTTACGAGTTCATAGTGAAAATTTCGAAGAAATCTATTATTAAAAACGCCATAAAGCAAATGATGGGTTTCTTTTTTAACGAATTGCAACCATTACAAAAATTCCTGGATTTCTTGTTCCCCTGAAAAGTCGGTATTATTTTTCTGTTATGACGTTGCTCTACTCATCGTGCGAAATTTAAAATACATTTTATCAAACAATTTACAAAAAAATTGTGTATGTTATTTACCAAATATCTAAGTAGGTATTTATTTATCTATTTATGCATTAATGGCCCATTAAAATGAGATGCAAGTAAACAATGCAATTATGTTCGTTGTTCGTGTTATAAAGTAATTGGTACATACATAATTGCATCATGCACTAAATCGCATATGCATTCTCGCCAATCTGTTAATTAATCATGCACATAACAATAACTATTTAATTCAAAAGGCAAATACGAGTGTGTCCATCGTGTGCATCATAAATACCTGAATATCTCGGGGAATATCTAAGGGCAAATCTTTTGTATAGTAATAGTACAGAATAAGGCCGAAGATTGAAAATTAAACAAGAACTGGTAGCTCTTTAAAATGACATTTGACATTTGATTTTGTTCTGAGGGAATGAGAGAGATATACATATATGTGGTTTTGTTTTTTTGGTGTGCTCTTCTAATTCGAGAAAGTACCCACCGTTAAATGTTTGCAAAAAAATTCTGAATTTTATTTATTATGTCAGAACACTACCTTCTAAGCGTGTAGAAATCAGGGATGGAAAATTCGATACAATTGTACCGAATTCGATACAATTGAGTTTGTACAAGTACAAAAGTACAATTTGTCTCAATTCAGTACAATTTCAAAACTTCCAATTTTATGTATTTCACAAAAAAACAAAAGCATATAAAAGGAAATTGAAAGTTGAATACATAATCTTGGCCTGAATGCATTCATATTTGTGGCTGTCAGTGCAATTGTGGCGTAACCCATAAAATTCACTAGAGCTACGAGAGATTTAAGACACATTTTTTTTTTTTATATTTTTTGTATTTTTTCTTTGAAATTTTTGATTTATCTAAAAACTTGAAAGAGTTTAAGAAAGGCATGTAAGGCAAGCTTTTTTGTTTTTAAATTCAACTTCATTTTGGAAAAGAAGTGGGTCACGCCACTATTGCATTCATGGTTTTCTGTAAAAATAAAAAAAAAGAAAGGTTACGCCAAACTTATTATGTTTTTTTTAATTTCTCTCATAGTTCATATTTTAACAACAAAAAATTATATGTACATTTTTATTTATTTTTTAATGATTTGACTCTTTTTCTGATAAATCATCAAATATTTCGATTGAAACACTTGTTGACGTTTTTGAATTATTATAAAAAAAGTGATGGATTGGTGGTATAAATTGAGGCAGTTCAATCAAGTCTTTCTTTTTTTATCGTCTATTTTAGGTTGTTCAAGCTGGTTGAGTTTTTTAATATTAACGGATTGTCTCTTTTTTATATTTACCTCTTTGAGTAAAACATCAATTTCATTAGAATATTTATAAAAATTGAAAATGGTTTACTTTTTTCGAAATGTAACCACTGAATTTTAAGCCGTTCAACCTTGGAATTTGAAATGGACAGTTTCGTATTTGTGATATTTTTTTCGATACATTTTGTGAAAAAAAAATAAGATAAAGACATTTTCACAACTTCAAATGGGTTTCTCTTTCTGGTCGAGGAAATGACGTTAACACAATCATTTGGGACGAAGATATCTTTATATTTTTTTATTCTTTTCTATTATACCAAAATCTTGGTCACATGTGAAATAGGAATGGCCACTTACTAAAAATTTATGGTCGATTCCTTCAACCATAAATTCGGGATGGAATACCAAAAATTGGCACAACAGTGAAAGTTTTATATTTCTATCTGGCCCCCCCATTGGCCAGAATACATAATAATTTTTTTCTAAGAGAAGATTACGCCACTATTGCACTCAAACTATGATCAAATTATAAAATGTAATAACACCTTTTTGAGTGCCATCTAACTTTGAGTGTAGATAGCTGCATAAAACTATTTTTGTATTAAAATATACATATATATTAAGGGACCCATTTTTATGAAAAACTCATTTTTGAAAAAAGTGGGTTACGCCACTATTGCACTCATAGCCTCATTTATACTCTCAGCTGTAAGCCCTTATAACTCTTAATTACATTTTTCACTTCTTGATGGCGTCTTGCTTTTCTGTCTCTTTATCGATCAACTTTTTTTCAGGCATCGCATCGTTTTGCTTACTAAACATCAACACTAAACTGCAAACTTGTGGATCTGATTTGTGATTGCGGTTTTTCGTCTGTGCATTTTTAAGATATGTAGTTTTATATTTCAATTTTTTTAAGCTGGTGCCGCAAAAATGGACAAGTAAAAGCGTTAGTTTCGTCAGTACAATACAATACAATATGGAGCTATTTATATTTATTTATATTTTTTATAAGAAGACAAACTGATCATTTCTGCTTTTATTTTTTTTAAATAAAATACGTTGGAAAACTTTTAAATAGCTGAATTATTGATTTTTTTCGTACAAAATTCGTTTTCGGTACAATTGACATCATTTCAGTACAATTTTTTTCCAGATTTCAGTACAATTGAAAAATTTCATTTTCCATCCCTGGCTAGAAATATGGAAAAATTTGACAGACTTCGGCAAATTGGTCAAAAAATTTAACGAAAAGAAGTTTATTATAAACCTTAGATTTTGGTTTATAATAAACTTCTTTTCGTCACATGTTCTCTCTGCCCATTTTAGGGAACAGCTGGATGTGGATTGTAGTAGTGACACTTGCAATACTTTTTATGAAATTGATAACTCTCTAAATGCCTTAAAGATGAATTTTAAATTTATTATAAGCTTAAAACAAGCAATCAACATAATTAAAACTAGAATAACAATTAAAATCTTAAGGCTAAATTAAAAACTAAGGAGCTAGAAAATAGGACAAAAGAAACTAAGAATTAAGTTAGGAGAGCGCGTAGAAGGGAGGATTTGGAGAGATTAGGATCGAAAATGGTTGAGCTGTTAGTTTTCCAAAGCATTTTAGTCATCGGCTCATTTTGGCCTTATTCAGTTCGATGGAAGGGAATACATAGAAAGGGTATGGTTCTTAAATGACGTTGGCTTACGTTCCATTTAATTTTTTACTTGCGACTTATAGGTACTATAAGGCAAGTTATGCATTCGGAAAAAAAATCGAACTCGAGATTTTGATCAAAGTTGACATTACGATGATAGCGAAGACTAAAAAGTGGGTCTCGCAATTCCGTCTGTCTGTCTTTTGACTACAGCCTAAACGACTCGGCCGATACCTGCCATACGATTTTTTTTGGAAATTTTATAAATATTTTTTTTCTCAAAAACTGTCACACAGATTTACAAAAAAATCAAAAAATTTCATTTCGTTAAAGCTAGGAAATGGTTGAAAAAATGTCCAATGTCCCCTTGGAACCATTTTTTTTTTTTGATTTTTGATTTTCTCAAAAACGGTACAACCGATTTTGATAATTTTTTTATGCTAAAGCTCTCCAGCAGTTTAAATATTAGATATTGGGTATTCAAATTTTACAAAAAAAATTTTTGGATTTTAAAGAAAAAATTCAAATATTTTTTTTTTCAAAACTCAAAGTTTCAAAAATCCCATGCTAGATTTTTTTAAAACTTGAAAAATAAAAGTTTCTTAATATAAATTACAAGATGTAACAAAAAAAGAATTTATTTTACCTAAAAATAACGGTACCCTCCATACAAACGTTAAAAAATGTTTTTCGAAAATCGTATTTCTCGAATACGGTTTCGAGAATTTTGCTTAAATTTTTTTTCTTTTGATTAATTTTTACGATCTATAATTTAATAAACAAAATTTGAAATCAAGATATTACTGACTGTATATCTACCATAGAACGTTTTTTTTTAATTTTGAATTTCTCATTATCAGCAAAACGCATTTTAATGAAATTTTTTATAGAGAAGCTTCTAAGAAGTTTAAAAAACATTGCATCTCAAAACTTTAAGAAAAATATTTTTTTTGAGTTTTGAAGAAAAAACTCTATTTTTTTTTTTTTTGAAAATTCAATATCTAAAAAAACGGTACAAAATTTAAATTGGCGTACCAAAATTTTGTCTTAAAAATGTTTTAAAAATTTTGTATATAAAAGTTTATTTTTCAAAGAAACCACTACAACGATTATAATTTTTGTTCTTGCATAAATTCATATTTGCATATTTGTTTCTATTTCTTTCTACTAATAGAGTTTAAAAAACAAAATTTATCCTTATGAACAGTTTTCTCTAATAACATTCATTTTAAAATTCCTAGTCTATTACATAGGAGCAAGTTCGTGCGACCCAATCGTGAATTTTATCAAATAAACACTCAAACCTCTTTTATTTTTTTATTTTGAAACTTAATTTGTATTGTTACTGATCCTGTGTTCTCATCCTGTGTCACACTACTCTGATTTTATAATTTTAATTTATATTTTCTGACTTTGTTTTGAAGGGAACATTGCTATAGTTCTAAAAAGTTTCTCTAAAATGGCAACAAAAAAAAACTAGCTGTGTATGGAATATGTTCAAATGACCGTCTCGTCTTCTTACGGTGGCATGGATCCGGCTGCTCCGATTTTCAATAACTCTTTTGCATCCGATCCTATTCAGCTGAATTTGAGCGATGGCCTGTGTTATGTTCACCTTATGTGAATAGCTCGATTGGTTTATTCGCTATTACTCTACGAGAGATAACCTTACTCTCCAATTTTTCATGCAGAATGTCAATCGCGGCGTCCGGTGGGTGGCACGTAGCACCGTTCTGCTGGAACCACATGTCGTCTAGGCCCATATGGTTCAATTTGGACCATGAGAAATTGGTTACTATCGCTCTTTAGCGTTCTGTAGAATATCAGAAAGAGAGTCGGAGCCAAAACGGAGCCCTGTAGCACACCAGCATTTATTTTATGAACTAGTATCTAGTAAGCTGACATAGAGAGTGTCATTGATAACGAGCGTTGGGACCGAGGACGAAGTAGTATTTCGAATATTTTTTACAAATGACCAGAAATTTTTACTATACCCTTGGGACATTGTAGTATTTTTTGCCTAATTTTTTGATCATGTACAAATTTGGTCTGTCACATATGATCATTACAGGTCTTTCTAGCTTGTTTGAACTTACTTCGGTTTTCCTCAGTAGGGTTGGCTTTATAACATCGAAAACTTACTTCTTTAACCCTAATAACCTCTTTACAGCTCGATCAAACCATGACTACTGTAATTTGTTTTTGATGGAGCATCAGTAGTGGTGTGTTTTTTTTTTTTTTTTCTTTGCACTTTTTCAATATATTATATTATATTAATTATATTATATTAACAACACAGACACTGGCACTTGATTAAAATACATGGCAGTGTGTAGTAAATTTAAACAAAATTAAGTTCTCCTACCAAACCGTTTTTTGCTATAAACCGATTTTGCTTTTAAATAATCTTGTCGAAAGCATGTTTTCTATAAACCAAAATCTTGGAAATTCATCTAATCCTATTAACGAATTATAGAACACCCACTTAATTTAAAGAATTCTTCATTACTTTAAATTCACAGTATCTTATATGTATGTATACGTATGTATGTTATGCAATGTATAACAATTATTCTCGGTAGAATACAATATAAATTAAACCGCGCATTAAGACGAGAGTTTAGTTAACAAAGGCAAACATTTCCCCAGACTACTTGCAATCCTTGACACAACAATTAAACTTCCCCGTTCAAAAACCTTTTCAGGTGCGATTAAATTATTTTCATAAAGTGCTTTCACCTTTGGGACCCTCAGGTAAACGAGACTTTTCTGCAATGAAATATATAAAAAAAAAGCTTAGGAGTGCGCGCAGGATAATAAAAAGAACTAAATCCTTTGGTAAAAGCAAAAGCAAATATTTGACAATGAGCATTGGCAACCACAAGGGAGTTATTTTTTTGAAGGAAGTATAAAAAAAAAAAACAATTTTTTCGTTTAATGTTAATGCCAGTGTTTTTGTTTTTTGTTTGGTTGGCATTTATGTGAATGAAACCCAAAAACAAATAGTGACAGTGGGGAATCATGAAAAATTAATGTTTAATGTCAATTTTCACTCTCTGATTATTTAATAAAGAAAAATTAAAACGAAATTTTAAATTGCTTTGAGTCTTCTGTGCGTTAGTTGCACCTAAATATGTAAATTATTTTAGTGTCTCATTAATATAAACGTATGTTTAACCGTTCGAGTAGGATGAGGCGTGATAAAATGTAAGCGATGGCAAATTCAAAGAGCAACCGAAGGAGATATTGAATGTCCAATCGAATTGATCAGATTTCCCAGACAACACCTTATTGGTCTATTGGAAAAAATTTCAATTATTATAAAAGTATAAGTTTCATATCCAGTACTTATGTATTTTTAGTACCCTTTGACATAATGGTTAGTGCGTTGGACGTTGGACAATGGCAATCGGACAATCGTAGTTTCACTGGGTTCAATCATGAAAATTTGTAAACGCCATCATTGCCGAGCAAAATGGATCCAGCTCCCCGTTAGTTTCGAAGGTGGAGTTCCAGCTCATCTTCGACTCATTCATGAAAAAGAAGTTAGCGATGGAAGACAGCTGTGATGCATCCTCTGCTGAAAAAGGGAACACAACTCCAATTTGGCGAATCTCCGGTACCGATAAGTCTTCTTCCGAGAATCAGTAAGGTATTTGAAATAGTTATACTGATACTACACAATTCGGTTTTAACGCCAGACATGATACAATTCATAAACTAGTCTCTATCTAAAACTAACCAAACAGTAAACCACTGTTATACATTTATGACATGCTCAGTGGTAGAAATTTTGTTTTCAAAAGTGGCAATGTAACTTCTACCTCAATATGATATTAAAAATAGTCTTCAGCAGGGAGCCGTCAACTCGCCGATTCTATTTAGCATTTACACTAGCGATTTTATAGGTAGTTTAACTCAGGCAATTGCGTATGCCGGAGATATAATAATTGAAAATATAAATACAAAAAAGCTCCAAAGTTCGAGGTCATCAAAATGCTTTTGCAGCGTGACTTCGACAAAATTCAGCGATATTGCGATGACGAGAAGTTAAAACTCAACTTTCAGAAATGGAAATGGAGCCCCAAGGAATAAGAGAAATAACTAGCGCAAGCTAGTGGTCGTAGGTCTACATGGACAGCCACTGGTCAGTTAAAA
The DNA here is from genome assembly GCA_911387755.1 of Chrysotoxum bicinctum. Lineage (NCBI taxonomy): Eukaryota > Metazoa > Arthropoda > Insecta > Diptera > Syrphidae > Chrysotoxum > Chrysotoxum bicinctum. The sequence goes on from OU426987.1 coordinate 181,062,357, forward strand.
TGTAGTAAAGTACCTTGCAATCTGGTTGGATCACTATTAAATGGAAAAAATTCGGGTGTTTGAGAGGCAGTGTCTCAGACGTTGCCTGGGATTATACAGAACACTAAAGTCGGAGTACAAACATTATTATTCTAACCAGATTCTATACAAAGGAGCCTTCGGTTTAAGACTGTTTTCGAACGGGACTGGAGGGACCGGGTGAAACAGGAATTATGTCTTGAAAGTGACATAATCAATTTTATTGTTCAAAGCACAAATGTGTATACTAATGTAGACAAAAATAATCTAACATTCAAAACTGAGTTCAATGAGATTCATAAATTCATTGGAATAATGTATTTTTCTGAAATGCTTACAGTGCCATAGTTAGATTTATATTGGTCTAATAGGGCAGTATTTTAGCCTGGGACTCCGAAGGATTTCCGAATGAGTGGAAAAAGGGAATTATAGTCAAGCTCCCTAAAAAAGGAGACCACACAGTACGAAAACTAGAGGAGGATTTGCGTTCTGCCTGCCGTTGCCAAAGGCTTTCGACAGCGTCAATAGAGAATTTATTTGGCTTGCTTTACGCAGGAGGGGTATCCGAGATAAATTAATAGCTATTATTAAGGCAACTTATGATGGATCCAAATGTCACGCTTTGCACGACCGAAGGGAGGCTATCAGAAGAGTTTGAAGTCCAAAGTGGAGTCAGACAGGGCTGCATTCTGTCACCAATATTGTTTCTGTTGGTGATAAGCGATGTCCTGCGAGCGGCCTTGACGGGAAACAGAGGAATTCGATGGACTCTGACGTCTCATCTTAAACATCTTGACTATGCGGACGACGTATGTACATATGCTTGCTCTCTCATAGGATCATGGATCTCCACCAATTGACAACTGGGGTTGAGAGAGAAGCAGAAATCGTGGGGCTGAAAATCAACTCCGGCAAAACAAAGATGATCAGCCTCGAAACCCAGTCATCTTCTCTCATAAATATTTCTCAACAACCGGTAGAGAAAGTACAGAGCTTCCAATACCTTGGAAGTATGATCTCGATTTAGATTTCCTCTAATTACCCAAAATTTAGACAGAATGTGAAACTGGAACCAGTAGCCTCCTAAAATGGGTTAGAAACACCATACCATACACCTCTTAAGGATTGGCCTTGGCGCATTTCCCAAAAACTGGACTTCCACCATTAGATAATAGAATCGAGTTTCTTACCTGGCAGATACTCCAAAAATTTAAATCACCATACCCTACACCTGATCATAACGATGCCAAGAAATTTCTGAAACGGAAAAAAGTATCCCTAAGCGCTTCAAAAAAACACTCAACGCAGCCACTCTTATTAACATCCCAATCGCCATAGAAAACAAATTGAAAACCAACCCTCCATAAAATTTACCTAATCATACCATAGTTTTTTCAACTCGCGGATTATCCACAGACATCTACATACAAACAACGAAATCTAAAAAAAATATAAGAAAACTATCAAAAACTGTCAAGTTCGAAATTTGGGTTTTCTGACTACTTACTTTAATATATCAAAGAAACTCCTCTTTTAGGTCCAAAGCTATTCTGTCCTGGATTAGCTTTCTTTTCCATTAACCAACAAATTCGTCTAGCAATGATTTTTTTCAAAAATGTATGAGAGAATAAGAAGCAAGGAAATTGGACGATATTTAATATAGTCTTGATGGTTTCGCGATGTTTTCGGAATTGGTTTAAGTTTTGTTCTTTTGCAATCATGTGGAATAGTTCCAGTTGATATAATGTCATTATAGAGACAACAAATTCGGTCAGTTTTACCATTTTGTATGTAATTTCATTCTTGCCTGGGCTGGTTCCTTTGGCTATCTTAATAGACAGTTCGAGTTCAGTACGCGTAATACGTTCCGCTAGACATTCATAAGGTTTGTGGTTTGAGGTCGACGCAAGGATTTGTAGACCGAAGTTTGTTCTATTTTCGATAACACTCGCTTAATAGGTACTATCTGCACTATTTTCTATATTTTTTGGGTCTATCTGCATTTGATCTTCTAAAAGCATGTAAGAAAATTGTCTATCCGAGATTGGGGATCGAACATATGTATTCTTGCTGAATGAAAATTTATCAAAAACCACACACAGCGTAACCAATAATTATTAAGCATCTTCATCAAAGGCGAGTTCGAAATCAAATACTGAAAGTAGTCATGTCATTTAGTAACGGTAGAACTTGTTGAGTAAATTATAATGGCTATAACTCCTTGATAGTGAAAATGGATAAAGGGACACCCTCTGTCAGTTGTCTTATATAATGCATATATTGATTCACTTTCCCAACCGCTACAGAGTCTCGACTTTCGAACCGCCTCAGAAGCATTAAAAGCCACAAAATTAGAAGCTCTAAGATGAGAACGAGGCTATGAATCTTTTGAAAGCTTTAAAAAAAGGAGCAATCAATCTCTTAAGTAAAACACGGATTCAACTCATCCTCTCTTCAAGAATGCTGAATTAGCGATCAATACAGCGCTTATATCTCTAGTTTCCAATCTAAGCTCTTTTTCATCCAGTAATATGCAGATATTAGAAGTTACTTCCCATTAATACTCAGCTTGCAAAATTCAAAAAAAGAAAATACTACGGACGAAGAACGTATCTCTACCTCAAACACTAATAGATTCCTTTACACAGACGGTTCACACAAAAAAATAAAATTGGTGTTCCTAAGCAGCAGAATCCGCAGACAGCTACATTGCTGAGCTAACAATTTATAAAGGCATATCTATTGCTCAAAAATACTCTAACCGATCGTTGATTGTAATTAATAACCTTGGCATTCTCAAAAATGAGACAACTAAATGTCTTTTTATTGAGATTATAAGAAGATGTTTATATTCCAATAAAAACATCATGCTTGAATGGATTCCGAATTCAAAGGAAATGTGGATGCAGATCTTGCCGCAAGAAATGCTATCAACTACCCACTCATTATAAAGTACCCAAAGATTTTACCAGCTCTTACGCCCATCGTTCACTGAGGACCATCAAAAAAGAGTTTATTGAAATTTGGCAAAACATTTCTACAAAAACATCAACCTGCTTCCACTCGTATCCCAAATAATCGGTCTCCTAACAGAGCATAAAACTTTACCGAATTACAGTTTGTAAAACACTTTTCAACACTAAACATTATTACAATGCTGGAGATGCTTAACAATGTTCTAATATTGTCAAACGATACTTTCCGTTTGGCATATCCTTGTCGAATGTCCTATATCTCGCCCACATTGCTGAAAAACTTGTCGAAATGTAGAATTCATCTGAAGTACGCACAGTGCGGCCGAAGGCATCTTTTTGCGGCCAAAAGTCCAAAATAAAAGTTTAGAGTTAGGGGTTTTTGGGACAATGTGTTTTTAGAAGAGTCAACGTTGGCGCCCTCTATAATTCGGCCAAAATTAAAAAAATTAAGACAAAAAAAATGTTCTTGTACTCTTAACGCATGTATTCATAATTAAAAAAAAAAATATGTTATTATCTAATAAAGTTTCCGAGAAAAAAATTCACAAAAATCGTGCGTTTTTTGGCGTTCTAGACCGCAGTAGTACCTTAATTTACAACTATATCCCTGGTGTTGTATGCCCACGTTAGTTCACAAACTTTTAATTCATCGCCCCGAAATAATAAAATATTCAGTGTTACCTATCTGTCAAATGTCGGAAGATGCACAAGATGTAATAATTTTTTTTAAATCTATCAAGCTAATTTCGCAAGAAACGATTATCGTCAAAAGACAATGGAGGTTGATTTTAAAAGATTCCTAATCGCATCCGATCCATTAATATCTAGTTTGCGGGAATTACCTCTAAATCCACTTAAATCTTTGTCTAAGGACTGTATCAACTTGTTAGCACCTCCACCTGTAAATAATCAAATAGAAGAATGAATGAATGAATGAAAATTTTTATTGAGTCTTTAGGTGTCTTTTACAAAGTTTTTTTTTTCATCTTATTCTATCTTTAACAAAAGTACAAAAGTGGCTGTAACGTATGGCCTTCTTTAACAATCTTGCTTATTTAGGTTTAAGCCTCGTGGCATGTCAATTTTTATATAATAATATTGTTTTGTTCTGCTCGTGCTCACGGGAGAGCGTTATACATTTGCGTGAAACGGAAGTTTCGTTGACTATATACATATTTACAATTTTATAAACTAATACTAACTTAAAAACTAAAGAACTAAAAACTAAAAAAGCGCTACGCGCTATATCTTTTTTTTAACATATAATGTTGATATTTCTTGTCTTTTTTTTTAGTTCACTAGAGGAGTGATAGAGTAAAAAAGATAGTCAGATATGAGCGAAAGCTCTATACTGCTTACATGTATACATTTAGAATGAGTGAGAAGATTATACGGTTATACTAATATCACATGACAGAGATAATAGAACGATGGCTCTATACTTATACATATATAATATAAATATACGATTTTTGGGAATTGTTTTAACACTGAAATTAATTCCGTTACTTGTTGCATTTGGTGGTAATTTTGTAAGCCCCAGTTGTTGGCTATCGCCGTGAGATCCTCAGTTCCAGACCCAAGATTGAGATTTAGTTGTTGTTCGGCGGACTGTTGCCCGCAGAATTGCAGTTGCGGATTTTTTTTAATGTGCATGTTCGCTTCCTGCTGGGAATTAGCCATATGTCGGCGTCATCGATTGTTGTTCGGCGGACTGTTGCCCGCAGAACTGCAGTTGCGGATTTTTATTTATGTGCAGGTTCGCTTCCTGCTGGGAGTGAGCCATGTATCGGCGTCGTCGATTTTTGTGTAGTGTATTACACTGTTGCTTAATCCACTTGTTAGGTTTATGTCTCATTTTGAGGTTCTACTTTTTGTTATCTCGCTGGGGAGAACTAATGGGCACTTTGTGTTAAAAAAAAGTGATCCAGTTTTTTCGTTGTAATCACAGCACCATCCGGCGTTGAGTTTAATTTAGGATGTTTGGGAAGTTCGCTTTTAGTAATAGCGAATAAAATTTAGTCAAAATAGACATTAAAAACGGAAAAAAAATTAATTTAAACCGTAACACGTTTTTACTAGATTATGTTAATTTTATTTTTTGGAGAGTGCAGACGCAGAAACACGTCTGCACTCTCGGACACTCCAATCCAACCAATCAAATAGAAGATGAACAACAATTTTTGACAGCTCTTCCGCTTCTGAAACAGATACAGATGTAGATGATTGTGACTGTTACGAGATGGGCAATGAAACATTTTTCATGTAAATATCGGATTAACTTATATACATAGGTATTGTTTGTTCATATTGCATTTTGTATTTCTAAATTTATGATTTATAAATTACTGTGTTCGATTTTAATAAAAATATATAATAATTCTTCTGCCATATAGCATTCCACCATTTTGAATTTGTTTATTTTTAATAAACTTTCAAGTACATGCCCTAATAATATCAAAACAAAATTTTTAAATCAACTATCAAAGTTATTTCATTTTTGATAAGTTTTTTCGTATGACATGACGCCATATTAGGTCCGCCATTTTGAATTTTCTGATTCTGATAACAGATTCGTAATCAGCGACCCCAAAAACCCCTATATACCAATTTGTGGATCATTCTCTACGTTTTTCGACTTTTGGCCGCAAAAAGCGGCTGTCGGCCACACTGTGGTACGGTCCATTCAATATATTAAAGATGCCACATTCGCTCACCAAGTAATTTTATGAAATATGATTTTTTTTGTTCTCAATGATTTAAACGTAATTTTATTTAATTTTTTTTCCTACATTTGTTCCTTGTTATTGTTAGTGTTAACATAGATTAAAGACGACATCATATGGTTTGGCTACCCTCATACCTTTAAATGCTTTTATTTCTGTCACCATTTTTGAATAAGTTTTTAAGATTTTAAGAATCAATGTGTATTTTCAAATGCTCAAATAATTGAAATATTGACCGGATGATTTTTGGACATTTCATTTGAAGACAAAATTGAAATAAAATATTAATCAGCATGTATTGTTTTGTGCCAACCCAAATTCAAACTATTTTAATAAAGATGCGTCGTTAAAACGGCGGAACTCATGTGAGTAAATAAATTCCTTAAAATGACATTAATTAATTAAACTAGCGTTAAATGTGTAGAAGAAATTAACACGAGGCCAAGTTAAAAACTAGGCGCAGTATCCGCTTCATTTTCAGTTGATATCACTTAGGTTAATTAATAGTATTACTTTTTAAATTAGTACAAAATCAGGAATGATGGCATACAGCAGCTAAATAGATTTCCACCTTTCATGGGTTTCATGTGAAACACCCATTATAAAGCCTGCAACTGGAATAGGTCACGAAAGCTTAATAAAACTTCTTTCATAATCTGACATTGTAATATTTAAAGGTTTCAAGTCCCAAGCAACTATAAATCCGTTTGAATCTTCGCCATATTGGCAAGAAGACTAGTGGTGTGACGAACGGAAAATTAAAGAAAGCAAAAATGATTATAATTGCTGGTGGAATCACATGATTTTTGCAAATATGTTTGTCATTTTTATTTTTTAAGAATATGGAGAAAAAAGAAGTTAAATACATTAAGGACAATAGGTCAAAACCATGTGTCCATGTGTAGAAAATAATACAAATTAATGTTAGGCGTTGGTTTTATATTGTAAAAGCTAGACTACTCGTACCATGCAGGCGGATCAATTATGTATGATAGTAAAGGTTATATGTGACCCGGTCTATGAAAAGGTGGCTTATGACTCAAAAACAAAATTTCGATAAATCAGTTGTTAAAGATAAACAATGCATTTCGTCAGTTTCTCGGTAGTTGTTCTCCTTCCTTCTCATTGCCCAGTGTCTCTCGTTGTTCAAGGGCACCAAGTGAGATGCAGTGTTGCTTTTGCTCCAAATATTATGTTAGTTAATTGCTTCACGTTGCTACTTTCGGATTTCCTTTGTTTTTTTCATTTTCAATTCCGTATTATCTTGATTCTAGATTTTCAATAAAATTCTGTTTTTCTTTCATTTGTGCTCTTTTTTCTCTACATTTTTAGTACACTTCTAAGCAAGTTAGGACTTTCTGGTTTTCACCATGTGAAAGAGCGTCTCAAAAACTATCCTAACAAAAAAATAATTTTTTGAGTCATAAGCCACTTTTTCATAGGCCGGGTCACATATGGGCTTATCCGTGCAAATTTTAACTTTTGCCATGCGTCGAAATATATAGACATTATTATTAAATATTCAGGTTTTGGAACTTATATATATCATTGAGTTTTAACTATTCAATTTATAAAATGAACCATCGAGATAGTGCGAAAGTGTTTGAAATCGAAAAAATCATCGAATATTGAGACTTTTGGCTACGTGCGTGGATAATTAACGTTTTGTATTATTGCAAAAATAATGTTTAACATAAGATTACTTAGTACAATTTTTGTTTTTTTTCAGATAAATGAAGGTCAAAATTAATTGAAATCATTCATTTTGAGTGCGTGCCTTCCTTATAAATAGTCCTATATGATATAAATTTTAGAAAAAACTGCCATGCGTGATTTTTCGTAAATCTTTAATTGTCACAAATTTTCGTGTCTATTTTTTTAACATTGATCATGGGGCATTTTTTTATGGTCTGCATCATTATTTAAGCTATCTAGAGTAAAAAAACTTTGGCTTCAATGCGTGCTTCATTATGTACAAATTTTATGAAGTTAACAAAACGAACGTAAAAAACGTAACTGTTTCAAATAAGGCACATTTTTTACTAGCACACCAAAGCATTGTTTGATTATAGCCTTACAATGAGCGTAATTTAAACTGTAGAAACTATAAAAAAAATGGTAAAAGTGTTAAACAAATAAGTTTGAAAACAGAAGCTGTGAAGATTAAAAATAAAAACCAAATCAATTAACTCGGTGCTAAAAATAAATTATTTTAAATTAATTTTTCTATACATTATACCTTTATATTCTTCAACAAACAATACATACGAGTTATTTTGAAGTTTTTTTATTTATTTGTGGTCTATAATTGAAGAAAAACTCAAATTTACATGCGTGCCTTAAATTTTTTTTTTGTTTTTTTCAAACTCAAGAAGTTAAAATTTACAGGGATAAGCCCATATATTAGAAAAATATTTTTTTTTCGCTGTAGAACAGAGTTTTCTGCCAAAAATCGGTCCAGGTTGGTAACAAGGTGCACCTTCGCGACCCGGATACCCTAAGTCTTTTTGTCTGTTTGATTGTTTTTTATGAGGTCTAATCCCAGAAACGACAGCAAAGGTCCGATTTTAAAAGTTCTTTTGGTTTTTGAAAGGCTATACACAGAAGATGGGTTTATGGCTAAAAAATTGCTTTTTATGTAGAAAAACGAAAAAAAAAAACGAAATTCGATTTTAAAAATTCTATTTGTGTGAAAAATTAGAGAATCGACTTAGCTTTAGGGTAAGATATTTTGGAAAATTGAACTATTTATATAGTGAATTGAAGTAAACTACCATTTAGAAAAGTCTTTTTGTTTTTTAAAAGTTAAAGTTAAATAATAAGAGTAGGGCGTGAAATTGGGAAAAAACATGGTATTTGACTATAATAAGCCTTTTAGTGAAGAGTTGTACTTACAGCATTGTAAATAAAATGTATAACATACAAATGTATGTACATATGTATGTCTGAAATCATACTTCAACTTAATGGCGCAAAATTTTAGTTGAATTAGTACGATGCTAAAGCTGTTTTAGTATGAAACTAGGTTAAAACGACGATTTTGCTAATTTTAATCGAATATAGCATCATACTTTCTCTACCATTTTATTAAACTTAAAATCATCGAATACCTATTTTAATTTTTTAGTACCGTGCTAACTTCATATGACTCTTTGACATTATCAAACGTCAAAAAATGTCTATTATTTTTAGTTTTTTGCATTAACTGTCGTTACTTTAGTACGATACTAGTCCGAAAATGTTTAAAATTAAGAATGAGTTGGTAAGCTACTTAAAAGTTAGCAAATTGTTAAGTAGTATCATACTAATACCTTAATAATAGGCTGTTTAAAATTGTGCGCCAATGTTTTTAATTATTTGGTCATTGCAGTTCATCCATACTATTGGTCCATCACTTTAAGAAAATTAATAAAATCTTATTTTTGTTCTTCAAAAAGACACACAACAAAAAGCAAAAATACTAAAAATCTTAAACGATTGTATAATAAATACACCTAATTATCGCAATGAGGTGTTTAATATTAAAAGGTGACATTAATATTTCAACCTCTTTTTTTTAGAAAATGAGAAAGACGAAATTAATTTTTTTATTTTCCTTATGTTTTGCACATAGGTACTAGGTAGTCTGTATAAATTGTATTTTTATACAAAACAAAGTAAATGTCACGTTTTAGAACTCACTATCTTAAAAATGTTACCTTTCGACAATAATTCAATGGAAAATAAAAATAAAATTTGGTTTTTTGTTATAAAATACATAGTGTCCCCTTATGTATCCAGGATATTTTAGGGTATGATTCTTGGGTATATTCTAAGAACAAAATCGTTCTACAGTATTGGTCTACCTCCAATGTTGATTAAAGAAAAGGCGTTCTCTGATCTATACTCGCCCATAATAACAAAGTTGCTCTGTTAATACGAATGGTAAGAACTTCATTTAGGACTTTGTTTGTAGAAGATATACAAGCCCTAAAATAAAGTTGATATGTTGTTGGGATCTTCAGATATCAACGTAACAATAATAAAAATAGAAATCAATTACAAGTTTGCGGAAAAATCCAGGTTTTATGATACTTGGGAAAACCTACAGCAGGTACAATTTAAGAAAAAAATGCTTTTTTGTTTTAGTCTCTAAAAGCTATAAATAAAAATTTATTTTCAGATGTTCTAGATAATTTTAATTTTATGTGCGTATTCCTCCTTGGTTTGGTATGCATGCTAGAGCCTGTTTTTGAATTTCATTTCGAATATCTATTGATGCTAACATCCTTCATCACTTTTGATGATGCTTCAAGAATAAGTTCTTCTAATTCTCTTAAAGTTACTTTTTCTGTTGAATAACAAATTCATTCATTTTTCCATTCATCCATTTCTTCCTATGCATGACGTCTCGGCCATATTGGGCTGGAGCACCAATAATGATGAAGCTAGTCAATGAAATGTCCTCTATTAGTTCTAGTAAATCGCAAAAACTCCAGATAGTTTTTAGAACGCAGCCTGGAAGGGACCGTTTAAATTGTTTCCAATTTCACCTACCCACATATTAAATGTAAATGTGTGTTGAAATGACGACTGTCACTGGGCTTCTTTTTTTTAATTCATTTTTATTTTCATTAATAAAAAAATTCATAAAAACTACCAATAACTTAAAACTAACTTACTGGTCCTATGCGGGCACTCTAAGACTGGGCTTCATACCCCAAACCTAACCCTTTCTAAGAACTCTTAAGGAACAGAGTAAGAAATGGGACTTTTGTCAAATAAATGAAGGAAATATGGGTTTTGCAGGTAATCAAAGAAAGAAGAACGCTTTTAATATTTCTAATAGCTATTCAAGATTACAGATTAAAATATAACAACATTATTAATTCTTCGGAAACAACTGCTAATGTTAACTGCTGATAGAAACGTATGTAAACAATCTTAAATTCCTTTTTTTACGTACTGCATGTTTTCCCATAAAATACATGGACTTTTCCGCAAACTGGTTAGTTATTTTTATTATTGTTTTGTTCATTAAAGAAAATAGTAAAATGTTATGCTCATTACTCATTTTCTGCACAAGATCGACCTCAAATTTAAAAATTAGCGTGGAAAAGAAGATATGAATAGGTTAAGGAATTGGAAATCTGAAGACACAGCAACATATAAACTTTATTTAAAAGCTATTAAGGCCATTATCTTGTGTTAAGTAAAGTCCTAAACGAAGTTTCTACCATTCGTGTTAACAAGGGTTAAAAACTGTTGAAAAAATAAATTTTAGGGGAAGAAAATATTTTCTAACTCTATTTTATTATCCAAACTCACATCTTCGTGGTAAGCTTTCCACCAACTTTTGGCACCTACTCTGCGGAATGGAGTTCCACGTTTCCTGAATTGCAATTCAAAGTTCGTCCGAAATTTTGAATTTTGTCTGCCCGATCTTAACCTTAACATCATTCCATAGATCTTCTATGGGGTTAAGATCGGGACTTTGCGCCGGCCAACTCAAAATCTCAATAGATTCATTGGTAAGACAGTCCTTTACGATATTAGCTGCATGTTTTGGTTGTTTATCATGCATACAAATCCAGTTGACTACCATTAACTCAAACGTAAATGGTTCCATATTGTTTCTCAATATGTTGAGATATAAAAATGTATCCATCCTACTATCTATTCTTACCACTGGACACACACGATACCATAAAAAAGCAAACCATCAGGCTGCGTTCACCGTGCTTTACTGTCTTCAAAGTATACTTTGAGAATTGTAGGCTTGACCTTTAGGGTGATGCAAAAATGTGTTTCCATCAGGTCCGATTCGATTTATCTTAGTTTCATCTTTCCGTAAAACTCTCTTGCAAAATTTAACATCTTTCCTTAGGTTTTAGCCAAATCCAATCGAACTTTTATGTTCTTTTTAGAAAGCAACGGTTTTTTCTTGCTAATGCGTCTAAATATTTGAGCATCATTTAGTAGCCTTCTTACAAGTCTACTTGAAATGTTTAATTTAAATTCTCCGTTGATTTCGGTCATGATGTTTCGGGATGCTTTTAACAGATCGGCCTTTCTCACGATGGTCCTATCAACACGAGTAGAAGTTTTTCTGGGATGTTTGTATCTTTAACTGAGAATCAGGGGCCAAATTACCGCATCCATTATCGAGTAATATGTGACTGAATTATGTGAGTTTGGCATTACCGCTTACGTTATTGTTTGGACAAAAAACAAATCAATTCAGATAAATATTCAATTTAAAACATTGAATTACATATTATCAGAACCAAATAAAACCCAAAACAATTTTATTAAAATAGCCACCAAGATTAAGTTTACACAAATCGACTTTGTACCTTCACACCGAAGGTATGAGGATCAATTCCCAGTCGCTGCCACCTAAAAATAAATTTTGCTTGCGAAGTAAAAAAGTATGTCATCGAAGAGTGCTTCTTTTCTAAGCCATTCTGGACAAGGAAGAAAATTGGGAATTTTAAATAAAATAATTGTTCAATTATGAATTGAACATTTTTACCATTTTCAATTTAAAACGAAATCCTGGAATTCAAACAGTAATAGCTTATAATAGACTTAACTAGGATGTTTAAAATTTGAGTGTAAAACATAACCCCTTAACGTATGTAGTTCAATTTATTATGTTTTTAATCGGTAGTATAGGTAGACAGGTCAAAGGAACAAACCTTTAAAGCCAAATTCATGTGTGCGAAGGTACATTCATACAAGGATTCTAATTTCTGAAAAAATCTTCCTCATGAAAAGTTAAACAGTGTTGGTAGAATTTTCGCTTCGGGCTAAAGGTTCGCCAGACCTTGCAAAAGCAGCATGTAATTGTTTTAAAAAATGATTATGTCAACTGTATGAAACGAAGAAGTTTTGGCTAAATGCGCGGCAGATTAAAAAAACGAGTTTTAGATCAAATATCATTAAAATTCAATTTAAAAACTTACATCACACGTCCAAGGGTTAGAATATACACACTAGCTTCTATCGCATGTAATAGTAATTACCGTTGATGTTATAAAAAAAATACTGTTGCAGGTCCGTCAACTTTTCATGTGTTACATTTTATACAATTTTTAATTAATGCATAACATGTATAACAAAGTTAAATTTTAACAATGTCGTACGTTTTAGATATTGGTTTCTAGATACTAAAATACAAAAAAAAATCGGCATTAATATACATTATGTACATATTTGGTTCCATTTCTTAAAACAAATTTTCACTAATTTGGCGGGGTTTACCGGCAAACCATCTGCCAACACTGTTCCAACTTTCATTGGGGTAAACAGAAGATTTTCCGTATCTAATTAGAATCCATGACTTTTTTCGCACCTTAACGGCAAATTTGAAAATCCTTTCCAATAAGAATCTATAGTGTTCCGATGAGAGATTTTTAACTAAGCCAACTCTCGATCTAAAATATTCAATAACATAAGAATCATATGAACGTTTCGCTACTCACCACCTCCTTATTTTGTTCGATTTTTTGCACTTCATAGAACCAAACACATTCGTCCGTGGTATCATTGTTTTGTGCAGCTTCGTCCCATAAACAAGATTTAATCAAAACTATATTTTCTTCATCGACAGTTTTGGAATCGCCGTGTTGAGTTTGGGCATCCCGAAACAATTCACTTGAAGCCATTTTTATTGATTTGAAAAACTTTCTGCTTTTACTAACAACGGGTTGTGTAATTATATTAGATCGCTAAAAGCAAGGAATGCAACTGAATTAGGATTTATCTATTTTAAACAAGAAATTGATCAATCAATTAATTTATTTTTCAAACATCAAGCAATTCAAAACAAACTAAAGGTATTTGCACGTGTATAAACTCTGAAGTAAACAAACAAGTGATTATATTTGTGGTGAAGTATTTTTCAGTTCCTTTCTTTTTGTTTTGGATTAGCACTTATCTATCATCATTAATTGTTTCAATTAACCATTCTTACTATAAAATATTTCGCAAAATTTAATAGTTGCATTTGTTGTTTTGGTTTTTATAAATCAGAAACGAAAAACACAGAAAAAAAACAGTACAAATCAGCGCGGCACTTTTCCTGTTATGTGTCAAACGTCAAATCGATCCGTTGTGCAATGGGTCTGTTCAAAGCTAGAAATTTGAACTAAAGTTCTTAGTTCTATGCACAGGCGAAAAATCGAGTTGGAATTCCTGCTTCAGTTAGAATCAGCTAGATTTATAGGCCAAAAATTTCGCAAGCGCGAATAGGCTCCACAGTGCACAATTTATATTCATTTTCAAAATACACTTTTTCTGTAAGAAAAAAATTATTAAATTTAAATTTGAGAAACCTGGAGCTTGCAGAATTAAGCTTTTTCGAAGCTTGGAACTCTCTGATTGGAACTCTATTTAAAAAAAATCAGAGCCTTATCAAACGTCAAAAATGAAACTGATTGGATGCTTTCAAACGAAATCTAATTTCGATTTCCTTTACACATGAAAAATCAATTTCTGTGTGAAGATTTCGATCTCTCGACAGATTTTACGTTCCTCCACACCAAAAAAATGGATTTTTTTTGACAGAGATCAAATTCTTCGAATCCGTATTTGAAGAGGGATTTACAAGTATACGAAATACGCACACCAAAAGAAAAAATATGACAAGAGATCAAAATCCCTAGTGTGTAAAGGAAATCCACATAAAAGACAGCTCACAACTTCCTGTCAACAAAAATTTCAATTTGAATTTGCAGTAATTGAGATTTACTACATACGAGATTTTGGCTGAAAACTTTTGATATTTAAAATTTATAAAACTAGATTTCATGGAGATTTTGACAAAAATCTGATTTAAAACTCTAGATTTCAACGAAACCTTAGAGAAATCTTGCTACACTTTTCTCAGCATTTTTCAGATCAAATCTAAGATTTCGGTTTGGTCGGAACATATTATTATTTCGCTTCCGCGGCGTCATATTATTGATATAGATCCTCAAAAAGTAAATGAAAATCGTTTTTATTTCCAGAACATTGTAGAGAACGCGAAGAAAAAGGGCAAGATAAGAACAGCCGAAATATTGATTCAATACTAAATTTGACAGTTGGTTTAAGGTAAAAGGAATGTCAAATGAAAACATGTAAATTTTCAGTGTGAATGCTTTACGAGCTTTTGAAAACTTTTCACAGAAAATATTAAGGGTATTCATGTAACGAGATAATTTTCCGCTTTGTAGAAAGATATAACTTTCCGCAGCATGTTTTCATGAACACCCCTAAGAAATACTTGCGTAAATGTGGTAAATATTTTGTGAAATGTCAAATTAAAAGTCAGAATCGATACTTCTTTAGTTTACGAGGTTTATTTCTGCACTTTCCGCAGCAAATTTGTGAGATAATTTTATGCGATTTGCAGAAACTTTTTCCCATACAAATTTTGACAGCTCGTTTCTGCGGAGATAAAATTATCTGGTTTACGAGGTTTACGAGTGTTTTCCGCGCTTACATGAATACCCCTAATAGTAAAGATGAAAAACAATTCTGAATCAATTAGTTTTTTATGATAAATAATTATTTATGAATTATTATAACGCTGAATAATAATATCCATTAAGATGACCGTGAAGAAAATAAAACACTGAATTGAAAATTAAAAATTATATTATATTGTTCATATCCATTAGGGTGGGTCAAAAAAATCAAGTATTGTTTTTTTTTTGGATCCGACACATGAAAACTAGTTCCTATGTACCTCTAGAAAGTACTTACCAAATATTAGCTCTTAATATTAACGGGAAGATTATGCTCATCATAGTTTTCCATTTTCA
Organism: Chrysotoxum bicinctum; assembly: GCA_911387755.1. Lineage (NCBI taxonomy): Eukaryota > Metazoa > Arthropoda > Insecta > Diptera > Syrphidae > Chrysotoxum > Chrysotoxum bicinctum. Next base: position 181,077,867 of record OU426987.1, read on the forward strand.
ATTTAGTATCATATAAAAATGGTCATATCTTATCAACAATAGATCGTTTAACCAATCGCATAGTCAATATTTGTAGGAAATTGAACGCTCTACAAAACTGGTCTTCTATACTTTTTTCATTAATCCAACCATTCAAAAGATACGAGTATTCAACGTCAAAGATTGAAGTATTTTAAGGAAAATAACTTTTTTGTTTTGAATTTTGTAACTTAATAAAAAATAATTATTGTCAAATGAGTTTCAATTATTTCTATAGGAAATTGAACGCTCTACAAAAAAGATATCTGTAGTTAATCGATTACTCTAGCCATTCAAAAGATATTCGCAGTAGAATTCCAATGTCTACTGATTTTAGTAGTTTTTCAATAAATATTCCCAATTTATCCAGTTAATTTTTGAATTTTAAGATAGCTCATGTTCTATTTCAGGAAAAGAAGGTTTTTATTTAAGAAATATAATTTAACATGTCAGCAGAAAAAAAAATTCTATTTCACCATATGAAATTTTAATTTTATAATTTAATACAGTATTGATACAAAATGATTGAAATTTGATTCAAATATAAGTCTTTAATTCGATCATCGAGCACTTTTAAAGACTTCTGATCAACAATATCGAATAACATTTTGAGTTCATTCTGAAATGTTGCTTCTTTTTTTTTGTGCTGGCGATTTTTACGTGCGCAGTTTTTTTTTATCCTTAACCATTTGTTATGACATCGAAGAATTCACTGCATTATCATTACTAGAAGTCGGAATATCATTTTTTCTCCATAGCTCTATAACCTAATCTGCTACATTTTTAGCACTTTGTTTCACAGAATATTTAAGGATATTAAATTCAGTGGAAAAAAGGAATTTAAATGACATTTTAAATAAACCCGCTGAAAATATTAAATAACAATCCTAAACTGTAATAAAAGTTATAAAAAGAAAATATCGTTAAAAAATTGATTCGAAAAAAATATATTCTTAAACAAAAGATAAGATATAGCTTGCAAACCGTCATTCTATCGAAATAAACTCAAATTCTCATGAATATTGTCAAAATTCATAAATTAACTGGATAAATTGGGAATATTTATTGAAAAACTACTAAAATCAGTAGGCATTGGAATTCTACTGCGAATATCTTTTGAATGGCTAGAGTAATCGATTAACTACAGAGATATTTTTTGTAGAGCGTTCAATTTCCTAAAGAAGTAATTGAAACTCATTTGACAATAATTATTTTTTATTAAGTTACAAAATTCAAAACAGAAAAGTTATTTTCCTTAAAATACTTAATTGAAAATGGAAAACTATGATGAGCATAATCTTCCCGTTAATATTAAGAGCTAATATTTGGTAAGTACTTTCTAGAGGTACCTAGGAACTAGTTTTCATGTGTCGGATCCAAAAAAAACAATATTTGATTTTTTTGATCCACCCTAATATCCATTTACGGAAAGTGTTATTGTGCATTAGTTATTACAATTCAAATAGAATCAATAAGATATAATTGTAAGAGAACAAATAGCGAATACTTTGTAAACTTCTTAAATTGACACTTCACAAGAATATATTATGTAGTTGCAAACAGCTCTTACATATCTAGATAACATAAATCTTTTGACTTACACATCTCAAGCATTTTCGTTTTGATTTTATCGCCAGGAATTGAGGAGAGTTACAAGTTTTTCGTAGTCTGAAGCCGGATATGATTTGTCACTACTTCCCAAAAGGCGTGTTTCAATCAAGCAACAACGACAATTGTTTCTATTTTGCCTTTCAGAATATCCTAGTTCTGGATTCACATCTGAACAGAATTTTCTTCGGATTTTTGTATCACCTGATACAAATACAACGATTTTCTTTTCTTTTTAAAATTCCAAAATCCCATGGACTTTTTTTGATACTACCTATTTATAATTTTGATTTAGAATATAGAATATACACAAAAAAAATGCAATAGTACCTACTTGAATTTTTTTCTTTGATAATGTCTTTGTAAATAAAACCATATAAAGTTTCTAAGGCTGGCGTACAGTGGTACGACAAAGCGATGCGATACGAAAAGCGATGCGACAAGCGATTCGAGATGCCAGAATTAGATGCCACATAGTGCGCACAGTAAAAGCGATTTTTTGCGGTTGTGTTATTAATTCCTTGATAATTATTGCCACCAAAATTATCAAAAAGTAGCACCACACAACACGAGCACTGAAATAACAAAATTTTTCTCGTTTGATTTTTTTCTTGAAACCTCAAAACAAACAATATGAGACTTCTCCCACAAAGTCGCTTGAAAAAGTGGTCAGAACAGTTTGTGTGCGAAATGCTTCCGATAGGCATGCGAGAAACTCTCAACACTCGCATCAAATATCGCTTCACTGTGCCCACGTATAAGAACCGATGTAAATATTTGTCTCGCATCGCATCGCTTTGTTGCACTACTGTACGCGTAGCCTTAGGTTGCGAGAAAAATATTTACATTGATTCTTATATACGTAGGCACAGTGAAGAGATATTTGATGCGAGTGTTGCGAGTTTCTCGCATGCCTATCGCAAGCATCTCGCACACAAACTATTCTGACCACTTTTTCAAGCGAGTTCGTGCGAGAAGGCTCATATTGTTAGTTTTAAGGTTTAAAAAAAATCAAAAGAGTAAAATTTCGTTATTTCAGTGCTTGTGTTGTGTAGTGCAACTTTTTACAATTTTGGTGGCAATAATTATAAAGGAATTAACAACAGAACCACACAAAATTGCTTTACTGTGCGCAATGCACTCCGTTTCAACTGAATATGCACACAGTTTTTTTAAGGTATGTTGTTCATTTTTTTCAAACTTTGAGCCTTAGGCTAGCCGCGCACTAGCAATTTTTAGTTGCGAAACTGCTTGGTTCGAGCAACTAAAAAGTTTGTGTTTTGACACAAACTAAACTATTGCCTAAAATAAGTTCGCCATTTTATTGAACATATAATTATCTGCAAACTCACGGACATTCAACCAAACATTTCATCTGTTTTCTATAAGTAACCAAACAGTTTCGCAACTAAAAATTACTAGTGCGCGGCTAGCCTTAATGTATTTGTATTATTTGATGATGCTTACTGTTCGCTTGTAATGTCGAGAAAACAAATCAGAAAGAATAATTTAAAAAGTACCATCATTTTTTCTCTCGCTCTCTTGCAAAGCGTTCCATATGAAAAAATGCAGTTTTTTTTGCGTCAACTGAATAGGCACAACAATTAAAATTGGAAATAAAAGCTAACGGAATGAAAAAAAAAAGTTTTTCCTTTAAATATTTGTTTATTGGTTATTTCTTGTAGTGGGTACTGACACCTTTATTGGTAATTACTTCATAAATTCGGTCCGGCATGCTCTTTAAGCAGTTCAGAAAAATTTCGCTCCAGGCTAATTTAATGGCTGCAATTAGGGATTCTCTGCCCTCAAACTGATGGTCAGACTCATAAACTTTTCGTACCAACCATCCCCATACATTTTCTATAAGGTTCAGGTCGGGAGAGTACGGCGCCCATTGAAACAATTCCACATTCTGGTCATATATCAAATTTTGGACAATGCGCGCGGTGTGGATGGGGGCGTTGTCCTGCTGGAAAGTCCAGTTAATGGGCCCTTAAATATCGGCAAATTTAGGAAAATTTCTTTTCAAGATTCCTTTGTGGATAAATGCAGACATTTTTGACTTTTGAACTTCAAGCTCAACAGTCTCATAGTAGTTTACTGAACACCATACCATAACTCGACCTTCTTGACTATGATGCCGCGCTAAAAATCGTTCTTCTTTCCTCACATCATGGAAATAATAATTACAACTATCAGAGCCATGAAATTTGAACTTTTTCTCATCAGAAAAACAACGTGGTGCCATTCATTTTTCCAACTCATATGGAGTCTAAAAAATTCTAAACGCATACCTTTTCTTTGCTCGTTTAGTGGTGGTTTCTTTTGAAGTTTCAATCGTTTTAAATGATTTGCACTGTTTGTTACGCTACGGAATGTTGAAACGCTTGCAGTTACACCGGCTTTTTGTTTAAATTTTACCGCAAAGTCACACGAATCAGAAACACATCTTAAAATTGCTCTTCGATCAATTGCAGTTGTTGCCGTTTTTTTACTTCCTTTCATGTTTTTCCCTTATAAACTTTTATTTATTAGGTGGGAATAAACAGCACTAAAACTTTGTTAATTTTTGGTAGCTTAAGCACGCCCAGTTAGTCCTTGTTCTTTTAACAAATCGGTTTTAGCTCTTTCGACACTATTTAAAGCTTTTGACCAACCCATTTTTTTTTAAATTTCAATTAAACGGCTAAATTTCATTTAAAACACTTCAAATTTTGATTAAATGTGTCAATCATCTCAAAACTCTCATTAACAATGAAGATAATGACCGATAATGATCGTGTACCTATTCAATTGACGCAAAAAAAATCTGCATTTTTCCATATGGAACGCTTTGCAAGAGAGCGAGAGGAAAAATAACGGTACTTTTTGAATTATTCTTTCTGATTTGTTTTCTCAACATTACAAGCAAACAGTAAGCATCATCAAATGATACATTAGGTGCGTTTTATTATTCACAAATCTATCTGGATCCGGATCTGGATCATCACTTGAAAATAAAACGATACGGATCTTAGTGACAGCAGTGTTATAAGCCCGTCTCTTTTTATCCTTGGATTTGTAAATTTTAAATTATTTCTTGTCTCTGTAGTTTACACTACCTGTGATGTGCTTTTTGCTTTCCAGCCGAGGTTTTGCTCGCCGGATTTCCAGGGTCGTTCTGAAGAAAAACACGAAACTTCAGTAGGAAGGTCTTTAGAACCTTATACAAAATCTTTATTAAAAACAAATCTTAACTTCATATAACAACTTAAATATTCTTGACTTCAATTAATTACACCCTGGCTGGTGTATCTGGTAACATCGGTTATTCTTCTTGTATTGGGGTCCTGCTGGTTTCCTCTAAAAAGCTTTATTCTGGCATCTGGTTCCTTCGTCAACTGGCATTCGGTATCGGGCCACTCTTTTATAAATACGGGCTACGGACTACGCTCCTGGCGCTTACAAGATCAACAGTTTAAGGCCCTGGTAGGCACAAGATCAACAGTTTAAGGCCCTGGTAGGCACAAGATCAACAGTTTAAGGCCCTGGTAGGCACAAGATCAACAGTTTAGGGTCCTGGTAGGCACAAGATCAACAGTTTAGGGCCCTGGTAGGCACAAGATCAACAGTTTAAGGCCCTGGTAGGCGCAAGATCAACAGTTTAGGGCCCTGGTAGGCACAAGATCAACAGTTTAAGGCCCTGGTAGGCGCAAGATCAACAGTTTAAGGCCCTGGTAGGCACAAGATCAACAGTTTAAGGCCCTGGTAGGCGCAAGATCAACAGTTTAAGGCCCTGGTAGGCGCAAGATCAACAGTTTAAGGCCCTGGTAGGCACAAGATCAACAGTTTAGGGCCCTGGTAGGCGCAAGATCAACAGTTTAAGGCCCTGGTAGGCACAAGATCAACAGTTTAGGGCCCTGGTAGGCACAAGATCAACAGTTTAGGGCCCTGGTAGGCGCAAGATCAACAGTTTAGGGCCCTGGTAGGCACAAGATCAACAGTTTAAGGCCCTGGTAGGCGCAAGATCAACAGTTTAAGGCCCTGGTAGGCACAAGATCAACAGTTTAAGGCCCTGGTAGGCACAAGATCAACAGTTTAGGGCCCTGGTAGGCGCAAGATCGACAGTTTAAGGCCCTGGTAGGCACAAGATCAACAGTTTAAGGCCCTGGTAGGCACAAGATCAACAGTTTAGGGCCCTGGTAGGCGCAAGATCGACAGTTTAAGGCCCTGGTAGGCACAAGATCGACAGTTTAGGGCCCTGGTAGGCACAAGATCAACAGTTTAAGGCCCTGGTAGGCGCAAGATCAACAGTTTAAGGCCCTGGTAGGCACAAGATCAACAGTTTAAGGCCCTGGTAGGCACAAGATCAACAGTTTAGGGCCCTGGTAGGCGCAAGATCGACAGTTTAAGGCCCTGGTAGGCACAAGATCGACAGTTTAGGGCCCTGGTAGGCACAAGGACGTTTTATTCTTCGAACCAAATTGATGGAACGAAATTGCCGGACGATTTCAGACGACCCGTAAACTAGAATCTAACTCGTCAGCTTCGACCGTAGCAAACAAGTGACTTTCCTTCTCAAAAGGAGGTCCTCTTGTTATATTTTTCGTAAAAACTGAGTGTGAATTATAAACTGGTCGAATGCAAATCACTCAATGTGTTCAACCAACTGTGACGTCATGATCTTATAGTGACTGTATATTGTATCAAGACAAGTTATAAAATCCCTTTATCTTTAGCGAGGTAACTGGTGTCGTTGGTAGCTGCGGCGTTGCATGGTGTCGTCGGTCGGTGCTGCGGCGGTGGCTGCTTAGTCATTGTAAATTAAATCACCCGATGTGTTCAACTGGCTGTGACGTCATACTCTTATTGTGACTGCATATTATAATAAGACAAGGTATAAAATCCCTTTATTTTAGTGAGGTAACTGGTGTCGTTGGTAGCTGCGGCGTCGTATGGTGTCGTCGGCTGCTGCTGCGGTGGCGCTGCCTAGTCTTGGTGAATTAAATCGCCCAGTGTGTTCAGTATTGGTAGGAGCATGGAACGCTTCGTTACATACTACTCCCCCTTCGGAGACGAGAACCTTCTCGTCTTTACTAGATATCTCCTGCTATCGTTTTCTTATTGTTTTTGCTGGACTTTCTCCTTTTTTTTTAAAAAAAATTTTCCCTCTTCCTTTTTTTTTTTGATTTCATTTCATTTTTCATCATCTCCTTTTTTTTTCTGTTTGCTTGTACCTATATTATTGTTTTTCGTTTCTATTTTTTTTTTTTCATATAAATCTTTCCTTTCCTTTTTTTTTTTCAACTTTCTGTTCCTTCTTTCCAAAAACAACCCTTATTACTTTAATTAGTCAACTCTCTATTTTATTCATAAACTTTATAAACTTAACAATAATAAACAATAATATAATTCAGGAAAAAAAAACAAAACAGCAATTCGTTTGCGAATAAAAAAAATAACAATTCATTTGTAACAAAATATTACTTCGTTAAAAAAATTAATAAATAAATTCGCAACTCAATTGACCTTACTTCTTGTAAGGGAAAGTTATCTTCTTCTTTTGTTCGCCAAAGCTCAAAACGGCCACACCAGGTCTTAAAATGTGGACGTTAATCCTGCCGAAAGCCCGTAGTATATGGAACTGTTGGCGCCGGTGTTTCAGCTTGTAGAGCGGATGGTCTGTTATTCTGATGCCAGCGAAGGGGTTGCTTGGTGTTGGCTTTTCTTCCGTCTGTTGGTTGTCGCTCGTGGTTGGCTCGGTGGTGCGTACTAGGATGGGGAAAGTAAGGTCGGCTATGGTGGTGGCTTGTATTTTTGCAGTCGGGGTCGGCGGGTGCTCGGCGGGAATATTGTCTGCGTCGGTCGGGCGTGTTGTGACGTGTCTTGGTATACCACTTAACTTGCTCTGGTGGAAGTTGGTGTGGCTAGAAGTTGTTGCTGTTATAGTTGCCGTGGGTGGTTTGTGGGTGTTTACTTGCTGGCTACCCATAGGCGTCGCTGATGTGGACCCTCGCAACTCGCTGACCATGGCTCTGATACCTCTACCGGGCGTGGGTGGCAGACGTAGTTTCCTTGACTGTGCGGTGTCGACAGCTTTCTTAGTCGGGATCTTTTTTTTTTTGTCTACCCTGGCTTTTACTGTAGGTGGACGTGACACAGCTGTTGCTAGTTTCGCCTTGCCCTGATTTTGGAACGCTGCTTGACTGGTATTTGGCAAATCGGGTAGATATACCACCGATCGTATCAACGGCTTCATCTTCGCTGGTCTGGTTGGCTGGCGTTTCCATGGCTGTGCGCCCTCATCGTCGCTGATAGTGATAAAGTCCATATCCTCACTCTTTGCCTGTGACATTGTTGTTACTTGTGTGGCTGCTACTGAAGGACTGATTGCGAAACTCGTATTCCCTCTTTTATCTACCTCTGGCGAAGAAAATCCTTTTAGATCTCTCACATGAGAGCGCACTATTGGGCTTCTCTTCCTCTTGTCTCGTTCTATCCTTCGCAATAGGACGATCACAGGCGAATCGAACCGTACAACCTCGTATGGTCCTTCGTATCGCGGTGCGAGCTTTTCAGTGAAGTGTTTGCTGGCTGCAGAGAGTACTCTTACCCTCTTAAACACATGCTCTCCTATACTGGGCCTCCATGCTCTTCTTCGTAAATTGTAGTGTCGGGCTTGATTTTGGGCAGCTGCTTGTAAATTTAACCGAACCAGTTTATACAGCGCTTCTAGCCTCTCTTTTCTGGTTGCTATAGCTTCTTCCGGATGATTGTCTGGCGAATTCAGCTGCCGCGGCGCTTTTATTTCTCTCCCGTAGTTCAGGAAAGCAGGAGTAAAACCAGTGGAGTCGTGTGTACTGGTATTAATCGCGAAGCATAGTTCAGGGATGTGTTCGTCCCATGCCCTGTGATTTTCGTTAACGAATTGTGCAATCATCGTCTTGAGTACCCTGTTGACCCGTTCTGTAGGGTTTTCCTGGGGGGTATAAGGAGCGGTAAATTTCTGTTCTATCCCCATTTCTCGTAGAAAAATCTGGAGTGCGGAACTGGTGAACTGACTGCCATTGTCGGAAAGGAGTATGCGCGGTACCCCAAAATGAGCTACGATTCTTTCCCTTAAAGCGTTAATCACGGCCTGTGAGGTGGCTGCTCTTAATGGAACGGCTTCTACCCACTTTGTGAATTTATCTACCATGACCAGCATCATGGTGTTTCCTTTCATGGATCTAGGTAGAGGTCCTACGAAATCTATACACACCGTGTCCCATGGTCCTTCGGCTACGTTGGTATGCATGAGCCCACTCGGCTTTCGCTGAGATGCCTTAAATTCTCTACATCGCTGACACCGACTCACATACTTTGATATATCCCGGTACATTCCTGGCCAATAATACAACTTCATAATTCTGGCCGCCGTCTTGGCTATGCCCAAATGTCCGGCGGTGGTTACGTCGTGGTTTTCAAAAAGGATTCGGCTCCTCTCAGCGGTAGGGACGCACAATTTCCAATCGTCTTCATGATCCGATAAAGGGTGCGCTGGAAACCTTCGGAATAAACGGTCTTCGCTTACTCGATATTCAGGGTAATCTTCTGGCCTTTGTAACACTTGTCTAGTACGTTTCTTCGTCCAATCTTCTTGACTAATAGTCATGGTGACTAAGTCGCTCTGTATAAAAGGTTGTGGGTCTCGGGACAGCGCATCGGCTACGACATTCATTGCTCCTTTACGGTATACGATTTCGAAGTCGTACTGTTGAAGCTCAATGGCCCAGCGGGCTAGTCGGCCTGAAGGGTTGTCCAGGGAGTGCAGCCACTTTAATGAATGATGATCGGTGATTACTGTGAAGTGGTAGCCCTCGATATAGGGTCTCATTTTCCTTATGCCGAAAAGAATCGCTAGACATTCCTTTTCAGTGACGGAATACTTCGATTCTAGGTCCGTAAGGGTCCTGCTAGCATATGCGATGACTCGTTCCTGGTTCTGTTGTGTTTGAGACAAAACCACACCCAGACCATATTGACTCGCATCAGTTTGGAGCGTAAAAGGCAGATCGAAGTTTGGACACATTAACACGGGTGCCTCCGTTAATCTCCTCTTCAGTTCTATGAAGGCTTTCTCCTGGTTCACCCCCCACTGCCATTCTTGATTCTTTTTGAGAAGTTTCGTAAGTGGCGTGACTATCATGGAGAAGTCCTTTATGAACCTTCTATACCATGAAGTAATGCCTAATACTCGTCGTAGTTCCTTGATGTTACGGGGGGCCTTTAAATCTTGCACAGCCGAAATCTTATCGGGGTCTGTACTGATACCCTCATCACTTACAACGTGTCCGAGGTATTTTAGCTCCCTCTTGCAGAAGTCACATTTCTCTTTATTTATCTTTAAATTTACTCCTTGAAGCCTTTTAAATACTTCCTTCAAGTGTACTAAGTGCTCGTCGAACGTCTCGCTTATGACAATTATGTCGTCCAAATAAGCGAAAGCATAATTGTCCATATCTGGGCCTATAATAGTGTCCAGCATACGTTGGAAGGTGGCAGCGGCGGAATTAAGCCCACAGGGCATTACTTTCCATTGAAAGAGACCTCGGCCGGGTACGGTAAATGCAGTGGCCGGTCGAGAATCGGGGTGCAAAGGAATTTGCCAGTACCCTTGTTTGAGATCTATTGTCGAGATAAACTTGGCTTTCTTCAGCTTGTCAAGTATTGCGAAAATTTGTGGAAGCGGGTAGGCATCCATAATAGTTATTTCGTTCAACTGACGGTAGTCGATGCATACTCGCCAGGATCCGGTCTTCTTTTTTACCAATACGATGGGGGAGCTATACGGGCTATTGGAAGGCTCGATTTTCCCGTCTTGTAACAAGTCATTGATCTCTTTATCAATGATCTCCTGCATTGCGGGGTTCCGGGGGTAATACCTCTGTTTAAAGGGTTGGTCCGTTTTTAACCTTATGCGATGTATAGCTGCATTAGTTGTGTTAGCTAATCTATCGAACTTAGGAAGTTCTATCCTTAACAGGTCGGATAAGCGTTCTTCTTGGTCAGATGATAAAGGTTTACCTCCTAGCATACATAAACGGTCTCTTTTGCTCAGTTTGTCGTTGGAAAATTCAATCTCCTCGCCTGCTAGTGATATTTTGAGGCCGGCATCGCGTAATAAATCCATTCCTAGGATAAGATCTTCCTCTAGTTCTTTCATGTAAGTCAGCTCTCCGGGGATGGAATGTTCTCCTATTAACAAATTTAGCGCGTAGTGCTCTTGGCTTTCTACTGCGTCCCCGTTTGCTAAATGTACGAAGTGGCGTTGGTATCGGATAGGCACTTTATTCTGTTGTAAGACTTGGCGGATTCTTTGGTTAATAAACGACTTGGTGGCTCCTGTGTCCACCAAAGCCCTAACCAACTGGTCACAGATCCCGACGGCTACAAAGCATCTCGGATCGACCCAAGAGACCAGGTCCGCCGCTGATTGTTGTGGCTGACTCTCTTCTTGTCTCTTGACTTCCTTCTGAACAGCCAAATACTGGTCAGTCTTTTCCTTTGGATTACCCGATTGCACTGGGCGCGTTAAATTTTCGTCCATTATTATTCCTCTTACTCCTTCGGATACCGCTTCTACGACCTCTGAGGCTACTATTGCTTGCGGAGCTTGGTTTACCTCTGGAGTACTGTCCTTATCGCAGAGCGTTGAGGCACGGTGTGGATGACATGAACAGTCGTCAGTCCGTCGTCCGTCCTCTCCGCAGTATGAACAGAACATACGGAAAGGGCGCCGACAGTTGTTCTTCGTATGTCCTCGTTGTTTGCAGTTCCAACAATGCGTAGCCCTATCATACTGGGCAGAGGACGTAGTTGGTCGGTTCCAATTGTTGCGTTCACAAGAGACTTGTGGCGCCGAAGAACGGTTACGTGATGCCATTCCGTTTAGTGGTGGCATTCTGTTAGGCCCGAAAGTAGGTCGTGGAATAATCTGTTGACGGCTTCGGTCTTCACTCTGTATGTATTCATACTCTTCTGCCAGCTTCATAAGCTCGTCAAGAGTCTCGAAATCCCGTCTTTTGATATACATATGATATTCCGGACGTAAACTGTCGTAGATTCGATCTACGCTTTCCTCTAAACTCATACGGGGGTGTTTATGTATTAGATACTGAGTGGCCTGGATAAAATCTTTAGCCTTTTCTCTTGTACCTTGTCGTCTTCTCATGATTTCATCCTCCAACTTGTGAATAAAACGGGCGGGCAGGAAATGTTGAAGGAAAATCCTGTGAAAATCTTCCCATGTCTTTAACCTATCGCGGTTTATGCGGAACCACTCAAGAGCTGTTCCTCTAAAAATCTCTGGGAGTGCTCTCAGCACATCGGTGGGTCGGATATCGTAGCAACATGTTAACTCCTCGAGTCGTTCTATAAATTCCAATGCATTGCCTGATGAGTCAAACTTCAATCCCCATTTTCTAACCGTATTCATAACCTTGCTTCATGGCTGAGTACAAGTCTTCCAGCTGACCTGTTTGTAAGCTGCGCTTCATAATGCGTCTGGAGGTTACTGGCTCCTGGCTCGGAAGTAAATACAGGGTGTGACTCGGGCGGCTTAGATATAAACTTACCTCCGCCTTGCATATTGGGAACTGAACGTGTAATCGGTGGTACTTGGAAAAATATTTCCGTATATTTCTCACCACTTCTAGTATTTCCTGGCGCGGTAACCACTTCTTCCTCTTTATATTCTCTTTCAATCGTTGCTTTCTCGATTTCTGCGCATAAGTTCTGTGTAGACTTTCTCTGTCTTTGCGACTTTACGTAAGCGCTGAGTCGCGCTCTTAAAACGGCTATAGAGCCTTCGGTATCGAGTCCTAATTGACTCATTCGATCCACTAGCTCCTGCTTCCTCAGAAGGTAGATTGCTCCTAAACTGGCGAAGACATCGAACTCCTCTTCGCTTTCGGACATGGTGAGCTGGATCTTCGTTGCGGTCTGTTTGTTATATGAATTGTTTTTCGATTTCGTATTTTACGGGGATGGACCTTATAGGTCCCTGCTCGGGCGCCAATTTGTGATGTGCTTTTTGCTTTCCAGCCGAGGTTTTGCTCGCCGGATTTCCAGGGTCGTTCTGAAGAAAAACACGAAACTTCAGTAGGAAGGTCTTTAGAACCTTATACAAAATCTTTATTAAAAACAAATCTTAACTTCATATAACAACTTAAATATTCTTGACTTCAATTAATTACACCCTGGCTGGTGTATCTGGTAACATCGGTTATTCTTCTTGTATTGGGGTCCTGCTGGTTTCCTCTAAAAAGCTTTATTCTGGCATCTGGTTCCTTCGTCAACTGGCATTCGGTATCGGGCCACTCTTTTATAAATACGGGCTACGGACTACGCTCCTGGCGCTTACAAGATCAACAGTTTAAGGCCCTGGTAGGCACAAGATCAACAGTTTAAGGCCCTGGTAGGCACAAGATCAACAGTTTAAGGCCCTGGTAGGCACAAGATCAACAGTTTAGGGTCCTGGTAGGCACAAGATCAACAGTTTAGGGCCCTGGTAGGCACAAGATCAACAGTTTAAGGCCCTGGTAGGCGCAAGATCAACAGTTTAGGGCCCTGGTAGGCACAAGATCAACAGTTTAAGGCCCTGGTAGGCGCAAGATCAACAGTTTAAGGCCCTGGTAGGCACAAGATCAACAGTTTAAGGCCCTGGTAGGCGCAAGATCAACAGTTTAAGGCCCTGGTAGGCGCAAGATCAACAGTTTAAGGCCCTGGTAGGCACAAGATCAACAGTTTAGGGCCCTGGTAGGCGCAAGATCAACAGTTTAAGGCCCTGGTAGGCACAAGATCAACAGTTTAGGGCCCTGGTAGGCACAAGATCAACAGTTTAGGGCCCTGGTAGGCGCAAGATCAACAGTTTAGGGCCCTGGTAGGCACAAGATCAACAGTTTAAGGCCCTGGTAGGCGCAAGATCAACAGTTTAAGGCCCTGGTAGGCACAAGATCAACAGTTTAAGGCCCTGGTAGGCACAAGATCAACAGTTTAGGGCCCTGGTAGGCGCAAGATCGACAGTTTAAGGCCCTGGTAGGCACAAGATCAACAGTTTAAGGCCCTGGTAGGCACAAGATCAACAGTTTAGGGCCCTGGTAGGCGCAAGATCGACAGTTTAAGGCCCTGGTAGGCACAAGATCGACAGTTTAGGGCCCTGGTAGGCACAAGATCAACAGTTTAAGGCCCTGGTAGGCGCAAGATCAACAGTTTAAGGCCCTGGTAGGCACAAGATCAACAGTTTAAGGCCCTGGTAGGCACAAGATCAACAGTTTAGGGCCCTGGTAGGCGCAAGATCGACAGTTTAAGGCCCTGGTAGGCACAAGATCGACAGTTTAGGGCCCTGGTAGGCACAAGGACGTTTTATTCTTCGAACCAAATTGATGGAACGAAATTGCCGGACGATTTCAGACGACCCGTAAACTAGAATCTAACTCGTCAGCTTCGACCGTAGCAAACAAGTGACTTTCCTTCTCAAAAGGAGGTCCTCTTGTTATATTTTTCGTAAAAACTGAGTGTGAATTATAAACTGGTCGAATGCAAATCACTCAATGTGTTCAACCAACTGTGACGTCATGATCTTATAGTGACTGTATATTGTATCAAGACAAGTTATAAAATCCCTTTATCTTTAGCGAGGTAACTGGTGTCGTTGGTAGCTGCGGCGTTGCATGGTGTCGTCGGTCGGTGCTGCGGCGGTGGCTGCTTAGTCATTGTAAATTAAATCACCCGATGTGTTCAACTGGCTGTGACGTCATACTCTTATTGTGACTGCATATTATAATAAGACAAGGTATAAAATCCCTTTATTTTAGTGAGGTAACTGGTGTCGTTGGTAGCTGCGGCGTCGTATGGTGTCGTCGGCTGCTGCTGCGGTGGCGCTGCCTAGTCTTGGTGAATTAAATCGCCCAGTGTGTTCAGTATTGGTAGGAGCATGGAACGCTTCGTTACATACCTTACCATAAAAAGCCATCTACTCGCCACTGTAATAACTAATTTTTGGATTTTTGAAATAGATCCCGATAGAAAACAGGATCCCAAATTGTTTTTGTAATACATGTTAAAACTTAATCCAGATCCGGATCCAGATAGATTTGTGGATAATAAAACGCACCTATTAAGGCCCAAAGTTTGAAAAAAATTAACAACATACCTTAAAAAAACTGTGTGCATATTCAGTTGAAGCGGAGTGTATGTCGCATCTAATTCTCGCATCTCGAATCGCTTGTCGTATCGCTTCTCGCATCGCATCGCTTTGTCGCACTACTTTACGACACGACACGTGGGTTCTCGGCAAAACTCTCTTTTACAGCTTCAACCAGTTCATTGGAATGTCTTGGGCGTTACTGAACGGTAACGGTAGATATGTTTCCCATTGTCCCGTTCTCAACAAATTTCGACACCCAAAGACGAATAGTGTTGTCAGACGATGCATGTTGACCAAGACATTTTGTACGATATGCACGTTGAGTTACAACTGAACGACATTAAAAATTGGAATTGCGATATACACACATATTTCGCAATTTTACAAAGGATAGCATGTCCTAGAGGCACCCTATAGGTAGTTAAATTTTATTTTCTTATTAAGCTTATTTTTAGCTTGTCTAAAAGAAGATCCAAGTATTTAGCTTCGTTTTAAAATTGTATTTGAATCATACGAAAAAATATGCAAACCATATAAGAATAATAAAAAGGCCACAGTGGCACTTTTCTCTTCCAAAAAAGCTATTGGTAGTAAATAGTAAATGGGGCTTCCAACCACGCAGTGGCCTTTTTTAGACTTGCGCACACTGAAGGGATTTTGATATTAACTTCGGATATCCGCATTTTCACTGATATTCAAGCCATACTAGAACAGTCTTTAACTATAATGGATCTCTATTGGAAAAAGCTCAACAGTTTATTATTTATTTTATTTTGGCATCAAGCTCTCTTATCGAAAATACGTGCCTATGGTGTTGATGAATCTTTTCTTCGTTGGATTAGAAATTACCTTTCGGACCATTAACTACAATCAGTATTGGACGATTTCAAATCTGATATCCCCAAAATAAACGCTGATGTACCATGTACCCTAGGGCTCCGTTTTGTCTCTAACACTTCCTTATGTTCATAAATCATCTCTTGTCTGAAACTTCTAATCTTCTATTTTGCTGACGACAGTACCCTCAGCTTTTCATATTCGTTTTTAGATTCCTTCGGATATGGACTTCCAGTGCATCATAAGCTCATTAAATTCTGATCTTGACATCACAGAATATCTTTTGTGGAGTGATCACATATTTGACGTCAGCAAAAACGTGCTAGGTGGTCAGGTTTTCTCCACCGATGCAAGAAGTTTTTTACCCCTTCTGATCTGGTTGTAATCTGTAAAGCCTTTATTCTTCCAAAGCTTGATTATAACTCCGATATTTGGACAGGTACTCCAATAACCCACTGATTCTCTTGGATAGAATTAAAAAAAGAGCCTTACAAAATCATAGGTGACAGAAATGTAATGGAAACATTTGAATCTCTCGAGCACCGCCACAAAGTGCTCTAGTGATATAGCCAGTTGCATTCTTCCCCTCAAACAATTCAACCGTAATACCCGTGCTTCTAGGAATATGCATCAATTTACCCTTGAACCCTTCGACAAGAGCCCTCAGTGGTATAACGTGTAAGAAGGAAGTTTCCTGGATTCATGTGGTTTCACGTCGGACCATTTTGATCTAAGTGTGCTAAGTCGTAATTACTGGCAGAAATACTTTTGTCTGGACCACCTTAATGATTTTTTCAATAATATGGTGTTAATATTGCCTATTTGAGGTAGTCTAGTGAAAATTTTATATTTTGAAAACTTTTGTAAAACATGGAAATATTTATGCGAGATTATTTTGTTCTCGGTTTTCGGATCTATCGATAGTGAAATGAAACCCAAATGTTATCAAATCCAGTAAAAGTTATCACAACTAAATAAAAGAATGAATTAAAATAGAGCCAAGTTCGCAAGTGTATAAAAACCATGTGTGTAACAAGTTAGCCATGAAAAGCAGTGAGATCTAAAAGTACGCCAAGTACTCTAAGTTCTACGTGAAGTTTTCATAACCTTTAAAATTGTAAGTAGTAAAAGAAAACTTGCTAAATAAACCCCGCAAATCTAAGTAATAATAATATCAAAGTTTCCGTCATTATATGGAGTTCTTTCGATATTACTCTACTGAATAAATTCGTTATTAAACTTCATAAACTTAGAAATTTCATCATTCAGCAATAATTGGAAATGCTCCTTATAAGTTATAAGAATTTTCGAGAAAGTGGGTGAATGCCACGCCCCTGAAAGGAAAATTTCAATTTTTTGATTTTTTCCTATGTATAAGCTTCTAAGGGGGCATGAAGTGCTCCATAATATTGATGCTCGGTTAGTGAGTCAGTCAGTTACTGCTTTTGCCACTTTTAAAGTACTATATCTCAGAAACCACTAATGCTAAAGCGTTCAAATTTGGTGAAGCACCTGTGTTTACACAGATCAACTGAACTCTGAATTTGAAGCTACTGACTTTATTGGTACAGAAGTTAGAAGGGGGTGAAAAACCGCGTGAATTTGTTACTGTATATAGAGTGTAAACGTTAACGGATTAAGTAAATCATCATGTAGTGCCGCTAACATGGCTGGGCAATGTCGTGCACTTTAATTTTTCATGGAATATGTAGGTACATGGAAAAAGACCTTAACGAATCTTTTCGAAGATAAATAAAAATAGAACAGAAAGAAAAATTCCTATTAGAATTGCTGCCTATGTGTCTTGATCCATATCAATATTATTTATTATTTAAAAAAATAAAAAATGTAACCATGATGAATATCACATTCAGCATAAAGTTTTTCTTTAATGTTTATATATGTTATAATAACCCTACTTAAACTTTCATTCAGGAAATGTAAACAATCAAATTTATAACTGACTATAGAGGGAAGAAAAAAGATACTTTTTTATATCGTCATATAGAGTGAATCCTTTCAGATACCACAAGAACCATCAGGATACTTTAATTAGTTACATGCGACGTGCCTCAGTATTATGCATTTTGTGAGCTACCATAGTGGAATTATCATAGAAATGAATGAATAGATCCCGGAAAAATGTAGTGAGTGCTAACGATGATTCACTTTACCATGACAATACACCCCCTTCGGTATAGTCAACGACATTTCAATTTTCAAGGAATGAGAATTATTTTTATACATTCAACCAAACGTTTGCAGTCGTTTCATAGCAAACTGTATTAATTAATAATGCACTAATTAAACAAAAGAATAACATTCAGAGAAAGTCAATCTCAAAGGATTTGTCAGCAGGAAGCATAATTTATAAGTGTGTCTGGATAAAGGATACACTTTGTTCGGGTAATGAACTTTAAATTCACACAAATACCAGGGTCGTATATAAATATATACGTATGAATAAAAAATTTATAAATGTGTATTGGTAAGTAAGATTTTCATCCCTATCTCTGACAGTTTTTGTGTCCTTAATAAAAAATGGCATTTAATTAGTCACCTCCATTAATTTCTTATAAATATGCTTACTATTCGAATTATGTTTGATATTCTTTCAGTCTTATTTATAATATCGAAGCTAATAATACAAACAAAAAAGTCATATAAAATAAAAGATTATGGCTGGTTGCCCATAAAAAAAAACAGGGATACTGCCTCCTGCAAAGAAGTGACAAATCCTCCAAGAACATCTCTTGTGATTCGTATCTTTGCCGTTCGGATTTGGCCGAAAATTGTAGGTCCTCACTATTACTCTGCTTACAACAAGCACACACGAATTGTTGAGAGTTGTAAGTACATTAGTAGGTTTTGGTTCTCTATGAGGCGTTGACCTCTTATTTATTTTATTTGTGAGCGAATATGGCCAGTGGCGTATTTATCCTAGGGCCATGGCACGGACAGTACAAACTGCAAAATATGGCAACACGAAGTGTAATGGTGAAAGTGAGAAAAGAGAGATCGAAGAGGAATAATTTTATGTGTAAAAATTAATTTGGACAAGCTGATTTTTGAGCATTTTGTCATTTATTTTAAATAATGTTCAAAAATATGTACATATATTAATTTTGAATTGTTATTTTATATACCCCCTTCCATAGTCCAGGAGTCGACAGCAAATTTTTAGTTTGGAGGTATAACCAAAATATGGGTTTGAGCTTTTATATGTCTTAGGTATAACGTCTTCAATTCATTTATTAAAAACAGGAAATTATACTTTGCCATTTTCCCTAAACCTAAAGCACCTAACTCTTGAAAGAACTCAAGATATAAGCTACTTACGTGTACCTTATAGACTTTTTTTTTGTTATATCTCCAAAGCATATTATAAGAGTTCTTTAACTATATATATTTTTTATATCTTAGTCTTGGAGTTGTGCAGTTATTTTTTTCCAAAGCTCGTATTTATAATGGTACATAGATTGTCAACCGGATTGAGGTCTAGGGAGTTGTCAGGACATTCTACCACTTTAGTTCTTATATCCTTGAAGAATTTAATCATTTTTTTTTATTTCGAAAAAATTCTAAAAAATGATATCCTGCCTAAGTTTTCTTCTTCTGAAATTAAGAAAGGGAAGGTGCCTTAGGTTTAACAAGTACGTGTACCTGCCGGTATTCATTATATCTTCGCTTGGCTTTAAGTTTCCAACGCCCTCTGACGTGAAATAATCCGAAAATATATAACTTTTGACGGGATTTTATGGGGCTTGCATATTATGTGCTGGTCGGAGTTAATCGTTTTTACTTTTCCTCACGACACCAACTCTGTATCATTGCACGTCAAAGAGTTTCTATTCTAAGAAGAAGAAGAAGTTTCTCAGTACATTTGTGTGCATTTTGACCCATCGTAGTCTTTTCTTGAGCTTCTTAGGCTAGGACCGATTTTTCGTCGAGGCGATTAAAAAATCGTAGTCGCTACAAATTATTGTCATGCACGCAATTGCGATTTTTTTGCGCGCGATTATTTAATCGCGAAAAATGAAACACACTACTTCTTATGTGAGTGCACGCATTTGCTACAAATAAGTAGCGACAGAAAAATCGCTTGAAAAAATAGAACTTGTTTCATTTTTACAATCGCTACGATTTTTAAGTCGCATGTGCGTGCATTCACATTTAAGGCCATGTGTCTTACTTCTTGCGACTAAAAAATCGTGGATTAAAAATCGCAAGTGCGTGCATGCCAATTTCTCTTCGCGACTACGATTTTTAAGTCGTAGTAATTTAAATCGCAAGTGTGGGCATATCCATTTGAGTACATGTGTTTCATTTAAGTTTACGACAGTCGCATCGCAAGAAAAATGAATCAAAATGCGACTTTTAAATCGTCATGATTTGTTGGTAGCAAGTGCGTTCATTCCCATTTAAATACATGTGTTCTATTTTTGCGACTAAAAAATCGTGCGATTGAAATCGCAAGTGCGGTCCTAGCCTTAAGCGTCTTCGGAACTTAAGGCCTACTGCATGAAAATGCTGTTGAGTGGCACATTAATGCACCTGTGTTGTATATTATATGTATGTATGTATTCGCTCTATGTGTCCAGCGATTGTACAGCCAGGTTTACATTTCACTTTCACTCGAAAGGGAATTGAAATCGATACAAAATAAAAGCTGTGTTTTTTTGGAAAAGTTATCCATAGTACAGTAGGATTTTATATGAATAACAAATACAACATCCACAGTAGGATCACTGCCGATAAAAGGAGAAGTTAAATCCTACTGCGGATAGAGATTTGACGTTTATTCGAGTATCGGCAGTGATCATACTGCGGATGTTGTATTTGTTATTCATATAAAATCCTACTGTACTACGGATAACTTTTGCGAAAAAACACGGCTAAAATTTAGGCCGGTATTCACCGAGCGCTCATAACTTAAGAAGCTCATAAACGTATTCACCAAGCAATATTAGTGAAGATCTACGAGCGCTCTTAAAAGTTAGGAGTGGTCCCGACCACTCCTAACTTACGAGCGCTCTCTTCGAAAATTTGTTCGCTTGTGCGTGTGCCACGCACGCATTTGACTCGAATCCATGTGAGCAATGCCAAGTAGAAGAGTATCCATTTGCTGTCAAGACCAACATTACACAACATTTCACAGTTTGGGTATGCCTGAACAAGAGAGAGTGGCTCTCATTTTCGAACTTCGAAAAACACTTGCGAGTGGTTGGTGAATACCGCACAGAAATTTCAAGTTAAGAGCCTCGTAAAGTTAAGAGCCGTTTAGGAGCGCTCGGTGAATACGAACCTTAGTGTTCTATAATTCGCTTTGGACGATATCGATAAGGGAGAAGAGTGACTTTAGCGGATAGAAACGAAGAAAAAAAAAAAGGAAAGATTTTTTATTTTACTAATTGCCCCGCTGTCTCAAGCAAGGCTGCGACGAATAGTATTTAAATTTATTCTTTATTATATTTTTTTATATTTGCTAAAATGGCCCGCTGTCTCAAGCTAGGCTGCAATTAAGTTAGCTATGAATTCTATTCTATGATATTTCTGAAATATTCCTGCCCTTTTATACTGTTTTCAAAATACTTTCTTATTCCAATACACACGCAAATCATCCAAGTATATATCCACCAACTGATATTTCATAATCGATTTTCCAATTGGTAATACTTCCTATATATTAGTCCAATTGGAATTACGAAGAATATTTACCAACCAAATTGTAACCTACATAGTTAATTGTTTTTCACAAATTTGCCGCCGCATCATATTTCACAATACACTTCGCTCATAGCGACACTCGCCCATGCTAAGATGCATTATCAGCATTTTGTTTTGGGATTCCCTCAATTGTTTACATACAATCTGTTGGACATCGGGTATCCATTACTCATAGTAGTTTATGGGTCTTGGTTTGTGTCGTACTTATGACGAGTGATCGTTTTATGATTACGTAGTGAAGATTCATTTGTGGGCCAATATTTTATGGTTTTATATTGGTGGCGTTAAATTGGTTTGAATTATCAGTGGTTGGAGTGTCTTTGGAAGATGCGTGGGAAAGGAATCAATTGTGTTAGGAGGGCGTTATGTAGTGAGATCACTACATCGATTTCATTTTTTCGAAGTGAAATTGATGCGAATTTCCATGTTCCAGATTTCGATTTTTTCGATTTTCAGGTTTTGATCTAGTTGTGTGAATTTATTATTTATTGTGAAATTTTCAGAAAAAAAAATGAAAAAAACCTTTTCTATTAAAGAATAGTGTTGGAACTTGACTCGCGTCACATCACATGCATTCTATAACTCCAGGAATATTTATATTTTTTTTAAGGTTTTCATGTCTCTTTATTGGACATTTCAAGTTGAATTCAACTTACACAAATTTTATTCTCCGAATCAGAACCTTTGACACAGTAGTTCGACAAAGACCGATATCAAAATCTTTTCCAACTGATTTTTGAAAATTTCCTTCGGCAAAAAAACGTAAGACCGCGGCCAGCTGCAATGATGCAGGAATGGAAACTTTACTGATTTTGAGGCACTGATAGAAAGGCTCGTTTATCAAGTCGATAGTATGATACAAATCTTTTAACCACATATACGCAGCGTCACCAATTCCTAATGGGTTTGAATGATCTCCCAACATTTGCATCTTTTTGTTCCTTCTCCATATTTCCGATTGGTAAGTTTTAATGCTATTGCAAGCAATCACAATATTTTATAGAATTAATTTTATCAAAATTTACACAGACAATTTTAATAGCAGTCAAACAAATCCACAAACAAAATAGTTTTGTATTTTCATACTGAGAAGTGACAGCTGTTTGCAATTTCACTTAATGTGATTTCGAAAGGATTTTAAAATTATGAAAGCGGGTGAAATGTAAAACACTGAAAACAAATTCACTCGATTTGGAAATTCGTTTTCATTTCGATTTCACTCTTTTCCTCCATTGGCCTTGCTATAACATAGGACCCAATTAATCAGTTCCCCGGATCGTGAGTTTTACCATCGCCATAGAGAGCTATTTACGACTAATGCTATCATATGAGGTTTTTAAGTCTATAACTTGATTTGCCATTACATCGTGCAGCCATGTTGTTCTTAAGCTTTTTCTTCATTGACTGTATTCCCATTATAAATCGAAGATCTCCGAAAAGCCGCAAAACAATCACATCCATTGGGAAAAAATATTTCTACCTAACTTTTTTGACGTAAAATAAATTGAAGCAGCGAAGCCAGGCAATCGAGCCGACAACCTGTATTACGAGATTACGACACCATCAAAGAGGCAGGAGGCAGTGAAACCATAATGATGGATGCATATATCAGAAAAAGGTGATAAAAGATGTAAACGAGAATAAACTGCAGAATGTAAAATATGAAGCGGGGGAAGATTATCGAACAAGAAGAATAGTGGGAGACCAAAGGAGATGTCTATTTTTGGCTTAAAATTATTTTACAATAAAATAAATCTATATCTAGTTGACAATTACCCCATAAGAGCAAAGAGCAACATCGCCTATGAATATGGAGTTGACATTTGACTCATGAGATATAAAAATAGAGCAACATCTTCGTCATCATGAGCAGAGCATAGAGCTATATCCCCACCATCGTGACAGCTCAATCATTTTCAATTAGCGTTAGTTGCTACCGAAAAATAATAAGTGACTTGTATTTTTAAAAGTGGGATATAATATTATTTTTAGCTCAGTGAATCTAAGGATTTTAATGGTCAAAGAGAAGATACAGAAAAGAAAAGATCCCTTAACAAAATATTGACACCTGCGAGCTTGCGACTTCATGTTTCTTATTTTACAAACACATTTTAGAAAATTTAATAGATATTACTCAAAAATATCTGCAAATAAGTGCAAGACTAAAATTAAAAAAAAAAACTAACAGGCAAACTTTAATATTCTATTTGCTTGATCCTACCGATCGAGGATATTACAAAGACATTTTAAATTATTCTTCGATTTGTTCAGTCAAAATATTTTATAGAGGCATTTGACAATGAATTAAATCCAACAAATAAGGCGAAGGAATTTAATAGCTTTTTTTTGGAATTGACAATAATTTTTACGAGTACAATTTAAAATTACCGAGCTGAACCGACGAATGGCTTAAATAAATTTAATTTAAATAAATTGTGCAAAAGCTGTTTAAAAGTTTTGACGTAATCGCTTAACCTCGCGCTCATGATCATTTTCGGCACAAAATCTTCCTCTTCGTTGTTGAGATTGAGAATGGCTTCACAGTAACACGCGAGGGACTTTGTACGCGAACATGCGCAAGTTGTGTGGTCCATCGCCTGGTTGGTGTTTCGTCGTTGTCAGCTACATCGCCACCCACAGCCACGATAGTCTCGGCCGAATGACCAGTCTGATGGCGGCCATGTCCTGCATGCCTGTTCGAATCGACATAAGCGCCGGAATGTTTGCCCAGTTGACGCTTCACGATTAGGAAATTGACGTCGAAATTCACTAAATGCTCTAACACCACGACCGGTTATTATTGATCAACATAATTGACAAAATTATTCCACGCTCTTGCGGTGTACAGTGCTCCATTGCTTGTCTGTTTGTATTCTGCACTGCAGGTGTCTTGTTCACAAATGTAAAATATGACTGACGTATGACGCAATTTGCAAAAATTATAACATAATCCGATAGGATGATTAATTTTGCGCCAACTTATACTTGTTTCATTATGTTATACGAGTAATATCACTAGAGAAATATATCTTACAAGAAAAACATCATACGAGAAATCTATCATGCGTGAAAATTATTATCAGACCAAAAACATAAATGTTAAAAAAAAGCCAAGTTCTTCTATACAAAAACCTTTGTGTAACAAGTCAGCCGTGAAAAGTACTGAGATCTAAAAGTATGCCAAGGTTTAATACCGAATATTTAAAGTAGAATAATATTGAAACAGCTACAATGTAATAGAGAAATTTTATTACATATTTAATGACTACTGACTAAAATTTGATGGACTTACTGGTCAAGTTTTCAAAACCTTTTGAATTGAGCATAAGAAAAAACTTGCTTAAAAGGATTAAACCGAGATTTATAGATTTTGCGGGATCTTCTACCATAACCCAATGTGCTAAGCACATTCAAATCATTTATAAATTAAATAAAATTGTTATCCATTTTGTATGAAGGTTTTTTATAATACAAACTCTATTACTACGTTTATATGAGGTATTGAAGCGAGCTTGAAGCTCGCTTCGACCCTTTGTAAACGGGTATTGAGTTGAAATGAGCTTCGTTCGACTCGATCTCACTCGCTCAGCGGTGTCGAGTCGAAATATGAGACGAAAAACCTGGGTCGAGGAGTTGGCTTAACAAAATGTTTCAGAATCGCTCAACACCATTTCAACTCAACTCCAAATCGAGCTCTCAACTCCAATGACGAAAAACCTGGGTCGAAAATCCGACCCTAATCCAACTCGATCTTTCGATACTGCATATATATACTACTGAAATAAATCAGCCAAGTAGAAGACTTAGCACTATTATTGGACTTGTTGAATTATTGATTCAAATTAGCTTTTTTGGCCTTTATTCCACAAAAATTGGCGTTTCGTCCGGGTTATCTCACATGGACTCATCAGTTGACTTGTGAGGACCTTGTCAATACTTGGCTGATTTATTTCAGTAGTATATAGAGTTTGTATTATAAAAAACCTTCATATAAATATTCAATGCCAGGCCACGGGCAAAAAAAAAAAAAAAAAATTCCAACATTAATGATTACAATTCTAATCTTTGTTGGATATAGTTCACATTGGATTTTTGTCAAAAAATTCATGTAAGATGAACTGAACTTAACAAAAATTGCGTATTGACAAGGTCCTCACAAGTCAACTGATGAGTCCATGTGAGATAACCCGGACGAAACGCCAATTTTTGTGGACTAAAGGCCAAAAAAGCTAATTTGAATCAATAATAATTCAACAAGTCCAATAATAGTGCTGTTATCCATTTTAATTTTATACTTTTGAATCAACACAACACAACACAAATTCTCAGTTCGAAACTTCAAAATTTATGGGATGACAATTAATATGTTAAAATAAATGTTAAAATGTCTTTAAGTGACCTTTAAACGCGGTGGATGGCGTTTAAGTTAAGAGGCCTTTAAGTAACGTTACTTAAATGTGAAAGTGATTATAGATACCGATTTCATACTTAAGTGCTGTTTGGAGCTACTTTAAAGTTAAGTAAGCTTTAAAATTTCTTTATAGATACGGCTGTTAGTGTATTGAACGTAATGACACTGACAATTTATTTATTGAACTCAGCAGTTCTTTATTAACATGAAAAAGGCTAAAAGTGGATTTACATGTTTCTGCGTCTGCAAAATGCAGAAAAGTTGAAAGAGACAGATGTATTTTGAAACCTAAAGTGGGAGAGAATACACAGGTGGTAACTCTTTTTTACTTCCTATAAGCTGCTATAACTTTTTGGCCTGTTAATTCGAAACTATGCAATGAAAATTTAACTTACCTCCATTTTCTTCCATTTCGATGAAATTTTCTTTTTCATATCATGCGTCCGTCAACAAAAATTATAGAAAAATGTGAAAATATCGCAAATTTATAAAATGCAAACGAAGATGCTATAATAAAGATGAACATGTTCGTCTTTACTATAATCGTGACTTCTGCATTTCTCGAATTTCCTATAAAGCTGAAATGGAGTCCTTCTGCATTTTGCTCTTTTTCTCTCTATCTAACAAATATGAATTCTGTATTTGGCATCCCTTTTTTTTTTGCTGAAATCAAATCCAGATACATGCAAATCCACCATAAGTCACGTTTGTATAAATGTCTTAAAAGAGCTAGAGACTACCTTTACACGAAAGCCCTTTTTAATCTCTGTTTTCCTTTCAATTTAATGTATGCTTTTCAAAAATGTGACTTTTATTAAAAATCGCTTTAAAAGCGTCATTGTAATTGAAAGGAAGCCAAAAGAGAAAAAAAAAATATAAATCGCTTACGTGTAAAAGCACTCCAAATAAATTCTTGTTCTGTTTTTGAAGTAAACTTAAAAATCTGAACAGGCCCAATTTGACAACGTCTTTTTGAAGTTTTCCTTTTCATATTTTGTTTGGATTTTTTACCGACTCGACTCGACTAGTACGACGATCCCATTTTTACTTTCAGAATTTCAACAAATTTACGAAAATGGTAATAAATAATATTCTCCTTATTTTGCATTTAGTCAATATAAACCTTATTTATTCTTTTAAACTTTGTAGTTGCCGCTATCTCTACTTAAAACTGCCCAGAGTCATCCCATGGTAAGTTGCAATTGATTTTATATAAAATGCTTTAATTTCGTTCGTAAAACTTCCAAATATTCTTTAAATTACTGATAATAAATAAATTTATTAGTTGGTAGAACTGAAAAATGGAGAGACCTACAATGGACATTTAGTGAGTTGCGATTCATGGATGAATATAAATTTACGGGACGTCATTTGTACTTCAAAGGTTTGATCCTTCCATTTAAAAATATGCCTTTGAAATAATAGAATACTATGTATCCACTAGGATGGTGACAGATTTTGGAGAATGCCAGAATGTTATATTCGAGGAAGCACTATAAAATACTTGCGTATCCCCGATGAAGTTATTGATATGGTTAAGGAAGATTCTCAGGTTAAGTCGAGAAATCGCGCCGAAATGAATAAGAGTCGTGGTGGTGGTGGAGGTGGCGGAGCTAACAACCAAAACCAACGTGGCCGAACTGGCAATCGAAATAATTTTGGTAACCGAAATGCTCCGGGTGGACCGAACAACGGTTCCAGACCTGCATCACAAGGTAATAGACCTCTTGCTTCAGGTGTTAAGAACAACAGAAAGCAATAATTATAAAACAATTAATTACCCTAAAATAAGTTTTAAGTAGTAGTTGTTATCAAAAATAAAAACTTGTGTAGATTTTGGAGAAATATGAGCCGTATTGATTGAGTAAAGAAGTCTTGGGAAAGTATCTGTAAAGCCGCTAATGAAAAAGTCCAATATGAAAAAAATAGGTTTTAGTTATTCTGTTTGCCATAATGTAAATCTTTTTAATAGGAAACGAATTTGTTTTTACTAAATTTCTGAAAAATTTCTCTGGAATCACCTTCGAATTTGAAGAAATTGGAGCCTTCATGTATAGGAGCTACATAAAGACGGACGAAGTTGCGGCTTCCACTTTTCCAATTAAATGCCGTGTTTGGTTAGTGCATTATTCTGTTTGTGTTTTATTTTCAACTGGAACCACCTAGAAAAAGCAAAACAAATATTGTTTCAGAATTACTGTCTCATGTGAGGAGTGAAATATCTTCAAAGATTATCTCTTATCTTTAAAAGTGCTTCTTATCTTAGCTTCGCACTCGGCAGAACTTACCGACAGCAAGCACACATAATTGGTTGGAGTTGTAAGTATCTACGCCATCGCTCTTTATTTTATAATATTGTGCGCACTAAATGGATTATAATTATCCTTAAATTACCTTCACTGGGTACTTGATCACGTAGGATATCATGGAAACAAAGGGGCAGACATATAACCAAAAGTCCTTTCGTATTAGTTGCGTATTTTAAGACTTGATGGACCGTCAGTGCTTCTGGTGAAAAAACTGAGGCGTATTGAGGCAGGAGACAGTGCCTCAGTAATTCTTCGTTGTCAGTGGTTATCGCAAAGCTTGTATATATGTATGTATAAATATGGACTTCCACTTCCTGTTTTTGAAATCATTAAACATAGTGAAGATCGTCAGGTACATATATATTTGTTGGTGTATTCAGATAACGTAAGCTCGGAGGATCTAGGACTACACAGCCATGATGGGAATGTTTACGTTGGGTTGCAGTAAATTGAGCTGTTGTAATTGTGTTCATTAATGTATTTGAAGCCTGTTTTAGGCAGGCAGGGGCAACAAACATTGCAATTACAAACTCAGCCGATCACTTCCAGGACAAGTGGACATATTTGGTACAAAGCGGAGGCTGTCGTCTTTTTTAGATTGGAAATTCTTATGAAAATGTATGTCCTTAGAATATTCAGACCAAGTTGCTCCAAAGTGTGTGCTTATTTCTAATGGGTTAACAAGCGATCTCGAGTCAGTTTCAATACACCTTATGGAAAGAGAAATAAATGAACCACTAAGTCTATTTATCTTATTCCAGATATTGGTTGAAGAACAATTGGGATTTATGGATGAAGTATATTCCTTAAGGATGTTCATTTTATTAACTTTCATTGTTCTCCAGAAGAGGGAATTAGATTTTTTTAAACAAAATAAGGTTTTCCGTTGTGAAGAAAATAGTATGATGTTTTATGTAATAGTAATATATTTTTTTAAGTAAGTTAATATAGAACTTTAGTCTACAAATATTGGCATTTTGTCTTGGTGATCACACTTGGAATCAACTTATTAGACTTCATCAGCAAGATTTATAAATCGTTAATGCTGGTCATTTTTAAACCATATCCATCCATTGTATTTTTAAAGGTTTTTATAATAAAAAAATTCTTTAGCTACTAAAATAAACTAGAAGTACATGTTTAGAAGATCAAAATATGTGTAAAAGAATATTCTGAGGACATTCGAGAAATGCAGATACACGATGGAGAAGCGATGCTTTCGTTGAGGTCAGCACCTTAAGCTTTATAACCCTAACTTTTTATTAAAAGTTGTGCCAAAATATGCAATACTTTTACTTGATCGCAGTTACATACATGACACGGACGAGTTCCTTTATGAACTTTCTTGACTAAGCAACAAAAAAAAAGAAGACTGATGATTGGTTAATCATGGTGGTAGCGTTTTTTTGTTATTTCATTAAAAATATTAATTTGAATTATGTATGTATGTACCTAACTATTAATGTGGTAAAGGAATGGTTGATTTATCTGATACCTACGCAGTTGTATCATGCTCCGTAACACCTAGATCTAATCAAGATTAGGATATTGTCAATTTATTAAGGTCAAACAAATTTCAAAGTGTTTGTTAGAGGGATGTTAACCTTTTATATATTACAAATGCAATTTGTAAACTTCCTTTTGACTTTAATTAACAAGAAAGAATGTTGACTATATATAATTAGAAAAATTTAACTCCATAAGCATCGTCCATGCTTATTAGCTCGCATTTGCCACGAACTTCTAATTTTTTCAATGCTTTTATCAAAATTTCTTCGTCGACTTCTGAAAATTCTGGCTTAGCAGAACTTAATTCAAATACAGTGCAAATGGTGTTTGAATGTCCGGTTTCCGATGCCCACGAATACATCATGTCTGCATACTCATCTAAGGTGTACCAGCATAAATTCCATTCGTTTCTTTCTTTATCAATTGGATGCGCAAATCCAGTTTTGTGTAATGATTCTACAATTTGGGAGGCAAGTTCCGCGGATACTTTCCTGCCAATTGAATCATTCTTGAAAAGCGGCGAATTCGAAATGCTCAGTTTGTTATTGCCTATGGATTTATAATACTTCAGCACAATGTCGGCCCACACAGATATCTGGCGTTTTTTTGTTTCTTCATGATGCTGTAAACTGATTAAAAGTTAAAACTTAGTAATGTTAAATAGAATATTTTAAATATTTACGTGTAAAAGGGTGGAAATGAATATTCCCAAGGTAATTCGTATGTAGCCATTTGTTTTGATAAAGAATATTATTCTGTCAAAAATAGTTGTGTTTGGTAACCTGAAAATTTCATAAAAATTTTTGTCAAACCCCATAAGAAAAAAACAGTTCTCAAAACTAGATGAAAATTACAAATTGCCAAACGGGCATAATAAAAAATTCTGTTCCGGTATTTTTATAGTAGGGGTATTCATGTAAGCGCGGAAAACCCTCGTAATACTAGGTTTTCACCAAAGGTAAATCCGGGATTTAAGTGGATTTACCATAAATCTCGTAGATTTACCATACAAATATAAATCACCTCAAATGAAGATTTAAAATAAATCTCCTTGAAATCTCACAATCAGAAGATTTGCAAAACAAACAAACCTTATTTTGTAGAACGCAGCTATGAACGCACCTTTCTTCATTGAGAATCAACACAAAATAGAAATATCTGTTTTTTTCCTGTGTACTATCCAATTGCAATTTTTTTTTTCTCTTGTCCAAATTGACAATTGAATGACAAGACAGAGTAAAAACGTCAAATAAATCTCAGTTTCTTTGGTGAAAACACTTCAAGATTTATTTTAAATCTTCATTTGAGGTGATTTATATTTGTATGGTAAATCTACGAGATTTAGAGGAGATTTATGGTAAATCCACTTAAATCCCGGATTTACCATTGGTGAAAACGTAGTATTACATGAATACCCTTACTACAACTTGTCAGATTTAAAAAGTAAGTCCCCTATACACGTTGCCTCATAAGACTTGTCAATTTTTGACTTTCCTTTTAAATTTGTATCCCGTGAGGCAAAAGCTATTACACGTTGACTCATGTCTCATGGCAGTCATGTCTCAAATTTGACTGTTGTTCGTATTTTTTAATGCACAACACAACATAAAACGAATATGAGAAAAAGCAACGTCAAAATGAGACTACTAAAAATCAGCCCGGTACTCACCGGGAATATTTTTTTGCATCTTCTTTCCTCATTTCTGCTATCTTTTTCGCACTTACGTGAGCCTCGTCTCGTGAGACATCGTGTAATAGGGGACTAAGTTCTATACGTTATATCTGTCATGTAATTTGAGTATTCAAACTCAGTGGCCCCGTTCAGATGTGCTTGTATTCATTAGTTTTTTGAATAACCGAAAAGGTTTGGTAAGTTTGGTGAAAATCGGCTGATACGAAGAAAATTTAGTAAACATATTTTTCTGTCGGTAAATTTGGTGGAGAATGCAACGCAATAAAATAATGGCGTTTAAGTTAAGAGGCCTTTAAGTTACGTTACTTAAATATGAAAATTCATTATAGATACCGATTTTATACTTAAGGGCTGCTTGGAGGTATTTTAAAGTTAAGTATCTTTTAACATTTCCTAATAGATTCGGCTGTTCTTTTTCCCACGAACTGTCACTATTTTATGTGTGTCCAGAAACAATTTATTAAAATTTATTGGCGGCTCTTCTCCGCGAATTTTGTCGATGGCAAGCTTCTCCACGATCGACACTTTTCCCAGGTCGCCTATCAATTTGTAGAGCCCAGCATGGTCCTGACTTTATTAGATTCTCGTTGTTCCGCGTACGACCAACAATGAAAAACGTACACAGAGCAAAACACCGAAAGTATAAAAGCAGCTTTATATCTCACATTTGACTTCTCGGGCTCTCAGCTGTCAATCTTGTTTGAATTCACAGTTTGAACATTCCTGGTTGAGAGAGAGAGGCTCTCATTTTCGAACTTCGAAAAACACTTATGAGAGGTTGGTGAATAGCACAAATAATTTCCAATTTATGAGCCTCTTAAATTGAGAGCCATTTACGAGCCTTCGGTGAATACCGCCCTTAATGAAATATATATTTTTGTTAGCATTTGCAGTTATTTGTTGGTTTTACAAAAGTTTTACCTTACGACTTGAATATATACCAAATAAAGATGCACAAAAAAAAAGAGACGACAAAGTTCATTGAAGCTTATCTCACACACATTAGCCGTGTTTTTTTGGAAAATTAATAAAAAATACAACATTCGTAGTAGGATCACTATATTGCCGATACTCGAATAAACGTCAAATCTCTATCCGCAGCATCGTTTTTCCCACTATTTTTACTTAAGCATTTTCTTTGGCAATTTGATAAGCTTTTGATTAGTTTCCGCGACAAACTATCAGCGTTGCAACCTAATACTACGTTTCCACTGAACGATAATCCATATTATTTTCCAGTTTGATTTAAAATAATCTAGTAGTGTTTCCACTGGACTTGTTAGATTTAATTTTACATCTAAAATCTTAATTACAAGCAGTGTCAGTTATTAGAATGTTTTTTTTTTTTGTTCAGTTTGTCAACAGACTGTTTTTTCTTTTTCTTTTTTCTTCCATCAAACGGTCAGATTCATTGGAAATGGAAAAGTGAATCCGTTCAGTACAGTAGATTCCAAGTAGATTTATTTGAAATCTCGAATCGAGATGATTAATTTTTGTATGGTAAATCTAGTGATTTCAAGAAGATTTCAAGTAGATTTGAGTAAATCTCCGATTATCGTTCAATGGAGACTCAGGCTGGTATTCACCGAGCGCTCTTAAACGGCTCTTAACTTTACGAGGCTCTTAACTTGAATTTTCCAACCACTCACAAGTGTTTTTCGAAGTTCGAAAATGAGAGCCACTCTCTCTTGTTCAGGCATATCCAAACTGTGAAATCAAACTGTTTTCAAACTTGAATGACAGGTGGCATTGAGAATCCTTCGGTCAATTTCGTATTTTGCTTGGGGAGCGTTGCTGGTGACGATAACTGGTTTTGGTTTTGCACTCACCGTCGTTTGTTTAGTTTGTTTAGTTTTTGAATCTTCGAATAAACTTTCGAAGAGAGCGCTCGTAAGCTTAGGAGTGGTCGGGACCAGCGTTACCTTAGGATATTTTGGAAAAATGGCAAAAAAAGTGGCACTCGAGAAAAAAAGGTGGCACTTAAAATTAAAAATAAAACAACACCATATATGTATGAAAATTGACTTAAGGGAACAAATTTCACACTCATCTCAACGAATTTATAGGAGTTGAAGAAAACACATAATTTAAACAATCATTTTAAGGTTTATTGCAAGGTAAACTAAAAACTAAAAATTTAACAGTTCATTTTGTATTGATTATTCAACATAAATAAATAAATAAAAGTATGAATAAATAATAATTTATTTAAAAGAATTCGTATCACATTTTACTTTCCTGTGATGGTTTCCCTATATTTTTTATGAGGAACTCATCTGGACTCCACTCAGCTAAATCACAGTTGCTTACAAAATTTAAAGAAGGCAACATATTTTCGCAAGTTTCAGTGTTTAGTCTGTTGGTGAGTTTGTTTTTCATCAAAGTTAGCTTGGAAAAAACCCTCTTAGCGCAGGCACTGCCATGGGGCAAGGTTAAAATTTTTGCAACAAATTCATATAAGTCGGAAAATAGTTATTTATTCAAACTATTTCTAATGTTACCCACTTTTTCAATGTGTGGGTTATGTTGAATTTTAAGACTTTGATGGTATACAAGTAAGTATCGTACGCATGAAAGATATGAAAAGGTATGGAAAAATGGCATGGTGAATTGCTAACTTTAGTTTTACTTGTGGGGAATAAAAAGTGGCACAGACTGAAAGGTGGTGGCTCGGTGGCACAGCCTGAAAAAAAGTGGCAATTTGACACTAAAGTGGCACAGCGGATACGCTGGTCGGGACCACTTCTAACTTTTAAGAGCGCTCGTAGATATTCACTAATATTGCTTGGTGAATAGGTTTATGAGCTTCTTAAGTTATGAGCGCTCGGTGAATACCAGCCTCAGTATAAAGTTAATTGAAATTCTCCGGACTTACCTCCAAAAATCGTTAGATCCGCTAAAATTGTAAAGACAAAAGTCGCTACAAGTCGTCAGAAAAAATGGAAAAAAGTAGCTTGAAAAACATTCTGTTTTTTAATAACATTTTGTAATTTTTGTTGAAGTTTCATATTGACAAAATACTTAGGATCATATTATAACAAAAGAAAATAGGAAGTTAAAATTAAAAATAGCCTCATCATATTTCTCTCCAAATACCAGCTAAAATTTCCTAAAATATTTATCATTTGTGGAACAATTTACCATATATAAGAATGAAAGTTGCGATGCGACTGCTTTGATGCAAAATTAATTTTTAATCTGGGGCCAAATTACCGCATCAGTTATCGAGTAATACGTGACTGAATTATGTGAGTTTGGCATTACCGTTTACGTTATCGAGCAATAAATTACTCCAATTTGACATTTTCATTCGATCACTGATGGGACTCACTCACTCGTCACTGAAGCGGTAATTTGGCCCCTGCTTCTTTTTAAGGGTGGTATTCACCGAAGGCTCACAAACGGCTCTTAAGTTTAAGAGGCCCATAAATTGGAAATTATTTGTGCTATTCACCAACCCCTCATAAGTATTTTTCGAAGTTCGAAAATGAGAGCCACTCTCTCTCAACCAGGCATGTTAAAACTGTGAATTCAAACAGTTTTCAAACAAGATTGAAAGCCGAGAAGTCAAATGTGAAATATAAGTCGTAAAAACAAAACTTTGAACTGTCATCTCATCTTTAAGGTCAAAAAACGAAAGTCTTTTCTCAAATTAAAAGCTCAAGTGACCTCAACTCCAAGGTGCGTTTCGCCTTAAATAATTTTTTATCTTCATTGTCTTTTCTCAAATATTGGCTGTTGCTGCCATTCAAACCAATGGAATACCCGATAAGAAGCACAGTGACATGGAAAGATAAAAAAAACTACCCAATCGAATACACCTGCAAATTCCCAGCTAATAAAAGTTTATAATTTCCAGGTGGGTTTGTGTTAATCCAGGCTACATCAAGAGTCTGTCGAAAACATAGAGTTGTGCCGAAAAGAGTAGGGAACCACAGTTCCGCGAACGGATTCGCATTGAAATGAGAAACAACGGTGGAGCCGCATGCAATGCTGAGTTGGCATATTGCAATTCAACTCCGCTAAGATTCCCCAATTGAAGTCGAGCCAGAACGAATCCTCGGATTCGTTTCAGTCTTTATCTGCTCCAGTCCCAGCTCCAGGCCTCTCACAGAATCCATCGAAATTGAACAAACAAATCTACTACTAAGTCTTATGTAAGTAAGTTAATAATAAATGCAATCAAAAACAAACAAAAAAATGGTTCTTTTAATTTTCTGTAAAATTCAAATACGGTGACATTAAAAATGTCTATTAAGGCTAGCCGCGCACTAGCAATTTTTAGTTTCAAAACTGCTTGGTTCGAGCAACTAAAAAGTTTGTGTTTTGACACAAACTAAACGATTGCCTAAAATAAGTTCGCCATTTTATTGAACATATAATTATCTGCAAATTCACGGACATTCAACCAAACAGTTCATCTGTTTTCTATAAGTAACCAAACAGTTTCGCAACTAAAAGTTGCTAGTGCGCGGCTAGCCTAAAAATCTCAGCTTGCATATAGTAGGCGTGTTTTTTTGCAAGTCCATATAGAATTGTAAAAAAAACGACATCGGGACTAAGCGCTTTACATGCAAATGCAACAACTACTTAAATCTATACAGAGTTAGCTAAGACCAGATAATTTTCGAGAGTTAATCTAAGACCCGATAAAAATGGTGATGCCAAAATAGTAGATATTATCTATATGTTATCGATAATTTGCTCAGAGACGTCAAAAGTGACGTCATACAATACAGCTCACAAATGTCATAGCGTACACAGTGCTTCCAGTTATTTCGAAAAAAAGCTCCTCAATCCCGATGTCGTTTTTTTTTTTACAATTCTATATGGACTTGCGAAAAAAACACACCTATTATTGCTTGCTGAATGGATTTGTGAGCCTCTTAAGTTATTAAGCGTTCGGTGAATATCGCCCTTAATGTCTCGCAAGAATGCTGATTTCTCTTCTATATTTTTTGAACACACCCATGAATTTGTCGTTCAAGTTTGATGAATTTTAGCTCCTGAACTAAAATGAACCATGCTAAATGTCAAACTCAAACTATTAGCAAACGCACTCTTGAAGCTCCAGCTATATTTTCGCTTTACTTAATTCTTGTTAAAATAAAGTTTATTAGGATAATTATTGCAAACGCTTTTATTTGGGTATCATATTATTTTGTTCAACGATTAATTACACTTAATTTCAAATGGCTAGTTCCTCCAGGTAAGTTGAGGCATCCATGTTCGGAGAAGTCTCGAGTTATTTAGGTCGAATTCATTCATATAAAATTTGTTTTCTGCTTAATCGATGCAGACCTGATGCTACGAATAAAGTATGCTGTTATGCACATCCAGATGCGCCTCTTATTGAAGACTATCGTGCGGGTGATATGATTTGCTCTGAATGTGGTCTTGTTGTTGGAGATCGCGTAATTGATGTTGGTTCTGAATGGCGTACATTTAGCAACGAAAAGAGTGGAGTTGATCCAAGTCGTGTTGGTGGACCAGAAAATCCTCTTCTTAGCGGGGGTGATCTTTCGACTATTATTGGACCTGGAACTGGGTCGGCATCTTTCGATTCATTTGGTGCACCCAAATATCAGAACAGACGTACTATGAGCAGTTCAGACAGATCACTTATATCGGCATTCAAGGAAATATCTACAATGGCGGATCGCATTAATCTGCCAAAAACCATTGTTGATCGTGCAAATAATCTTTTCAAACAGGTAAGGTTTCTATATACAAAATTACTCCAAAGATAATCTCAACTTGTAAGATCAACAAGTTTATAAAATATAGGTCGCTAGTTTGCAGTTGATAAATGATGCCTGTAAGCCAGAACAAAGTAAAGTTTTTAAATATTTACCCTTTTCCCACACAAAAAGTTATCAATGTGAATTGAAACACATTGAACTAAGTTTTTTTTTAAAAAAAAGCTAATTTTTTGTGGGAAATTGTGTTTCCAAACAAGGTCGTTGGATCATCGATTTAATTATAACTTGCTGGATATAATGAAGAAATTTTAAACACAAATGCTTCGGCAACGTCACCTAAAAATTAAACAAACCGAACTTTATTGCTTCCGTTTCCTTTGTATGAGAGTATACATTGGTTTTTTATTATTATTAGGTATATAGGGAAAGATCTACCAAACCGAAAGAGAAATCATAATTTGATTCGAGCTGCAAAGAGGTTTTTAGGGTCCGATGTTATAAAGCAAACCCTACTAAGGAAAACCGGAATAAGTTCATAGTCAAAGAACCATAGAACCAAAAATTACTGCAATGTCCCAAAGGTAGTAAGAACGTTTGTTCATTTGTGAAAAAAACGTACGAATACTACTTCGTCTTCAGTTCCTACGCTTGTTTTCAACGATACTCATTATATTAGCTCACAAGAAAAAGCGAATTTGCTTGCAGCACAGTTTGCTATCATTTCGACGCTGTCTGATAGTGTCGTGATTCCTTCTGTAATTGAGAGCGTAAACGATTTTATGGCAAGAGTACTGAAAGATCTTGATATACACAAATCCGCTGGCCCGAATAGTATCCCCCAATTGTTCTGAAGAGATGTTCATCTACGCTGGCAAAACCATAGCGTTAGCTTTTTCATAAGTCCTACTTTACTGATCCCTTTCCGAGTGGATGAAAAACAGCTTTTGTCTAGCTTGTCCTAAAAAAGGTGAATCTTCTTCCACCTCTAACAATCGTGCAATTGCACTTACGTACTTTTCCATTTATCATGGAAACCCTGATAAATTATCAGCTCAAGAAATATCTCGAAGAACGAAAGTTTCTCAATGACCGGCAGTATGGCTTTCGTAGCAATAGGTTCACCGGTGATCTGATGGTATATCTCACCGAAAAGTGGAACAAATCTTTACATCATTTTGGAGAAAGTAAGATTATTGCACTTGATATTTCAAAAGCATTTGATAGAGTTTGGCATCAAGCTCTCTTATCGAAAATGCGTGTATTTGGTATTCATGAATCTCTTCGAAGGATTAGAAACCTACTAATACAATTTGTATTGGATAGTTTCAAGTGAAGTAAAATTCATGAAAGTTGTATTGGATGGTCTTAAGTCTGAAATTCATGAAATAAATGCTGGTGTGCCACAGGGGTACGTTTTGTCTCCTACCCTCTTTCTGATATTCATCAACGATCTGACGACAGTACTCTCAGCTTCTCATTTTCAAATGCAGATGCATGTTCTTGTTCTTCGGATGTGGATCTAAAACGGCCGCGTATGATAAGCTTATTAAATTCTGATCCCGATTGGATTGTCAAATGGGAAAACATAAACGGCGTAAAATTTAATTCTTTAAAAACTCAATGCTGTCTTCTGTCGTTAAAGCGCAACACATTCCTCATGCCGATATCCATGAGCGGCACTTGCATTGAGGAAATACCTCTCAGTTCTCGATATGTGCCTCACAGACCACCTTGTGTGGTATGACCACATATTCGACGTCGTCAAAAACGCTGCTAAGTAAAAGGCTTATATTCGTCCGAAGCTCGAGTACAATTCCCATATTTGGAGAGGTGCTCCAATAATACACTTAAGTGTCTTGGATAGAATCAAAAAAGAGCTATAAAAACGATAGGTGATAGAAGTATAGCACTGTCGCAATGTTTCTTGTCTTTCATTATTTTACCGTTATTTTTAATGCTAGCTACACACGAGGCAACCTTCGCAACAACACAGCCTTGTTGAAGCAACCATTGCTTCGTGTGTAGCTATGTTGCCAATTGATTTTGTGTTGCTGTAACCGTTGCCAGAAATATCGAAAAGTTTTGATATTTTCGGTCGGTTGCTCTAGATCGCCAGGTTGCGGCAACAGTTTCCACGGCCACGTGTGTAGTGAAAAAACGAAACACGTTGCTGTAACAGTTGCCTCGTGTGTAGCTAGCATAATAAAGAGTGTTCTAGTGAAATAGCCAGTTGCATTCCTCCCCTTAAACAATTTAACCGTAATACTCGCGCTTCAGGGAATGCCCATCAGTTTACCCTTGATCCCAACTGGACGTGCAGGTAAATTCAGGGATTCTTTCTTTAGCCACACTACACAGTGTGGAATGCTTTACCTTCCCTCCCATTATAATATTCAGACATTCAAACCTCGAACCTGGAAATAATACCAGCTTTTTACACTAAACTTATCAAAAGTAAGTGTATTTGGATTTGGTGATTCTCTAATTCGATGGATTAGAAATTTTCTTCTTGACCGTTCAGTACAAGTAGTATTGGATGGATTCAATTCTGACATCCACAAAATAAATGCTGGTATGCCACAGGGCTCTGTATAATCTCCGACTCTTCCCTATTTTCATTAATGATCTTTTAGGTTAAACTTTAATGTACTTCATTGTTTTGCAGACTCACCTACATTTTCTTCGGATGTGGAACTTCAACGTCAACTTATAATAAGCTAACTTAATGCTGATATTCGCTCGCAGCATTGCACAAAGCCTAAAAACTTTCAGTTCTCTGACAACTTGCTATCAATGTTCTTGGTCGTTGTTAAATATCTTGTTCACCATCTGATCTGCCTACAATATACAAGTCATACGTGTATATCCGTCCTTAGCTCGAAAACAACTCTCATATTTGTAGCTTCTCAAACTTTCTTACATCTTCATGATCGCATCCAAAACAAAGCGTTAAAATTAGTGGATAATTGCTCTATTAGTATAACCATATATTCTCGAACATCATCATCATCGAAATGTTTCCTGCCTATCCCTCTTTTAACACTCAGTTTCTAAAAATCAAAACAAATTGTACCTTTAGGGATTTTTTTTTTTGAAAATTGTATATTGCTCTGCTTTTGATTAAGAGCACTGATGACTACCACTGCAGGATGAATTAACATGAGCAGAGCAACTAAATTGCGTGAACGACCTAAAATCTTTTGAATTCACGAAACGAGCGAGTCAGGTACCTTTAATCGAAATAACTGTAATTTACTTGTGTCGGTGCTCTTTTCATCATCTAATCATTTCTTATAACAACAGATGCAATTAATCCTATGATACGGCAAGCTGTATCACCTCACACGAATCTCAATGGATGCATTGTGCTCCCCAGGGTGTGGGTAATGTAGTAATGAGGAGGTTAAGAGGAAGGATTTAGTGGAAGTCTTAAGTATGTTTTGCCACCCTGAACCATCCTGATTTCTGAATGAAGTTAAGGATGCTTTTTAGTGGCAAAAATGAGTCGTCGCCCAGTTCGTCGGAAAGGTATTCTCCGAGGGCACCTTTCCTAGTACTGCCTAGGCTGAGGTATTTACAAAGGAAGTGAGATGAGTCCTCTTCGTCCTGACACCCTCGGCACAAGTCGGATGTGCTGATGCCCATTCTGCTCATGTAGGTTCCCATTGAGTTGTGACTCTTAAGGATTCCAACCAAGAGGTACAATTGATGTCTTATAAGCTTCATTAGATACTCTGTTTTTTTCTTTGTTATATCTGGCCAAGGATTCCTTGGAAAATCCGACCGGTGTCTGTGATGTGATGTGCTTTTTGCTTTCCAGCCGAGGTTTTGCTCGCTGGATTTCCAAGGTCGCTCTGAAGAAAACATGAATCTTCAGTAGGAAGGTCTTTAAAACCTTATACAAAATCTTTATTGAAAACAAATCTTAAATTCATATAACAACTAAAACATTCTTGGCTTCAATTAATTTACACCTTGCATGGTGTATCTGGTAAACATCGGTTATTCTCCTTGTATCGTGGTCCTGTTGGTTTCCTTTAGAAAGCTCTATTCTGGCATCTGGTTTCTTCATTAACTGTTATTCATTATCGGGTTACTCTTTTACAAGTACGAAAAACGCTATTGACGCTTACAAGATCAGCAGGTTTAAGGCCCCTAGTAGGCACTAGATCGGCAGGTTTAAGGCCCCTGGTAGGCACTAGATCGGCAGGTTTAATGCCCCTGGTAGGCACAAGATCGGCAGGTTTAAGGCCCCTGGTAGGCACTAGATCGGCAGGTTTAAGGCCCCTGGTAGGCACAGCCAATGCATAAATACCGACAGATCAGCAGGTACCAAAGCCCCTGGTGGCAATTAGGACGTTTATTCTTCGAACCAAACTGAGGAACGAAATAGCTGGACAATTTCAGTTGCCTTGTAAAGTAAAATCGAGCTCGTCAGCTTCGACCGTAGCAAACAAGTGACTTTCCTTCATAAAAGTAGGCCCTCTTGTTATACTTTCTGTATAAACTGCGTGTTAACTATATACGGGTCGAACGCAAATTACCAAATGTGTTCACTCGGCTGTTACGTCATGATCTTATAGTGACTGTGTATTATATTAGAGCATGGTATCAAATCCCTTATTTTGCGGAAGTGACTGGTGTCGTCGGTAGTTGCAGTGTCGTATGGTGTAGTCGGTCGGTCTGTAACTGCTGCGTGGTATGGTGTCGTCGGCCGTTGCTGCGGCGGCGACTGCGGAATCATGGTTGAACAATGATTTATTATTAATATTGGTGGAAGCATGGAACGCTTTGTTACAGTGACCACAGTGGTTTAGTTAGTTCATAGTTTACTGTTAAATACATACAAAAGCAGTATGATACAAATATGGTTAAGCGAAAGGCTAACCCGATCATCAAACTTTTTTTTAATGCTGCTTATTTAAGTATGCTCAGTTTTGATTGAAAGACTTTTGGGACGGAGGTATGTACCAATATATCGCACTCATATGCCTTACACATCGTGCTTCCGAAAGCACATGATTAGCGATCAGTTTTATACCAACGCAGAATTTATTTTTAAATTATTTAGCTCAATTTTGTATTTGAATATTTGCAGGTTTTATTCAATCTCTTTCCCAACGGTTTTTCTTTATCAATGACTTCTTCATGGGTAGATCTAACGATTTATTAAATAAAGGGTGGGCCAAATTTAAAAATGCAATAAAATGAACAAAATTAAATTTTTTCCACGTATTATGGCTTTTTTAGTAGAAGCAAACATTCCCATTAATTATGAAACACAACTACGTTCAAGTGGCTCCCTCAGCTGCCTCGCAGTAGCGCATTCTGTCACTCCAATTTTCAAAGACCTTGTTGATGGTTTCGCGCTGTAGCTCACGGATTGCTTGGGTAATATTGGCCTTAAGTGTTTCAATCGAAATCCGGATTGTTGGCATAACATCGGTCCTTCACGGTTCCTCACAAAAAAATGTCCGAAGGGGTCAAATCGCAGCAGCTCCGAAGCAGCCAGTTGACATCGCCAAGACGGCTGATAACACAATTTGGAAATTTAGTGCGTAAAATATCCATTGTGGCAAAGGCTGTGTGGTATGGCGCGCCATCCTGCATGAACCAAAGGTTGTCCAAGTTCATGTCTTCAATTTCAGTAAAATGTCGGTTAACATGGCTCTGTAACGCCAACCGTTGACCGAAACGTTTTTCCCAACCTAATTTTCGAGAGAAAAGATCCAATGATGTCAAAATAAAATGTGATTTAAAAAGAAATTTAAACTAGGTGGCCCACCCTTTATTTATTACTTATTATTTTATTACTTAAGCGTGGCGCACGATTGTATATTATCCGACCTCTTTAGTGCAGATTTTTATTGTTTATCAATTGCACTGGGCTACTAGCATTTATAATATCCTTCATTAATCTAGTCAATAAAAACCTGGAATCGGGTAGATCATGTTGTTTTGTTAGCGCTATGTGTATGACTTTGGCCTCAGATAAGCTTGGTACATCCCGAAAAGAGCCATACCAATGCAATCGGTTCAGGTGTTTGGGCGCCTATGCGGATCGAATATAATCTAACACAGTTAAATTTAATTTGTAATAGACGCGTACTACTATTTAAATGTTAAATTTTAACACAGTCCGAGCATGTAGAAAGTATAGCTATGGTTATATAAGTGAAAACGATGTACATCTTTCTTAAATGCCTTGATATTGGAAGTAGAAGGGACAAAAGTGTCGGGTAAGGAATTCCACATTTTACTGGTGGATTGAGTATTACTGTTAAATAATTTAAGGAATGCAACTATCAATTTCAGTAGAACACTGTTCAAAAAAGAAAACATAAAACAGTGATAAACAGTGAAATTAATTTATCGTCTACCATCCTTAGCCCTATTCTGGATTATATCCGGATACACGAACCATATATGAGATTTGTAGTCTTGCTTTGTACTTACATTTGTATACCCTATAAATTGAAGCACTTGAAGAGTAAGAGTAACGAGGGATCAGGTTTTGCACAACCAGAAACCTAAGATATCTTACAATCAATACCAGAATTGGAACAGGCTATCACAAAGCAGAAGATTATGTGGGCAATAAACTCGTTTAAACCCTATAAATCAGCTGGACCAGATGAGATTATTCCGGCATTTCTTCAACATGCTCTAAAGATAATCACTCCATGGCTTAGGGTAATCTTCAAAAGTTGTATTAAATGGAGATAAATCCCTATCAGCTGGAGAAAAGTTAAAGCGGTCTTAATTCCAAAAGCTGGAAAACCGACACACTCGACTGTAAAAGATTACAGACCGATAAGTCTCTCTTCGTTCCTCCTCAAGACACTGGAGAGAATTATTGATCTGCATGTTAGGGACCTTCTCAATCCAAGCAATCTGTGCAACTACCAACATGCTTACCTTAAGGCTAGGCGCGCACTTGCAATTTTTAGTTGCGAAACTGCTTGGTTCGAGCAACTAAAAAGTTTGTGTTTCGACACAAACTAAACGATTGCCTAAAATGAGTTCGCTATTTTATTGAACATATACGAGTAATTATCTGCAGCTGCGCAGATATTCAACCAAATAGTTCATCTATTTTCTATAAGTAACCAAACAGTTCCGCAAACTAAAAATTGATAGTTCGCGGCTAGCCTAAAAGTAAGTCTGTGGAGACTGTCTCGAAAAGTCTCGAGCACAAAGAACATACCCTGGCAGCATTTTTGGACATCGAAGGGGCGTTTAACAACGTAAAAACGGAGTCCATTAAATCTGCTCTGGAAGAAGTTGGAGTTGAACCTGCCATTGTGGACTGGATTTATAACATGATCAATGGCAGAATCATTAACTCACAACTTGGGGATAATATTATAGAGAAAGCAGTTACAAGAGGCACTCCACAAGGAGGAGTAATCTTACCTCTCCTCTGGGTCCTTCTTGTTAACAAAATTCTTACAAGATTTAGGAATCAGGGCATTAAAATAGTAGCCTATGCGGACGACATAGTAGTTTTGATATCGGGTAAATATCTTCCTACCATTAAAGATATTATGGAATCATCATTTAAAGAACTATCTTCTTGGGCAGCGCAGCACAAAACGGTCTCGGGGTTAACCCTTCCAAAACTGAACTAGTCCTGTTTACGAAGAAAAGGAAATTGGAGGACTTCACCCCTCCTAAGCTTAACGACATTCCTCTGAAACTTTCCCACGAGGATAAATATCTTGGAGTAATCCTTGATTCCAAGCTAACATAGAAACGTAACACAGAGAAAAGAATGAAAAGTGCACTATGTGCTCTCTACACATGCAAAAAAACCTTCGGTACATCTAGTGAATGTACACGGCGATAGTTCGTCCCATACTTACCTATGGATCAATCGTGTGGTGGAAGGCTGTAGAAAAAATTAGCTATCTCAAAAACCTGATCACAGGGTTCTACGCCACAGGCAGGGCTGGAAATTATTTTAAATCTTCCAGTCTTAG
The DNA here is from genome assembly GCA_911387755.1 of Chrysotoxum bicinctum. Taxonomy (NCBI): domain Eukaryota; kingdom Metazoa; phylum Arthropoda; class Insecta; order Diptera; family Syrphidae; genus Chrysotoxum; species Chrysotoxum bicinctum. Next base: position 181,122,831 of record OU426987.1, read on the forward strand.
ACGAGCACATAAGATGCAAGCGCACTTCGGCTTAAAGAAATGAGCTCTTGGAAGCACAGCACTTATGGTCATGAGTAAATCTTGCAAAGGTATGACACAGTGGCTGGGCTTAATGTGACGACTGACTACTTACCACCCAGAATAGATTTCAACAAACACTTCTCTATTACAATACCCGAAAGGCATGGATGGGAACCCAACTCACTAATTAGTGAACAAGGTATCTCCTTCTACACCGATGGGTCACAAATGGAAGAAGGAACAGGAGCTGGGGTGTTCTGTGAAGCTCTCAATATTAAAGAATCATTCAAACTCGCAGATGCGTGTAGTGTCTTTCAGGCTGAGATCTACGCTATTGAAAAGGCGACAGAATTGGTACGCATGAAAAAACTGAGACTATAAGATCCAAGGCAGTAACAAAATGCCTAGACATGCTGAACAATATTTGTAACACTAACCAAGTCAATCTCTGTTTGGTTCCTGGACATAGTAATATAGAAGGAAATGAAATAGCAGATGAACTGGCACCGAAAGGGTCAGCATTAAATAAAAACAGCATTTAAATATGGGACCAAAAATCCCGATTAGCGAGATTAAAAGGAAAATAGACCTAATAACGAAAGAACAAATCAATAACTCGTGGTTCTCCAGGGACGACTGCGTTGTCTCTAAAAGTTTATGGCCTAGAATTAATGAAAAGGAAACTCGATATATTTTATCGCTGAGAAAAAAGAATATTAGAATCTTGATAGGTGTACTAACGGGTCATTGCGCCATTGGCACAATGGACACTAGAATAGGTGCATTTGTATCCGATTTCTGTAGGAGCTGTCAGGATGTCGAGGAGATTGAAACCATTAAACATCTGCTCTGCGACTGTCCGAACCTCCAAACAAATCGCCTAGGTTACTTTGGAAACAGGTTTTTTGGAGAACTGGACGATCTAACGCAGGTCTCAATAGCAAATATGAGAAAATATATAGTAAGCACAGCCTGGTACGCAAATGAACCAGTCTACATAAGGCATTAGTTTAAGAGCATCTCTGGTTTTATTAATAGAAGATCACAATGGACCAATAGGCCTCCGTGTACGCAACAGCCTCTGTGCTGTGCACGCCCCTCCTAACCTAATCTAACCTAACCTGTAGCCGATCATAAGGGGAAAAAGGTTTTTAAATCCTCTTGGGAAACCTAAACAACGGACACAACAGAAAATTGTGATTCCTCTCAATTCCTGCTGACAACACCTCCACAGGAATGAGTTGAGGGTTGTGATTCACAAGGTCTTGGTTCTCTACGAGCTGTTGCGTGGCAATTTTAAAAAATCGAACTCCGAATTTTCAATCCTAACTTTCCGATTATAAAGAACTCAGAAATAAAGATCCGCAATTCTGTTCCTCTGTATTTTTTGTTTTAATATTTCAAATACAGATTAATAATAAATATTGATATTTTATTGAAATAAATATAACACACTTTTCTAAATGTTAAATTAATTATTTATTAATAAAAAAAATCTGATGGTTTTTTATTTGTAAAGTTCAAAACTATTAAATGATTTGTTTTAGCAGTTTAAAGAAAGAATTTGTTGAGTTAAATCCCCTTTAAATCATCTCCAAGCAACTTGAATTAGAAGAGCAAGTTCATGCGAATAAAGCGCAATTGTTCAATGACTTTGGTTACAATATTATAAGTTTTAATAATCATTGTTTTTTCCTTCAAAGGTCCATGACGGTAAAAATCTTAAAGGACGTTCAAACGATGCAAAAGCCTCAGCGTGCCTTTATATTGCTTGTCGTCAGGAAGGTGTTCCACGTACATTTAAGGAAATATGTGCCGTTAGCAAAATTAGCAAAAAAGAAATTGGCAGATGTTTTAAGCTCACACTGAAGGCCTTAGAGACAAGTGTAGATCTGATTACTACAGCGGATTTTATGTCCAGATTCTGTGCGAACCTAGGTTTGACTTTCAAGAAACGGTGGGAAAATAAAGTTTGGATATAATGAAAATTTTACTTTAGATCTTCCAAATATGGTGCAACGTGCTGCAACACATATTGCAAAAAAAGCTGTCGAAATGGATATTGTTCCTGGTCGTTCGCCAATTTCTGTTGCAGCAGCAGCTATTTATATGGCTTCACAGGTAATATTCTAGAATCAATACCGTTTGGCTATAACTATATATTTTTAAAAATTTAAATCGACAGGCTTCAGAGCATAAGCGTAGCCAGAAAGAAATTGGGGATATTGCTGGTGTTGCAGATGTTACGATTCGGCAATCATATAAACTTATGTATCCACATGCAGCCAAATTGTTCCCCGAAGACTTTAAATTTACAACACCAATTGAACAACTGCCGCAAATGTAAATATTTTTTTTTTCACCACCTGAATAACTATAATATTATTAAACAAAACACTGTGTATGTATTTGTAAGGATGTTTTTATTTTCATTTTGTAATTCATAGAGAAATAAGTTGAACAATTGCAGCAAATATACAGTTCAAATATTCGCTACATTTTAATGAATTCATTTGTTAGCTTTTTAGTTTTAAAATAAATCAATAAAAATATTTTGGAAAAAAAAACTAAAAGGATTACTAAACTTATAGAACTATGGTTCTTGAAGTTGGGTGGCTTAATCGTGGGACAAGTTTCGCCGATGAATTGTAAAAACTATTGTCAAAAAACATGCTATAACTCTCCTACTGCACTTCTTGAAAAAAAAACAAACTCTACTTCGAGTGTTTAAATTTTAATGTACAAACCTAATGTATTGAACTTTTGATTAAAAATAATAGCAAGTTCAAACACTTTAATATATACATAAATACATAATATCGATATTCCGTGTTATTTTTTAAATTTATTTACTCCATTCGTCACACACCATCAAACAGTTTTGATGTTTTAATTGAGTTGTGCAATAAATATACATATATTCCATATACATAAATATATGTTCAGGAAAAGCTGTACAAAGGAACACAAACTGCAGTATAGCACGGAAGAACTTTCGGATTGGTTCGAAACAACATCTGGAGTAAGACAGGGATGTACACGAAGCCCTACTTTGTCCACACTTTTTATTGACGATTTGATCGATTATCTCCCTGGTGGAGTGGACTTTGCTGGAATGCGTATTAAGTAATTGCTCTTTGCGGATGGTGAAGTCATGTTTGCGTACTCGACCGAAACTTTACAACTAATGATCAACAGGGTTAATGACTACTGTTGATTATGGAACCTCATAGCCAACATAGAAAAATGCATCAAATGAAAAATTCGCTTTTAATGGAGAACGCTTAAAATATGTAATGAGAATATGTATCAATTTATTGGAAAAAAATTATTTTCGAGATACAAAAAGTCTACACATGATTGCCACAATAGTCAGGCTCGAAGTGAATTGCTCAATTTGAACTTTATACCCCTCAGACCATTGGAATGTAGTATATGCAACTTAGCGGAAAGGGAACACGTTTCTTTTCGTCGGAAGGTGCAAACATGGTTTAAAATAATTTGGCAAACGTTTTGTAATTTAAAAATGTTAGGATAACTTTATGCAAATATGTAATAGAAAATATTCTGTTGTCAATCTGGCAAACGGCATTTTGCCATGCTATTAATATTTTGTATAAATTATATGAAATGTATATGATTAATTTAATAAAATCAATCTTATCTATCCATCTATCTGAACCAAACAAGGTCTAAAAACTCTTGGAATCAAAACTGTGAGATCTCTCTTTGTTGTCTACTTTCTCCTTCGCATTAGATGAGTGGAAGTGGTTTGAAATCTTTTAGTCGGCTTTTTTGCTAACTGCAGTTTTGGAAATGAAACAACTAGGGTACATTAGCTTTCCCAACGTTTCGGGAGGGGTTGCTGCGTTCTTCAGGAGAACTTTACTAATTCAAAAAATACAAAGAGACGTAGCAGCTCTAATATCACAACTTGGTGCACACGAAAGTATATCCTTGCAGGATATAACACTTCCTCGAAAGAGCAGTACCTCTAAAAAATAGAATACTGGGGTGGAATCGCGTAAGGTGATAGTTGATTATCAATTTGTTGATTATCGTTTTGACCATCGCTCTCTCTATAATTCTTAATTGATATGATAGAGACAGCTATAGTCAAAAACGACAATCAACGAATTGATAGTCAACTATCACCTTACGGGATTCCACCCCTGATTGTCAAATTCATGATATAAATTAAAAAAAAAAAAAACAATTATCTTGATAAAATTCTTCGCTATGCTGTTGATGTTTCTGAGATTCGAATGTAATGAGAGTAATAATAGTTCAACACGGAAATGAGATTTTTCTCCAACCAAAGAGAATTCTTGGTACGACTATGGGTGTAAAGAGCTTGGAAGAATTAAGCTTCCGATGCAGGATTACAGGCAAGCTGGTATTACCTGCAATGCTCATATTCGAAGAACAAAGTTCTTACATGACCAAAATCTACGTCAATAAATAATACATTGACCCAAAATCTGGTAAAAAATGTACGGTTTTCTTAGCAATTGGCCCACTGGTGATCTGATGGCTTATCTCACCGAAAAGTGGAAAAAACCCTTACACCGTTTTGAAGAAACAAAGACAATTTGATATTTCTTAAGCATTTGATAGAGTTTGGCATGAAGCTATTTTATCGAAAATGCGTGCATTTGGTATCGAAGAGTCTCTTCTTCGTTGGATTAAAAATGACCTTTCTGACCGCTGATATTCTGATATTCATAAAATAAATGCTTGTGTTCATCAAGGCTCCGTTTTGTCTCCGATACTCTTCCTTATCTTCACAAATTACCTCTTGTCTGAAGCTTTTTATCCACTTAATTGTTTTGCTGACAACAGCACCCTCAGCTTTTCATATTCCTTTCCAGACTCACTCTGTTCTTCGGCTGTGGAACTGAAACACACTGAATCTTATTAGATTCCGATCTCGACGGCATTATAAAATAGGGTACTAACAACCGCGTGATACTTAATGCTTCGAAAACACAAAGCTGTCTTCTGTCACCCAGCGAAATATACCTCCCATACAAATATCCATGAATGGCACTTGCATGAAAGAAACTGGAAAGCTGCCCATAGCCGGTATGTGTGTTATGGACAGCGAAATGCTTATGTTTCCATAAAAGATCAATAAATTTGTTTCACCTTCCGATCTGGCTACGATCTATCTATACGCCCAAAATTTGAGTAACCCAATAACTCATTTGAACCTGTTTGATAGAATTTAGAATATAACACTAAAACTTATAGAAGGCACATTCATTACGGAAACTTTTGTTTCACTTGAACACCGTCTAAAATCTCCTGTCTTTCACTGTTTTTTATCAACAATGTTCAATTGAAATAGCCAGTGGCATTCCTCCTTTCAATCAACTGCGCCGTAATACTCGTCTAGCTGGGAATGCTCATCAGTTTACCCTTGATCCTAACTTCAGACGTAATGTCTAATATAGAGGTTCTATCTTTAGCCGCACTACTAGAATGTGGAATTCCTTGCCCGTATTGATTTGCCCCCCTCATTGTGATGCACAAGCCTTTAGGATCAATGTGCATCGACATCTTCAGCTAAACGCTCGTAAAGTGTTACCTTAGCGTGTGCAAATTATAAAAAAAAAACAAATAGATTTTCCAGTGCCTCATTCTTGAATGGTACTTGAGAATTTCATCTTTTTGCCATAATTTTTTCATAACTTCGCGAGTAACCCTACCGTAATAGTATAGACACAAAAAATATCTTACTTGCCTTTCGGCTCGTGCATAAATATTTTTATTTTCATCATATTTCCATTATTTTTTTAATATACATAACTTACTAAGCATGATATAGGCATGAGTCGAACAAACAATTTTTTTTTTTTAAATAATGTGTAACATAGTATTTGATTTTTGATTTTATATTAATTTATTATGCTTTTCAATATAATTACAAGAAGCAATATTAGCTTTGTCTTTGGTATCATCTTGATGCTCTTAAATGTGCTAGCAATGCGAGTTAATACAGAAATACGAACAAAAAAGCGTCAACATTTTTTTGGACTTGGGGAAACTGTACTAGATAATAATATTTTTTTTAATAGAAATAGTGTGCTGTTTTTTTTTTCAATGCATTCTACCAACACGAAAATTGCATCCTTAGTCAATTGAAAGTGAGCATTTCTCGTCATCTGTATGTCCAATACACTCGAGAGCAGGTCTATGTTCAGAATCCCACATTCCAGGGCCACAACGCTTACACAACCCCGATAAAGTACAAGGAATTTTGGGGTATTGACGATACTGGTGTAATAAACCACGTGCTTTCCTCAGAATCAACTGGCCGTCCATGTACATGGCAAGTGAACTGAAATGCAATAGCATCTCATCGGCCCGTAGATTTTGTGCGATCACATCATCAGCATAAACGGCAATTATAGCTAGGCATAGGAATAAGTGAAAGTAATCCGTGAGGTAATTCGACCAGCAAGCTTCCCACATACGTATCACAACAGCTTCGGTGAATTCTCGTTTAAAACACAATAAAAGCCAACGGTGGCAAAATAGTAACTCTAGTGCATTGTTGTGCTTCTTCAGATGCTCATAGAACTTGGGCAACATGATGCGTATCAGCTCCCGCAAGTAGCTGAGATTCCTATCGATGTCGTTGTCAGTTGGAGTGCATACGAAAATAGCTCTCTGCATTAAACCGACAAAGCACCAGAACGCCTCGGACTCGTTTTGTATCTCGCACAGGACCGGTGCCAGCAGATCACTCATGCCCTGCGAGTAGGACATTCCCGTGTTGTAAAACGCGTAATTGAGCAGAATGTTCTTCATGATCTCAGTATTGGGATTGTCATCTCCACAAAAAAAGGGATTTGATCTGTCCGTGCGGACAACGTCTTTCTCAACAACACATTGGACGGTCTTCCAAAACATGATCTGCTCCTCGGGTGACATTGAGTATAAGCGTCTGCTGGTGATCTCTTCATATTCTTGTCGTTTAATATCGATCAAAACAGCACGATCTTCAAAAGTAGAACTAAATGAGTAACATTTAAGCAGAAATGGCCAAACTGTTTTGCGTAGGCTTTTCTCCAACCCTCCGAAGAAAACGCACTTACGCAGTAACAGATCGTCGTCAATTTGGCCCTTTTCATTTAGCAACGTACCATAGAAGAAGTTCGTTGTTATTTTTTTTACATTACCCTCATCTGGATGCAGTTCAGACTTCTTGACCTCTGGGCGACATACCATAAACTGCCGATAAGGTAGATTCTGCTTCTCTTGGCTGCTGGGCGCTAATGTTATGTTATGTAAAAAGCAATGCCATTGGTGGAGCACCTGAGCCAGGTGATCTAAACCACCGTAGTGAAAATGCAAAATTTTATACTGTGATTCCCTTGAAGCTATGACCAACTGACCGGAGGTGCAGTTATCATCGTTGAAGAACAATCGGAGCGATCGCATTTGGCTAAGGTCTACAGAAAATCTTCGGCACTTAACCAAAGTTTTTCGTTTAACAGTTGGAGTTGCATTAGCGCTATCGGGAAAGGAGAGATTGTGTTTGAAAGCTAAAAGTTCTGGTGTCATCCAATTGGGGTTGTTGTCGTCTGAACAATCAGAAAGTTGCATCTTGTCTCTTTCGGTGCCAACACAATTGTAAGTTGATGTGGTGTTCTCAATGCATGGATTGGCGATAGTGATGTTCACAGAAGTAACTGGATTTTTCTTCAGCATTGAATGTAAATCCTCGATTGTAGCCGAATTTCCGCCCAATAGTGGTTGAAGTTCGTTCTTTAGTTCCCGCATGTCATCGGCATCCTCTTTTTCGTCCTTAAGGTTAACTCCATCGTTTTCTTCAGGAGCTCTTTCACCATTCACAGAGTTCTTATCAGCAGACACAGTGCTGCAATTGTTCAAGCAACTAAAGCGTTTTTCAAGACTTGTATGGTCTTGAGCACTTATAGCAGCCATGAATGCTGGACAATTTTCATCGGATGATGAACACTTGCAAAGAGATGAATTGGGAATCCAGGTGAGAAGCAATGTATGGCGTTTGGCATTGTTATATTGATCGATGAATGTTTTTGTGGTAACAGTCAAGTATCCTGGATAGTGAAGAATATCAGATTCTTGTCGAGCTACTGTCGGGGGATGGATACAAACATTGTTCTTGCAGAAAAGTATTTCGTTGTCTTCGTAGATATTATCGATTTTTTCGTCGCACTTTTCCTCACCCAGGATAAGACTAGAGGCCTTTTTTAGAATATTGACTATGGGCATTATGGCTAGATGGGAAAAAGGATTTAAAGAAATAATTTAAATGTAGATGGAAAATATTCGTTAATATTGATTTTTTTATTTTAGTTAAAATTTAAAATTTGGATTTGTAAGTTACCTTGTTGAAGAAGATGATTCACTACAATTTCGGCATGCAGACTTTGTTAAGTTTTTTAGAAAATCATTCTATTTTATTTTATTAACTAAACGACGTAGGTTTTGTTTTTATTAAGTTATTTACACAAACACTTTATAACATACCAAATACTTCTTGCTTTCTTTAAACAAATATGTAAACTGTTTGAAGGAAAAATTAATAAACTTGTCAATACTCATAGGGCTTTTTACCCAATAGCAAAATATATCCCTTTCTCGTTTGCATGCAAACGTCAAAGTCTTCGGTTTGTTGAAAATTTTCTTATTTTGAGGGCAAATGATAGCATTGTGAGACTTTGGGTAGAAATTGAACGGACCCGTTCAATAGCACCGTTCAGTGAGTAAATCATGAGATGTCTGGCATGAAAAATAGGTGCGTTTTATTGTTCACAAATCTATCTGGATCCGGATCTGGATTAAGTTTTAACACGTATTACAAAAACAATTTGGGGTCGTGTTTTCTATCGGGATCTATTTCAAAGATCCAAAAATTTGTTATTACACTGGTGAGTAGATGGCTTTTTATGGAAAGGTAGTGTAAGCTATAGTGTAAAGAAAAAAGACAAGAAATAATTTAAAATTTACAAACCCAAGGATAAAAAGAGACGGGCTTATAACATTGCTGTCACTAAGATCCGTATCGTTTTATTTTCAAGTGATGATCCAGATCCGGATCCAGATAGATTTGTGAATCATAAAACGCACCTAATGTGAACCAAAACAAACACTCATGTCGCTTTTTATTCGTTTTTCGGTGTTCGAATCCTTTTCAATGGAATATAGAAACTCATCTACTCCAATTAACACATAACCCCGTAATTTAAAACAAACTCTTTCGTTAAAGCCTAGTACGCAGATCGAGACAAGACAAATTTTATCTCTACAATTTTAATCTCTACAAAACTTTTCCAAATCTCGCGCAAAAGTTTGAAGTTGGAGAGATGCAATCTAATTTAATGCGTTTTTTAGTGTATCTCTGGAACGGGTTGTCTTACAAAAGTCGTTCATACCTTTTTGGAATCTGCTCTCGATGATCTCAAGACAAATTTTTTCTGCATTTCATTTGGCATTTCTCAATTTCAGACTAACTCAATTTGAACCATGAAAAGCTCGTCCTGCAGAAAATATTGCTGCTGTTCGCGATTGACTCAAGAACTAAAGCCTCTTGACCATTTTAAGCATCGTCAATGGTCAGAATGGTGGCAAGAAATGGCAACAATGGATGATCAATTTTCGAAGAAAATCATTTTCAGTGATGAGGCAGAATTGCCGCATTTGGGCGAATGATAATCCAAGAGTGATTGTCGAAAAACAAATGCACACACAAAGAATGACTTGTTGGTGCGGTTTATGGGCTGGCGGCATCATCGGGTCGTACTTTTTCCAAAATGAGGCCGGTCAGGCAGTTACCGTGAATGGTGTTTGCTATCGTGAGATGATAACGAACTTTTTATGGCCCGAATTGGAAGACGAAACAATGGCTCTTTTGCGTGACAAATTCAATGGTCGTGTTATCTCACGTGGTGGTGATGTCAATTGGCCGCCAAGATCATGTGATTTGACACCGTTGGACTTATTTTTTTTTGGGTTATTTGAAAGAAAAGGTGTACGTCGATAAGCCAGCAACAATTCGAGAGCTAAAGGATGAGATAATTCGGCACATTAACGGCATATAATCTCAATTATGCCCCAGCGTCTTCGAAAATTTGGACCATCGAATGGAGGTGTGCCGCCGAAGTGGAGGCGGCCATTTGGCCGATATTTTGTCCCAATACATAATTGAACCATACCAATATTGTCATAATAAAAGGAAATACAATTACAAAAAAAAAAAAAAAAAACGGAAATGACAATAATTTCCTAAATAATTTGTGTTTTATTCAAAATCAATATCGGCCCTTAAAATTTAACCACCCTTTATTTTTGTTCAGCGTGCGTGAAATCCAAAACCCAAAAATATCACTGCGAATAGTTAATAGCCGTGTTTTATTATCGCCAATGATCCATATAACTTATTCTTCGAAAATAAAACGATATGGATTATAGCGACATCAGTGTTATATTATTATGCTTATCTCTTTTTGCAATACGTGTTAAAAATTAATCCAGGTCCGGTTCCATATAGATCCGTTTATAATAAAACGCATCTATTGTGTTTTGGAATATTGGAGTGCAAAAGAACTAATGTCATTTTCCATTGGTCGTCCAGAATCGTCTGGAAGTGTCCAGAAGCCTTCTCAAACCATTCCATTGGGAAAAAAAATACTATTCTGAGAAGAGAATTTCGCTTCTCGATTTCAAGTCAGAATCCACTCAAAAAGCACTAATACACATACCCAAATGTCAAAAGCAACTATCGCAGACTTTCACCAACACTACGATTAAGTAATACAAAGGCAAAATTTCAAAGTTGGGTAGAAGTAGTGAGCACTGTTCTATTGGATTTCAGAATGAGTGAATCCTTGAGTGAAACCAATGGAAAACGACATAAGACAGGTTGGCTAATGTCTGAAGAGATGATTCTTTTCCGCTTGAACAAAGTTAACATACATATTATCGTATTACTTCCCATGGTAATTGAATAGTAAATAACAGATTTGACAGATGCCACCGAAACAACATGGCCGGTCTTGGAAGAGGATTCAGGACTGTGCTCGCTTTAATGAGTTTATTAATATGGCTGCATATCTTTAAATTAAAACAAACACAATATTTTTAATTATGTATCTTCTTTTATTTTTTTATAATACTTTAGCAATTGTGTGTATACTTTTAATATTATGTATACATTTAAAACTAACAATAATTTAAATAAATATGGTAATTATATTGTCGCAATTTTATGAATATGTTCAAAGAAATCTATGTAAATTTTGATATTTTTTTATAGGATTCATTTACATTTTGATTTTAAAAATAAAAGAACAATGCAAAAGTTTGACCGAACGGTATGTATTTCCGGAAACATGTCGTATTAAATACTGCAAAATTTCAAGATGCATATACCTTAAAAATTGCACACCTACCTACTTAAATTAACAACAAAAATACAAATTACACTTATAAAACTGTGTTTTATAAAAATATTGATATACATATGTATAATGGAATAGCTGCGCACAGCTTTTGTTTTTATTTTTTTTTTAATTATTGCAAATCAAGTTTTTACTTCTGAGGTAGTCAAAATACACTTAAGACATATGGAAACTTATCCAACTAATAAATAAAGTAATGAGTTAGTAGGTTTATGAAAATATGTACGTGAATCCGAAAATAAATGCAAATGCTTTTTAAAACACTTAATAATTAATATTTTAGGTTTGTAATGTATTTCCAGGCTAGTTGTTTATTTTGATATAAAAATATGTAAACTTGTTGCTAGGTTTTGAAGTTTTATTTGTTTTAAAAATCTCAAGGTGCTGCAGACATATTGTCAGCGCTACAAAATTTGTCTGCCATCAATGCGAGCACTTTCTCCAGCTTAGAGTGACGATCCTCAGGTGTTGCAAAGGCACCTTTACTGCCCCATAAAAATTTTATATGAAATTCAGTCCTGTTTAAGTAGATTATATTGATTATGACTTAATTTCAAAACTATAAATCAAAAGAGTATATTTTTACCTAAACGCGTCACTTAAAAGTTCATCCAACCTTGAATTCGATTCGTCCATAACTGTTTTTGCGTTCTTTCTAAAAAGTGAAAGATTCCTTAAAAATCCACGGGCTGAATCAAGATGTAAAAAGTAAATTGTCATCCCAAAATCATCTGCTTTGGTCTCCCAAGGTGTAATACAAGTAGAAAAGAGTGACGATTTTTCTATTTGTGAAGTATTCATTATATTCTCAATTATCCTATCCCTCAGTAAAATGTACAAAAGAACGTGAGGAACTGTTGTATTTGGTGCTTGGGGATTTGAACAATCATTCATGTTTTTCAATGTTGGCCTCAGTTTAGCTTCGAATGTAAATGCACTGTCTGTAAATTTTTGGCGAAGAATATGCCATGCGTTGTCAAGGCGCTGAATCTAAATTTAAAAAGGGTTTTTATCATTATGAAAGCCTGTTTATATAAATTTTAAATACAATTAAATGAAAAGTGTTTCAAAAATAAAATATTTTTCATCCGAATTTAATATTTAACTAACTTACGGTTAAAACTTGAAAAATAGTAAGAACGAACGTAAATACAAAAAATAAAATTTCGCATCAAATGAAAAATAATAAACAATCCCATGCTTAAAGTAAAGATACTCAATTTTATAAAAAAAGCATTGGATAGTTAAGCGCGCCACAACAAAAAACGAAGAAGAATTAACAATAATCCGTGGTTCTATCAGTACGTTACGAAAAAAAAAAAACGATAACAACCAGGGTTCGGACTTAGGTTTTAAATTTTCGAAGTAGATACGGAAAAAAACTGAAGTAGATTTAAAATTTTCGAAGTAGTTTTAGTAAGTTAAATTATATAAACATAACCACCCATATTAATAAAGATGGTTTAGTGGAGGTTTATCGTTAAGTCCTGGACTAAGTGCGAAATTTCATTAATAAAACAAATTTTCTGTTAAGTGACGTTTACTAATTATGATTAAGTTAAACCACCGAAGTAGGTGGTTTAGCGAAGGAATAAGAAATAGAAATGTCCACAGTCAGACACAAGCAATTGACAATCAATTTAGGTAGCCACAGAATATAAAAAAGAGATTGCTTACTTTTGTAGAAGATTTTCTTAAAAGGATTTTTGATAAACGTCATTTTAATATTCCGGGAACATTTTGTTTTTATTAATGTAAATATTTAAGCCATGGCTTATCTCCTATTCCATGGTTTAGCAAAACCATGGAATATAGGTTAAGGAATAAGCATTTTTTATTAATACGGCTGAACATATATAAGAAAATTCTGATTTCAGACTTTTAAAAAAATTTTAATTAAATATAATTATTTTAAAGTAAATTTTCCATCAACGAGCTTGTACGAATTTTATCAATTCAATAGGTGGCTCATAAATATCTTTACGTTTTTCTGTAAGTGATCTCAAAAACATTAAATTTTCCACAGTGCTTACGTTTAAATGATTCCTAAACTTGTTTTTTATGTAATGCAGAGTGATCAGCGCTGTCTCTAAATATGTTGGTTTAGAATTTCAAAGAGAAGTAGATCATAAAAAAGAGAAGTAGGGAAGTAGATTAAATCTTTTTCTCAAAATCGAAGTAGATCTACTTCGATCGAAGTAAAGTCCGAACCCTGATAACAACACATTTTCGGTAGTGGCGACGTATTGTATGTATGTATGTACAAGCTTTCACGAAGAATATGGAAATTGACATCTTCTATTAAATCCTCTCCAGTTAAACTAAACAGCTCGAAATGTGTGTAAGTTATAGACAAAAATTACACACATATGTATGTATGTATGTAACGTACCCCTGACAAAAAAATTGTTGTAACTTAAAAAAAAATATGTATTTCAATTTTTAAAAATGAATATTGCTAAAAACACTATATTTCAAAGCATGACCAGCTTACAATTTTTTTCTAAATACTCTAAATTTTGAACTATGACTTATGTCGTTTGTTTGACAATCCGGATTCTCTCTCCGATCTGGAATCCCATCTCAATACTTTCCTTCTTTCTCTTCCTTAACTTCACGCCCGCGCTGTGTTCAAACATTTAAAGAAAATCACTGCACAATTAGGATACAAAAAATCACGAGTGTCGAGTTTGACGTTTAAGTATATGAATGTGTGAGTATGCTTCTGGTTTTGATTCTGATTTGAGATCCAGAAGCAAATTTCTCTTCTTTTCAGAATCGTCAATTTTTCCCAAGTGAACACTTTCAGAACAGTCCAGAAGGCTTCCGGATTGCCAAACAAAATCAACATTAACCGTTGTTAAATCACCATAGCATAATATGTATATGACAGCCCTTTTAAACAGTATTGGTTTTGAGAAAACAAGCATCTTTGAAAGTATATGTACCTGTGGCATGCATAATCCCAACATAATAGCGCTGAAACCAAAAAGATTTCCAAGTGCGGTTTTAGTATCCACGGCAACCTGTATCCATTTGCTAAGAATTTCAGCTCGGTCCAGATCGGTTTGACAAGTAAGAATCGTCACGGCAACCATTAATTTCATACACTGAGTTCTTTCTAGAAGATCATTTCGAAATGTCGTACCATGTGGTAGTGTAAGGAGTTCGAGACCACAACATTGAAGTATATTTGCATCATTATCTTCAACTTCAGCTACTTTGTCAATTATCAAATTAATATCAATACGGGTTATATGTTCTGCAAGTATTTTGGGGCCCGATTCTAAAAGCATCATTTTAAATGTTGACAGAGCATCGCCATCGAGAGGATTATTTTCAATTGAAGGCAAGAGAAGTGTACTGAAATTTTCAATATCGAATTTTGAGACCTATGAGAAAAACAGTTATGAATCATTTTACATGGACTTTAGAAATTTGAGTTACCGATTCAATGATCGGACAATCCATTGTTGATAACTCTTCTTCTGCCTCGCCTACATCAAATTCAGTCAAGCTTTTCAAAGTAACCGATGAAGCTGAGTTAGGTATAAATCGAGGGTTCTTTATTATAACTCCTCGATGTTGGTTCGATTCGCTGGTGTCACCAGGAGTTGAACTGTGCACCGAATCGCCGGAGCCATTTCCGGAATCAGATCCGCTTGCATGATATGAGCCTACTCTATTAAAAGGAAGCTGTTCATGTGGCAGTAAGTCCTTCTCTTTTTTGGGCAGTGTAGGAGGTCTTACTGGTTTTGGTGGAGGACTTGGTGGCTTGTCAGAAACATCTGTCAAATTTTTGCTTTCAATACAGGGACTTAAAGATGCTTCAACGGAATCCCGGTTCAAGCTTTGACCCTTCATTGAAGCAAATCGTAGACTTCCAACGCTCGGTCTCGGCAGCGAATGAGTTGTAAATTTGACATGTTCAACGGATTCACTAATTGTAGATCTTGCAATTGTCTGAAATCCATTACATTGATTGCCCACTGGCTGTGGAGGTATTCCATCAACACTTGTAGATTTATCACCGTTTTTCAATCGCCTTAATTCAGATGCTGTTTTTTGTGCACAACTCTCGTTAGGCTGAATGATTCCATCTGCACTTGAACAAGTTTCAATAGTTCTTACGCTCGAAACGGCAGAAGATTGAGATGGTGTGAGAGATTGCGAGCGCTGTTTTTTTGATGGAAGTCTTGGTGGGGTATCACGTTTTGTCCTAGGTGGAGAAGACATTGGACTCTTGTAACTGTTATTCTGTTGGTTGTATGGAGTAAACCGAAATCCAGGACTAGTCAACGAAGGAGAATTGAGAGGACTACCCCCTCGAATTCCTGCCAACATTTGTGTATGCAGCTGGTTACCGACAATTTTGTGTCCGTAGAATGATAAGGGATATGTTCTGTTGCATGGATATTGAATGCGAGCTCCAGAAGCTGCTGATATGGGTTTACCTGGAATAATATTTAAATTAGCATTTTTAAAAGTACAGTTATTTGCAGTTTTTGAATTTACCTGAACCCACATAAAAAGTTATTAGATCAGGGACAGCGTCAAATGCATCTTCTTCAAACTGGTATTGAACTCGCTCATAAACGGTTTCCGGTTGCAATAAAATCTAAACAAAATCGAATTTATAAGAAATGATAACAAAAATTGCATTTAATATTTATAAAAAAATACGAAAGAAGCTACAAAAACGTACGTAGTTTAATTTGTTTCTATTTATCGAATGGAATCCAATTACATCTCATAAATATTCAACTCTCAATTTTTCAACGTTATAAAATTTCAAAAGGGGATTTTCTGATAACTGTTTTTAAAGCTCGAATTTGAATTCCAATTTATGTAGGTAAATTTTATAGATAAAGTTTTGGAATCGTTAAAAAATCAAACCCGTCATTTTAACAGAAATTCTTAGAGGTAGACACCAAAAATTATCTGTAAATTTGAGCGCCAACTATAATAGTTAATCTGTTATATAGAAATATTCTTTGAAACTTTATTTTTTTATTACAGGAATTTTTCCTCCGTTACGAAAGAATTCAATTGAAAAAATTTGGCAGTTTTCAACAATTAACGAGACTTAAGACGTGTTTTATTAGTAATCTATATCTAGCGCAGTAATACAAGCATAAAAAAAACGCTTTATTCACTCCTTAACTCACTCTTAATAAACTCCCAAAGTTGGTATTAGTGTATTATGTGCCAAAACCTTCCTACTTGTTAAATTAACTTACACGGATGTGTTCGAAGGATTTGTATCTCGTTTTTAAACTGAAGTTGAAATATTCATGAAAATGCAGATTGAATTGATTTAGAGTTTTTCTCACTATTAAATTTTCCATTAATACTTACAAAAGTGCGAAAATATATCTTTTTTCTACAATCTACTCAAAATGTTCTCGTATCCCTATTGGTTACTATTGTATTTCTTAATTTTTACATATGTAAAAAAAAAGATTTTTTTGAGATTTTAAACAGCGCATTATTAAGGTAAGGTAGTATAATACTTTTTATATATTTTCTAACTTTAAAGTATTTTTCTAACCTATTCTTAACTTTAAACATTCTCTAACTAATATCGTAAGATAGGACAATTTGTTTTAATAAATTGCTTCTGAGCACCCCTAAGACAATGACAGTTCGTGCTTAAAACTAAGTAAACAGACCTATTTTGACGTTTGTAAATGAAGTAAGCACGATACTAAGGAAATAAAATAGGTATTCGATGAGTTTAACTTATATAAAAGGGTAGAGAAAGTATGATGCTGTATTCGATTAAAATTTTGCAAAATCGTTGTCTTAACCTAGTTTTATACTAAAACAGCTTTAACATCGTATTAATTTAACTAAATTTTCGTGCAAATTTTGTCAGTTGTCATATGAATTCAGCATATTTCTGAAGTTACACGACATTTTTGAACAAATGCCAGTGTACTGATAAAACAAACCAACCTATCTATTCGCCTTTGTTTAAATTGATTCAATATTTTGTGACATGGCAGTAATGTAAAACGGGAATTATGGTATGAATTAAAATTTTCCATTTGAAAAAATATTTATTCTGTACATTGCGGAGCGATCACACTTTGGACTAGTAAAGGCAAAGTATAACAAAATAAATACCAATGAACACACCCTCAAGCATGCCAACATATGTATATTATTTCGGACACCACCTAAACACCTTCTACACTTCAACTTTCGGAACTCTATCTTCACTAAAATGTTATTTTCAATTACTAGCTTATATTTATTCACTAATCGTTGTTGTTGTTTTCCATGTTAAATTTTGCGATGTAGCGTATTCACTAACCAATAAAACACGGCTTTAGATTTAAAATGCCTACAAATTTCACCATATACAAAAATCAAACGCACATATTCAAAACTTTGAAGAACAATTATTAACTGTCAAATTCAATTGTCCAACGGGACAACTTTAAAAGGGGATTTAATTTGAATTTCGTTAAAATCTCTATGAAATCTTGTTCTATTAATTTGAAATATCAAAAGTTTTCAGCCTCGTATTTTGTTTTGGGGGGAACAAAGTAAAACAATAGAATACAAAATTTCGTCGCTAGTCCTGTTTAAGAGGATTTTATAGCTAATCGATGTAATGTAATTCTAGTAAGAACATACTTTTGCGACACAAAATTTAGCGGAATGCAAAGTAATTCCAATGATCACTGTACAATTATAGTAATTATTCAATGACTAAAAATGGCTAAACATGCAACACTTTCTTTTAAAATTCTTATTTTATAATTTTCCTTTTATTTAAAATCTTTTAAGATCCATCTTTTTTGATCACAAAGTTAACAAAGTGTTAACAAATACCTATTCATTTTCCTATAAAGTTATTACATTTGTTTTTAGAAAATTTGAAATACACAGGTACAACTTGAGAACTTCGTTCACTGCAACTTAATCACATATATTCTCGTTTTTACTTGCGATATAGGTACTATAGGGCAAGTTCTGCATTTGGAAAAAAAATCGAACTCGAGATTTTGATCAAAGTTGAAGTTGACATTACGATGATAGCGAAGACGAAAAAAGTTGGTCCGGCAATTCCGTCTGTCTGTCTGTATGTCTGTACATATGTCTGTATGTCTGTATGTCTGTACCTCGAACTACAGCCTAACCTACTGGAGGTATTTTCTTCAAACTCGGTACTTAAAGGTCTTCGGTGATTCCCTAGAGGAGAAATTGAAATTTTTTTTTAGCTACAAAACTAATGGTACCCGTAATGCAAAATCTTATTTATCTCGAAAACGGCTTTAACGATTTTGATAAAAAAAAATTAAGTGTGATATTATGGACACAGACTATATTTTGGTCAAAAAAAAATTTTGGGGGGAAATGTTATTAGGGGTACCTGTCATAGGACCGTTTTTTTGATTTTCGATTTTCTCACCAACGGCTCTAACGATTTTTACCAAAATTTTTATGCAGGAGCTACTTTGCATTTGAAAAAATAAAAACTAAAAATTTTTTCGAAAAAATAGTTTTTGGATTTTTAAAAAAATAATACAATTTTTTTTTTTTGAAAATTCGATATCTTGAAAACCGATACACGATTAAGTTTTTAAATTACGTTTAAAATGTATTTTATTAAATACTAACAACTGGTGTAACAATTTTTCTTATAAAAATTTTAAGGAAAATTTAGTACACAAGAAACATGTTTCAGTGTGTCTGTATGTCTGTACCTCTCACTACAGCCTAAACCACTGGACCTATTTCTTTCAATCTCGGTGGTTAAGGGACTTCGTTCATTCTCTAGAGGAGAAATTGAAATTTTTTTTTTAGCTCCAAAACTAACGGTACCCCCTCATACACCCGTAATGCAAAATCTTATTTATCTCGAAAACGGCTCTAACGATTTTGATAAAAAAAATTAGGTGTTATATTATGAACATAAGCTACATTTTGGTCAACCAAATTTTGGGGCAAAATGTTATTAGGGGTACCTGCCATAGACCCGTTTTTTTTATTTTCGACTTTCTCATTAACGGCTGTAAGGATTTTAACCCAAAATTTTCAGCAGGAGTCCCCTTAAGTTTAAAATAATATTGTATATAAAAATATTCGAAAAAATATTTGTTGGGTTTTTTTGAAAAAAATTTTTTTTTTAAATCAATATCTTCAAAACCTATGAACGATTATTTTTTGAAATTATTTCCTAAAATCAATATTATTTAATACTGAAAATTCACATCCCACATTTTTTTCTTGAAAAATTTTAGAGAAATTTCTTATATAAAAAATATATTTAATAATAAAACGATTTTTTAAAGTTTATTTGCATAAATTCATACTTTTTCGGAAACCAGACGGCAATTTTATGCATTTGAACATTATTATCTCATTAAATCCATGTTTTATATTTATAAAATGTATCTTAAATTCCAAAGTGCTTTTACATAAGAGGAAGTTCGTGCGATCCAGTCGTGCATTTTATTTATTGTTCAATTTTACGAGATGATTTATCGTCGGAATGTCATTAAATTTTAACATACTGTTATGAATTTTTTTGTCGAAGGATTCTTTAAACTAACGATATTTTATTTACAAAATAGAATAAAATATAAAATGTATAGTGAATATTCTCAATCAAGGAAATATTAAGTTTGACTAGTACGCCCTTTGTTGAATTATTATTTGTATAAAATATTTTAATTCGCTTTCATTACTCATCGTTAATGGAAATCGTATTATAATTTTGCTGATAAAACCGAACCAAAAATCAAATATCATAACACCTACATTTACATATGTAGCTAATCAACTTACCTTATTGATGACAAAATGTAAAACAGATGCCTTTGTCTTGCATGACAAAACAAAATTATCTGGCTGTGAAGCACAATCCCTTATCAAAAAGTCACCTTCTTTTTGAACAATCTCCTCTGCTCGATGCCTTGGCAAGGGTCCGTGGTACCATGCGTGTGATCTTAAGTCTCTTGAGTCCAAACTCAATTCCCATTCTAAGGCCTTTTTCAAGGCAATTGCCTCTTGAGCTTCGCTTGAGGTCGAAATTGGGTCCAAATCATCCATTATTCAAATTGTATTTTTTGTTCTTCTCTTATGCTCATTCAAATATTCATAGCTAGAAAATTCAAAGAGATCGAAATGAAATCAATCAGACAAGAATTTGTCTCTAAATTCATATTATTTTCATATTGCTCAAATGCTTTTCAATAATATCTCTGTTACATTTTCAAGTTGAATAATGTAAGTATTTAAGTCTCATATCCACAAACGCACACATTCAAAGCCATTATTATATTCAAGAGGCAAAAGTCCCTATTAACATAAGGGAGCGCCCATTCTGTATCCTTCAAAATATGAGTATCGATTTCTTTCAATAAGGACCTTTTTTTGAATAAATTCTCGAATATTGTAACAGTGGTTCTTATAACAATTTTTTTGTTGATTAATTCAACATATTTTTAATTAAAATAGATTCGTTTTAAAGAAATACAAGAATCTGAGTTATGCAAAATTTTGGTTTGGTGCAACACTGCAGTTAGGCGGCGTTTACTTTAGAAATAGAACTTTAGAATAAGTTTTTCCTTACTTTTATTTTTTTTAACAATATGCTATTGAATAAACATTAAATTTAAGTGATTCCGATGTTAATACTAGGCTTTTATTTTACTAAGAAATACAAGAATAACGCGAGTATAAAAAGAATACGTGAACATAACCGGCGGTGAGGTAAAATCGTGCTCAACTGCACGCCCATGAAATCTATCCCCGCGCACTAATTTGCTACCTCAAATAACAAGGGTAGGTTTAATTCCCAATGTAAAAGGATATTTTTTAGGGTGCAAATAAAATTGTTCATCGTACCGGCATTTCAAAAACTTTTTTCTATTATGCTTGTCTATTATCTTCCGTATGTACAACAAAATTGAATTTTAAGAAACATTTTTATCTCGATGTTGTAAAAAAAAAAACTGAACTGACTTCATATTCAATAAATAACTTGACTTTTTCGTATAGTTTAGATGGACACAACCCAAGAAAGGATATTTTTCGCGCATGCGAAGATTTATAAGAATATAAGATTAAAAGAAAGGGAATTCGACAGGGATGTTAGTCCTTATTACGTAATTCAATTTTTCAAAAGGACCTCAGCTGAATTGGATAACGAATTCGCGAGGATAGCGAATATTTCGCCTGTGAATTTGTACCTCTTCAAATACTATAAGATATGTTGAAAGAGTTGATTTCTCTTGTAATTATAAAATGATAATATATTTCTAATAAATTAAAAGATGTCAAAGTTTCTCATGTAATATCAAGAATATAGTTGATTGTTTCTTGTATCAACCAATAATTTAAAAAAAGAAATGCTTTTGTAAAAATACTGAAAATTATTGCCTTTCTTGCAATGCCTGGTTAATTTAATTGTATTTTTGTATGTTTGTATTAACATTGAAGATCCTTTCAAGGCTTAATTATATCGCATAGAAAAATTTAAAACGTATTTTGGATTTAAAAGCCCTATTTTTTTTTTAAATATTTTAAATAAGGGTTGAGGGATTTTTTTGTGAAATTAAGATTTTAATATAAATATAACTTTTTTTCAAAACCTTTATTTTTTATTTAACAACAAAAATAATAAATTAAGAAAACAAAAATTGCATTTCAAAAGCTTGAATTCATTTCGTCTAGGTTTGCCTGTAGTATAACAGAATACTATTAACTTATTTTTGAAAAGCCGTTAAAATTGATAATAAAATTATAAAGATAACAGTGATAAAATAAAGAAGGAAAAAAAGAGAAAGAAATATATTTTAAAATACATTTATAATGTTAACTCTATTTTCCTTATGTCTGCATTCAATGTTACGGCAGCCGCCCGTCTCTGTGGATGTGTAAGCTCTCCTATGCATCAACTATACTCTGTCCAATTTGAATAATTTGAATTTTCATTAATGACCTTGTGGCAGATTTGTTTTTCAAAAACACAGGGGACTGTTGCACTTATTGTGTTAATTAAAAATAAACAAATTGGCCCAAAATTTTAGTCAAATTAGTACGATGTTAAAACTTTTTACTTTACGACTTATAGGTACTATAAGGCAAGTTATACATTCATCTGTCTGTCTGTTCGACTGTAGCCTAAACGGCTCATTTTTAATTTTCCCCCACACATTTTTTTCTTTTTTTTTAAGACTAAAACTAACGGTACCTGCTAAACGATTTTTTTTTCGAAATTATATAAATAATTCTAAAAATTTCATTTAGTTAAAGCTAGGTTATGGTTGAAAAAAGATTTCCGAAAAATGGTTATTAATGGTACCCAACTTGGAATCATTTTTTTTTATGTTTTTGATGTTTTAAAAAACGGTACAACCGATTTTGATTATTCGTTTTATGCTAAAGCTCCCCAAAAGTTTGAATGGTATTGTGTACTCAAATTTTCAAAAAATGTTTTTTGATTTTTTTTTTAACTCAATTTTTCGATAACGTCATGCTCTATTTTTTTTAAACTTGACAAATAAATAATTCTTAATACAATCTTCCAGATGTAAGAAAAAAAAATTATTTAACCTAAAAAAACGGCACCCACCATACAAATGTTAAGAAATAGTTTTCGAAAATTCGTATTATGTATATACATATACATACTCGAAAACGGCGCCTTGAATTTAGATAATTTTTTTTCTTACTATTAATTTTTACGATCTATAATTAAATACAAACAATTTATGTATATGTATTAAGATATTACTGACTGTATTTACAATAGAACATTTTTTTCAAATTTTGAATTGAAAATTAATCTTTTTTTTTGAAAATTCGATATCTCAAAAACGGGTCAATATTTTTATTGAAAATTTAATTTTTATTCGTTCCGTAAAACAATCTTTTAGTTGGCGTACCAAAATTTTTTCTTATTTTTTAAGTAACGACTCTTTGTTCTTGCATAAACTAATATTTACTTGAATCACATGGCATCCTGTTTTAAAGCCAGATATACACTGTTCAAATGCATGACAAGCACGTACAAGTGTATTAGTGAAAAAATTACACGTATAGATTAGGTGTAAGCTTGATGCAAAATCAAAATCTTTTGATTTTCCTTCAAAAAAAAGTACTGCATTGAAGCCTCAAGCAGAATGTAGATACTAATACACCTGCACACCTGTCTTGCATTTAAACAGTGTATATCTGGCCTAAGGTTCAACTACTAAAGGTGTTGCTTGAGTCATTTAAAAAATTATTTGTATACTTATGAACATTTTTTATTTAATAACATTCATTTTAAAAAATTCTTAGTTTTTTACATAAGACCAAGATCGTGCGACCCAGTCGTGCAATTTATTAAGTGTGATACTAGGTTAAAACGATGATTTCGCATATTCCAATCGAATTTAGCATCATATTTTTTGTAGCATTTTTATGAAAGTTAGAATCATCAAAATAAAATCATCAAATAGTTATTTTATTATCCTGCTGACTTCGAATGACTTTCTGACATTTATAATCGTCAAAAAGGCCTGTTTTTTGCACGAGCTGTCATTGTTTTAGGCGTCTTCAGAAAAAATTTATTTAAAAATAGTTTTAGCTTGATATCATAATTAGAAAAGAGGCTGGGTGCGACCCACACTGATGAGTTTCAAATTGTTTTCCGTTCTTAGAATATCTGGGTTATGAAATTTTTTTTCAGTTTTTTTTATTTAAGAAAATAACGGTTTGTTAATTTTTTTCCAAATTCATACCAAATCTGTATGACCTTATAATGAGTACATTAAATTTTATTTGAAATCAATAGCATTATTTTTTCGTGAGATATTTGAAACTAACCAAAATTTTTACTTTTTTTTTAAATCGTTATAGTGAAAAAACTACTCACTGAATTTTAATAAACGCCCTTTCAGCCTCTTTCGAAGTTATTATCTATTAAACAAAATATATTTGAAGTCGATATCTTTACTTGTTCTTGAGATATCGACGACGAAAAATGGTACCAGAACGTACGGACGAACGAACGTACGAACGTACGAACGTACGTACACACACACACACACACACAGACATCTCTCTAAAAATGATTGATATAGCCTCTAGGGACCTTGAAACGTCGAGAAATGTCAAAAATTCCAATTTGACAAATCGGACCGATTACAATAACTCCCTATGGGAAGTTAAAAATGTTTAAAATTAAGAAAGAGTTGGTACACTACTTTAAAGTTATGTAGTAGCATACTTATACTGCAAGGCTTTTACATTGGGGTTTGTTAAGGAGCTTTCAGGATTTACGTTTTTTAAGAGCTTTTGAAAAGAAATAAACAGTTACTTTGAGATTTTGGGAGATATTATTTGTGTGATGTGTAGATACATATATTAACATCAAAAATGGTCTCAAGTTCTTCAAAGGACACATATTCAAAAAAAGCATAAAATCGTTAATAAACCAACAAATTTTACGACCTTCTCAAAAATAAGACAGAAGCTGTTAAAAAACGTACCAGTTACCTTACCACTTCGGTTGTGTATCAAAAGAAATATTTCAATTTATTTCGCTCAACATGATTTTGGCTATCAAATCTTAATCGACAGTTGGTAACCCTTCTTACATTTGTCACAAATTTGAAGCAATTTATAATGCTAACTATGACAACCCTGTTAGAGCTTTAAAATTGGGAGAGCTTATTGAAATCCATTATAGTGGGAATGAAAGGCAAATACTCTACATATCTTCCATGTACTGAAAATACAAATTGGAGAGAGCTCATGAACTTTAAAAGTGGAACATTATTATTTGCTTTTAAAAGATGATGCTGTTGTACTGAGTGCATCACAAAGGCGGGTTTTTTCGCACCCTTGTTCTTTGAAACTCGTTCTCATTCTTATACAGCCAGCGTTTGGTTCGACCGTAGTATTTGTTTTCCAAATTCATTGCATGAAATCTCGTAAATGCCACCTTTTCTCAAGCTGTTCTCTTTTATCGTTTATTGAGAGGAGCATGTTCCTCAATTTATATGGGTTAGAAATGACTAGTTGCATGTCATTCTTAACAAATGATGACTTAGGGGTGTCGGTGTAGGAGATTACTGGAGTGAAGATTTTGAGTCTTTGTGCCCTTTAACATAAACATAATTAAACTTCAAGTCTTCTTACTGAAAAGCTTCGCAACTAAAAAGCTTAGTTGGTAGGGAAGTCCCCCCACACGGTATGGCTTCGACAGTCTCTTAGTATTACTTCAAGAATCGGATAAACAACCCAATCTTTCTAAGCCTGAGCTCCAAATACATAATGTCGTAGTAGCCCATTTAAAGTGATCACTAAGTGGTTCAGGCTGAGCTGTGTAGTACATTTTTAATATTGAATACTCCTTCCCCGTTTTCTCATTTCCTTCTAGTAACAACCTTCCAACATCTCCAGTTGAACAACAACGCACCTGATGTTCATCGCGGGGAGCTGAGAGTACGAGTGATAGACATCTATGTATATATACATATATAGGGTTTTTCAACAGGGACGCTACAAAAGTAGAGCGACAGGGACAGCAAACGACGCCATATTTCTTGCCGCTCTTTTGACATTTCTCTTCAGTAAGGTTTGCCATTTCATGATGGAAAGATATACGAGCCAACAACGAGCCAACAACGAGTCGAAATTATTAAAATTTACTACCGAAATTCGGAGTCAGTGGCCTAAACGTTAAGAGCGCTACGTCCAATTTATGGTCGTCACAATCGTCCTAGCAGATCAACAATTAGGCGTCTAGTGGAAAAATTTGAACAGGCACAGTCGTGCGATTTGACGCCGTTAGACTATTTCCTGTGGGGCTACGTCAAGTCTCTGGTCTATGCCAACAAGCCAGCGACGATTGATGAACTTCGTACGAATATCGAACGTGAAATTGCAGCAGTATCGGCCGATTTATGCTTGAAAACCGTCGAAAATTTTGTTCAGCGTCTGGCCATGCAAAAGAAATCGAGTTCCATACATAATGGCATCAAACGTACTTTCACAGGAATCAAAAATTTCATCGATATCCAAAACCGTTTTTGTTTTATTAAAAAAAAACACTTTTGTAGCGCTCTTATTGAAAAACCCGAAAGATTCGTTTTGAAAAAAGTTTTTAGCGGTGGCATGGTCGTTATACTAGGGATCGAAAAAGATCAATTTAACTTAAAAAAAACACACAAACTCAGTCGTATCTTATAACCAAGAGTTAATCCGATCGCAAGCTATACTAGATATACTAAAGTATATCCATAGTATCTATATAGTTATGGTATAAGTCTTATAAGACTATATATAAGAATGAGGATTAATATAATTTACTAGGAAAATAATATACCTAACACTTTGTAATATTATACATAAGCATCCAATAATATACTTAAATTATAGAGATTACGCTCAGCCTTTTTTAAAAAAAAAAAACAATTTTTAAATTTTTGTTTCAGGGCCTTCGCCAGCTCAATTCACTTTTTAAAAACAGGAATGATTCTTTGATTCTTTTATATTGAACGTCCAACTAATAAAATGCAAGATATAAGTTTCTTAATCGAACTCTATCGGGTTATACCCACTCCTTCATTTTTTGTCGGCTGTTAAACTACATATATTAAAATCACACATTTTCTTAGGCGGAATTTATTAAATTAAAAATTTATTTTTTACAATTATTATATAAATACAAAATATAAAAAAGTTTTGGTATTTTGGTAACAAAAAAAGGTCCAGAAGATTACCTTAAGATTATTTGACATTTAAAACTCAACATTAATGAAGTGGGCTATCCAATATCCTACTATGAATATTGGGACATATAATGGCAATATATTATTCTTCTGAATTCATAACCTCTCTGTCATCGAAAATAAGGTTCAAAATACCAACGTTTTAGGGAAAGACATTGCGTCCTCTTGTCCATATAAATATTTTTCTTTGACTTCATAAGAGGTGGAATGAAATAGATATATTTTCGAGAAAACTTCTTGAATGGAGGTGGGTCGTTAGATGCCCAGAAAACACTTTCAGAAAGAGTCAGGAACATTCCGAACTTTTCTGAATGACCAAACGTAATAAATAAATAAGAAACTGATTGTCAATTGTATCGCTTGTCTCTTACAAACAATAAAAATATGGAGGAAATCAAGCAGGAAGGTATATCTATATGCATAAACATACATACATACATAATTTGCAACAAATAAAGAAGTGTCAGAACTGTATTTATCTCTGGACTGTCTGCATCATGTTATGTTACGTCGGTCGTTTTTAACTTATAACTGTCTTTGAAGCTTCTTTTGTCATATGCAGACAGCAAACTACTCATGAAATAGTTTGGAAACTTTTCTTACACGTAGAGGTACGAGTATTTATATGAAACGTGTTTTGAAGTTACAGCTTTTAATCTTGGATAAGCACAGCAATGATGTTAATATGTAGGTATGTGTTTTGAACAATAAACTAACTAAAACAAGTTTTCAAGTAAGTCTCTTAAAATTCAAACAACACTTAGGTATAGCCATTGTAGGTGCATTTTAAGGGACAGTATGATAACTTGGGCGTCGCAAAACATTAACGGTTAAACGAGAGGGGTATTTAAAAATAGATAGCTTTAAAAAAACTACACATATTTAGAAACAACGGCCATATACCATTGTGGATCTCTATTGGTAAAATAAATAAATTTTCTTTTAGGTTAGATCTGTCAAAATGCATACTTTGGCATTTTTTTCATTCCATTGGGCAAAAACAAACAAATTTCATCTATTAGTTTCCAAATGTGGTTTTAATTATATCCAAAAAAGAAGGAATTTATTTCTACATAGTTTGAAATGCTTCGGTAAATTCATCAAGCTCATATTTCCCTATCGAAAATTAAGGATGAAATTTTTTTCAATAATTATACTGACATAAATTACGTTAATACAACGACAAAAATAAATCAACTTGAAGTCACATTCTATTAGCCACGAAAAAAAATAATTATGATAGAAATATGAATTTATCAAAGGAAAACCCCATTTTTAACTTTCGATATAGGTACTATAGGGCAAGTTCTGTATTTGGAAAAAGCTTACATTACGATGATAGCGAAGACGAAAAAAGTGTGTTCGACAATTACTTCTGTCTGTCTGTATGTCTGTACCTCGATCTACAGCCTAAACTCTCTAAACTACACTGCACCAAAAAGGTACATGATTAGAAGGAAAAACTGCATGCTTTCAAAGAAAAACTTCATTAAAAACGGGCCAAGAATCGAGTTCATTAAAAAAAAGAAACCCTGAACATACGTTTTATGAATTTGTTCCTACGACTATAAAAGATTCTTAAAATTATTGATTCCTGCATTAAATTAAGGATTGGAAGTCATTAAAAAATTCTTTCGATAATTCACAAAGTATGAACTATTTCATTCAATGTAAGTAAGTAAACATTGAAATTCATAATTTTTTGCTTTAATTTCATGTATTTTGTCATTCAATGTTCTATATTTTTCATTTATTTTATGATCTTCTGACATAAATTGAAGGAACAGATTCACTGTTTTAATGTAAAAAATCATGAAAATCATGTTTATTGTTCTTAAAAGGTATGAGCAATTTAATACAATGTATGTAAAAATTCATGGAATTCGTGATGTTTTTAATTAATTTTATGAAATCGGTCTGTGTTTTAAATGCTTTTTTTCATTTAGTTTAAAAACTCTGACACTTGTTCCAGGAAAAGTTTCCTAAGATGTATGACGTTTTTCATTGATTAAATGAATGATAGTTTTATTTTTAATGATTTTAATCATTTGCTTGTAAGAAAAGCTTCTTTTTTAATGATGAAACAATCATTAATTAAATGCAACTTTTCATATATTAGTATGAATCTTTTCATTAGTTTTATGTAAGAAATTATGGATACGTCATATCTTGAAGATAGGTTATATCAAGTCAAATTCAGAAATTCATACTCAAGAGAGTTTATTGCCAAATCAGGTGTTCCGCAGGGAAGCCATCTGGGACCACTACTCTTTACATTGGCTATAAATGATGCTCCTCTGTGTGTTCGCAATAGCGAAATTCTAATCTTTGCAGATGATATGAAGATTTATAAAAATATAGTATCTTCAAATGATCGGGCTTTACTGCAAAATGATATTAACCATTTTGCCTTGTGGTGTGAAAAGAACAGTCTGAACCTCAACCCGACAAAATGTCAAACTATGACTTTTTCTAAAAAACGTTCTCCTTACTCTCATGAATATGTTATCTCACGGCACATTTTAACTCGTGTTATGACTGTAAGGGACCTTGGAGTTCTTTTTACACCCAATTTAGATTTTTCTGCTCATATTAATAAAATCGTGAATAAGGCGAATTCAATGTTAGGGTTTATTAAGCGCTGGTCTAAAGAATTTGTTGATCCCAATGTCACCCGGGCTTTATACAACTCCTTGGTGCGTCCCCATCTTGAGTATGCATCGCAGGTTTGGACTCCTGTTTATGATATTCATATTGAGAGATTAGAATCTGTGCAAAGAAACTTTACTCGTTTTGCCTTGAAAGGACTTCAATGGAGTGATCCTTCGTATGTCCTCTCTTATGACCAACGATTATCTATTCTTCAGATGCAAACTTTGGAACAAAGAAGAACAAACAATGATTTGGTATTTTTCCACCAATTAATAACAGGCGTCACAGATGCACCAGATCTTTTATGTTCGGTTTATTTTAATTATCGGGGAGGAGGTTATAATCTTCGAGGCCTCGATATGATTAAGGTCCCAACACATAGGACCAACTATGGCATTCATGAGCCCTTGACACGTATGGGTAGACTTGTAAATTGGAATTCAAATATTTTTGATTTTAATATAAATAAAAGTAAATTAAAAAACCTACTCAAAACCAGTGGTCCACGCTCCTAAATGTTCTTTGTTTCATGTTATGTTATTGTTTTGTTCTTACGTAATATTATTTGTTTATTTTTCATGTTTTCTTGTGTCAGTGTTAATTGTAATAGAGTTTGCCTACTAACAACTAACACTGCTTTAAATGATGAGCCGGTGGTATAACACAGTTCTCTGTGTTGGCAAGCCATTGGTCGAAAGACGGAGCTTGCTATAAGCTTTCTTCGACCAATTCTGATAGTGTAAAAAAAAAAAAAAAAAAAACCTAAGCTATTTGTTCATAAAACTAATGATTTTTTTCTTTTTTTTTCCAATGATTTCTATTCGTGTTAAGAACAAATAATTATGCGTGCACGTCCACCTGAAATGAAAATTATTTTCAAGAAAATGGTATACCTGAAAACTTAAAGAAAAATATTTAAAAATAGAACAATTATTTATTGAATATATTTTTGAATATCAAATTCTTGCGTACAACATATATTAATAAAATATATAGGGTGTCCGACAGTCGAAAAACATTTCGTGAAAAATTATTTCGGGTGAATAACATTCTACGCAGACACCACATTAATTTCACTGCAGCATTATCTTAAACAAAAATAAAAACACAAAGTCAATTATTCAAGGATATTAAACGTGGTTTTCTTAAAGTAATCATTAAAACAAAAGCAATTTTGGCAATCAAAAATGATAGTTTAATGTTAACGTTTAATTTGTTTTGAAATAAATATATGAACTAAGAAAAATAAAATTACCACTTTGACATCTGCTTCATTTATTTTTTTCAGCATTGCCCTCATCTCCTTGTCCCTTAAATGTTTTACTTGTAGAAAAAATTGATAAAGTCGGATGGCTTGATTTGTCCATCTGCTGATAATCCTTGGGCGATTCCCAAACAACACACCAAAATCCATTTTTATCTAGAAAAATTAAATAATATTATATAACGAATTTATGAAAAATATTCGCTACCTATAGACTAAATACTTACAAATTTTATAAATCAAGTAGTTGAATAAGTTTTATCATTGTCCACAATGCGCAACACTTTGAAAAATTTATACATATTTTTAAAATAAACTTGGAAAAGAAATCTTTTAGGAACTTTGATATTACAAGTATTAAAACGCGATTTTACAAACAAGAAATGAACTCTTGATATGATATTACAAGTATATTGCATAGTAACCGCAAAGTTTATGACATACTCGTATTTCCTACTATTAAAGAGCCAGTCATACAAAACATGAAAATGTTCCTTTTTTATGAATAAGTTCTTAAAACACTAGACTACAGCCATAGGTGTATAACGGTAATATTTTGCACTTTAAAGAAATATTCCATAAATTGCAAGTAATGGGCTTGCAGTTTATGAAAAAATTCCTACAATTCAGGAATAAATTCTTTCACAATAGTGAACCAAATCAAACTGTTCCTAAAATTTAAGTGTTAGTCATGAAAAATATGAAATTAATCTTATTTTGTATGAAAAAGTTCTTAAAACACCAAATCAATCTTATTTTGTATGAATTAGTTCTTAAAACACCAGATTTCTATAACGGCACTTTCATAGCCGCATTAAATTGGTTTTCTTTTTTAATTATTATATGTCTTTATTAAAGTTAATATTTTCTAATACGCATTTAATAGTATTACATTCACAAATAAAGGAAGTGATGTTTAACAGCATGTTAGCCCGCCTATTTTTGCGTGCATCAAATGAATGGATTCAAGCATTTAAAGCAATTTTTCTTAAAATGTCCGATACTCATGCATTGAAAAATATGTTGCATGTAACAAATGAAAAGTTACATACATTTTAAGTAATCTTTCATACAGCTTCATATTAAATTTTGTATGAATTGTTCATATTTTAAATGTAAAGTTTTCTGCTTGGAATTCGCAACAAAAAAATGTTTATGAATGTGATTTCATGCATGATATGATATGATATTTTGCATGTAAAAAATGTATAGTTTCAAGAATTTAAAGTAATTTTTCATAAAATGTCACTTACTCCTATTGATGAATGTGGTTTCATAATAATCAGTCACTTTGTTCCTGCAATATGCTCGTAAGAACAGTTTCAAGCATTTTAAGAAATTTTTCATAAAACTTTAAAATAAAATTTGTATGAATAGTTCATATTTTAAATGTAAAATATCATAATTTGATTTTCCAACAACAATTCTATTGCTTTGGATTTTATGAATGGTTTTTCATGAAAATCATGACTTGGTTATAAAACAAAAACTAATTTTTATGAATTCGTGCATTATTCATATGAATATTTTTTAAAAATTAATGATTTTGGCTGAATGATCGCCATTCATAAAAAGAATGTACAAAAACTTTTTCAGTGTACTAAATAAGATTTTGCATTACGGGTGTATGGGGGTATAGTTAGTTTTGGAGCTAAAAAAAATTTCAATTTCACCTCTAGGAAATCGCCGAGAAAGTACCGAGTTTGAAGAAAAAAAACTCCAGTGGCTTAGGCTGTAGATCGAGGTACAGATATACAGGCATAAAGACAGACAGACTGAATTGTCGGACCCACTTTATTCGTCTCCGCTATCATCATAATGTTTTCAGTTTCCTCGATACAAGTTGCATTTATGTATAATAACAAAGGCGGTATATTCCGCTTTAACGCTTTATTTAAGATTTCATCCCTTGGATTTCCTTCTGCTTTCGTTTAATGGATCAGATCTTATTTGAAGGGAAGGACATACCAAGTTCTTTTTAGAGGAATCGTTTCTTAATTAATGCTAACTCTGGTTTTCCACAAGGTAGTCACCTTGGTCCACTTCTTTTCATAGTATCAATCAATGTTGTTATTTCAATTGTAAAATCATGTAGGGTTCTTATCTACCCAGATGATATTAAATTATTTAAAATCATCAGAAACCAATCCCATTCTGTTTTTCTTCAAAATGACAATAAATAAGTTTTCTGAATGGTGCTCATATAACAATCTCTTTGTAAATGTTTCAAAGCGCCAATCAATGTCCTTCTTTAAAAAAAAAACCCAATATTTTACAATTACAGCATAAATCAAGCCATCCAAGTAAGGTAGAAACAACATGCGACCTGGGCGCTCACTTCTCGCAAAATCTAGACTTTTCAATTCACATTGAGTAAATTGTCAGCAATGCAAACTCAAAGCTTGGATTTATTAAGCGTTGGAGTAAGGAATTTTCTTGTAGTCTTGTAACATCTTCCTTGTACACCACCTTAGAATATGCTAGTTCTGTATGGTTGCCACTTTACTTAATACACATTGATCGAATCGAATCTGTCCAACGTAAATATGTACGCTTCGCATTAAGTCATCTTAATTGGAGTGACCCAAATCATCTTCCTCCATACAGCAATCGCCTTCTTCTTTTAAACATGAATTCTCTAGAAAAACGCCGGAAAGTCAGCGATGTTATGTTTTTACACCAGCTGTTGGTTGGTTCCCTAGGTTCTTTTAGAACAAATTCGTCTTAAAGCTAGAAGCCACAGTTCTCAGAACTCTGAAATTTTTCATATCGACTTCCACCGTACCACAATTATGCTCTCAATGAGGCTAATGTAAACCATGATGTTTTCGATTTGAGTTACTCAAAGCTTACACTTAAGCACAGTTTGTGTGGGCGTTCCCATTAATTATTCGAAACTCACGCATTATAAGTTTTTGCATAAAAATAGTTGTTTAATTCCTAATAATTTATTGTTTCTATAGCAATTAGTATTTGACTTGTAGTTATTTTTGTAGCTACAGAGTAGATCAATATTTATTATTTCTTTGTTTGTCATAACTAACACCACGCTAAATGATGACTGTGACAAGTTTATGTTTCCCAGTATCTAAAGGTGAAAAATCCCGAAGAGAAAAGAAATATTGTTACAAATGCTTGCATTAAGCAGTACTGATGGCGTATAAAAAGCCAGCTTTGAGTTTTGGAAGCAATAAATTCTATACGATCATTAATGCCTCGTATAAAAATACTGTTCAAATCTTAGTTTAATGAGCTCAACATATTCTGCCGTTGCAACTAGATATTCGAAGAAGAGGGAGATGAGTATGAAAAACTATAAGGGTGCAGTCATTAGCAAAGTAATTTAGTGGATTAGCAGTTTCAAACAGGAGATCATTTATAAAAATAAGAAATAGTGTTGGAGACAATACGGAGTCTTGGGACATACCAGCATTTGTTTTATGAATTTCAGACTGGAAACTGTCCAAAACAACTTATATTGAACGGTCAGAAAAGGTAATTACTAATGCAGAAGTAACCCGTAAATACGAAAAGCAGATAACAGATCTTGATGACAAACGCTAAAAACTTCTTTAGAAATATCAAACTCAACAATTTTCGATGTAGGTTTACTGACGATCTTTGAGAAGCTTTTGTTGTTCGATATATTTTTTATGACCTGACAATTGATCGCGTTTCCATGACCTTAAAATAACACATTTTCAAGACAATTGGTGATATACGAGTTTATAAGAGTTTTCTTTTGGATTTGATACTTTGTTGTGTGAGGAAAAAACGATTTCAAAAAATTAAAAATTATATTGGCTATCATGTCAGCAAAAGCATCAACGTTTCCATCTAAGAAGCTAATCCACCAGTTAAAAACACGAAAAATATGTTGCCAAACAGTTCTTTTCGGGATTTTTTCCTTAAGTGGGGTATTTGGGCTCGAAAAAGAGCCGAAACATGGTCTTTTACAAGAAAATGAATTTTTTTTTACTAAGCTTTCAAAATTCTTGGGAATAGCGGAAAACTTGCAAATATCCGCATAATTTCCATACCTATTTTAAGAACCCAATTTAAAAATGGGAACTAAGAAAGAAGATTTCCAGTCATCTAAATATATCCCGTACACAAAAAGAATTAGAACAACTTCTAATATTATGGCACGGATGCTTAAGAGAGTTGAGTGCTTTTACTGTGCAAAGAACTCCAGAATTTTATGAATATTCAACGGTTTGAATTTATGAATAACCAGAATAAGTCAAGCTTAATATTCAAGATATAATTTCTGTGCGAGAAGATACTAACCACCATAAAATCCTTTCGTAATTTCCAAAATGTATTTTTGCGGCCTTAATTTTAGTCTTTTTAGTTTAAACAAAATATTCATTTGTTGGATTTTTAAGATGAACCATTTTCTTGTTATACCATGTTACATAATTCCGTATTTTTCATTATTTTCATTGTATTACCAAACCATTACTGACCCCTATAAAGCCTTGAGCCACAAGAGCAAGTTCGTGCGATTCTGTTGTACAATACATTTTTTTTTGTTGACTACTTCCTAACTTATAAGTTTCATAATACTTACTCTAACTGACCGAAAATGAGTTGCTGAGAGATGACACTTATAGCATTTGAAGAATCTTTTACTAACCTATGTATGTTTTTTTTTTTTTTTTTTTTTTTTTTTTTTGCGTAGGAAGGTGAGAAATCTTCATGAAGACACTATAAGCCCGATGCTTATAGTAGTGTCAGATTTTTACTGACTAAAAAACACCTCCCTTATCTTCTATAGAGATACTACAACTAAGTCGAGCTTAACAAGTAGTTTTGGCAGCAGTTTCGTTCGCATTTTGTCAGGAAGCTCCCCAACGGGAGGACCTGAAAGTTCCACAAGATTCGAGTGGAGAAATTAATTTTGTTGCGCTAGATCAAGAGGTCTTGTTCGGTGCAATCGCCGAAAAACGTTCGTCTCGCTAAGCGATTGTCGGATTTCGTTGTTTCTATGATCTCTAAGTCGTGATCTTAGTTCTGTGGCAAATTTTTTAATTTCGTTTTCTACACTTTCTATATTTAAGTCTCTATGTAAGTTGCTATTTCTTACATACCATGGAGCATTAACTATTGTCTTAAGTACTTTGTTTTGGTATGTTTGTAAAATTTGTATATTTCTTTCGTTGGTACAACCCCAAAGTTGTATACCGTACGTCCAAACTGGTTTCAGTACTTGCTTATAAATAAGCAGCTTGTTATACACGCTTAGATTGGAATATCTTCCAATAAGCCATGTCAATTCGCGGAGTTTATTTTCGAGTTCATCGCGTTTCTTTTTAACATGAGCCTTCCATTTAAGTTTCGCGTCTAGAGTCATACCTAGATACTTTGCTTCATTTGTATATGGAATTTGCATGGAATTAATATAGATGGGTAAGGTGTTTACGTTTTTATACGTAAAATTTATGTGCGTGGATTTCGCTTCGTTAAGTTCAATTCGCCATTTCCTTGTCCAATCTGAAATGCTATTTAATGCCATTTGAAGCTTAGAGGTCGCCGTTTCTATTGAATCTGATATTGCGAGTACGGCTGTATCATCTGCAAAAGTGGCTAAAGTTGTACCTTCTGTTTGGGGTATATCGCGAGTATAGAGAACAAATAGAATCGGTCCAAGGACGCTACCCTGGGGCACGCCAGCGTTAATTTCCTTAAACTCAGAATACTCCGTTCCTTGCTTAACTCGAAAGATTCTATTTTCTAGGTACGATTCAAGAAGGTTATATATTTGCTCTGGAAAGACTTTTAATTTATATCTAAGCCCGTCATGCCAGACTTTGTCGAAAGCTTGGGAAACATCAAGAAATGCAGTTGAGCAAATCTTCTTTTCTTCAAATGCTTTTTCAATTTCACAAGTTATCCGAAAAACCTGATCGATTGTCGAGTGTTTTTTCCGGAAACCGAATTGGTGTTCGGGAATTAAACGTTTATCTGCAATGAATGGTAACAGTCGTTTAAGAAGCAATTTTTCAAATATTTTAGATGTTGTAGGCAAGAGAGAAATTGGTCTGTACGATTTTTTCTCATTCGGTGGCTTACCCGGTTTGGGGATCATTATAACTTCGGCGACTTTCCACTGCGAAGGTACGTACGCAAGTCTTAAAGCAGCGTTAATTAGCTGTAAAAGCTTAACCATTGCTTTTTTAGGCAACTCTTTGAGGACACGACTGTTAATAAGGTCGTAACCAGGAGCTTTATTATTTTTCTGCCGTTTTATTTCCTGGACAAGTTCAGTCAAAGTGATGTTTCTTATAGATAAACTGTCCGGCCTTGGTTGAAACTCTCCTTCATTTGTCGGAAACTCTTGACCATCGAATGGTTTGAACGTTTCCTCGAGGTACTCAGCAAATAAATCCGCCTTTTCCTGATCAGTTTTTGCCCATTCAGAATTATTTTTTCGAATCGGTGCCGACATTTTTTGAGGCTTTTTAATACCTTTTAACGTCTTCCAAAGAGAATAATTCGTTTTTTTGTCTGCTGTGAGGCTTTCAAGATAGGAAGAATTCTTTCTGTTTTTAAAATCTCGTAACAAGTTTTTGATTTTGTTTGTTAAAAAGTTGACTACACATTTATGCTGAGGAGCACGTGAGTGCTGCCATGTTTTTCGAGCTTTTCGTTTTTCGCGAATCAATTCTTTTATATCTGCTGGAATTTTTTCTTCGTATTGCCTTGACTTTTTACTACAGACCGGTGTATTATCCCAAGCTGCTTTTTGGATAATATTTATAAATTTGTCGGTTTCATCTTCTAACTCAAACGGAGTTTGCAGGGAGACGTTCAGTATAATACTGTTTTCGCAATCTTCTTTGAATTTGTCCCAATTTGTGTTTTTATTTGTTAAAGACAGGGGCTTTTCTTTTTCGATTACGTTACTGCTTATTGTTAGGATTACAGCCGAGTGATCCGTAGAAAAATCGACGTTATCATCTACTTTCACATATTTTCTGTTAATTCCTCTTGCAATGAAAAAGTCGACAAGGTCGGGAGTTTTTGCTGAATCGGTTGGCCTATGTATGTATGTATCTATCTTTATATTACATCCTGTGAAATGTTTTGTACTCATACGTATATTGTAATTTATTAAAACTCGATAGAATACGTATTGTTTCAAACTTTCCCCTACTTAATTTTCTTGTGCAAAGAAAAGAAAAAGTTGCTCCGTATTTTACAACGGCAAGTTTAAATCCCTCACACAAACAAAGGGTCACAAATCTTAACTTTTCTCCACAATATTAATGCCTTCAATTGGGCATGCACAAGCAACTTGAATTTAATTTACGAGTATACAATATAGAGAACTTTTCTTTTCCATTAGTTTATACCCAAATCTCTGTTTCTAAGGAAAACTTTCAAAATTATTCCCACGTCCTTTTAAAAATCCGTAAAGAATACAAGCCAGCCTTTCCAGTAGATACTTATTGCAGCAGAGGCAGGACCAATTAATGATTATTTCAAACGATTTTAAATGTTGAGAAAACTCGTTAAAAGTTTTTAACTTTAATGGTTCCCTCTCTTGTAAAGAAGGTCCAGTTGTGTACTTGCCTCTCTGTGTCTCTATATTACCAAATTCATTTGGCCTATCGATATTGCAAGCCTATATCATGTTGATCCACATTCCCTTATTTTATGCTTTCAATAAAATCATTAAAATTCCACCCAAACACCATCAATAATGAATTTGATCCCAGAAGTTAATATTTGCGTGCAATAAAGAAAAAAAAAATGTGAAATTAATACGGTTTTGTGTTGGTATGGGGGTATTGAAATTGGGACTTGAAAGTTTTTCATTTCCTGCAGAAACAAAAAAAAAAACAAAGAAAACTCTCTTCAAATGAATGCAAGCGGAATTCTCAATGAGGACACTCCCTCCTCTGGTGATGTGGAAATTCTTTTAATAGAATGGAAATCGAGGTTCAATGGTTTAACTTCTGGCCGTGTCCTTGGAGTACTTTGAGTGGTAAGTGTTCATGCATGAAAACAAACACTCAATATTTTATAAATTAGTTTTAAGTTATGCACTACTTTAGTTTTGATATTAAAGTAAATAGAAATATCGACATATTTGGATATTTGAGCAAAGTTACGACATTTTTTTTTGAATGGTTTGAATAAAACGAACAAAATAGGGTTTATATTTTGCGAAACCAAACATCACATATATTATTATATGTACACTGCAGGCCAAAATATTATTGTCCAGTCCCATTTTTCGGGGAGAGTACGATAACTTAGGCGCCAAAAATTGATAACGGATTTTTGTAGAAGGGTCAAATACAAGCGTTTTTTACTATGGGAGGGGGGGGTCTAGGAGGTAGGGGTTTAGGAGGTAGGGGCGATTTTAGAAAAAATGACTTAAATTGAAAAAAAAAATATTAAAAAACAACGGCAACACTTACAATAAAATACTATACCGGTTTTGAAAGCCAGAAGTCTATTCTATAATTGTAAATTTAAATTAAATTATTTATGTCAATAGTTTTTGAAAAATTTGCATGCAAACTCAAAATTTTGTTAAAAAAAATGAAAAAAAAAGTTTAGACCAATTTTTTTCAAAATTGTAAAATGAAGTGCTTAATTGGATTTTTGTGGTCAATGCTACTATTAATTCTAAATCGAACACAAAAAACCGAATGGTTTTGTCCCTTCTAGTTTTTGAGAAAATCGAAAATTACTAAAACTACTTTTTATGAAATTTTTGATTTTTGGTATTTAACTACGGTGATTTCATTTTGAGGATTAATGTTAATGTGGTTCATTTGTAAGTAAAGTACAGCAAATCATTTAGGGTTACCAAGAATGCACCAGAGGAGGTAGAATTGCATGGCATTTCGCGTCTCAGTTAGTCAGTTTGTGAGTAAGTCAGGTGTTACTTAAAAATAGTCAAGTCAATTTTTCAATGTTCAATGTATTAAAACCGTGTTTACAGGCATTTTGATCACAAAAAAAAATTATAGCAAGCACCTCCCGAATCTCTAGCCAATATTGAGGCCCATGGAAAAATGTTCCGATAGATGGGTTTATTGCTCTGAGATTAACTTTTATATGGATTGCACCAGAGAAACTTTTAAATCATTAGTTTTAATCAAAATTTAAGTAACGTTATTTATTAAAATAATAGATTAACTATGTAAATCATTTAAATGTAATTTGAATTTTATATACCCACCTACAAATTTGTAACTACATATATATTTACTTATGTATGTATCTTAGTCTGTAAGAGTATAATATACTCTGGTTGATTAATAAATAATAATAATAATATTGAGTTGAGGGGAGTTGACGCTTTAGTTGGAATTAGACCAATTTCTTGTAAGAACGCGGTGCTTTTGAAATATTTTTTTTGAAATATTGAAAAGTTATTTAATTTAGGATGAAGTAGTGGATGCTTAGTCGCCATTCTTTATTCAAAGAAAAAAATACTTCACTCTTACAAAAATTGAATAACGAATGACCTTGGTAAACAATAACCTGTACCACATTACCATTAAAAATGTTAGACACAAACAATAAACATACATAATAATTAAGGAATTATATAAATTTGCTGCATTCGTACAGTAGTACCAAGGTAATGTGTATTTTTCATAATGTATTAAATTTTCATGTCTGAACATTTTAAATGTGCAACTTTGGGCGTACATACATACGTACATACATATATTTAGTAGACATTGGATATATACCATAGGGTAAACTCAAAGTTTCTTTAAATCCAGATTCTGTAAATGCAAAGGAAACCTTGCATACACCCAACCTCGCACCTACCCCAAATCCTATAGTGTGCCCAAGCAGGGGGGTTGCATATCTCACTGTTTGTACGCCGTAATGCGTAAGCAAGCAAAAAAAGCAAATATACCATAAAAAAGTAGTTTTAGTTATTTTCAATTTTCCCAAAAACTAGACGACATAAAATCATCTAGTTTTCAGTTTTTGAATAAGAATAAATTAGAGCAACGAATTTTAGGAAAAATAATAATATAAAACTTTGCAGTTTTGAAAAATTAAACTTTAAACTTTTTTTTTATGTTTTTTTTCACCAAAATTTGAGTTTAAAACTCGTTTTTTCAAAAACTGTCCATAGATTCTACTTGATTTAAAAATTATCTAATAGATCAGAGTATTGGCTTTAGAAAAAGGTATAATACTTAATTGTAAGTATTACCGTTATTTTTTAATATT
This sequence comes from Chrysotoxum bicinctum, assembly GCA_911387755.1. Lineage (NCBI taxonomy): Eukaryota > Metazoa > Arthropoda > Insecta > Diptera > Syrphidae > Chrysotoxum > Chrysotoxum bicinctum. The sequence continues at coordinate 181,164,182 of OU426987.1, forward strand.
TTTGTTTCCATTTTAGTACCTTTTTTATAAAATTGCCCCTCCCGCCCAAACGGGGGGAGATAGACCCCCCCCTCCCATAGTAAAAAATGCTTGTATTGAACTGTTCTACAAAAAACCGTTATAATTTCTTGGCGCCTAAGTTATCGTACTCTTGCCCATTTTTCAAAGGAAATCTAAATTCTAGCACCGAACAAAAAACAAACTTTTTAGTAAAAAATAATAGGCGCGTTTTATTATCAACGGATCTGGATTTATTTTAAACACGTATTACAAAAACAATTTGGGATCCAGCTTCCTATTAATTATTAATTCTTACTCTGGTAGGTAGATGGCTTTTTATGATAAGGTAGTGGGAATTACAGTGTAAAGAAAAAAGACAACAATCATTTGAAAATCAACAAATATGAGAATATAATGATCTGTATCGTTTTTTTTTTCAATGGATGATCTATGGTCGATCTGTGGCGATAATAAAACGCGGTTAATATGTAGAATTTATGAGGAAAACCTATAAAACAAAAATAAATGGAATTTTTTTAAACAAGAACAAATGCCATGCAATTTTTCGTTTAAAAATCCTCCTTTACTTTCGATTATTTTTTTTTACAATTCTTGGCATTCTAGCTATAAGTTTTGAATGGTTTCATATGGTATATTATTTCAGCAATTTTAGTGAAGAGTATTGATCCCGGACCCTTCAATTCAGCTCTTCCCAACTTTGTTAGATAAGCCTGGTAGTCTTGTTTATTTGAATTAGGCCGTCCTATTTAAACTGATAGTTGTTTTCTCAATTTTTGAAGAATCTCAAATAAATGCCTATGACATCAAAGCGTGGCTCTTATATAAAAATCTTGCAATACATACTTGCAATCATTTCTATGTACTGAGTCATTAAAAAGTGCTGAATCAACTACCAAAACTCATAAAATTTTATAATTAAGAAAAACCCAAATACTTCTCGATATTCCATATATAATCGATTTTCCCACATTTATAAACAAAACGCCCTCTTTTAAAAAAATGTGGATAAAAATCCCAAAAAACCAATTTACTTCCTCAAACTGTTGCATTTTTTCAGGTAAAAAACCTAGGAAAAACATCCAACTTTTCATTCATAAGATACACCCCCAGGCATGAATGAAGTTATACTCTGTTCAATTTATATTTGCAGTACAGGGAAGATAGGATATTTGCCTTTCAGTCTGACCATTATGGATTTCAATAAGCTATCTTTAATTAAAAGCTCTTACAGGATTGCCGTAGGACTGTAGGAGCATTAAAAATTGCCCGCAAATCTCAGAAAAATATTTGCTACTAAAAGCTCGAAAAAGCCACCTATCTTTTTACTTTACCATATACCATATGATCACAGTCACACCTAAAATTTATTCAAAATATTAATCCTAATATTTTAACGATTGCATGTATGTTATGTACATGTCATAAATTTAAGCTTGTGCTCCTCTTATGCTGCTAAATGTAGAAAAATCATTAAAGGATAAACATAAACATATTTCTATTTTTGCTACAGCTCGAAAAAACAAAAAGATTTCATTACTTTCCAAAAAGCACTTGGCGTTAACGAGCATAAAATTTTAAAGGTTTGTCAAACTCGTTCGCTTAAAAAGAATCATAGAGCAGTGGAATCCCTTCTTTGATTTGTATATACTGCACTTGAAGAACATACATACTTCTAAGATTTCAAAAATTTCTGATCTTTTTAAAAAAACAGGGACAACTTTTTTTTTTGGAATTTTTGTCAATAAACCTGAAAATTATAAATAAGTTGAGTTAAACAGAATATTTCAATCTGATAACACAAAAATACACTTTTTGATCGAAAGTATGAATACGTTAAAGCTAAAATAATGAAAAATTTTGTAAAGTCAGAAAATATTAATATAAACACAAATGTAAGAAACCCTGAAAACTATCTATCATTTTCTCAAATGTATTGAACAAAAAGTAATGAAATTAAGAAAAGTGATCTGCAGGTATTATGTCGAATTATGTTTTCAAATTGGAGAAAAATTTAACTTTGCAAACGATAAATTAAAATTATTAAAATATTTAAATCCAAATAGACGTCATTGATGGAACAATACCTTAAAACTACCAAATCACCTGGATTTGATGGAATAAAAAACCTCTTCCTAAAAAATCTGCCTAAAATAGGTATAAGGTACCTCAGGAATCTATTCAACAATTGTTTTAAAATAGGTTACTTTCCTAATGAATGGAAAATGGCCAAAATCATTCCTATCCATAAACCAGGAAAAAATTTTAGTGACCCTTCTGGCTACAGACCAATAAGCTTATTGAGTTCATTAAGTAAGTGCCTTGAAAAACTAATAAGAAACAAATTAATTTTGCATGTAAATGAATTTGATATCTTCCCACCAGAACAATTTGGCTTTCGAATGTATCATAGCACCACCAACCAAATTGATAGAATATCAAAGCATGTTAAAAATAATTTGTCTGCAGGTAAGAGCACAGGAATGGTGCTCCTTGACGTGGAAAAAGCTTTTGACACTGTTTGGCATGAAGGCTTAATTCATAAACTTGTTTTTTTGAATTTTCCAATGTATATCATTAAAATTATATATTCCTTTTTGTCAAATCGATTGTTTAAAGTGTGTGTTAACAATTGGTACACAGACAAAAATATAATTACTTCAGGCGTACCCCAAGGATCGGTACTAGGTCCAATTTTATATAATATTTATACCTACGATTTTCCAAAGCTTCAAAATTGTGAAACTGCAATATTTGCCGATGACACATGCATTTATTCATCAGATTCAACTGGGTTTTGTATTGAAACCAATTTGCAATCTGCTCTGAATACTATTCAAGTTTATTTCAATAATTGGAAAATTAAAATAAATGCATCAAAGACACAGGCACTTTTTTTTACGAGAAAAAGGAAACCCTGTTTACAGCCTAACAACAACCTACAATTGAATGGAGTTGAAATTGAGTGGAAATCAAGTGCAAAGTATCTTGGGGTACACCTGGATAAAACATTGACCTTTAATGTGCACATTCAGCAAACGTTAAATAAATTAAATACAGTAATCAAAATACTTTATCCATTTATCAACCGGAAGTCAAAAATGTGCACTGAAAACAAATTAATGATATTTAAGTCTATCTTCCAAAGTATAATTTTTTATGGTTCGCCTGCCTGGGGAAAATGCGCTCAGACTCATATACAAAAGTTGCAGGTTATGCAAAATAAGATTTTAAAAATCATGCTTAATCTTCCATGGCACTTTTCCACAGAAGAACTTCATAAAATAACAAATATTGATAAAGTTTCAGACAGAATTTCCAAACTACATTATCGTTATATTTTATCCTGCAATAATTCGGATAATAGTTTAATCTCTAACTTAGCTGCTTAAGATGTTGTATGTAAACTATTATTATTAATTCAATTGTTATATATTCATAGAGTTTTTATTTATTTATTTATTATTAATATACTTTTTTATTTATTTATTTATCATTGTATTTACTTGTTATTTTTAGAATTCATTAATAATGAGTGGAGAAAACTAATTGGAGAAAATCACTTACGCCAAATTTTTAAATTGATGACATTGTTTCACAATGGCGTTTCATAAAAAATTTAAAAGATGGTATGGACAATTTATTGTTTAAAAACATTTCTTCATATATGTTGGAGCTTTGTTGCTTACCGCATAGCAGTGCTGCTGCCGAACGTAAATTTGCCGATTTGAAAAATATAAGAAATGAAAAAAGAAATCAATTAGAAACAACAACTGTTCACAACATTTTAGTTGCAAGAGAAATTTTATTCAATGATCGAAATTTTAATCCTCCAGAAGCATAAGAAGAATATGCTTTAAGATTTAGATTTTCTGACGGTTTATGTTATAAAATAATTGTAATGTTTTGAAGTCTTAACTAATTTTATTATTAATTTAAACGGCTGTTATAGGTTTAAGTTTTTGGTTTGGAACGATTTTAAAATGAAATTGTATATGTATGTATATGACTTTCTTCCAGATATAATGTGATCTTTGAAACATAAAGAACCGAAATGTTATTTCATTAATTTTTGTATTTGAATTATTTTCAATAAATTTATTTTCAAAATACGATTTGCTACATAAAAAAAGGCTTTTAATTTCTACCGCTTTTCTACCACTTTTTTGAGAACCTTTCTACCACTCTTTAGCTTCTACGAAGTCCCAACCTCCCAACTCCCAACATTGATCAGTCTCCTTTCAATAATGGAGCAGATAGGTAATGGTGGGCTGTACGTGAGCTCAAAGAAGATTACACAAACAATTTTAATGTAACTCAGTGATTCTCTTTCTTATTTCAGTGGCAGTTTCTTAAGTTAAGGTGCCGTGCAAACAGCAGCAGGCACCCAGTGTTTCTGAAAAAGCTCTCCCATAAGGCCTGTACTGCAAATATAAATTGACGCAAACTATGGGCCGACTACAAAATCAGTATAGAATTCTTGCACGCGCAAAGTAGAAAAAAGATTTTAAGCATTTTCTATTTTAGAAAACTATATTATCCTTCTAAAAGGGGAATTAGACCCTCTTTTCCATACAATACAAAAAGTTCAATAAAATTAACAAAATTAATTTCGGCAAAACTTCTTTTGAAAAAACCCACTGGTTGGGTTACACAACATTCACTTTGAAAATAAGTTTTCAATATTTCCCAACGTTGTTCAAGTGTAAAACGAAGCATTTTGTTCCGCGGAGGTATGATACTGACTTTTTTCCAGATTTCGAGGGGGAAACAGCTGTAAGTGTCAAAATAACCTATGATTTAAAAAGAAACCACTAGATGGACCACCCTTTATATGTATTTCTTTTCTAAGATAAACCTATATGAATTAGCTCCTTATGCACAAGCTTATGTGTGTTCATTTACTTATCCAAAAATACAAATATTTACGAATTTTAATCCAAAGTCAGTCAAAGTTCATACACAAAAATAAAAATGTATAGAAATTTTAAGTTTTGGACAATACACGAAAAGGCATATCGTTTTGAGCAAAATTACTTTTTGTTTATAAAAATCTATATTGTAATTTTAAACATACACCTAGTTGGGATCTCCTTCCAGAATGTTTTATAGCTTTAAACATAAAACTATAAACTCTATAAATAGTATTATCATGTACATTTTTACTTACGATATATGTACATATGGGTAATGCAAGGAAAGTTTTGCATTTGTAAAAAAATATCGATCTCGAGATGTTGATGAAACTTGACATTACAATGACAGCAAACGCCAAAAACAGTGCGTCCCGCAATTTCATTTGTCTGTTTCTCCTAGAGGGAGAAATTGAAATAATAAATAGGTACCAAAATGAATATTAATGCTGTCCTTCATAAAAACAATTTTTTAAAGCGTTTCTAAAGCATCTTTAGATTTAAAAACAAATATTTATATTTTTCTGTAAATATTGTAGCAGTATTGTTGAGATGATTAAGTAGTTAATATTAAACCGGCACGGTATGTACTTTTACAAAAAAGCTTCTACTGATAATTTCATTTTTGTATAGATACGACCTTTTCGCTTAGGAGGGCAGCATAGTTCGATGAGTTTCATGAGCTGTGAATCTATCTTATTGGAACCACAACTCCGAATTGTTCTCTAGCTCTGGCTTTAAAAATGTTTCCATCATTGTCTGGTATTGAAAGCCGTCCATATTAACAGCAAATTGTTCGTCGTTTTTGAACCTGCTTTCAACTCGTGAGTCGTGACCCAATTAAATCTTAAATAGAAAAAGTTGTAACTGGCGTAAAATTTCTTGCAACTTGCAACGACTTTTGTTTTTTCTGCGCTGAGTCTTTCATAAATTTCTCAAGTTTTTCACAGTTCTTTAAATAAAAATGTAAACAAAAAAATTATTCAATAATTAAATCATAACGTTGCATAGCTATGCGCCACCCGCTAGTTTTCGAATTTTAGAAAACTAGTTCAGTTCTATTGTTCGGTTTCATTAAATAAGTCTGCAACCTCTTATATACATAAGCATAGGTAAATCGGATTTATGAATAAATTAATGAGCCAGCGACATCTTTAGTTAAAATATTTAAAATTAATGTTTATGCCTCGTATATTTGACATACTTGCTGGCTCTAACGTAAATTCCTAGAAAAACATTCCTTCAAAAATCGTTAATTGAACAAAACAAAAAACAAAACTAATTTTATTTCCGAAGGCGACAGCCAAATCTATAAGTTTATTTTTTCCCATATAACAATCTTTACCCTCAATTAGAACAAAAATCATAACAATTTTTTCGTTGTTTATTATTTCTGTTCCCATTTAAATCATATTCTATCTATTACACTTTATTCTTCTTCTATCATTGTCTTATTTATATTCTTACTCAGCCATAAAAAGACTCAACCTAGCACTACTCTGAGCTTCCGCACCTGGGTCCGTATGTGTCATGCCTGATGATAATACTATAAATGTTCATATACAAAGCTTACAACAGGCAGTATCCCTGGAAAAAATATATTTTGTTGATAGGGAACAACGGCTGGGAATCGAACCCAAACTTTTGGCGTGAAGGTACGACCCACTAACCATTACGCCAATAGGAACAAATTAAGATTATGAAATCTTTCATCAATATAAAAAAGTCACTTCAGAGACAATGCAACCTTTCATCCCATCAAACAAAGTTTATTTTAATTGAAGTGTTTCGTTGGGGCAACGAATTTTTCGTATTGCCTCTCCTCTTTCGAAATATTAACAAATATAAATCGGTCAGGTCCAACTAATAAATCCTCAATTATCTAAATTATCTAAATCCTGTTTTTTATATTCAACAATTTCTTTTCGCTACTTGAAGACATTATCCGAAACAAAATATTTCGCGGCTTAATACCACCAATCTTCTCCGACCTTTTATGATGGATAGGAATACATTTAATATTTATTTCAAAATTATTTCATTTCCTTGGTTATTTGCAACAGCAGTTTGAATGCTACCGCCATCACGCGACCTATCAACACAATACAACATACAAAATATCCATCAATTAAGGCTAGGATTTATCCGCAATAATTGTGGTTGGCCGTGAATTGTTCGCGCTCATTAATTGAACAAATTTCCTCTGCAGCATTCAGCTGGCTGGCATGGTGGTATAATTAAAGGTCCATTTGTCGCTTTCAGAGCTTTCTAATTACAAGCCCAAACAAGGGTAGCTATTGCTAGTTTTGTGTGAAGTCAAATTCTGTGTTTGAAAATTGGTGTTGCACGTAACAATACCTCTTTGACATTTTCAGAACGTTGTTGTGGTGAGTATTTTGTCTCTATCAAACGGAATTTAATCAGTTGAATTTGAATGCATTTTTACTTGCTTGATACGAGTATATTGCTATACACTTCTATATTATTATCATACGAGATTTAATTTATAAGTGAAAACTTAAAAGAAAAACAATTAAAAATATCAGCGAAGAAATATTTAGTGTAGGCCAGGGAATCTAAAAGATGACCAGAAAGCAATGTTAGATTTTCTAATTGTTATGTTTCAGCAGCTGTCTAAGTTACCAATAAATTTGACGCCGTCATCATGTGACGTGACACCACTCCATTATTTTCAAGTTCTTAGACAACGCTAATCAGCCAACAACTTTGGACGAGCTCGAAGTCAACACTGGAGACGCATTTCTCGGAAGAACACCGCGAGGCATCAAAATTTGAACCGACCACAGAGAAGCCCATCATATCTCACCCCTTTTCGGTGAGATATGCCATCAGATCCCCAGTTTCCCAAATACTTCTAAAGCCATACTGAAAGTCATTAAATATATGTATATCTTAAGCTAATTGTTGATCGGCTTTCCATAATTTTGGAAAAAATGACGGCAATGCAATTGGTCTTAAGTGAATGTCTGAAGCTTTTCGTCAATGGGTCCATATAGGATCGAACTATATAGGGCAATGTCTAGTTTTGACATCCCTGACAAACTTATCCGTCTGTGACGATGGAGAACACACGCTGCTCCATCAAAGTCAGAAAAGACGACAGTAGACGGAGTAGCAAAGTCCTCTCTCGAGCAACAAAAGTGTCCCTCTATAAAACTCATTGGGTGGTATGCAGAAAGCTTTATCTCAGTCTCAAATCTCATTTTTTTGAGCAATTGCTTTCTTGTCTCAGAATTATTCTGTTCCTTGTCTAATGGTCTATGGTGCAGAGACGTAGACTTTGTCGAAAGTGGATGAGAGCGCTTCATGATGTTTCGAAAATAAAATTCTTCGTGTGATCTTTGGTTCCGTCTGCATAGACGGGGAGTGAAGTTGAAGATATGACCATGAACTGTACAGCGAAACTGACCTTATCAAACGAATCAAAATCCAACGACTGAGATGGCTAGGTCATATGGAGCGAATGGACCCGAATGCTCCGGACGGACCGGAAAATCTTCGAATCCAACCCCGAGGGACGGCGCAGTTGAAGAAGACCGCGACTCAGGTGGGACACACAAGTGGGAGAGGACCTCTACCAATTTGACGTGCGAAACTGGACACAACTAGGAAGGGACCGAGCTAGCTGGAGAAGCTTGTTAGTTGAGGATCTGATCCACCCCGGACTGTAGTGCCACCTTAAGTAAGTAAGTAAATGCAATTGATCGGTAATAGGAGGGTAGAAAGATTCGCCTTTTTAGTTACCGAATAAACAAATTTTCGTTTTCCATTTGCCCGGGAAGAGGATCGAAAAGTGGAAAACATGTATATGCAAAGGTTTTGAAGCCTAGAAGAACACATCTCCAGCACTAAAGTCGATATAAAATCGACGGATTTGTGTATTTCAAGGCCTTTAAGGTACAGAAGGAGTTATAATATTGTTCCGCAAAAACGAAATTGCTGCAAGCTGCGCTATTCAAAAACTTCAAAACCTTCATTATTAAGGTATGCGAAAGTTATCGACATAATCGGTTGGAATGACAGGGCTTACAGTAGATCTGTTTTACGTCGCCAAGTGATGGACAATAAGCAAATAAAATGCACGACTGGGTCGCATGAACTTGCTCCTATGTAATGGATTCAAAAATAAATGTTATTCGAGAAAAATTGTTCATAAGCATAAATTTAATTTTTTAAATGACTAAAACAACTGCTTTAGTAGTTGGAGGTAAAAATAGGTTGCCATGTGATTCAAGCAAATATAGGGTTATGCAAGAACTAAAATTATAAGTCTTTGTAGTGGTTTCTTAAAAAAATAAGCTTTTACATAAAAAATTTTAAGTTTTTATTTACAACAAAAAAAATATTGAGTTGTTTTTGAGATATTGAATTTTCCAAAAAAAAAATAGATTTTTTTTTCAGAATTCAGAAAGAAAAAATATTTTTCTTAAAGTTTTGAAATGCAATGCTTTTAAAACAAGCTTCTTTCTAAAAAATTTCATTAAAATCCGTTATGCCAATAATGAGAAATTCAAAATTTAAAAAAAATATTAAATTATAGATCTTAAAAATTAATCGAAAGAAAAAAAATTTAAGCAAAATTCCGTTTTCCAGAAAAATAAATGGTCGTACCTACCGTTTTTGAGAAAATCTAAAACAAAAAAAATTGTTTCAAGGGGGATGCCAAAAATAATAATTTTTTTTTCAACCATTACCTAGGTTTAACTAAATGAATTTTTTTGAATATTTTAAAAGTCTGTGGGGCAGTTTTTGAGAAAAAAGGAATATTTATAAAATTTTGCAAAAAATTCTATTGGCAGGTACCGTTATTTTTGGTTTAAAAAAAAAAAAAAAAAACATCCGGGGGGGGGGGGGAAGTGAAATTAAAACCCATATCTACCAAGCTTGAAGAAAATCGGCCCAGTCGTTTGGCTGTAGTCAAACAGACAGACAGAATTGCGAGACCCACTTTTTTGGTCTTCGCTTTCATCGTAATGTCAACTTTGATCAAAATCTCGAGTTCGATTTTTTTACCAATGCATAACTTGCTTATAGTACCTATAACTCGCAAGTAAAAAAGAGTGCTGGGATCTTTCGAAAGAAACATTGTTCAACGCATGTTTGGTTCTGTGTGCAAGTTGGATTTGTTCATTGATTGGGTGGCGATTAGGCTCGTAGGTTTCCATTAAAGAAATACAATTGAAAAACTGCCAAAATTTGGAGTTGGAAATAGTTTGAACGGCATTTAAAAATTATTTCCCAAATCCCTACTTTCGCATATTCACAATTTACTTGCTCTCGTTGCGATTTGTATTTCACGAATTTCAATTTAACTTTTATCTAACTCGGCAAATAATTACTGTTATTAAATTGTTTAATTTTATGATGTCTTATCAACATTCAACAGTAAAGAATAAAATAATAAATACAGATTACTCGTCCACGTTACAATACAGCTTATCTATGTTTGTTTGTATGAAGATATTGTATGTTAGTAGGATCAATGAAGAGCCATAAGCATATCGCTTTATACAATACAACATACATAAGGCCATTATGTACATGTTCTGTGTATAGGAAAACAATTATTTCATTTGTATTTTCACTTTGAAAAGTAATCAAGATAAAATTTAAATTTTCACAACTTTTACCAACGAATTGTTTCTAAAGCAATCAGTTTCCAAACAACATGTCCACTGCAGCTGAAGTTTAAAGTTTTGAAAAGTTTGTTGAAGCTGTGAAGGTGATGTCAATTAATGGATGTTTGGCTTGAATTAAGTGTGCATTCAGTAAATATGCACTTAGTGGTGTATTGTTGTAAGGAGTTAAGTTATGAAGTAGTTCGTTCGATAAGGTGGTATTTAATGAATTTTAAATTAAAAAACAACAACTTGTATGAAAGGAACCGATACATACATATATGTATTTACAAAAATATAAGGGATTCGAACTAGTAATGAGAATAAATTTGTTTTATTAGGAACAAATTGATAGATAATGATTAAGTGTGTCAATATTTTTATTTCTTCCATATTCGTATAAGTTGTCTGGGGAGTATGTAATAGGTTTTCTTGATGCCCTGAATTTAAATTCAAATCCTGCCAGAGATTTGCTTCATCTCCTCAAGTTTCCTATAAATGTTACATAGCGAAATACTTTGTCTCCGAAAATTCATCACGCTTTTTTTTTTTGTAAGAAACAGTGTTAGGTACCACCCACAGTAAATTTTTTCGGTTTTTTATTTCTTAAATTTTTAAAACTTAACATGTACATATATGCAGAAGTATATTCTTGTTTTTTTTTAACTTGCAGTTTTTAAAACACTCTCTAAAAGATTTATAAAAAATGTTCTTTTATTCAAGATTGACCAAACCACATGCTAATAAAGCGTTCCTTAATTTTCTCCAATTTTTCCAATTTTCTCGGCTCTTACAATTTTGATAATTTTTTTCTGTACTGCTTAATTGGTACATCCAATAAAAGACTATTTGAAATTACAACATTTACATACCGATTTTCCCCCTTGTGAGGAATCACAAGTCACAAGCTCTTGTGACTATTCCTTTGTGAGGATTGTTGTGATTCGATAACATTTTGGTATTCTCCCGATAACCATCACAAGAAAACTCACAACGACACTCACCACAGCATGGTGAGATTTTTAAGTGTCATTATTTGAATAGCTGATTATTCAATACGAAGAAATTACTTTATAAATGTATTGTTTTGGAGACCGTCCCCTTGTCGGAGTCCATTAAAGATGTTGATTGGTCTGGATAGCAGTCCGGCTATTTTTACTTGGCTTGTTACGTTGGTCATGGTCAACCTACATAGCCGTGTCAATTTATTTGGGATGCCGAATTATCTCATAGATTTGTAAAGTTCTACCCTGGCTATGCTATCATAGGCGGCCTTAAAGTCTATAAACAGATGGTATGTTGGGATGTTAAATTCTAGACATTTTTGCATCGCCTGTCTAAGGGTAAAGATCTGATCAGTTGTTGATTTTCCTGGAATGAAACCACATTGATATTGTCCGATGATGGTTTTAGCGTATGGGGTTATCCGGTCTTGTAGGATAGGGGAGAGTATCTTATATGCGGTACTTAACAATGTGATACCTCTATAATTGCTGCACGTTGTGACATCTCCCTTCTTATGTATGGGGCATATTAAACCTTTTCGCCAGTCTTCTGGCATTTCTTCCTGCTCCCATACGTGCACTATAATATCATGAATTGCTTGACGTAAGGCTGGGCCACCGTGATGGAATTATTCGGCTGGTATGCCAACGGCTCCCGGGGCTTTGTTCTGCTTAAGCCGGCCTATAGCTTTCTCAACCTCTTCTATGCTTGGTGGCGGCAACATAGGGTATTCTTCTTGAAGTAGTGGAGCCTCCACTTCTGCAGTGAACTGACCATTTAGCAATTCAGTAAAGTACACTTCCCATTGCTCCAGTATGCTTTCAGGATCGATGATTAGATTTCCCTCTCCGTTCTTGCAGTATGTGCAGCGTGGTGTGTACTGTGTCATGTTTCAGACGGATTTGTAGAACAGCTGTTTTCTATTTCACAGATTAGGTTCTTCTCCCAGGCTGATTTTTTTTTTGTCTGTGAAGCCGTTTTTCTGTTCTTCTGAGCTCTTTATATTCCTCTTCGCGTTCCCGCGTTCTATGAGATTGTTGCATTGCTCGGTACGCAACATTCTTACGTTCAGTCGCTAGCTTGCATTCATCATCAAACCAGTCGTTCCGATTTTTACGACTGCTGCCTAAGATGGAGTTGGCAGTACTAATGACAGTATTTTTAAGACTTATCCAATTCTCATTTACGCATAGCATACTGGCTCCAGGACTTACTCTCCCTAAATCAAGTGTTTCTAAGGCGAGTCCTAACGCATTACCAAAGGTGTTACTGGTGTTTTCATTGCGCAGGGCAGCCGTGTTGATTCAAACCTGATCAGCGGATGCAATGCGTCTTCGCAAGGCAATCCGCCCCCGGAAAACCATACCAACAAGATAGTGATCCGAGTCGATATTGGCACCTCGGTACGTTCATACCGTCATCAAGTTCGAGTAGTGGCGACACGGTCTATCAACATGTGGTCTATTTGGTTACGAGTGACTCTATCAGGTGATACCCATGTGGCTTTGTAGATATCTTTACGCGGGAACCTGGTACTCGCAATGACCATGTTTTTCGATGCTGCCAATTCTAAGACTCGAAGTCCATTGTCATTGCAAACTATGGGTGCCTGCATAATGCCTGAATACCGGCTCCCGACCTATTTTTGCGTTCAAATCCCCAAGGATGATTTTAACATCATACCTTGGACAGGCATTGAGGGCCCTCTCGACTTGTTCGTAGTAAGTTTTTTACTTGCGATATAGGTACTATAGGGCAAGTTCTGCATTTGGAAAAAAAATCGAACTCGAGATTTTGATCAAAGTTGACATTACGATGATAGCGAAGACGAAAAAAGTGGGTCCGGCAATTCCGTCTGTCTGTCTGTATGTCTGTCTGTCTGTATGTCTGTATGTCTGTACCTCTATCTAGAGCCTAAGCCACTGGACCTATTTTCTCCAAACTCGGTAGTTATGGGTCTTCGGTGATTCCCTAGAGGGGAAATTGAAATTTTTTTTTTAGCTCTAAAACTAACGGTACCCCCCATACACCCGTAATGCAAAATCTTATTTATCTCGAAAACGGCTCTAACGATTTTGATAAAAAAAAATTAGGTGTTATATTATGGACATGGACTACGTTTTGGTAAAAAAAAAGTTTGGGGCAAAATGTTATTAACGGTACCTGTCATAGAACCGTTTTTTTGATTTTCGACTTTCTCATTAACGGCTCTAACGATTTTATTTTACTTGCGATATAGGTACTATAGTGCAAGTTCTGCATTTGGAAAAAAAATCGAACTCGAGATTTTGATCAAAGTTGACATTACGATGATAACGAAGACGAATAAAGTGGGTCCGGCAATTCCGTCTGTCTGTCTGTCTGTCTGTATGTATGTCTGTATGTCTGTACCTCGATCTAGAGCCTAAGCCACTGGACCTATTTTCTTCAAACTCGGTAGTTATGGGTCTTCGGTGATTCCCTAGAGGGGAAATTGAAATTTTTTTTTTAGCTCTAAAACTAACGGTACCCCCCATACACCCGTAATGCAAAATCTTATTTATCTCGAAAACGGCTCTAACGATTTTGATAAAAAAAATTAGGTGTGATATTATGGACATGGACTACATTTTGGTAAGAAAAAAATTTGGGGCAAAATGTTATTAACGGTACCTGTCATAGATGCTCTGACATGATCATTCCACCATTGGAAATCATTCTGACGAGCTGCGTTAGGTTGAGATATATTCCTAAAGCCTGGAGAATGGCAAAAGTAGTCTTCATTCCTAAAGCAGGGAAACCCTCTCACGTTAGCCCTAAAGATCTACGACCAATCAGCCTATCATCCTTCCTTCTTAAAACCTTGGAAAGATTGATTGAAATTCACATCAGACATAACTTAAAACCATGTCTCATTTCCACAGCTCAACATGCGTACTCTAAGGGAAAATCAGTAGAAACAGCACTTCATTCGCTGGTACGCGGTATTGAATATTCCCTCAAATACAAAGAATACAATCTAGTAGCTTTCCTAGATATCGAAGGAGCTTTCAACAACGTCAGCTACCAGGCGATCACAACAGCAATGAACAAGCTGGAATTAAAGAAACCACTCATTGATCTTATAGGTCTCATGCTCAAAAGCAGGACAATAACTTCCAGCATGAGAAGTTTTACTACCACCAGATCGGTGAATCGAGGTACCCCCCAAGGTGGGGTCCTTTCGCCTCTCTTATGGAACATGGTAGTAAACGAACTGCTAACATCAATGGAAGCAGAGGGTTTCAAGGTGATTGCCTATGCTGACGATGTTGCAATATCTGTATCTGGGAAACATCCCCAAGTTCTCTCAGAACTCCTACAAAATGCCTTAAACAGGCTAACAAAGTGGGCTAAGCAGTGTGGCTTGGACGTCAATCCACATAAAACAGAATTAGTACTGTTTACGAGAAGGTACAAAATTCCTCAGATTAACCCACCCAAGATTAAAGGAATACCATTAAGCTTTTCCGACCAAGCCAATGGAAGCAGAGGGTTTCAAGGTGATTGCCTATGCTGACGATGTTGCAATATCTGTATCTGGGAAACATCCCCAAGTTCTCTCAGAACTCCTACAAAATGCCTTAAACAGGCTAACAAAGTGGGCTAAGCAGTGTGGCTTGGACGTCAATCCACATAAAACAGAATTAGTACTCTTTACGAGAAGATACAAAATTCCTCAGATTAACCCACCCAAGATTAAAGGAATACCATTAAGCTTTTCCGACCAAGCCAAATATTTAGGCCTCATTTTAGACAAAAAACTAAATTGGAAGGCAAATATTGATGAAAGAGTAAAAAAGGCTACCGTAGCGCTTTTCACTTGTAAAAAGGCAATAGGATCGAAATGGGGCTTCTCCCCAAAAATAACCCATTGGCTATACACCTCGGTTATTAGACCGATACTCATTTATGGAGTTGTCGTATGGTGGACCGCACTGGACAAGATGGTAAATCTAAATAAACTCATCAAAGTCCAGCGGTCAGCAGGTATGTGCATCACAGGAGCACTTCGCTCGACACCAACTGCAGCCCTGGAAGTGCTTTTAAACCTAACACCTCTTGACATCTTCTCCAAAATGGTGGTAGCCAACTCATGCGTGAGACTTAGAGCCACCTCTCAATGGATCAGTAACAATACTGGTCATACAACCATCTTAGACAACTTCAGATCTATCCCAGATCGCTTAGACTATACCACCCCAAAAATGGTATTCGATAACAACTTCCTGGTTTCCATCCCTTCAAGATCGTCTTGGGAAGAAGAGAGACCCCTGGAAGACGATGCTGTACACTTCTATACAGACGGTTCTAAGACCGATTACGGCGTTGGAAGTGGCATCTATTCAAAACAACTAAATCTCAGTCTTTCATACAGACTTCCCAATCAATGTAGTGTATTCCAGGCAGAAGTAATGGCGATTAAAGAGGCACTATCCTGGCTCAAAGAAAACGTTATATCTTGCAAGGATATACGGATCTTCTCGGACAGCCAAGCCGCCCTCAAATCTCTCGCGTCTGTCTCCACTAACTCTCAATTGGTCCACGATTGTCGATCATCTCTGAATGAGATGACAGAACAGTTTAATATTCACCTTATTTGGGTGCCGGGCCACAGAGACATTCCGGGAAATTGCAAGGCCGATGAGCTCGCCAAAAACGGAACACTTCTGCCTACTGTTAGACAAAAACATAACATAGGAACACCACTTGCTACATGCAAACATCTTCTCAAACAATATGCTCTAGAATCAACAAATGCTAGATGGTCACAGGGTACCACCTGCCTGGCAACTAAACAAATATGGCCAAGCATAGACCTAAAACGGTCAAAAGGTTTGATCTCCCTGAGCAGACAAAATATAAGCTCTACAATAGGAGTTATAACAGGACACTGCCTCATAGGTAGACATGCTTTGAGGCTAGGAGTCTACACAAATGACTTCTGTAGAAGCTGCATGGACGAGGAGGAAGAGGAAACAGTCCAACACCTTCTATGTACATGTCCAGCACTCTCCAATAGAAGGAATAATTATCTCGGTAATCCCTTCTTCGATAATACCAGTGAACTGGCAACAATCGACACAAAATGTCTCTCTAACTTTATTAAAAGCACGAAATGGTTTGTTTAAATTCATTACTCTCCCATGAGTAACCTCTTTAGTGGTATCACAACGGACCCTTGAGGTCTAAGTGAGTCAACAACAGCTAGACAGCCACTCCAACCTAACCTAACCTACCTGTCATAGAACGGTTTTTTTGATTTTCGACTTTCTCATTATCGGCTCTAACGATTTTAACCAAAAATTTTCAGCAGGAGCCCCCCTAAGTTTAAAATAATATTGTATATAAAAATATTCGAAAAATTATTTGTTGGATTTTTTTCAAACAAAATTTTTTTTGAAAAATCAATATCTTCAAAACCTATGAACGATTATTTTTTGAAATTATTTCCTAAAATCACTATTAATAAATACTTTAAATTCGCATCCCACATTTTTTTCTTAAAAAATTTTAAAGAAATTTCTTATATAAAAAATTTATTTACATATTTAATAATAAAACGATTTTTTAAAGTTTGTTTGTATAAATTCATACTTTTCTAGAAATCAGACGGCAATTTCATTTTAAATTCATGTTTTATATTTATAAAATGTATCTTAAATTCCAAAGTACTTTTACATAAGAGCAAGTTCGTGCGATCCAGTCGTGCATTTTATTTTTTCTTCGTCTGAGGACTTCTCCGTAGGTCCGTGAACGTTAATAAGGCTGATGTTCGTAAATTTGACTCGCACGCGAAGGGTGCATAGCCTTTCGCTTATAGCGTTAAAGACGATGATAGTAGACTTCATTTTTTCGCTGAATAGGAAGCCTACCCCGAGCACATGGTGTTTTGTATGACAGCTGTAATATACGTCATTCTTTCTTCTGTAAAACACCATTCCCTGTCCATCTGATTTCTTGGAGAGCTGTTATGTCAGCTTTATATGTTAACAGGGCATCGGCTAGCTGCTGAGCAGCTCGAGCTCTATAGAGCGGTCGTACGTTCCATAAGAAAATTCGTAAATCGTTTTTCCGTTTTCTTTGCGTGGGTTGTCGTCGTGTGATCAGTCCGTTTCCGAGGCTTGTTGTTGTTCTCGAAATTCTTTTAGTTTTACGGGACAAGGAATTAACCTGTCGCCAACCTGAGGAACCAGCCTGATCATATTAGCCAAACCTTTTTTAAAAGGCTTGTTTCTAGGGGCCGCCGCGGAGAGGCTATGATCACACTTCCACCAGTCCCCAATAGTTACGGCACGTGCATGTTTTCGTATGCTACATGTTGTTCCCCCTATTCGTCTGATGGCTGACTGCCTAAATTAGGTTCAGTGTAGTGTTAAATTTTATTTATGTATATTAACAAAAATTATGTTTTAATTGTAAGTTATTTGATTAGTATGCTAGTTTTTATGAGTTTGTGTCTAGCTTTATGCAAACAAAGCAAAGAACATTTAAATAAATTAATTTAATAACAAATTTCTTTAAATTTTTTTAAGAACAAATTTGGGATCCCAATTTTAAGTTTTAAGCTTTATAGATTTTAGGAAATAATTTCAAAAACTGATCGTTCACACATTTTGAAGATCTATGACAGGTACATACCGTTAATACATTTTTTTTTTTGACCAAAATGTAGTCCATGTCCATTAGCACACCTATTTTTATTTATCAAAATCGTTAGAGCCGTTTGTGAGATATATCAGATTTTGCATTACAGGTGTATGGGGGTAACCGTTAGTTTTGGAGCTATACAAAAATTTAAATTTTTCCTCTAGGGAATCACCTTAAGTACCGAGTTTGAAGAAAACAGCTTTAGTGGCTTAGGCTGTAGGGAGAGGGACAGACATACAGGTTTACTGAAACATCTTTTTTGTGTATACTAATTTCCTTAAAACTCTTACAAAAAAAATTTCAAATGCAAATTGTAAGTATTTAATGATAAAAATTTTATAAGTAATTTCAAAATGTAATCGTTCCGTTTTAAGATATTGAATTTTCAAAAAAAATTTTATTATTTTTTAAAAAATCCAAAAACTATTTTTTTTTGAAAATTTGTATAAACTATATTTTTTCAAATTCAAAGGAGGATACAAATTTTGGTTTAAATCGTTAGAGCCGTTAATGAGTAAGTTGTACGACAGGTTCCGTTAATAACCTTTTCTCCTAAATTTTTTTGACCAAAATTTAGTCGATGCCCATAATAGCACACCTTTTTATTTTTATCAAAATCGTAAGAGACGTTTTTGAAATAAATAAGATTTTGCAATACAGGTGTATGTGGGAGGGGTAGATCGAGATCGAGGTAAAGACAGACAGACGGGATTGCCGGACCCTCTTTTTTCGTCTTCGCTATCATCGTTATATCAACTTTGATCAAAATTTTCCAGATGCAGAACTTGCCCTATAGTACTACATACCTATACCGCAAGTAAAAAACTAATAGTTCTCGAGAAACTTTGAAAAAAAACTGAACTTCACCCCTCTCACCCCTCTTTTTTTGAAAAATATTTAAGAAAAATTTAACATCCAATAAAATTAAGCTTGTCTTGGGCTTTAAGTGAAATATTGAAACAACCCTTGTAGCATCTTTTACTTATTGTACGAGTATTGTAACCCCAAACAATAATTGCAGCGCAGGCATTCCTAGGCATGTCATAAACAAATTGATAGTAAAGCTCATCGCATAGCTGGAGCTTTTTCAGAGTAAGAATACCAAAAACAAAGCAAGTCTCAAGCAAACCAAAATATAAACAAACTTTGTTGATTCCCAATTCCTCCACTTGCGCTACTAGAAATACCAGATGATAGAATAAAAATCAGTTCGTTGTGGAACTTCGACCGGTGAGGTTGTTTCACGTTAAATATTTTAAAAAACCTTCGGTCACGTGGACTCAATATTAAAATAGCGTTTCTCGTAGATTTAAACTTGACCTTGTCTTTTTAATTGTATTGTATCTAGTGTCTACAGCCAATTAAAAGAAATGATATTTGAACAAATGCATTTTCGTTTTTTTATCGGTCTGTTCGAACGTTTTTAATTGAATAAATGTTTATGAGTGAGAAAATTTAAAATATGTGGCATTATTATCTACGAAACTATGTGACCATCAAGGTTGTTTATACGCGTATTCGATTATGTATATTGATGTTTAAGGGATACGAATAGCACTTGTAGCAAATATTTAAATCATTTAACGGACTTTCTATTTAAAGTGCTCGTAATTTGCAAATAAAATTAAATGTTTAAAATAAGCCACGGTGAAAAATTCAATTAGAATATTTATATGGTGTTATGAAAGGAATTTCAGTTGATTTGAGAGTTGCCATTAATTGAGATACTGTTTATCATAAATAAGGGCTTTAAAGTGCTTGTTTTACCTACTCTCCCTGGGTAAAAAATAAACTAGTTTCTTCAAAATTTATTTCAATAGTATCATTTATAAAATTTCATCAAAACTTTAGAACAGTTTCAAGCTAAATATTAACTACTTTTTAGTATCCACCAGATCTGAAGCTAACTACAGCTACAGATATTACAAGAAGGGACTCTAGTAAAGAACTTAAAAACATAACATAATTCTTATCAGCCATGAAAAAACATTCTAAATGAAAAAAATATTTGTTTTGGAAAGAAATTTTTAGTTTATCAGTTTTTGCTAACATTGGAATATGCAAACCGAGAATACTCAAATTCGCATCGAAACAGATTATTATAACATAAATATACCAAAGTACGTAAATAATTAATGATGGAATAGAATTTTGGTCAAATTTCGTATTTGCAAAATTCGGTTTTCAATATTCTTGATTTCAAGACATCCAACATTCTGTTTTCAAAAATTATGAAAAAAATCTATTAATAAAAAGTAAAAGTAACATTTAATGAAAAATTCCACATTCACTCGAAATGATCACTTCGCATTCTCATTGTGTAAATCAAAATTTTAAAAAATAATAAGGGTATTCATGTAACGAGATAATTTTGCGCTTTGTAGAAAGAAATAACTTTCCGCAGCATGTTTTCATGAACACCCCCTAAGAAATACTTGCGTAAATGTGGGAAATATGTTGTGAAATGTCAAATTAAAAGTCAGAATCCATACTTCTTTAGTTTACGAGGTTTATTTCTGCACTTTCCCCAGCAAATTTGTGAGATAATTTTATGCGATTTGCAGAAACTTTTTCCCATACAAATTTTGACAGCTCGTTTCGGCGGAGATAAAATTATCTGGTTTACGAGGTTTACGAGGGTTTTCCGCGCTTACATAAATACCCCTAATATATGTATCTTTAAGGCTCATTTTTATAATTCCACCATTTTTAAAGCGTTCAAGCAAATTAAATACCAGTTTAGTAAAGAGGGTATACAATTATGGAGCTAGTGTACGATAATTCGGTAGTTTTTAGTGCATTCTGTCGAATTCCAATTTTTTTTTTTTTTTTTTTTTTTTTTTTTTTTTTTATAATCTACCCGCGCTCAAGGGATTATGATTACCCTTTAAATGTTTCAACACAGCGCGGGCGTGAAGTTAATGAAGAGAAAGAAGGATAGGAAAGATATGTGGCACGATGTTCTGAGACTGTTGGTGGTTGTCTCAGATATTTTTATCTCCAGGGATGGCGGCTGAGCTGAAGCGGAGAAATGCCGTGTCTTATTTCTATGTCGTTTATAATTCACATTATTTTATTCATGTTCATCCTTGTTGGGCATACTAGTTTAACTCAATTACATGTTGTTAGTGTTATGCCTGAACAACATGTAATGAGTAAACCAGCAACCCATTGATGACAATTTTTAGAAGGTTTTTAATGGAATTAAAGCGACATAGACGACGGCAGGGATCGAACCTGTCATCATGAGGTTGACAGGCGAGCACACATCCATCGCGCCACGGCCACCCCTACTACTACTACTACTCAAATAAAAATAAAAATTAGGAGTGATGACGGCTTATAGAGAGTTTAATCCTAGTGACTTACAAGTCTCAAGTATTTCTGTGTGCGTGTTTGGAGAAATGGAGGGGACCAACAATTTTCTGCCGTTATTTTGTTAAATTTTACCATTATTTTGAATAAAAATTGGGAAATTATTAAGATAACATTTGATTTTAGATCTTTAACCTAGTAAATACATGAAGCTCTGGGAGAACAGAACATGTGACTGAAAGTCTCAAGCATTTCAGTGTTCGTTTTTATTAAAACAGGTCAACACTATTTTTGTTTCTCGATTCTGTATAAAATACTTTTACCTTAAACAGTTCTACACTTTCACAGACCACGACGATACTCTCGGCCGATATTGCATTCCTTTCACGTAGGAATGTTGGCTGATTAATTACCGATCCGGTCGTCTCAAATTTGGCCACCAAACGTTGAACACTCAACTGTGAAGGGCCACCACGTCTACCGTTCAATGTGTGCAATGCGCGCAACTCTTCCTCTAACGAATACTCATTTTGATTTATAAAGTTTTTTCATTTGCACGTACAGTTCACTCGTGTATATTGCCATAGTGAAATCCTCTACATGAAAATAAGGACCTCAGGAATAATCTTGGCTTTAAAAAGTTTCATTTTGTACCTAAAATAAGCTTTGATCAACTCACCGTATTATATTAACATACATTGTCATTTTAACTAAACTACTGGTCATAGTGCTTGAAACTCTATTATTCTCACAATGGTCTTTGGACTCTTACCACAGGCGTTTTTTTTTACTCTGAGCAGAGCTTGAGCATCTCGAGTATGCTCTGAGCAGGGTTTGATAAGAGCTCTCCGATTTATTTATGAAACAAACTGGAACACTGAACTGTCAAAAGCGTCGATCTCCATTTTTATTTGTTCGTTTCTTTTTTTTCATTCTCTGTCTTTGTCATATCGCTCGGCTCGGCTTTTTACTTCATCTGTTCGCTCATTTTATTCTGGTTGAAAAAAAAACACAACCTGAGCGCACAGATCTTTCTTTGCAGCTTAGTTCTCTGATCTGAGCTTAAAAAAAAAACACCTTTTATAGAAGATACTTAGGGTTAGGGATATTCACTAAACATTGATGTATCGAATCCATTCGATTTTCACCATACGAGACATCGGATTGATCCGATGTTTTGCCTAGTAAATTTTTTATTCGATGTATCGATGTTTTTTTTTTTTTAAATCGAAAAACAATGACAAAGAACATAGACTTATTTTTATTAATTTTATTCAGGTCGGTGAATATGAGAATCGGCTCTTTTACGAGTTTGCTTTGGATATTATGTAAATGGAAATGACAGCCGAGCAACTGAAGTTACGCATACTTTTGCAAAATGTGAGCATCGGCTTTTTCGAATTTGTAGAAATGACAACTAAGCAACCGAGATAACGCATACTTTTGCAAAAATGTGTGCATCAGCTCTTTGTCTTTGGTTTTTTGTCTTTTGTCATTTTCCATTGGTCGTCCAGCGTTTGGAAGCGTCCAGAAGTCTTCTCAAACCATTCCATTGGGAAAAAATACTCTTCTGAGAAGAGAATTTCGCTTCTCGATTTCAAGTCAGAATCCACTCAAGAAGCACTAATACTCATACCCAAATGTCAAAAGCAACTATTGCAGATTTTCACCAACACGATTATTACCTAATACAAAGGTAAAATTTCAAAGTTGAGTAGAAGAAGTTAGCACCGTTCCATTGGATTTCAGAATGAGTGGATCCTTGAGTGAAACCAATGGAAAACGACATTTGAGTAGTTTCTTCGGTTTACTCTTTCATTTCACTGTCCTGCTTGAACTGTTACCCCGGTTACAAGAGTAGATTGAGGAATCGAATCGAATTCGAATTGAGATTTCGATCCAGGTATGTATATGGCGGCACTGAATCGAGAGATCGAATTGAAATGGAATCGAAATGACAATCTCTTTTAAACTGTTGTTGTACACACACTCGATTCTTCGATCCCTCGATTCAGGTATACAAGTATATTTTCGATTCGATTCAGCTCGTTTAGTGGGATCGGATCGAGAAATTCTATTTCAATCCGATCCAGGTATACACGGAGCTTAATCCTGATTCAATTCCGATTCAATTCTCCATATAAACGTAGTATTATGTACTGCTTCATATACTTGTTCTTGCTCTCACTCATCTACAGTGTGATTTGTGAATCGAAATTTGCCTTTTTACGCTAATCTAAAAAAATTAAACTGATCAATTTTTTTTGGAATTTTAAAATAACAGATAATACTTTTGCCAGCGCATATTGTTAGTTTCTATTTGTTGAAGTAAAAAATCATTAAATTAAGTATTCGATGTTGAAAAAACATCGATGTTTTTAAGCGATGTATCGAAAAACATCGATGCTGGTTTCCGATGTCTAACATCGAATAAAAGCATCGATGATTTTCTTAAGTGGACACCCCTACTTAGGGTCAGTTACAAAGGTTCCGGTTAAAGTTTCGAATAATCATCCGACACATAACGCTATCCAGCATATAAAAGTGACTCTTTTCGAATATATTATTGCAAAATAAGAAGCTAACATAAAAAAATTGATTTTAATTAGTAGACTCATGGGGTTATGACTACCCTTTAACCCTAAAAAGATAACCTACGTCAAATCGCACATAAATTATGTGTTTTCTTATGAGATATGAAATATGCTTATCTTTCTTTATCTTTCTAGGGTTAAATGATATGTTTTAATACAGTGCGAGTGTTTAGGAAATTGAGAGATGATTTAGAGAAGATAGTGATGTACGAGAATGGCATGAATAAAGAAGAAATACCGGTACTTAACTATGCCTACGAAATGTATACTGATGAAAACTGATACTTGGTGATGATTTAATGCAAACACTCTGCTATTGTATTTTATAAGATTTTTTAATTTAAAAATTTAAAATATGCTTTAATTTATAGCAGATTTATATACAACTAGATGACCCGGTAAACTTCGTATCACCTTCATTTATATTTTTGGGAAATGTGGTCAAAACTTAATACAAAATTTTTATCTACATACATTAAATACAACACAGTTATTCAATTAATCAATTTAAGACTTTCTGATGTACTATATTTTTTGTCTTATTTTGCGGTGCGTAAATATATAAGAAGATAGTTTTCCGACTCGCAAACTCGCAACTTATAATTGTCCATGCGCGAAACAGAGAAACTTCAAGTTGATTCCGTAAATGGCAAATCCGTTGGAATTATCGGTATACGCGGGATGGAGACACCCTCTCGTTTGTATTTTCCCTTGATGATATTGGCCTCGATGACGTTATTCATTAGGTTTTTTTCAGCCAGTCTCGTACCATTGCACAGTCGAGGTTGATTAATGCTAGGCAGAATAATCAAAACTGATCCTACTTTTAATTGTAAATTCTGAGGTGGTAGTCCAGGCAAATTCAGAGAATTTAAAAACTCTGTGAAAAAGTTGCCTACATCATCCTGGTTTGTAACTGTGTCAACTGATTTATAAGATAACAACTCTCCGGGAAGAAAATTTTGAATTGTTACGTTGAAAACTTCGACATCTTTGCTTATGGTCGCCAATATTGCTCGTTCACTCAGTCAATTATGGTTTCTGAGCCGTTTTTCTATGTCCGTAAAAACACGCCGAATAAGCTACTTTTTTGAATCGACGAAGTGACAAAAATCCTTGAGTAGTATAATTAATCCGGTTGAGGTATCAACTGTAACTTTACCATTTTCAATATCTAAAAATTGCTTCGAAAACATAATAGCAGTTTGATCTTGTTGCAAAAATACTCGCTTGTGAGTTGTTAATAGGAGTGTACTTACATATTGCCACAAATTAGAGAATTTTAAGCATGCGTTTAGTTCGTCAGCAACAGTTGATCGGGGAATAATTGGAAGAGTCTGACGAAAATCACTTGACAACCGAATCATGGTTCCACCAAAAATGTTTTGGCTGTCACGAAGATCTTTTAACGTTCTGTCCAGTGCCTCGAATGATTTCTTGTACATCGTACATTCATTTCAAACGATCAATTTGCGTATCTGTAGAATCTTCGCCATTGCGCTATTTTTGGCGATGTTGCAAACTGGAGCTTCGTTGATTTGGATGTTTAGTGGAAATTTCAAGGTAGAATGTGCACCTTCCACCTTCTAACAATGTTGCAGCTATTCCAGATGAAGCCAATGCTAGGGCTACTTCATTTTGCGATCTGATCTTTGCCAACAGCAATGAAATTAGAAACGTTTTTCCTGTTTCCCGGGAGCATCAAAGAAGTAAATTCTACCAGATCTACTGTTCACAGCTTCAATCGAAGTATCATACGCAATTCTTTGCTGTTCATTCAATTGCGGAACGTTTGAACGAACTGTTTCGGCCAATACTTCAGTACCGTATTCTTGTTCTCTTCGCAAGTCATGGTTAAATGTATCGCGCATAGGACGATTGGGTGGTGTTATGCCCAAACACGACAATACTTTATTTACAATCAATAAAAACAAATCTTCTATCATGATCAATGTCTCATTGTAAATTTCTGCAGTAATTTGTAGTGCAAAGACGTCAAATGTTTCACAGCTAGGAACATTTTGTATTGGAAAATTAAATTTTCGTTTTTAGTATTTTTCCGTTACTTATTATGTATGTTTCTCACCGCTTAAACCTTCCCTGAACTTCCACAAATATTTTAAGATTAAAATTATCAAAATCGGTCTAGCCATTCTCAAGTTTTAGCGAGACAAACGAACAGCAATTGATTTTTATATAATATTGTGAATCTAAACCATTCTCAGATCCCCTTGAACACACACAAAAAATTTCATCAAAATCGGTCCAGTCGTTTAAGAGAAGTTCAGTGACATACACACTCACAGAAGAATTATATATATAAAGATATCGTGACAGAATAATTAAACACCTTCAATTTATTTATATACCGAATATATTTCTATCTGTTATATTTACACAAAATGTTGAGATAAAACCATGTCAGACTTTCAATTCGATATCACGACTTTTATACCTAACCATACATGTACGCATATTTTGGTTATGTATCCAGTTCCAAAATTTACTATCGACTTTTGGCCTATTAATAAGGTGAATTTTTGAAACAGGGGTGCACTCGGGCGTATACATATTTTTTATTTTTTATTTTATTGAATTGAATGGATTTTTCTTATTGTATTTTTTGAATAGATTGATAGTTGTTTTATCCATATGTTATTCTTTTTTCATTTCATCCACGTCAAATAAAACTTCCTCACACGAAAATACAGATTTATTTATAAATTTTTATTTTTAATTGCATGTGGCTATATTTTCAGGAACATAGAATTGAAGAATGTGTGAATGCTTTCATTAAAAATTTAATCATCTTACTTTAGTACTATGTGTTAAATTTTGATGATGTATACATACTATGTTTGTACATACATATGTATTAAAAATCTATTTAATAGGTTAACTTGAACAAAATAACTCAATGGGTGGATTCTAGAAACTTTAAGTAAAAAGTTTACTTTGAGTTGAGTAAGGTCGATTTGCTAGACAAATTCTTGACAGCAGTGATTACTGATTAACGAATTTTACTGCATACGAACTTATAAATCACAGCTGCCAACAAATTTCGTGCAAGACGCTCTTAGTAAGTAACTTACTCACTTAATACCAAAAGATTCTGGGGGCAATTCAGAAAGACAACTACAGACAAACTTCAATAACTCACTGCTTTTATCCACGAAAAAAGTTCGACTTATCAAGACTTTGAGTTATCGAAAGTGTTGATCGAAATTAAAATACATTTTACAATGAAACCAGATAAATGTATGAAATACATAATATATGCACGCATTATGTGCTATTATTTAGTTGAATATATTTTGTGTTAAAATATAAAAAAACGTACATTTTGAACAAAAAATTAAATGAGAAACTATATTTCTGATAATTCGTTCCTTTGTACTCGTATTCTGGACACCGTACTAAGCGTACAACAAACATTCTTTGAACAAACATTTTCTTATCAAATAGGAATTACCTTCAAAAATTCAAATTTCAAAAACATATGTGATTTCCATTTCTTCTCACAAACTAGAATTTCTCCAAAATTCAACTTACACAATGAACTTGTCATTTTTTTGTTCGATTTATTAGGAAAGTCGATTTATATAAGTTATCGAAGCTGAAACGTATGAAATTTCAGTTTTTAAGGCTGCTGCCACATAATTTGATTCGATTTATACAAAACTCTAGTTTTCTAAGATCTGTATATGGCAAGTAATGCATTCTTAAAATAAAACCAAACTTGATATTACGATGATAGGGAAGACAAAAACAGTGATGGGTCTCGCAATTCTTTCTGTTCGTCTATTCTACAATCTAAACGGCTTGTGCGATTTTCCTTAAACTTGGTAGATAACATTTAAAAAAAAAAAAAAAACCAATTTTTTTTAAAACCAGAAATAACCATTTCTCATAAGTATTTTTTTCTCCTAATTTAATTTTTCTTAACTTTTCCATAGATCAATTCAATTTCAATTTAGTTTTATTGGAGTACAGTAAGACTGAGTCTTTTATAGTACTATATAAAAATGTTTACATTAATATTTGGCTTAAGTTATAAAAAGAAAACATAAATGCATTGGCGCAAAATTTAAATCATTTAAAACCTGCTCTTTATCAATTTTAATATCAAGTTTAAAACGAGAATCGACTTTTTGTTAATTTTAAACGACATTAACTATACTTTAACGTTAAAGAGCTCACCTAACTTTAACAGCAGCAAATAGCTAATTTATCTTTTAAGAGTATACTTTATCCAGATTGACAATGGTTATTTCATACCAAAAACCAAAGAAAATCGAAGTAAAAATGTTTATTGATGTATTATTCGATTTTTTAAAACATGTGCTTTGTAAATAGACTGAATCACTGCATTTTAGAAATTCGAAACAACGGTACAAAAGTTTTCTACAATATTTAATTTTATAATATTGTACAAATCTGTAAATACAAATGTACATAAGTTATGTATTCATGCCGAGACGAGTATAGCCAAATGAATTTGCACCTTTCAACCAAAAAATTGAGTTTTTATGCTGTGAATTGGCGACATATGTATACTTCATTTAAATCTAAAATAATGTAAAAAACTTTTAAACAATTAAAATCTACACCGGGGTAGTATATAAAATGTAATTTTTTCGGCGAAAAATTATTTGGTTTAAAGTTTTCTGTTCCTTTTATTTTTACTTGCGATATAGGTAGATACTATAGGGCAAGTTCTGCATTTGGAAAAAAAATCGAACTCGAGATTTTGATCAAAGTTGACATTACGATTACGATGATAGCGAAGACGAATAAAGTGGGTCGGACAATTCCGTCTGTCTGTCTGTATGTCTGTACCTCGATCTACAGCCTAAGCCACTGGACCTATTTTCTTCAAACTCCTATGCATTTTAAAATATAAAATCTAAATTTTTTTTTCGAAAAAATAGTTTTTGGATTTTTAAAAAAACAATACTAATTTTTTTTTTGAAAATTCAATATCTTGAAAATGGATACATAAATAATTTTTTAAACTAAGTTATAAAATGTATTTTATTGAATACTAACAATTTGCATATCAATTTTTTTATAAAAAAATTAGTTAAAAATTTTCAATTCAATATCTTGAAAATGGATACATAAATAATTTTTTAAACTAAGTTATAAAATGTATTTTATTGAATACTAACAATTTGCATATCAATTTTTTTATAAAAAAATTAGTTAAAAATTTTTTTTCATTAAATCCATGTTTAATATTTATAAAATGTATTTTAAATTCCAAAGTACTTTTACATAAGAGCAATTTCGTGCGATCCAGTCGTGCATTTTATTTGTTTTGTTTGTGTAGATGTGTTTGAATTATGTATTTGTCAAATTAAGGGTTGTTCAATGTAAATTCGCTTAAGTTTACATTTAAATTAAACCTTTAGTACATAAATTCATTAAATTCATACATACGAAAAAGAAAACATTCCTTCTTTCTCCCTTATTATTTTTTTCAATTTGATATCCACTTCCCTCTCTACTCTTCCCAATTTTCTGTTTTAACATAACAAAACTAAATTTTAAAGCAAGGTCGAAAACTTTTTAACTTTTGAGGATAAAGAATTTCATAGCTGAATGTTAGATACAAAGAACAACCACGATGAGCTTACAATATTATACAGAGGTATCATACGAGTAAGATTTGTAGTTCTAGTTGAATGGCAGAAGCTGATGTTTTCATAAAAATATTGCGGGGTTTTCGTTTTTGATCTTATGCAAGAAGACACAGTTCCAAATTTTGGTATTATAGGGGGATATGCGGTCAAATCTTTTTAGGCCATATACATATCTTGCCAAGTCGTTAAATGCAATACTGAGGTTGTTGTCTGGACCAAGCAAAGTCTTGTTTCAAGCGCGGTAAAGTGACTCGATAGCCACAGCTTTCTGAGAGTTCCATAAATTCGTCCCACAACAGATTTTATGTGTTCTTTACAGGATAGATCATTCGTAACTTTGAAACTAAGACTGGTCACAGTCTTGGAAATATTCCATATTATACACTTTCTTTGATATCACTATAGCCTTGCTTAGCCAATTGAAAATTTCCCCGAGATCTTTCTTTAATACGGAAAACGAGGTCATCAATCAGGCCAATTCTACTTGAAAAATACAACTGTATAATATCTGTGTAAAGATGAAGCGAGGCATTTTTACAGACAGAGGGGAGGTCGTTAATAAAAATACAGAAAAGAATTGGCCCAAAAATCGAGTCCTGAGGAACTCCGGTCTTTAGACAGCTAGGCTGTGACAACTTATCCTGAATTACTATACGCTGAATTCTTTTTAATAGATAACTCTTATTAAAAGAAATAGTACTTATGGTATGTAAGTTTTTCAAGAACTTCATGGTTAAATCTGTCAAAGAGCTTGGAGAAGTCCAGTCGACATAATATGATACAATTATTTTGGTCATAATGCAGTCTTATATCTTCTAAAAATTTAACCATGGCAGGAGAGCAAGAGTGGTTTGCTCTGAAACCGGTTTGATTGCGGGTTAAAACATTTTTTGAGGTTAAGTGATCAATAATTTCCCGTGTAAGGATCTTATCCAAACCTTTGACAGGCAAGGTAAAATACTTATTGGCCGATAATCAAAAGGCTCGATAGGTATAGATTTTCTTGGAATAGAAATTACACAAGTTTGGGAAAGTTGAAGACACAATGCAGTGATTGTATAAGTATATATATAAGTTCATAAACAACATATGGAAAGATGGGATTTACTACAAAAATCAAAAACAAATATTTGGTACAAGCTAGCTAAGGCTAGTAACGCACTTGCGATTTTTTGTTGAGATTAAAAAATCGCGGTTGCCACAAATTATTATCATGCACTCACTTTTTTTATTTGCCACGCAATTATTTAATCGCAAACAAATTAATAGCAGCGATTTAGATTTTTCTATTTACCTCTATGTAACACATAATCGTTCCTTAGGTACGAGTAATACTGAATTTCTCTATTTTGTATTTTTTTGGATCACTGCAACTAGTAGTTCCTTAAAGCATTCAATACTCATTCTATAGTATTGTACAAATTTCTATGGTTGTTCTTTTAAACTATCGTAAATTTTATGAAACTGATCGTTAAGTTACCTGCTTATGACTTATAACGATGCACGCAATACTTTTTTTTACCTTACGTTGAGTACACTTTAAACATAGCAAAAGAGCCACTACATAACACTTCCTAATGAAACCCATTTTAATACCGACAAGAATTAATTTTATTAAAAAATCGAGAGTGCGTGTAGAATTATTTAAATCCATTTGATCTATTTAATTTTGTAACGAAAAAAATCGCTTAAAAAAATTGAACTTGTTTCATTTTTATAATCCATTTGAGTTCATTTGTTTCATTTGAAGTTTCAACAATCGCATCGCCAGAAAAATGAAACAAATTTCGACCTTTAAATAATCACGATTTTTTGGTATCAAATGCATTCATTCTCATTTAAACTTTAAAATCGAAAGTGCGTTCCTTGCCTATTGGTTTCAAAAAATTCCAAAAATGGTTATTAATGCTACCATAATTATTTTCTTTGGTTACAGCTAATTCTGATTAAATTTTGTATGCTAAACCTCTTTTAAAAAGTGTTTTGAGTATTTAAATTTTCCAAATTTTTGGTTGGTTTCTAACAAATTGAAAAAATTTTTTATTTTAAATCAATTTTTCAAACACACACTTTATTTTTTAAAACTTAAGAATTGACAGTTTTTTTAATATAATCTTCAAGTTTAAAAATATTGTTGTTTTATCTAAAAGTAACACCTCTCACCATTTTAATGTTATTAAATGGCATTTTTGAAAATATTATTTTATTCGAAAATGGCACCTAAGATTTGAAGTACATTTGTTCAAGTTTTTATGATCTAAAATTCAATAAAAAAATTTGAATTAAAGACATTTCTGAAAATTTTCTTGATTTTTGACTTTCTTTTTATACGCACAAACTTCTAAAACTAAGAAAATAGTATATTTTGAAGTTAAAAAAAAATTCAATGGTTCATAAATTGAAAACCGCATATGAATATTATGTTTCGAAAATGTTTCTATAAATAATAAAATAAATAATAAATATAAATACAACAAAAGTTATACATAAAAACTCTTTTCAGATTTACAAAAAAGTAGAATTCATTTAGCAACTGTTTGTGTCAATAAAGTTTAAAGAGTCAAAAGCCTTTCTATCTTTGTACTTTGAAGAAATGTTTTTTAAATTAGTAATTTATGGGCAAATTCTACATTTGAAAAAAACAGTCTACCTCAAATAAATAAGCATAATATTTCTTAGTGTGATGACTTATGAAGATGAGAATATTAATAAACTTTTATATTTCATTTTATTTTTTATATTTTCAAAAAATGGTTGTATATATACATACATATCGAGAATATCTTTGCAATGCATGAAGCATATAACTTCTTAGAAAACAAAATTAAAATATGCATTGGCCTGTACTCATCCATAGTTTAATTAATATTTGTAAAAGTCGTTGAGCGATGCAAACTTTAATCCAATAAACGCAATTCAGAGGCCTATTGCACCAACTACAAATTACAAGTACAAATTTGTGATTAAAAAAAATTACATATAAAAAAAACTCGATTTTTACAAATTTGTTAGGAAAATGCTTGTAATCACAATTTTGTAAGATGGTGCAATAGGCCCCAGTCAGAATGTTTATTGTTTATTGCTTATGCTTATATTTCTTTGCCATATATTTCACGTTCAAACCTTTATACTCGTACATATGTAATTATTTTTATAATTTGTATTTTATTGAAATGAAAAAAAACCTACCACAAGTTTGCTGCATTGCAATTATTCGCTCTAAAAAATGCAAACTTTTCAATTTAATAAATTAAAAATGTATCTAAATGCAAAGAAGTGTGAACGTAGTACACTCAACATGCCTTAGTTCGATTCACTATGAAACTTATAAGACAAAATTCACCTAGAAATGTGGTTTTGAGAAACACTTAAGGCAAAATTTGTTGCTTTATATTCTTTTATAATTGGATGCCACCAAAGTAAAACTCTACTTATTCTCAGACAAAAGTTGTCAACAACAATTTTGTCTACTTTCTAACTAGAAGCGTGCAATCCAAATTGTACACATACAAAACTTACCTTACAGGCATTTTTATGTACATTTTTATTGGAAAACATTGAAGGAAGTTTTCTTACCAACATTCAGAAAATTACAGTAACGAAGTTTAAGGCTGGAGGGATTATAAATGTTTTTTTTTAAATCCCTAATATGCCTATAATGCCTTAAATTATTTGTTGGATTTGTTTGTAGGTTTGGTGTTCAACATCGTCTACGGCTTCGGTTATGGCACTACGAGTGTATTCTAGGTTTCTTGGGAAATCAATGCATTCATAGGATCAGGAAGTAGTTAGCTTTGTCTTGCCGCATACGAGCTGAAATGGAAACCACCAGTAGGTCTTCAAAGATAAGGATTTGTTTTGTTCTGAATGATTAATGATTAGTAAACCTGATTTGCATTTGTCAAATTCTCTTGTTTGTTTTATATTGGGAATTGGCAAGGATACCTGTAAAATTAATGATTGGGAATTAGGGTTCCGTTGACATTATTTTTGATACTGCGATTCTTTTTGTTACATAACTTTTTGAGCTGTGAATTTGATTTAAATAGTTACTTAAAATTTGAAAGTAATTTAGTACTTTAATTATTTGTTTTATTAAGACACAAGAAAGAGCGCTTACTCCAAATTTCGATCGTAAGAGACTTTGAGTGCTTTAATATAATATGTATTCCAGTCAAGATTATTCAGTATTGAATGTTGCCTTAGCAGTAAGACGACGCATGATTAGAAGTACGAAAAATCTAGCAGCATAAGCGCATCAGTTCAAAATGAGTCAAATCAGTCGATTTTGTCCGTTTCATAGAAATTTTTAAACGTAAAATAATTTTTCAAATTTTAAGGCGACTTTCACCTAAAACAGTATACCGCAAACAACACTTGATAACGGCATTTTCCCAACTAACTGCTCGGCCGCACAGGATTTGCCGCTCATTAAATGGCCAGCTACCGCTTTAACTTGTCGTACTACCGCTCTGCTGCTTTGTCGCTTTACCAACTTTATGGGGAATTTTACGTAAAGTTCGTGAGTTATACCTTTACTAGATCATGCTTCCATGTACGCTTCTACATTTTTCTCAAGACATACATTATGTATGTTTGTATTTATGTAACTATTTGGTCTAAACTTTATACAGCGTCAATTTCTTATTAAAACAAAATGGAGTTTGAAATGTTTAAAAACAACATCGTCTTTTAGTAGACTTGTAGTCTATATGTAATGCCATTGAGGCAGGAACCTAACGACTTTTAAGGCCTGAATTGTATATGGGGACTTAAAGTAACCTAATAAAAATAAGTCGTTATTGCAAGCAATTACTCCCGGTTTCTCCATTTAAGCTACATATATATTTATATATAAAACTGATTTAAAAAAAACTGCTTGAGTACACATTCGCAAAAAAGTTAAACTCCAGATTATAATCAGACTTGATATTACTTTAGAAGGGAAGACAAAAAAGGGGGTCCCGCGATTCCCCAATTATATATATGAAATTTTTTTTTCCAAATTTCCGAAAATATTTGTTTCTTTTTAAACAAAGATTAAAAAAAAAATCAAAAAATTTCATTTCGAAAAAGTTAATGATAGAACCCTTATTTCTTGTTTTGATTTTCTGTAAAACGATGCTATTGATTTTGATAAATGTTTGTACACTAAGAAGATTGCTTGACCCAATGTCAGCGTAGAACGAGACTACTTCCTCGTTGTCCATGATTACGTTGTCATCCAGAGTTTCCATCACACTGAGGTACCTTGGCTCGGGATGTCGTTGTTCTGTGGTCATCCTTCTCATAAGCTGATTCGGGTGGTCGATGATGTTCCCCATTAGTTTCTTCGTTGAAAGAACTAGATATTTGTCCAGCGGGATTAAATTGGCTTCTGTGTAGAGATGCTCGTTCCTGTAGTGTTTCTGTCGTTGACGGTCGAAGTAGAGTCCAGTGCAGATCCTCAGTATCTTCCTTTCGAATAGTTGAAGTTCCTTCATAGCTGTCTTCGAGATGGAAAACCAGACTGGGAAGGAATAGCTGATCACTGGTCGCTGAAGCTGCTTGTAGATTAATATCTTTGTCGGTTGGCTAAGACCTGATCTTCTTTCCAGCAATGGGTGCAAACGGCTGAATGCCCAGCTGGCCTTTTTCAGAACATTTCTTGAGTGCAGGTTAAACCTTAGCAACTCATTGAAGTGCACTCCCAGTTACTTGACATTTGGCTTTGCCACTATGGAGGATCCGTCAGGGAGTCTTAGGACCAGATTTCTGCAAATTGTTGCGGTGCGAAGGCCTCTACCAGTTGAAGGTCTCCTGAAGCAGACAAGTTCCGATTTGGAAGTATTGATTCGGATGCTCCATTTCTGGTAGAATTAGAAGAGTCTGTTAATGTGGGTTTCTACTTTTTGGACAGCCATTGGAGGTGACATTGATGTGACGTAGGTGAGCGAGTTATCAGCATACAGAAGGTTCTCGCATCCAATTGGTGAAGGTTGGTCTGAAGTCATCAAGTTGTAGAGGAAGGGACCTAGTTTTGAGCCTTGGGCGACTCCAGCTCTGATGGTCTTCATGTTTGACTTGTAGTTATCTACTTGAACGAAAAATTTCCTGAAAGAAAACAGAATTTTTATTAATGGCGGAGGTACTCGCATAAGATGAAGTTTGTGGATTAGACCGTCTATCCACACGCTATCGAATGCTTTCTCGACATCCAGAAAGCATCCGACGGTGACACGATTACTGTTGAGGGCTGTGGTGATATCGTGTTGGAACTTTACCAGTGGATGCAAGGTTGAGTGTTTTACTCGAAAGCCGAATTGCATGTCAGGGATGATTGAATTTTCACAGCAAACTTTCTTCAGTCTTCGTAAGATTAATTCTTCCAGTAATTTGCTGATGTTGTTGAGAAGTGATATTGGCCTGTAGTTGGAAACTAAGTTGGAGGCACCTTTCTTCGGAATTGGCACAATCTTCGCAGACTTTTTTGGTTTAGAA
Source organism: Chrysotoxum bicinctum (assembly GCA_911387755.1). Lineage (NCBI taxonomy): Eukaryota > Metazoa > Arthropoda > Insecta > Diptera > Syrphidae > Chrysotoxum > Chrysotoxum bicinctum. The sequence continues at coordinate 181,200,460 of OU426987.1, forward strand.
TTGCCGATGATTTCTACAACCTCCTCCAGATTGCATAAATGTGGACTATCGGTAGGATCATTTGCTGGATTGATAATATTAAAATTTATTTTATCCGGATTTGGTTGCAGTGTTTGTTGAACTGTTGCCTCAACTTCTCGTAAGAAAGTTGGGTCAGTAGGTGGGCTCGGTGTGAAGTTTCCTTCGAAGTAGTCGGCGAACGCTTCCACTTTGTGTTGGGCCGAGGTAGCTTCAGTATCATTGCTGATGATTGTTTCCGGTATTTGTGGTTGTTTTCCAATGATCCTATTGATGTTTTTGAAAGCATCTGGTCCTGGCTTGATTGCTTGTAATCTTTTCTGGTATTGGATATTATTGTGGTATTGAATGGAGTTCCGGAACATGATGTTGACTTGCTGTAGCTCATTCCAAACTATCTGGTAGTTTCTGTTTGTTGTATTCAGTTCACTTTGATGGATCCGCTGGAGACGTTTCCTTAGACGTTTTCTGTAAGCATAAAGATTTTGAACGTACTCGGGAAGGTGCTGGTACCTATCCCTTGACGTTTTAGACTGTTTTTGCTTGTCCAGGGTATCAGATACGGCATGTTCAAATTTGACAATTGCTGCATCGATTTCGATATCCAGAAGATTCTTGTCTGAAGGTGGGAGAGTTAAGCTGTCTTCTATGTCTCTTTGAAGTTTATCAATATCCAGCCGTCTGAAATTAATGAAATTCTCAGGAGCTTCTGTTGTGAGGAGTATGGGTTGGTTGAGATTAATCGATATTTGAACAGCTTCATGGTCCTAGTCACTATGCAATAATGTACAGACATAATTCCGGATTTCCGGAAGAGTGTGCACTAGGTTCGAGGAAGCCAGGAAGAAGTCCAGCGTTGATGGTGTTCTGGGAAAGGTGGGTTTGTGTTGTGAAACAACCACTAACGAGTGATGGTCGTTGTTGGCGTCCAGCCAGTCAACAATCGCCTTGCCCTCAGGTGAAATTCTAGTATCCAGCCACATGTGATGCCTGGCATTGAAATCACCGCCGATGAGTCCATATGTGCTTCTCTCGAGGCCACCGTTGAGAATTTGGAGGTCATTGTGAATATTTCTCATGCTGGATTGGCACTTGAAATAGACACTGATGATGATAAGGGTTTCATCTCTTCCAAGTTTAATGGTGACGGCAGTGGCTTTGCTGGTTCTGAGACCAGTGATAATGGTTTCAGCGGTGTTGGGGCAAATCTTCTTTTTTACGTAGATTGCCGTCCCTCTACGGCCCTCATCTTTGTCCTATCGAATGGTTTTGAAGCCGGCGATGTCGATGTTGTTGCGTCTGGTGACGTTAGTCTTACTGATGAGAGCGATGTCCGGGTTTTTGTTTTTCATCCATAAATTAAATGTCGTTCTCTTCTCAAGGCTGTACAATGAATTCACATTGTACGTCAGGATGCGGAGCTTCTTTAATTGCATATTTGGAATATGAAGGTGGCCAGCGCCACGGACTTCTCACCTTCGCTAAGCTGAGCATAGTTCGATGGAACTGCACTCCGAGCTTTTCCAATGACTGTGAGCAGGTCGGATCCAAAAATCCTTTGGACTTCGGTGTTCAGGTTCGTTGGTCCGGTTGTTGTTGGTTTGGTTGGTCCACTCCTTGGTGCTGTTGCTTGGGGTGTGATCACCTTCGCTGGTGTCGTTTTCTGTTGTTGCTGTTGGCTCCGGGAATTGGTTGGTTTCTGCGAAGAACCGCCTTTCACCATTGCTGCAAAGCTGAGTGCAGGGCGGGTAACCAAACATGCTGATTTTGCAGCAAATACCTGTTGTGCTTTTTTTTCGGCTGACATTTTGTTTTTTTTCGGTGAGTCTTACCTTAAGTGTTGGGCAGCCCTTGAAACTGGCTGGATGACCTTCCTTTTTGCAGTTGACACACCATACATCCAACCCAGTATTCTCCTTACGTTGGCATTGTCCGGGTTCATGATCCTCTTTACACTTGACGCACACGTACTGGCGTCCGCAGTTGGTGGCAACGTGTCCAAAACGCTGGCAATTCCGGCACTGAACAATGTCGTCGGTCTTTAGTCGCTCCCAGTGCACCCTCTGGTTCATTATTAGAGTCTTCGTGTAGACTTCGTTAATGTCACATGTCTTCGATAGCTGTTAGGCCCTGAGTTGATCCATTGTGATAACACATGAATTAAGTAGACTTTCTACCTACTCGTTGTACTACTTAGAGCTCCTTACGAAGAGTGCGAAACTACTAATGTGTATATTTGCCAAGTCGTTAGGATTATTATAAAGGGTTTTTCGATTAGCACAGGTAGATATTGGCCGGATTGTGGTGGCCAGTTGCACGATTGAACAGTCCAAATGATATAAATTTCTTATCAAAATGAGTATTCGTTAGTACAAACGTTGGGCGCGTTGTGCCCATTTTACGATAGACGAGGTGGCCCTTCACTCTTCAACGTTTGGTGGCCAAATTTAAGACCACCGATTTGCTAATCAATTATAGCCAACATTCGAGGGCCAAAGGAACGCATGTTGTTTGGCCGAGAACATCGCCGTATGAAACAAAATAAAGAGAACCCAATGCCGTGCACAAGAACTCGGTCTTTCGAAGACTTCAACTTGGCGAATTTTGCTTCGGGACTTAGGGTTACAACCATATTGACATGGATAACACCGTTTTTGGGCTGACTGGGCTTCATCCTCAAAAAGTTACCGTATGGTACGGTTTTGGGCGGGTGGCATCATTGGTCTACATTTTTTTGAAAATATCGTTGGTGAGGCGGTCACCGTAAATGGCAAGTGCTACAGAACGATAATAACCAGTATGTTGTCTACCAACTCTTTGCACAAACTTGCGTACAGCCATCCTGCAATCAACACGCACAAAGAAATATTTGAGAGTTGAGAATTTGAATTTGCCCAAGCAATTCAGACCGTAGAAGGATATATCTGCGGTGAAGTTGCTGGCAGTTGAGAGGAGTACACAAATGCAGACGATGTTGTTACAAAAATCCAACCTGTTAAACTTCATTTTGTGTAAATAAAATTTGAAAATAACGCTATATTTTTTTTTATTCAATATTAAATTCGAAATATTCTCGCTGAACACCATTAATATGTTATTATTATTATATTTTGGATAACATTAAAATGTTAAGTTCAATTGAAATCGATGTGTCTGTTTTTTATAAGTAAAATATTATAAGTCCATAGTTTCTATGGAAAAAATTCTAGTTCAGGCCAAGTGTCAAGAGATGGCCTCTGGAATAGTTTGCACTAATAGCATTAATGTAGGCAGTATAAGAAATTCACATGCATTGGAGCGTTTGTATATAAATTATATACGACTAGCAGTCCATGTATAATAAGTCAATGTTAGTTTTAATCGTAGTTCTACTTCAATCTATGCATTTAAAAATAAATTATATAAGTTCTTAAGAAAACAATGAACACAATTTGTAAGCAAAATCCTTCTAAAGGCAAGTAACAAGCTTTAAAGATTGTTAAACCCAATAGAAGAATTTTGACATTCGATTCGTCGTTGGATTTTGGTGCAATTATAGTATTTTTGGTTTTAAATTCAAATTTAAATGTTAAAACAGCCCGAATAATGACGATAAATATGAAAACGAAAACATTTGATGAAATAAAATCACTTTAAGAAACTAACAGCAATATGGAAAATGGAAGTTGGAGCAGTTATTTTGGGCATATTACTTTTTATAAAGCTTTCGTATACACTTGGTAAGTATAAAAAATATAAATATCAATTAATTTAAAATTTAACTTTTAAGGTTTTCGTGGAGGTTAACACATGACATTTTTAAATTTTCGTATTAGCCGCGTTATATATAAAAGATAAATTAGTGAGTGCAACACTGTACCCCCCGAACGTATCGCTACAAATTTAATTGAGCGTGGCCCGGAAAATATAAAAATGTCATAATTTAAAATTGTTGAAATTATTTTCTAAAGCGTCCTACTTTGTGAGGTTTACTGATTTTATTTGGCGCTATAAATGAAATACCGATTGATTATTGTAAATACATTACATATATTGCTATTTTGTTAAAAAATGAATTTCTTCGTATCTGCCATATTTGTCGGTCACGAAAGTTTACATAAGATGTGGAGTAATAGTAAAAATGGAAATATAGTCCATGAAAAACGATGTTGTTAAGACGATTAAACTTTAGCTTTATGTAACTTGTTGAACTGTCAAACTGTCGACTGAACGGTTGCGATTGAACGATTGCTATTTTGCAATCGTCTCATACATTTTGTGGGTTTTTTAAATTTTTGAAAGTTTTCTTCTTTATTTTAAATTAATTAAAAAAGTGTTACGACATTACAAATTGTTATTTTTCGATAATAATGAAAGCTACTCAACTATCGAATTAATGCGAATGCGAAGGACACTAATGTCGATTTCCTTTACACACTATTAGCCTTATTTACTAACTCGTTTTAACGACAGAGTAAAGTTTCTTCGACTTTACAACGGCTCTAATCCTGAAAACCTTATTTACATATAATGAAAATGCACGAGGAATAAGCTAAAACTGGTTCATAGGAGGTTTAAGGCCGTTTTAGTATCTAAATGTCATTTTGAGATGACATCTTGTGAAATTTACAAAAAGGAGTGTAAGCTATTTTTTTTTCGTTTGTTACTAAGACAAAAAGGATAGATATTTTGCATTAATAAATTATTTATATTTTCCAAACGCTCTAAAGTTGTACGGTATTGGGAACGCAACGTGGTTGGTACATTTATTTATTGGATTTGAACTTTATACAATCGAATTTTAAATGTATCCAATTTCCAATATGCATACATTGATAATAAAATGAATAATAATGGAAATCAGCTGGGGTTTGATTTAGGTGTATAATAACCAGAGTTTTAGATTTGTCACTTTTTTTCCCAGTATATTTGACTTAAGGAAGGCGTAGCTAAAACGGCTAAGAAAATAATTTTAAATAAGGATTTGTTTGACGTGGCTTAAACGCGAAGTAAGTGCTTCGGCTCGGTTTAACTATTCCGAGGTTGAATCCAGTATTAGTGAAAAATAATAAATAAGGCTGTATGGGTTTCGATAAAATTATTTATTTTAGTATGCGTATTTCCTATACATGTAAATCCCTCTTCAAATACGGATTCTAAGATTTTGATCTCTGGAGAGATCGAAATCTTCACACAAAAATAGATTTTTCATGTGTAAAGGAAATAGACATAATTAATACATAGATCGGATCCTCTTTCACTTCCAACGAAACTTTAGTTTGATTACAGCCAGACAGCCCAAATGACATTTGTTGCTTCTTGATGTTCTCAAACTGTGGACGATGGACGACACGAACGAACGATGCGATTGAAACTTTACACGAAGCAAACTTTTGACGACGTCCGTCGTGTTGGACGACGATCGTCTTGAAAATTACGCGATGAGGGCCCAGGCTGTCTGGGAACAAGTTTAATTGTTGAACACTAACAACACAACACAGCAATCACTTGAATGTGCGCACTGGACGACAGGATGCGTACATTATCCTTTAGAGCAAACGTATTGTGAAAAAGAGCCATAGTGCCTCGAATTATTCGCTCTGATGGACGATTATGAGCACCATAAAATGCACGTAGAGCCCGATATTTTTCTCGACTTGTACCATTTTTCAAAATAAATTTGATTTCCAAACCAAACTAGCTTCAAATCAACAGAGAATTTTCAAATCCGCTGCCACAGAAAACAGTGTTGCAAAAAATTTGAAGTTCACCGCTTTTACACCCGATAATAATATGACCATATATGATTTATCATTTTAATCTTTTCACTCATATGAATTAGATTGTACGAGTATATTTTGAAGGGAGTTCTCCCCAGAAGTTTTTAGAAACTGTAGTCTTAAATTTTCATGTATCTATCTGATAATAAACAGCAGGATAAAACTTGCATCCAAGGAATGTACGTTTTCGATAAGTGGTTGTATAGAAGAGTGATCATTTTTGACCTTGTATTGATTGAACAATTTAGTTGCTATCAAGAATCCGCTGTCTTATATTCGAAAAAAAACCAGCAGCGTTGTCGCTTAAAGCAAATGTAATATATGTACAACAAAAAATAAAAAATCACTAATTGTTCGTTTTTTATCAAAAATGGAGTTTCTACTATTTTTTACATTTCTTGGGAACAATTTTAATTCATATTTGATCAAAAATTTGCCGAAAATCGTAAATTTGGTCAATATATTAAATTAATAGAGACAGTTTGTAACTGTGTTTAATATGAGTTTTGGTTAAAGTAAAATAAAACTAAAATAAAAATTTGTGTATAAAAACCACCATCGACAACGCTGCTCCAAACATCAGCTAAAATCCTTGTTTAATTTTTGCATAAGAGCTATTATGAAGACCATGTTAAAAAAAGCAGTTTCTTTTTTGAAATAAATCCTATTCAACCACTACAAGAAATTTGATTTTCAAAAAATTTTAAGTGAATTAAATCAAATAAGGGGAATATTTTCTTGGACTGGGATAAATCGATGATAAGCAAATATTCTTTAGTTTTGATTATCATTTGCACAACATAAATTAAACACAAAGACAGAATCTGAATGTTCTCTTAATTTCGAAACTAACGAACATTTAATATTTAATTAGAAGTTTTAGAAATGTGTACAGTATACGTACATTGTACAACTCGGCTTAAATGCCTGGAGCAAAATTTAAGTCAGATTATTACAATGTCATTGATATTAGGTTAAACGATGATATTTTAAATCAACGAAGTTTTTTAATATCGGACTAATTTCATATGATACTTTGACACCTTCAAATGATGAAAAGTTGTGTTTGTTAAGAGACCATGCACTCTGATTGTATGAAGTGTGTTCAGAAGCACAATTCCGATCGCGATCCAAGTGTCTGGCTGAAATCATATACTTAAGTCTTTTACTGAACGGTGATATCTAAAAGACGGATAGATTTTACGTTAAGTTTTCGTATATTTAAAATGTTTCAGAAGAAAGATAGAAAAGATTTTTATTGAATTATAAATAGATTTCTTACAAAACATGTTTATATACAAAAAATCATTATGACATGGCATTTGCCGTCTGCCAGATTGACAATAAACACATCTTAGACTATTATACATGATTATCAGAGTTTGATTTGATTAAATTAAAAGAAAGAATGAAAACTAATTGAAAAAAAAAAACTTAAAAAAAGTATACATTACAAAACTAAATTGTATCTATTCTGAAATCTTCATTAATTATTCTTCCTCTGTACCTTAACGCAATTTTACAATATTCATACAATTTTGCAACGTTCATCTCATTTAATTCGGTAAAAACTTTTTTTTCTGACTAAAAATCACTACCAAAAATGTTTCTTCTGGATCATTGTAGAAATTACGCTGATATTATTACCATCTTTGAAGTATGTAATTTCTATCTGCCAAGTTTTGGTTCAGCCTGCTATATATTGATGTACACGTAGTACATCCATTATAACTTTCTTGTTTCTAAACACGTAGTCTCATTGGAAATGACCGTTCAGTAAGCCCCCATATACATATCCGTATTTAAAACATGTGACCCTACTGTAAAGATACAAACATTAATTCTCTGCCTATCAAAAACTCTTTTTCTTTATTCTTGGTTCAAAACGCCACTTTAAAATTCTATCTTTAACTAAGTATTTTAAAGCTTTAATGGTTAGGCCTTAACAATATACAGTATTATTATCTATAAAATACTCGTATAAAGAAACAAAAACACTACCTAACCAAATCATGAAAAAGAACCCTAACTGCATTTTATTTTTCAATGTTGAGACTCGACTCAAAACGATGAAAAACATCGTAGGGACCTAAAATGATACACATTAAATCATGTTACTCTACCTTGTTACGTTCTCAGAGCTTTTTTTATCTGCTCTTTTCTATCTTTTTCTTTTGGAGTTGAATTTTTTTCGTACTCCCCATCATTAGGACAAATCTGCACCAAAGGATGCGAAGAGCTCTAAGCAATTTTGTTCATGTATCGATGAATTGCACGACTGGCCGTTCGGTTAGGGATACGCTGCTGGTGAAAACTACGAATGGTGCACAGGAGATTTTGTGCTTGTCAGTTGTCTAGTTAGTGTAGATTTAAATCAACAGAACGGTTCGGGCGAACTTCTAATTGTAATTAGGAATAAAACGATAGAGGATGCGGTACTTTAATTGAATACGCCTGACCCGTTCCACAGCCTATCACCGTCTGCACTATCCACTATCTCTAATGTTCGTTCATACACAGAAAACAATTTCAACAAAAATTTCAGTTAATGTATATTTTTAAAAACATAAATAAGATATTCCAGACTGATTAAGGTTTCAATAAATAAGTCGCTTTGAAAGGAAAATATAATTTTTTTTCTGAAAATTCATTTTTAAATTGGAGATGCCTCTGTGAATTTTAATACCATAACGATCTGGATATATCTCTATCTGCGGCAAATAAGTGTATTAAACATCCTCTAGGTAGCTGTAGGTATGTCAAAAAGCCCAAAATGCAAACAAAAATAAAAGAAATGTCAAATCGCCCATGGGCATTAATCATTGTATTTTTCAATTAATAAAGCATTTTAAAAACTGAATTCCAAATATTTTCTGTTATATTTAAATTCTGTACTGTATCTTGATGCGTCATAATATCCAGGAATAACACCTTGTGATGTTAGAAATCAGTATCTTTACCCTTTATCCCTTACCACCAAAAGCAAATCGGTCAAAACTTTTGTGCGCAAATTTTGAGTTATTTGACAAAATGAAAGATTATCCAAAAATTTACATTTTAATGATAATAGCAATCAAAATAAAAAGAACAAGACTTTATGTGGGTTTGTTCTTATAATTTGGTGCGATTGATACAAGGTGGCCCAAAATAAATCATCCTAATTTTTGCAAATGGCGTCGTACATCAATCATGTTTGGCATTTGTGAACTAGACGCTTGCAGAATACAAATAGACAAGCAATTTAGCGCTATACTCCGCAAGAGCGTACGATAATTGTGTCGATTTCTTTGATTAATAATCGTTCGGTGGTATTGGTGCAGTGTCAATTTCGACGTCGATTTCCCAATCGTGTCGCGCTAAACGGGCAAACATTCCGGCGCTTAGCTACTCGACTCGAACAGACTGAAACCACAGGAGACCTACCGCACTGGTCGTTAGGCCGACAATATAACGGTTGTGGCTGCCGATGTCGCTGTGAACGAAGAAACATCAACCAGACGACGAACTACGCAATTGCACATCACAAGGACTCTACAGCGAAATTTAGTGAAAGACTTACACATTCCCCTATAAAGTGCAAAAAGTGCATCAGTTAATACCTACTGACCGTCGTCGCGTGTGAATTACTGTCAAAGTGTCAAGCCATTCTCCATCTCAACAACGAAGAGGAAAATCATCATCAGTGACGAGGCGCATTTCCACTTAAGCCGTTACGTCAATAAGAAAAATCTTTATTTCTGGGCCACTTTCAAACCGACTGTATGGTTCGGCGCTCACGCGGGAGGAGTGATTGGGTCGTATTTTTTGGAGGACACCATCTGCAATACAGTGACTGTTAGTTGGGAACACATGATAAATGACTTCTTACTGCCAAAATTGGATGAGCGGAGCTTGGTGAACATGTGGTTTCAACAAGACGGTACACGGTACAGCCGGACACACATCTCGAGCCATAATAGATATTGTGAAGAAAGCGTTTCCTGGTCGTGTAATCTTCCGTTTTTGCGATATGACATGATCAGGAAGATCGTCCGATGTAACTATCCCAAACTACTTTCTTTGGGGCAACTTGAAGTCGCGGGTCAATGCCAGCAAGCCTCAGACAATCGCAGCCCTTAAGGAGAATCTTCTAGATGAATGGAAACAATTATCACCAGAAATCTTGCCAGTGTATCAAAACGGGCGGCAGCCACTTGACGGAAATCATCTTTTCCACTTAACAGAACAAATTGTAAGGGTCTAAATAAAGGTTTTCATCAATCAAATTATTTTTTTTATTTTTTAGTAAGACTTTTATTCAAAAACGAAATTGGATGATCAAATGGCACGGTAGTGCCCAGCCAAGTTCTGGCGCTACATACAACCTTTTTACAGGAACAAACTCAGGCGATTTTTGACCCCTCCCTATCTTCAGTACCAATGAAGTCAGAAACTTCAAATTCCGAATATTTACTAAGCTAGTCAGGCACAGACCCCTCACCAAATTTCAATTTTGTAGCAAAAGCGGTTCCCGAGATATAAGGCCTCAAATATCACGAAAACCGTAACTGATTGACTGACAGATCATCAAAATTATGGAGCACTTCCCGACATCGTAGAATCTTGTAATTTTACACAGCGGTAGGTCTTGTTATGCAAGTAGAGGGAAAAATGTGAGGTTTTCCATCAAATTTTAGTCAGGAATCATTAAATAATAAAATTTCTCTATTACATTGTAGCTGTTTCAATATTATTCTACTTTAAATATTCGGTATTAAACCTTCATGAAGTAAGAACTTGGCGTACTTTTAGATCTCAGTACTTTTCACGGCTGACTTGTTACACAAAGGTTTTTGTATAGAAGAACTATGCTCTTTTTTTAACATTTATGTTTTTGGTCTGATTGACATTACCAAGAGCATTTTGTAACTTAATTGTAGCTTTACCATGTCAACTGCTAGTATTACAGTGTCGTCACCAAACGTGGCTACGACAATGTCTTCCGTTTGAGGTGAATACAAAATAAAAGATTTCTTTGAAATCTGAAAGAGTTATCCTCGAGATGTTCTTTAAAATAGTATAAAGTCCTTCAGGCAGAACTTGTTTTAATTTAAAATTAATGTATTCGTTCCAGACTTATCAAATGCTTGTTACACATCTTAGAATATTGCCAAATAAATTTTCTTTCCATGAAGAGATTTCTCAATGACTTCAGTGGTTAATTTTCGATTCATTGCTTCTAAATTCGAACTCATGTTCAAGTATCAGATAGTCAGCAACTGTAGATGCAGAAGTAATATTTTCTTAAAAAATGTAGATATTACGGCAAAAAACGATATGGGTCTATAAGATTTCTTTTGATGTGATAGTTTATTTGATCTCAGAATTATTATACATAACTGCAGGAAATTTCTCTCTGCTCGGAACGTTCTATCTGCCCTTAGAGTGGAATTTATTATAAAAAGGAAGTTACTTAACACTTGACGAAGAAGAATTTTGAGAACTTGGGCTGTAATTATGTCATAGCTCAGAGCATTCTTAGACTTAAGGTTTTTTATTTATCAACTTATTTTGACAAGTGTAACATGTCTTGTTATTTAGTGTATGTCTTGTAAATATGGCTTAAATTGATATTATGGCATTTTTTTTTCTGAATAAAAAAGCGAAAGGAGTTAAACACTAATTATTATTAATTTCAAACACGTACAAATCAGTTTTGTCTCTAGTCTATCGTATTGTCTTCGAAGTGGCGCAATTGGTTTTCAAGTTATAGATTGGTTTTGATTTCGATCTTATTTTTTGGTAAGTTTTGTTAAGTATTTTCACATTGGACTTTAAAGGAATAAAGGGAATGCAGTTGAAGGGATGTGTTAAAAATAAAAACCAGTGAAAAAGAAAATACTGTTTTGTAATATGGTTCACACCATATTTCGGCAGTATGAGCTAGCAGGCCACGTGATCTTTATTGAATTCTAAAATTTTGAATTTTTCGGGAGGTGTCTTTTAGAAGAACATTCTTCTTCATAAGAAAATGAGCCAAATTTCATTCCACCAACAAGACAGATGTAAAATGTATGTGTTCCGCCCTAGACCATATTGGCCGCACCTTTTTTTAAAATCTTGAAAATCAAGTTCTTTTAAGTTTTTGTTTATATTTTGTTTGAAATTATGAATTACTACGACTTAAATTTAAGGTTTAATTTCTAAAAATATTTAGGGCGGGCCATATTTGCCTCACTGACTCTACTCTAACCTTCACTTGAGGTACATATTATGTACATAGATAGAACCTAGAATCAAGATTTAGAAGCTGATTGTCTACGCATGAAGCTATGACAACTCCATCCCAATGCAGGTTATATTGTTTATCAATTTACTTTTTAATTTCCCACAGAAGGATGGTTCATGTTTATATGGCTTCTTAATTTTTCCTGCGGAATCAATTTATGTTCATAAAAGTTAACAATTTGTTGAATAAAGATTGGAAAATTGGTTAAAAGGTTTGACAATAGTCGAGAATTAATTTCCATTGGATGTTGGTTTTTAAGGATACATGAGTACAGTGAAGGCTTTAAAGCTTTTCGCACCATCGGCATCATATTACTATTGAATCAAATGACGCCAACTATATTGTATATGTTTTATTATGTTTGCATAAAATTTATAAATAGATTTACATTTTAATTAAAGCCATTTACGACTAAAACAGCAAATAAATTTGGATTTTGTCATCGTTGTTGCTAAAATCCTATTTTCTTTGATTTGCAAAATATCATTGAGTGGATTCAAACGATAATCTAGTTTACGTTTGCGAGATATAAATTCGTTGTGACCTATTGAAAATAGCTTCTGAGTACTTTTCCAACAAGACTTGTGGGTTGCAGAAAAATAGTTTTATCAAAAGCCTGAAAGCACTGGTAGAACAACTTGTATTCCTTTCTGGTGATACATTGAAGACAAATTTTTTGTGAGAAAAAATCTATGTAGTTTTTCTCTCTGTGTATAAAGTAGAGTAGATACCTAAAACATAAATATTTCGCATGGAAGCCAAGCCAAAAAGTATTTCTAATTGAACTAACGTTGTCATAGCTAAATTAGTTCCTAGATTTACAATATTTTACGGATATAGGAAACAATCATGTAAGAATAACGATAACTCGACCGCCATTTTTCCTTAAATTTCTTGTTCAATTGGCGCGGGTAAATTTTGTCGGCCATTTTGCTTAAGTGACATCTGTCAAATCTGCGTTTGTTTTTAAGTAACTAATGCAAGATCACCATGATAAGTTACACGGATAAAACTTCATTATTAAAATGAGTGTTCGTGTTCGTGCAAACGTTTTGTGCCTTACGCTCATTTTACGTTAGATGTGGTGATCCTCTGGTGGCGAATCTTCAACGTTTGGTCGCCAATTTGTCGTTCGGTAATCAATCAATATTCCTGCCTCAATATAACGCAAGATTGGCCGAGAACAGTTTTATGGTCCGTTCGACCTTTCGCAGACTTCAAAATGGCGAATTTTGGGTCGGTACTTCGGCCTACACCAACGCAAGATTCAACTAACCACGGAGCCCAAAATTGATGACTATAGACAAAGCCGTTTTTTCGCTGACTGGGCTTCGCAGTGTTTGGCCATTGCTCAAATCCAACCGGATCTGTGCCGAGGCGTAAATAGGCCTTGTTTTATTCCATTTCAAAATCTACTCGTCCGTTTTGAAAAACCCTTTGCATAAATAATTTATTAAGTACACCATTTGTTAATTGTCTTTCACCATAGTTTGATTGTATGTTTTTGATGACAGCTTCCAAACTTTAAATAGAATGATAGAAAGGTTTTGAATGAGTGTCTTTTCTTCCATATAAGAATATTTTTGTATTCGTTGCTTGTACACATATAAGAAAGCCATTTCTTGGATTTTCAGAGTTTCTCATATCCGTGTTGCTCTGTACATAAATGAGATATGTACTTCAGAACTGATTTCGGATCAACAAGTTTTTTGTAATGATAACCCTTTGAAGTTTTCGTGTCTATGTAGAATTGATGATAAGTGGGTTGACTTTACCTCTAAAACTCATACACCACCATCCTATAGATTTGTATCAAAATGTCATTTTTTTTAATCGAGTAATACAACGCGCTTATCCCTTGCTATAACTTTTTTCTGTTCATCTCCATAGAACACGAATATGTACGTGCAAATACACACAGGTTCTATATCGCAATCTCAAAAAAAAGTCAGTATTTTACTGAATGATTACCACACTTTAAAGCACGTGACTTGTTTTTTCGCGATAAGTGAAAAATTGCACACGGCAGCAATGGCAGTTCTTGTGCTGTTTGCAACTAAGGAAAAATAAATCAATCCAAATCAAATAGGAACTTCAGACTTAGTTTATTGGTGTAGTAGAAGTTAAAGGAATACCTACCTATAGGATAAGGCAATGGTACTGGTTGGGTACCGCACGTTTGCCATAGTTTAGCCTGAACCTGGGATGTCCTGGCCCTGGGTTGCCTTTCTTTTGAGAGTATTTTACTGGATAAATGCGCTTGGAAAAAGTTCTTATTCACTATCAGATCACGTGCACAATTCCACATCAGTGTTTTGCAGCAGAGCACAAAGCTTGTGTGTTAGGGATAAAAAACGAACAGGAGTACAGGACGTGGAATAATGTAGAAGATTATCGACAGAGATAGGCTGCAAGCTATTTTAACTCTTTAAACTTGCACCGGAAAGTACATTTATGTTTGATTTGATTTTGTGTGTGTTTCTATATAAAATTTCAAAGTTTGCATACAGCACTGTCATGGTTGTTGGTTTAGTATAAAGTCAAATGTTTCAATTTTAAACTAATTTACACGTTCAGAAAACAATGAATTGCATTCACTTATTGTTCTCTTATTAAGATGTTTTATTGATTTGATTACTTATATCTTGCATATAGTTAGCTTTATCAGATGAAAGATAGAAAATGCCTTTGACCTTTTGATTTCGTTTGATGGAAGAAGGAAACTAGGACGTTATCTTAAAATTTATTCGAATATTTGACCTTAAAGTATTGTTCTTGTGATGCTTAAATTTCATCGAGGAAACTATGAATTATACTGAGAGAGAAATAAGAACTCCTACTTCACACTTTAATAATGAGTCAGTAGTTAAGTCTGGCGGTTTGACTAAAATAGATAGTTTTTTTAATTTTCCCGAACACAACTATAATGATTTTGATATAAGACTTTGAACATGGGATTGCTAAATTTTTTATTACAAAATTGACTATATTTCACCTTTTTGAGATATATCTCGTTCATCCGATCAACACGTGAATTTAATAAATTAGTAGGCAGGATCTCATTGATGAATATCAGCAAAAAAGTCGGAAACAAATCGGAGCCCTTGGGCGCACCATATTTGTTTTTTGCATTTGAATTGCACACACTAAAGGGATTATTATAACCCTTATAAAGATACGGTTTAAGACTAAGACAGTGCTAGCATTTAGTGGAGAGGATTAAATAGGAGTTGTCGATGCACATCGATCGGTCTTAAAAGGTTGTGTATCAAAATGAGAGGGAAACATCGACAAGAGCAAAGTATTCTACATTCTAGTAGTACGGCTTAATTAAGAAAACCTCTATTTATGACAATATTTTTGAAGTTAAGCTGAAGTGTAAACTGATGAACATTATACAGCTAGATGAGTATTACTGCGAAATTGTTTAAAGACAACTGACTATTTTATTTGAGCATTGTTTATAGAAAAAGCAATAAAATAATGAAAGACTAAAAATGTTAAGACGGTGTTCAAGAAAAAAAAACAGTTTCCGTAATGGATGTACTTCCTATAAGCTTTAGGACTCTGTTCTGAATGCTATCCTACTGGTTCAAATGAGTAATGTGGGCACCAGCCTAAATATAAGAAGTATACTCAAGTTTTGGCGGATGTAAACTTTAAAAATTGTAGCCAGGTCGGAAGGGGAAATAAAATTTCCTGCTAATTTGAAGAAAACCTACATAAGTATTTCGCTGCATTTTTGGCTACGTCGATTTAATGATCATTCCAAAAGAGATAGTCGTGAACCCAAATACGGAATATGGAAAAATTTTCAATTTCTTTGATGTCAACTCTATATTAAATGCTTAAGCAATATCAAGTGCATTTATCTTTGTTTCTCCAAAACGATGCTAAGATTAATTTCACTTTTCGGTGAGATATGCCGACCAGATCATCAGCTAAGAAAGCCGTACTGCCGGTCATTAAAGAGCTTTCGTTCTTTGAGATTTTTTTTTTAAGCTGATTGTTTTCGTGTTTCAGCATTTCCATGACATTAGAAAGATTTGATGTTAGAGAAATTGGAAAGTAATTGGAGGTGGAGGAAGGCTTGAATTTTTAAAGACCATATATGACTTGATCTTGTATTTCTAACGGTCCAAAAGAAAATGAAGAAAATTTTATTTTTTTTAGAGATAGGCTAAACAAATTGCTTTTTGCATGCATTCAGAAGATTCGTCCCTTGTCAGCATTAGTGCTCTCAGGCTGAGTCATAACATTTTCTGGCAGCGTCGAATCAACAACAAATTTTGACAAAGATGTCATTGAAGACGAGCGTGGTAACCAAAGACTTAGGCTGGTATTCACCGAGCGCTCTTAAACGGCTCTTAACTTTACGAGGCTCTTAACTTGAAATTTCTTTGGGGTATTCACCAACCACTCACAAGTGTTTTTCGAAGTTCGAAAATGAGAGCCACTCTCTCTTGTTCAGGCATACCCAAACTGTGAAATGTTGTGGAATGTTGGTCTTGACAGCAAATGAATACTCTTCTACTTGGCATTGTTCACATGGATTCGAGTCAAATGCGTGCGTGGCACGTCTTTAGCGAACAATTTTTCGAAGAGAGCGCTCGTAAGTTTAAGAGTGGTCGGGACCACTCCTAACTTTTAAGAGCGCTCGTAGATCTTGACTAATATTGCTTGGTGAATAGGTTTATGAGCTTCTTAAGTTATGAGCGCTCGGTGAATACCAGCCTTAGTGTTTGCAATACTTTTTTAAAAGTGACACAAATATTTACTACATTAAGCGCATTGTATTTGCTACCTTTATCGTTGGTCATGCAAAAATTAGTTTCGTTGAATATGGATCTTAGCTTGTTTGAGATTATTCCGCTTTTCTACAGGCCTTATAACAAATTTACTCTTCTTACCCAAATCATTTTTACATCTTGAAACATACCAAGAGTGGTGGTCCTGTCTGCGAGGAAGGGTTAATGAAGAAGAAGATTTAACCACAGAATCTGTACCAAGATATGGATGGAGCCCAAAAAGCCAAACTCATTGTCTCGCCATATCGAGCGAATAGACAATAATGGTCCAGCGAAAAGAAGGCCAAACCTGACTTTTGAAAATGCCAGACAACTTGTGTAGATAGTAGTAAAGTAGTACAACGAGTGGAGTAGGTAGAGATTACATAATTTTTATCAGAAAAACAAAACTTATACTTATGTATAAATTTAAAGTGTGACAAGATAGCAACGATAGTTTTTTTCCACTCGTTATTATTTTACTAGATGTCAAAGTGACAGATGACATCCTGCTGTCAAAATATTCAGTAAGCTTTGTCATTTCATCCGGACGGCCATAGACAACACCGCTAATAGGGTGCTTGAAATGTTGGCCAGAGATGCCCGTCTGATGACGAAAAGCTGATAAAGTTTTTTGTTGTTCCAGAAGATTCTCAGGAGTTCCACAATACAATTTTGCCAGCCAATGCAAAATCCATAGAAGATATCAAAAAACACTACGATTATTAGGATACTCTTTGCGCTTAAATTACTTATAATTTTAAACACATATTTCGGTTTTATTTATTTTTCTAATATTTATGTTTAAATTAGTTTTACTTTATTTTATTTTTTATCATTAAATGCAATTTATTCTAATTTTTGAATTTCTTTATTCTCTTAGGAAAAAATAAAAGTTACTGCAAGAGTCAACAAAAACACGAACATTTTGTGAAATCGTTTAACAAGCCCTAGCGAAAATTAACTTGTCAATAACATGTGAAATGAAATATAGCTATGTATATGCATTTATACTTTTCCAATGTTATTACATATATTTATTCAAATAGAACACAAAAACTTTTTCGGAAAAATTTCCTAAATGTCCTTGTTGATGTTTGCAAAAACGGTTCTTAATTGGCCTTAATTGGTTTCACACCATTTATGTTTTATTTAAATTAAAAAAAGGTAAAACATATCAAAATCTGAACACAACACTTGCTCAGAATCTGTTATCTCTGGTTGAGAAAATCATTTACACAAATTATTTACTTGCGAGGTAAGCATGGACCATTTTTCGGAAATAAAAACCATAAGCAGACTTTTTTATTAATTTTTTACTAAACAAAACCTGTGGAACAGTTCTTGAGAAAGAAATATTTTACTAAATTTCGAAAAAAATCAATAGAAGTTATCTTAATTTATTTGACTTGAAAAAAAATAGTAATAATTAAAAATTATTTAAAAAAAATCGGTCGAGCCAGTTACATCTGAGACATTCACCCTTAAACCCGTTACTCCCCACACGCCCCTTGCCTAACGGCACATTCATAAATTCCTAACGGACTCCCACGCCATTTTTGCTAACATAGCAAAACCAATCCAGAACGGATACACCCCTTTTCCCTTCCACCTTTGTGCATTTGAACAACGAAATGAAATATGAACGCGGCACATTTTCAAGTCGAATTTTATTTTATAAGTTAGTCTTAATCCTACAATCTAATTGGAAGGTGCAGCTTTTTGCTATGGACAGCGGCCTTCCTTTTAGAAAAATATAAATTAAAATTGTATAATGATTCTTCTTATAAACTAATAAATTAATAAAGACAATAAAAAAAAAATAAAAAATAAAAAAAGAAACGATTAAGTTTTTCTTAATATCAAACGCGAGGCCACCCTCGTAACTAGCCGTTAAGGCTACAGATAGAATTTCGAGACCCACTTCTTTCGTCTTCCCTATCATCGTGATATAAAGTTTGAACAAAATCAGGATATTTGCCTTAATTTTTCGGAGTACTCTTCTTTTAATATTTATAACAAACACCGCTTTGTTAACCGTGTCTCTTAACTTCCTTACTTTGTTTAGATTTAATAATTTATAAAGTTAAGACAATTTTAATATTAGTTAGACCACAAAAAAAAAACATAATTTACAAAGCAGTGTTTAAAATACTCCGAAGAATTGAGAGATAAACCTTTTGGTCAATTTATGGTCTGAATAACTAGACACTACCTATAACTTATCCAAATATCAGATGAGGGAATATTGTTCCAACTATTAAATTTACATTAGAACTATTAATTTTTAACATTATTTCTTATAACTCCCACACTTTGGATTATAAAAATACAAAGACCAACTTAAATATTAATAATTTTAAGGTTATAAACTTTTATATTATTTCAGCGCCTTCAGAGTTACTCATTCTCATTATAAGTCAAGAAAACAGTTACCACAAGCAATTAAATGAAAATCTCCGAAACGATATACATAAGCAATCGATTTTATTATCAACGAACCATGTGATCCACGTACATGTTCTACATGAAATATTAAACCACCCTGGAGACTGGACCTTTCTGGCTGTGCTTCCGAAGCTCACAACATCCAATTTAATAAAATCAAATACAAAATGGATTATTCTTTGCGAAGACCATAGCTTAATTCGGTTAAAGCCATTGATAGACAACCTATCGCAAGAAGATTATACAATGGTAAGTTCAAACAAAAATTTAAGCAGGTCTTAGACAGACCATATTCCAATTCTAAATATTATAATTAATTATTTTAAGGAACAATATTTCGGATACCCACTTTATGACCAAGAAGCTACAATCATTCATCACTTTGCGTTCTTCGAAAATCCCCGATGGTTTCATTATCCCATGCTTCAGGCAGGTGTTATATTTTCGGTACCTCTAGTGCAACAGTATGTTAAAATTTAAATCATTTTATTCGTATATAAATTTTATGTTTACCTGTTCACTATTAAACAGTCTGGCAGAGTATGTCTCGAAAGTGAAACGTAAAATGGATTTTTCCATAGATGCGTCCCATGAGCTAGCCCGATTTATTATGGAATATGTAAAACCCAAAAGTCACATGCACCACGAAACACGTACCCCAACACACGATGTAAGGGATGTTGCAACCAAGGGATTTGTATCTCATGTTGGCATGAGAAACGGTGACAGCATACCTAAGAAAAGGGCCAATAGCAGGATTCTCATGCAGCCAGCACCGTACATTTGCCCATCGGTGGAAGGACTTCGTACAGATTGTGCCTTGTGTGTTAATTCATCGGTTTCCTCATCCTGTGTAAGTCCATATAGATGTTCTTTGTTTATCTTTGCAGGATACCTTTAAAATGTAAACCATAAAGATCTGAAATAAAAACTTTACTTTGAAACATTTAAATGATTCGGCTAAAAAAATCCTCTGCCCTTGCACTAAAACCCAGTAGGTATAATGCGAGTAGTATCTCTCAGTTTTTGGTTAAAATATTTTCTTATATTTTTGAATTATGCCTCGAGGAAAGTCAGAAAGATATGCAAAGAAAGTCAAAGTTTCAGTCAAAATGTATAAAAGTAGCCAAGGAGAGAGAGAAAGTATTTCAGCCTGAAGCAACAGCATTTGCATAATCTCTAGGGTGTTAGTTTGGAAGAAGCATTTACACATAGACAGCATTGCAACTTGTTTTTAGTTTATTGTATGAAGGGTATAGGTATACTTGAAAGCATTTAATAAACACAAATCCTCGGTCAACTTTTATTTAAAACAACGATCTTATATTAATTTTCATAATCAGAATAATTTTTAATCGCTATAAATTTTTTTATAGTAGGTAACTTATAAGTAAGAGTCTGTTATACTTATACTTTCTTAGATAATAAAACTCTTTTCAAATTTATTAATATAGAAACTTAAAATTTGACTAGATTTACATACATCACAGTGTAGTCGAACTGATAATAAAGGGCACTAACGACGAAATGCAAAAAAAGGTAACAAGCGTGTGATGTGCTTTTTGCTTTCCAGCCGAGGTTTTGCTCGCCGGATTTCCAGGGTTGCTCTGAAGAAAAACACGAAACTTCAGTAGGAAGGTCTTTAGAACCTTATACAAAATCTTTATTGAAAAACAAATCTTAAATTCATATAATAACTTAAATATTCTTGACTTCAATTAATTACACCCTGCCTGGTGTATCTGGTAAACATCGGTTATTCTCCTTGTATCGGGGTCCTGCTGGTTTCCTTTAAAAAGCTTTATTCTGGCATCTGGTTTCTTCTTTAACTGGCATTCGGTATCGGTTTATACTTTTATAAATACGGACTACGCTCTTGGCGCTTAAAAGATCAGCAGGTTAAAGGCCCCTGGTAGGCACTAGATCGGCAGGTTTTGGGCCCCTGGTAGGCACTAGATCGGCAGGTTTTAGGCCTCTTGTAGGCACGGCTAGTGTATAAACACCGACAGATCAGCAGGTACCAAAGCCCCTGGTGGCAATTAGGACGTTTTATTCTTCGAACCAAACTGATGGAACGAAATAGCCGGACAATTTCAGATGACTTATTAACTTCCCATAGGGAGTTATTGTAATCGGTCCGATTTGTCAAATTGGAATTTTTGACATTTCTCGACGTTTCAAGGTCCCTAGAGGCTATATCAATCATTTTTAGAAAGATGTCTGTGTGTGTGTGTGTACGTACGTTCGTACGTTCGTACGTGCGTACGTTCGTACGTCCGTACGTTCTTGTACCATTTTTCGTCGTCGATATCTCAAGAACGAGTAAAGATATCGACTTCAAATAAATTTTGTTTAATAGATAATAACTTCGAAAGAGGCTGAAAGGGCGTTTATTAAAATTCAGTGAGTAGTTTTTTCACTATAACGGTTTAAAAAAAAAGTAAAAATTTTGGTTAGATTCAAATATCTCACGAAAAAATAATGCTATTCACTTCAAGTAAAATTTAATGTACTCATTATAAGGTCATACAGATTTGGTATGAATTTGGAAAAAAATGAACATACCGTTATTTTTTTAAATAAAAAAAACTGAAAAAAAAAATTTCATAACCCAGATATTCTAAGAACGGAAAACAATTTGAAACTCAAAATAATTTTATTTTACGAAAAATAATGTGTTTGACAACTGGTGAAAATTTCAAAAAAAATCAGTTTACAGTTTTTTTACAAAAAATAAAAAACTATATAAAATTCTATTGAAAATTGGTAAAAATTGTTTTTCGACTCAAATTTCTCGAGAACTAGTAGTGATATTGACTTCTAATTTAGTTTATTTTATACATAGTATAATTTTGTACAATTGGTAAAATGTTGACAAATATTGAATTAATAGTTTTTTTTTTTAATAAAAAAACTTTTAAAAATTTTAGTGAAAACTAGCTAAAATTGTATTTCAAGTCGAATTCCTTGGTTATGAACAGCGATTGTGCCTTCTAAAGTATGTTGTTTTATACATCGATACCTCCCCGTAAGAATGTATACTAAGCGACATTTCTAAAATTGTTCAGGAAACGAAAAAAACGAAGAAAGTTCTAGTTGAATGTCTAAGAGACAATTTTGGTTAAACAAAGACATCTAACAAAATTTTTTGTTGCTCACGACAATGAGATCTTTATTAATGTCGCTTAGCATAATTTTTTTGGCGGATAATACAAATTTCAGGTGGCAACATTATTTTAATGAGAAAACATGGCAGTTGATAAATTTTTTTATTTGTACTCTAGTTTCCTTTTCATGCATAATAGGTTGGCAAAACCCAGGCCAAAACGTTGGCCCTTAACATATAGTATATTTCCTCATCAAAAAGTCATTTTCGAAAAAAGTGTCGCTTAGTACATTCTTACGGGAAGGTATCGACATAATACAATTATTAATATATGGTTAAATTTTGACAAGTATCGAATTGACAGTTTTAACAAAAATATTTCGTTTTTAAATTTTTTTCAATTAAAATGTTTGGAACCGAAATAATAAAGTAATTTCTATAATATAACACATAATTTTATAATTTTATTATCAACTTAGTTTTTAGAAGAATATATGTACTGTACATACGTATATGAATAAGGTTGTTCAGTTGTACCCAAGTCCCACATATTCAAATTCCATTAATAGCTATGGTAAAATTGAAGAAAACGTCACAATATGTTTTTATCTAAATATAAAGTTTTCAAGACCACAAATGGGAAGTTATCAGTGTGGGTCGCACCCAGCCTCTTTTTGTAAACTAAAATCTAGCTCGTCAGCTTCGACCGTAGCAAACCAGTGACTTTCCTTCACAAAAGGAGGTCCTCTTGTTATATTTTTCGTATAAACTGTGTGTGAACTATATACTGGTCGAATGCAAATCACCCAATGTGTTCAACCAACTGTGACGTCATGATCTTATAGTGACTGCATATTGTATTAAGACAAGGTATAAAATTCCTTATCTTGGCGAGGTGACTGGTGTCGTTGGTAGCTACGGCGTCGTATGGTGTCGTCGGTCGGTGCTGCGGCGGCGGCTGCTTAGTCATGGTGAATTAAATCACCCAGTGTGTTCGGTATTGGTAGAAGCATGGAACGCTTCGTTACAAGCAAAATATTTGAAACCTTTAAACAGTCCCTTATTTTCGATAAATTTCCATAGTTATCACTCAGAAATATGACTTGCCATGATTAAGTTCCTCTCATCTTATTCGTTCGCATTCGTTAAAAAATTGTATGTGTCCCTAGGTCACTCTTATCTAGCTTGTACCGAAGGGAATGACTGATTAACTTAACTAGCCAGGCTTGAATCAGCAATTCATAGGTAATTTCTGGAACGATTGAACATTCCCGAATTGCCCGTTTTCGTGGCACGACATGACAGCTCCTGGAGAATCAACCCATAGTGACTTTCTTGTTAAGAAAAAGTACCTATTTGTGAAAAAAAAATATTTTTGTTGTTTTCAGGCGGAATAGGCTGAGAATCAATAGTCAGAAGTGCCGTGATAGGGCAATGAATGCAGATTTATTCTCAATTTTTGTCCACGAATCAACTCCATGGAGTTATAGTTTAACCAACTCACCAATACTCACTGCCGAAGTTTCGGGAATCAGAGAAAAAAGAAAACAGTCATTCAGTTTCTTTGAAAATTTCTTACTATGAATATCCAAAAGGAGTGCAGAGTTATTTGGAAAGACATTGCTTGAAGAACTTAACGAGCATCCCGAACTGAAGATCAAAGACTTGATCTCTTTTCTTAATTCATTGAAATAGCTTTAAGATCAACTTAGCTTGATTCTATAACGTCTTCTACATTAAACATTTAAACTCAATGCTGTCTATTTTCATTAGAAAAATATACACTTTATGCCATTTTGAATGGCTTGTGTCGAAGAAGCCGAAAAGCGCCAGTACTCGGAATGTGTATCAACGACAATCTTCGTTGGAACGACCACATTCTCGAGACCACCAAAAATGCTGTTAAATGATTAGGATTTTTATATCGATGTAGGAAATTTTCACTCCCTCCGATCTGGCTACAATTTACAATTAAGGCATTTATATGTCTAAGACTCGAGTATAACTCACATCTTTGGGCAGGTGCAGCACAAACTTCTCTCCACTTATTGGATAGAATTTAGAACAGAGCTTTAAAACTGATAGAAAACAGAGCTATCATGGATTCGTTCCTATGTTTCATGTAGTTCCTTGTTTTATTACTTCTTTCACAAACAATGCTCACTCCTTCAAGTAGACAGTTGCATACCTCCCCTTTATCACTTCACCCGTGATACCCTCACGCAAGGAATGTTCACCCTTGAGCCTAATCCTTGTCGTACCGTCAAATTAGTCGCACAACACGATTAGGGAATAATTAACCCGGAGCTGTTTTCCCTTGCAATTTCAATTTGCAAACATTCAAGAACACCTCCTTTCTCTTTCTCCCCTAATTTCCACATTGCTCGTGCTGTGTTAAACATTATTAGGGTCTCTTAAAAACCACTTGAGCGAGTGTGAATTATAAAAAAAAAAGTATATGTACATTGCATTATCATGAAGAGAATGTAGTCACATCCAAACTTGTAACTAGATTGTCGCTCTGAGGGATGAAGATGAAATCATATAATTCTCTGAACGAGGCCTACAGAATTAGCTAGCTGCGTTCGAATCTACTAGATTTATGAAATAAATTTGTATGGAAAATCTTCGAGATTTAAAGATTTAAACAAGATTTATGGTAAATCCACTTAAATCCAGGATTATTACGCATTATTTTTTATTTCCACTTATCTACCTTAGAAAATCTCAATTAATTGAATAAAGAATCAAATTTATCGAATTTGTAAATAGTTTTCCTTTTAGCCTCTTGCATATTTAAATTTTAATTAAACAAACTATGACTGAGAGTAAATTAATATTTACATATTTCCAAGGTTTATGTATGCGCGCATTCAAAACGTCCAATTTTGCATAACTCTGGCGTCTGACGCATAAATCAGGTTGAATTCAACCAATGGCATTGATTATTTTATTTTTCAGGGCAGTGGTGGTTGGTGGTTTATTGACATACACTTGTGACTTAAGTTAACCTCACAAGAAGTCTAACGGGGTCAAATCGTACGATCTCGGTGAGTTAATTCACATCGCTTTCTCGTGATATGTCCATGTTCGAAAATCGTTCGTGCAAAATATCCATTGTAGCACGGGCTGTTAGGCACGTAGCTACACATTCCTCTCTGGTACCACATGTCATCGGTGTCCATATCATCAAAATCCAGCCATCAGAATTTGGTTATCATCGCCCGATAGTGCTCGTCGTTGACGGTGATGGCCTGGCCAATGTTGGAGTCGTTCTCAAAGAAATAAGAACCGATGATGCTGCCAGACCAAAACCCACAGCAAACAGTGAATTTCTCTAAATGGATTGCAATTTGGTGCATCTCGTGTTAATTGTGATCGTCCCTAATTCGACAACTTTGCTTATTAACGAACGCATACATCCAGAAATGTCCCTCGTCACTCAATACGTTTTTTCGACCTAGGGGTGCGAAGTGTTGTTCGAACAGAAGGCCAACTTTCATAAAACAATTTAATCACTTGCAAATGTTGTTGAACGCTATAACTCTTCAAGTTGATTTGTTAAGAGAGCCAATTTGACGTTGACAGATGAAGCTTTTCTGCCGAGTTCGAACGGCTAAGATAAATCTATTGTCACTTCCTTGAAACAGGGCAGTATCCCTAAAAAGAATAGTCCAACACACTAACCAATACGTGACGTGATAATCTAATCAAGTGGGAAAGAAAATAAATGTACAAGGTAAAGTGCAAAATAAATAAGTAGGTACAAGAAACATAAAGATACGTATGTATATAATACAACAACAATCATGTTTCATGCATAGCATAATACCATGCGTGTCGGATACTGTGTTAACCAATTATTTTAACCTTTACTCTATTATACTAGAAAACAACCATTAAGATCTAATTTTTGATAATCGAAAAAGGTAAAGAACAACACCAAATAGTATCAAGATAAAAATCAACTCACTTGACCGGCATTAGTCTATCGTGAAATATTTTGAGGGGGATTGTCTAAGAAATCTTTCAAAACAAAGATACAATGCCTAAGGCAATTAAAAGTTTCTTTTTTCTTATTTTTATATTGTTTCAGATTGCCGCTAGCAGAGAAACCATTTATTTTGTTATAAAGACCTGTCACAAATTTCTTACGGACCGAGTGCCAGTAATACAAAGAACCTGGGGAAAATATACTGTACACAAACGATTTTTCAGTGATAATGCAAGTAAGTTATTCTTCCTTTATCCTAGTATCAAAAACACTTATTATCCTAAGGGAAGTGGAACATTTATGTACTTTGTTCGTGATTTTCTTTCATGTGGGTTGTGGGTATAAGAAATAAGCCTACTATTGATAAACAACTGATCACAAGTTAACTCAAATAGAATGCACGACTTGTTCACGCGTTTTGGTGCTTATGTCCAATGACATTTATAAAATGGGGATGACGGTATTATGTTGACAATAATAATATTATAATTTAGCTTCAGTGTTTCATTTCAAAAAATAATTTAATTTGTTTTTACTTATTTCGCTCTCAGAACCACTTGATTTAAGTTTTATTGTTTGTTTTTCCAAATTAATTGCTTGTCGATTTCCCTATTTTCAAATCAGAGCACATTTAAATGGATTTTGGTAATTAAATAAAAAATATAAGATGTGTGGGTAGTATTTTTTAGTAATGTCTCGCTGTATTTCCTTAACACTCGCTCATTTTAAGAGTAGTCATAAAACTCTTGTTTATATTAATTTTCGGAACAAATAAGAATTGTATGATCTATGGTATGGGTTAATTTAATTGAATTTAAAAAATATGTAGAGAATCCGAAAACAGTTAATTTTACAGAAAAATGTAAGAGTCATTTTTTGTAGACAATTTCACGACAAACAATTTTTATAATGACCTTTATTGACCTCTGAGCAATAGATCGCGAGATATTTGCGAAAAACTGATTTTCGTGACCTTTTGACCCTTATAACTTTTTTAGCCGGCACGATATCAATGTCGATTTTTCACATCTTCATTACAATACCGTAATAAAGGTGTATACAAAAATTCAGCTCACTAGGAATTTTTCCGCAGATAAAACCTAAAATGACTGGACTAACTCTGATTGCTGACTTAAATTGTAAATTGTATTCTAGTTGTATAGTTGTTTGCGTGTTAAAATGTGACTTGCCTGTTGACTCTTTCAAAAAATACGGCTGACTCTCACAGCTTTTTTCTTTTTTTTTGAAGACCGAAAGTACGGCATCTGCCATACGATTTTTTTTTTTTGAAATTTTATAAAAACTGAGACAGGTCTTTAAAATAAAAATCACAAAATTTCATTCATTTAAAACTATGTAATGCCTGAAAAAAATTTCCGAAAATTAATTATTAATGGTACCCCGCTCAAAATGGTTTGATTTTAATTTTCTTGAAGACAGTAACATCTCTAGTAACATTCATTTTTAAAATATTTAGTCTTTTACATAAGAGCAAGTTTGTGCGATCCAGTCGTGTATTTTGTTTTATTTTCATCACATGATCCAATCCATCGTATATCCTGGATTGCGTGGGGCGAGAATATATATTTCAATAGTACCTTGGGTTTAAAGTGCTCACTTTAAACACCCGCTGCGATGAAACTAACACAAAAAGAATGGGGACTTTACTATCTATCTATGAAAGATCGATAAATGATTTTTATTTCATATTTTAATTTCACATTGTGGGAAGTTTAAACTTTTAATACTTTAGTATAGCTTTCAGACCATTAGCTCATGAGGAATAATTGAGGATTGGTTCTTCTAAGTCTCCGCTGTCTCTCACGCTGATTGCTGATTTTTTATTACTTCTGTGAATATTTCTATTTGAAAGTCATTGCTATTTCTTATGTACCAAATTGCATTTATTTTTCCACGAAAGACTTTGTTTTCATATTATTGGATTGGTTCAGCATTTGTTTTCTTTTTGCAGCACCATAGATGCATACTAGACGTTCAAACGGATTTCAGCACTTGCTTGTATAACGTTATTTTGTTCTGGATAGATAGGCCACATTTCTGTCCTAGTAACATTTTTCTGTCCTTTAAGTACAATTCTTCTCTTTTCGTTTGGATGTGCTCATTCCATTTTAGTTTTGCATCCAAAGTCATCCCAAGGTACTCGTATTTGGCGGTATTGGCGTGAGGTACAGCTTTACGGTTGATAATAATTGGAACATTATTTAGTTTTTTTGTTTGATGTCCACTGGAATATCCCTAGTGCATAACAAATACAGGGTTGGTCCAAAGACACTTCCTTCAATTTTCGTAACGTAACGTAAGATTTCAGTATTGCGTTGTACTTCCTGGGAAGGTCCCTTTGCAGTTTGTACTATAAGTTATATTTAAGTTATATAAGTTATTACATAAGCTATACTATAAGTCCCAAATACCAAACCTTATCATGGACTTAAGAAAATTCTAGTATTCTACACAGCCGCACAAAAAAACTTGACCGATAATTAAATAATTATTTTTTCGACATTTCAGCTTTTTTTCACTTGTATAATTTTATGTTTCAGATATTTTTAGTTTAATTTTGAGCCAGCGCGTTGGAATCAGTGATATCTTTAATTCAATTTTAGTTAGGTTTTTTGTTGCATAAACTTTGGGATACATAAGAAATAAATAAGGTGAAAAGTCAAGAAATATTTTATAAGAATCTTAAATAACGGTAAATAACGACTAAAATGTGGATTAGAAAAACAAATATGTTCCACAACTTTTTCCAAGCTATGATTTTCATTTCTCAATGTACAACCATCAGGAAAAAGTTTAAGGCAACGTGGAAAATTGTGACATTTGTCAGTTGATTTGAATATTTTGTTTCAAAACAAAATATTGAAAATTTATAAACAGAAAGGACGAATCAGTTTAAAAATAATTGTCATTTTTTATTCATTCAAAGTGAGTATCAAAAATTCACGTGGAAAAGTTTTTTCTATTTTCATTTTTATTCTTGGCGTGTAATTTGGAACGTATTTATTTTTCATTTCACACTAGGGATTTCGATCCCTTGTCAAATTTTTACTTGCGATATAGGTACTATAGGGCAAGTTCTGCATTTGGAAAAATATCGAACTCGAGATTTTGATCAAAGTTGACATTACGATGATAGCGAAGACGAAAAAAGTGGGTCCGACAATTCCGTCTGTCTGTCTGTATGTCTGTATGTCTGTACCTCGAACTACAGCCTAAACTACTGGAGGTATTTTCTTCAAACTCGGTAGTTAAGGATCTCCGGTGATTCCCTAGAGGAGAAATTGAATTTTTTTTTAGCTCCAAAACTAACGGTACCCCCCATACACCCGTAATGCAAAATCTTATATATCTCGAAAACGGCTCTAACGATTTTGATAAAAAAAATAACGTGTGATATTATGAACATGGACTATATTTTGGTCAAACAAAATTTGGGGGGAAATGTTATTACCTGTCATAGAACGGTTTTTTTGATTTTCGAATTTCTCACCAACGGCTCTAACGATTTTAACCAAAAATTTTATGCAGGAGCTGCTTTGCATTTGAAAAATATAAACTAAAATTTTTTTCGAAAAAATAGTTTTTGGATTTTAAAAAAAATAATACAATTTTTTTTTGAAAATTCAATATCTTGAAAACCCATACACGATTAAATTTTTAAATTACGTTTTAAAATGTATTTTATTGAATACTAACAATTTGCATATCAATTTTTTTTTATAAAAATTTTAAGGAAAATTTAGTACACAAAAAACATGTTTCAGTGTGTCTGTATGTCTGTACCTCTCACTACAGCCTAAACCACTGGACCTATTTCTTTTTTCTTTCAATCTCGGTAGTTAAGAGTCTCCGGTGATTCCCTAGAGGAAAAATTGAAATTTATTTTTTAGCTCCAAAACTAAGGGTACCCCCCATACACCCGTAATGCAAAATCTTATTTATCTCGAGAAACGTCTCTAACGATTTTGATAAAAAAAAATTAAGTGTGATATTGTGGACATGGACTACATTTTGGTCAAAAAAAATTTTGGGGCAAAACGTTATTAGGGGTACCTGCCATAGACCCGTTTTTTTGATTTTCGACTTTCTCATTAACGGCTCTAAGGATCTTAACCCAAAATTTTTAGCAGGAGTCCCCTTAAGTTTAAAATAAAATTGTATATAAAAATATTCGAAAAAATATTTATTGTTTTTTTTTTTTTTTTTTTTTTTTTTGTTAAGTTTTTAAATCAATATCTTCAAAACCTATGAACGATTATTTTTTGAAATTATTTCCTAAAACCAATATTATTAAATACTTAAAATTCGCATCACACATTTTTTTCTTGAAAAATTTTAAAGAAATTTCTTATATAAAAAATTTATTTAATAATAAAACGATTTTTTAAGGTTTATTTGCATAAATTCATACTTTTCCGGAAACCAGACGGCAATTTTATGCATTTGAGCATTATTATCTCATTAAATCCATGTTTTATATTTATAAAATGTATCTTAAATTCCAAAGTACTTTTACATAAGAGCAAGTTCGTGCGATCCAGTCGTGCATTTTATTTTTTTTTTGTGTACCTATTTCGTATACATGTAAATCCCTCTTCAAATACGGATTCGAAGGATTTGATCTCGGCTAAAAAAAAGCGATTTTTTGGTGTGAAGGAACGTAAAATCTGTCGAGAGATACAGAAATTGATTTCTCATGTGTGTATCAATTACGTTCAGGTTGAGCGAGTGCAATTCATTGTGAACCATCATTAATGGCGAATTAGAAGCAGTCTGGTTTTCGGTCTCAACATAGCAGCACCACTGCTCTATTGAATGTCATTGAGCAAGTAAGGAAGGCCATGGATGAAGACAAAGTCTCATTCTTGGTTCTTCTTGACTACTCTAAGGCCTTTGATCACAACATTATGTGCCATAAACTGTCAACTGACTTTGGATTTTCAACTCGAGCAGTTAACCTCATTTTTTCATATTTATCCGGAAGGAGTCAAGCTGTGGTCTCTGGAACGAAAACATCTGAGTTCATTTTTTTATCGCGAGGTGTACCACAAGGATCTATTCTGGGTCTAACTTACCAAGTATCTTGAGGCATGGTGAAACGAGTATGTTTGCTGATGATGTACAATATCTCGGAAGTACAGCATTGGGTGGTCTAATCGAAAATTGCGTTGATAATATTAATACAGATCTGAAGGCATTATCTGAATGGTCTAACGCCAATGGTCTTGTTCTTAACCCGCTTAAGACTAAGTGTCTCGTCATTTCGAATAAGACTTTAGACTTAAGCTATTTTCCGACCATATTCCTAAACAACACCCCAGTGGAGTACGTTAATACGGCGAAAAATTTAGGTATATACTTTAATCGTAATCTTACATGGAGCAATCATGTAAACGCTGCACATAGGTCAATTTTTCACATTTATGCGGCCAAAAACATTCATCCACTTATATTCTTTGTATTGGGTTTTATATGACGAAAAAAAATATAATTTTAATAAAAAAACTATTTTGAGGTAAATTTAGAAATATTTTGAGGTATTTTAATTTATAATAACAACATTTAGATATTTATAATTATTGATTTAAGAAAATAAAATTTTTTTAACTTTATTTTTTTAGTTTTTTAACAATTTTTCAGCTCACAAAAAATAATAAAAATAATAATTATTTAAACTTAATTCATAATACTCGTAATTCAATAACAAATTCGTCTATTGGTTCAATGCCTGAATCGGGTTCGGTGTTAGAATCTGCTGGCACAAGCATATTTCTTGCTTCAGGGCAAAATGATTTTAAAATGGTTCGCTTTTTTGGCTTAAGGCTGCTTATGAGTGGATCGGAACTAAGTAATATATACATTCAAATTGCACTGTTCTCTTGAAAATGTCCTTGCAAAATTTTCGCGATATAAGCGAAAATGTTTATTGTGGGTCTCTGCAGCTTTCTCTGGTAATTGGCCTATTGGCAACAACAAGTTTTCGATTATGATTGCACCGTGTATCAATATATTGTGCATTGTCGGAGTCATTGGGTGCCAATTATAAAGATTGATGTATAGCTGACCTGTACCTTTGACAAATTGGTCATATTTTTGTGAATCAATTTTGTGTCCACTTGAAATGGTTTCCTATATGACCTTTAATCTACAGCTACAAGCAACTAATTAGAAACGAAATCTCAATGAATGAAAATGCACCTGTAAAATCTAACGGTTTTTTTAAATTATTTAAATGTTAGTTTCTTGTTTACTTAACTGTTGACTTCTCGAGTGGTAGGTTATGTGATATTGGTGCTTATACGAAAGAAATTTTAAAGGAAGTTCGAAGGTTCCGTTTAGCCACGACTCATTATTTTTCAAAAACGCCTCTTCTTTTCTATAGCATTTTGCCCATTTTTCCTTCAAAGTCGATTTAAATAAGGAAAATCTATGTTTCAAACTTTTTTATCATCCACAGTACTGCCATAGTTTGACAGTAAGCGATTTTCTAAATAATTAATTTTAGCTTCAAAATCTGGTAAATTTTGTTCTTTCTTAAACTCATAGAGGTACCTCCGACTCACAATTTTCACCCCTGATGTGCTCGGAGTTCCAACAGCAAGAAAACACAATGATTGTTTCACTATTCAGAATTTTAATTTTTTTGACCGAAAAATCTGTGCTGTCAAAAATGTCAATATTTTTGTCATCTGCAGTCTTCTGCAGCCAATTTTTATTACATTTGGAGATGAAAAGGTTATACTTCACAATTCAAAAAGAATTATCATCCGATCTAACGTGGAAATATAACAAATTCAATTTTGAAAAGTAAAATGTTTTAAAAATATAGCCAAAAAATACCCAAAGTTTAACAGCACTAAATTCTTAGAATCATGCATTTCAGCGGAGCAAATTCTAATAAAAATAAGAAATCATACCTGAGTTATCGAAATCCATCACTATATTATTAATAATACACACAGAAATAGAAATATTGACCTTACTACTTTATTCGTCCTGTAAACTATATGGTAAGAAAAACGTGTACTGCGGTTAGAGATCAAGTTAAAATTACACGTATTTGCAAACGGTGTGCTTTTGTGAGGTAAAAAGAGTAAAATTAAAAACTGGGACTATTCTCCTAACGATCGACAAACTGTTTTTTTTGTTTACCGTAAGTTTACAAAATCGACTTTTGGCCGCATAAAAGCTAAATATTGATCTATGTGCGCTGTGGTAGGAAAGGCATATGGTGCGCTGAGAACACTATCTGTTGCAAAGAAGTTCACACCAGTAGAAACTAGGAAAATGCTGGTCAAAACATTGGTAGTGCCTATTTTAACGTACGGGTGTGAAATTTTTTGTTGCTTAGATGCTGTTTGGCAGAGAAAATTGAATGTTGTTTTTAATAATGCAGCTCGTTATGTTTTTGGACTCCAAAGATTTGACCACATTTCGAATTATACGAAAAGTCTGTATGGATTTAGCTCTGCGAATTTATTACAATTTAGAACGCTTACCATGTTATTTAAAATTGTCCATACGAAGCAACCACCGGACCTCTATAACCATATAACTTTTCTATCTTCTGACAGAACCAACCAAATCTCTGTTCCACGCTTTACTTGTCAGTCTTCTGAGCGACAGTTTTTCGTTAGTGCAGTTCGTCTTTGGAATTCGTTGCCACGTCAACTAAGGAGAATAGATAATCTGAAACATTTTCAGAGTAACTTAACGAAATATTTTTCAAATTAATTTATGTTTCAAATCATTTAAATTGAACCAGTTGATGTTTCAAATCATTAAAATTGAACCCCAGTTATGTTTCACATCATTTCAAAATTGAATATTGGGTTGAAGTTTCTTGTTGCTGGAGCTGGGTCGATTGTTGTGCAATAAAAAAAAAATAAAAAAAAAAAAAAAAAAAAAAATGTTTGTAACCTTATCTCTATAAGTGTACATAATATGTGAATCGATTTCTTTTATTCTCATTCTTTTTTTATTTTTTAATTTTTTCTTTCTTTAATATACATAATTGTTTGTAAATACTTAGTTGATAAAAATATTTATTAATATATAATCTAATATTATTTATACATATGTCCATTAACGTAATTCCACAACAAGGTTTAATTATCTAAAAGATGTTAATCTTAATATTAAGTTCTGCTTTAAACCAATAAATAGTAAAATAGTATCACCTGAAAAGCAGGACCAAATCACAATTTTGTGAAAAAGTGGGAAATCATTTGGAGAAATATGCACAAAAATACAAAACTGGGACTTTTTATTAATAAAAATTAGTCCTATATAGTCTAAAGAATCAATATTCGTTTGGTTCAAAACGTCGATAATACGTTCGCCGTCCCGCGTCGGCGGTTCAGTAATGGTCTGGCGGTGATTTACATATAATGGTGTCGGTTCGCTCATTAAAATTGATAGAATCATACGAAAAGAGGGATATCATCAAATATTGCAACGGCTGCAGTTCCTTCTAGTCTTCGTTTGATTAGTCACAGCTTCACTTTTCAACAAGATAACGATCGAAAGCACACTTCTAAGCTTTGCCTTAATTACTTTAAGAAGAAAAAGGAAGAAGGAGTGCTTCAAATACTGGATCATCCTCAACAATCAACCGACTTAAGCCAAATCGAGTTGCTGTGGGAAGAACTTGACCGAGAAGTAAAATAAATATGAATATTTTGAAAACTATTTATTCTATGTTTTATTTTAAAGAAATGCGAAAAACAAATTGTTAAGGTGTTTTAAAAACAGTTCAAAAGTCGAAAAATCGATTTTTTAAGCATCGATCCAGTATTTTTTTAAGCGATTATGTCTGTAAGACGTTACTTCAGTTGGTGGCTTATCTCTGCTTGGGTATAACAATGACTTCTGCAATTTTCCACTGTCTAAATTTAAGGCATGCGTTTATTATAAATTGTAGTTTTTTGACGGCTATTGAAGGTATTTCTTTCAAACCCTGAGCAGTTATTAGATCGTACCCTGGTGATTTTTTGTTAGATAACTTATTTAAGTTTTTTTAGTTTAAGTTTGCGGATGACAAAAAAAATCTTAAGGATGATTTCATCCGACTACTCTTACTACTTTTGCAAAGCCATCTTAATTTCGTTTTGACTTGGTTTGACAAAGACCCATATACATAGATAATCCTTTGAAAATAAAATGATTTTGATAATAGTGACAGCAGTGTTATAATGCACGTCACCTTTATTCTTTATGTTTGTCAGTTTTCAATAATTTCTTTCCTTTTTTCTTTACACTGCAGTTTACACTACTTTATTATAAAAAAAGCATCGCCAGTGTAAGAACAAATTTTTGGATCTTTGAAATGTATCCATATAGAGAAAGTGTTTTTGTAATATACGTGTTAAAAATTGATCCGTATACAATTGTAGATGATAAAACGCACCCAATGTATCTCTCAACAGACCGCTTTTCGAAAGTTTCAACCAAGTTTGTCGACCAATTCCATAATTTTGTTTTACAAAATACAAAAATTGTCAAATTGTTTTTACCTTTTACAGTAAAAAGAAATTTTTGATAAATGAATCTTAAAAATGACAGGCTTACAGATCCGTGTTTTCCGAAATGCAGAAATTTTGGTGTTTGCATAACATACATACATAGAGTGTCCTTGTTGCTTTTCCGTTTCAAAGAAAAAAAATTTTCAAAATTTCGAAATAAATCGACAGTTTCCCAAAAGAGATATTGGTTTTTTTTAGAACATATTTTATCTGTATATGAAGGTAACAAAAATAATGAATCCAAAATTGATTGTGGTTTAAATGATAAGCACCCTATAATGTGGTGCATCTTGGAAAACTTCCCATCTTAACGTGCTAAGCATTTAATTTCCGGTGTCCATTGTTGTTAAAGTCGATATTATCCGAACTATCTTGCCTTCCTGTTGCTATTCTTTAGAGAACTGGCATTAGTTATTTTCCGAACAACTTGATAACTTGTGTTAAAAGATATAATATATATTTTATATAGTATATACGAGTAGTTTCCATAGATATATAAACATAATAATACATACATTTCAATATACAAGACAAGTTTTATCTTCTTTCTATAGGTAAAGAAATTCCAACATTCGCAACTGGTGTGCCAAACACAGAGACGGGTCATTGTTTAAAAACTCTGTCGATTCTCAAGTTGGCATTGAATGACGTAGAACAGCATAATCGTATCTCCAATAGGCCGATTCTTTGGATATTCCTATCCGATGATGATACGATTTTAAGGTTCGTATGTTTTTTATTTTAATTTATTGTGTGAGAATTAATTTAGGTCGAATGAATTTTTCAATTTTCCTACAAATGCAATAAGCCCCGCGGGGATAGCATTTATTTGTTGAACATAATCTTATACATATATCTTTATAATTTGTATTTTTTATTTTTTGTTTGTATTTCATTGCAGTGTATCGAGAGTCTGTGAAGTTTTGGGGTGTTTTGATCCTACTGCAGATGTATACTTGGGTGAACGGTATGGATTTAGACTGCATTCGGATGATGGTTTCAATTATATAACTGGCGGGGGAGGGATTGCTTTAAGTTTGCCGACCGTAAGGAAAATTGTGCAGTCATGCACCTGTCCGACGATATCTTCGCCGGATGATATGATTTTAGGTTCGTGTTTGCATGGATTGAACGTGAAAGCTATTCATTCGTCGAGATTTCATCAGGTATGAATTTTATTTGCGTTAATGATACACATTTTCGTTGGGAATGAAAATGGGTGTTTTTCTTCTTTAGTAGATACCCATCAAGGTGAACATTTTATGTCTTATATTGAAATAAGGTAGCTAAACCTATGATGATGTGGTTGCTTGCATAAGAAATAGAGGCTACATTAGAAATAAACACTTCGTGTTGGAATGAAACAGGTTACTATTATCCACAGAAGTCTGATGTTCATTAAACTTATTATTCTTTTCAATGTTTTTATTTGTATAAATTCAGAAGATGTCTGTGTTATGAAAATGGATTTTGATTCCACCCTTATTTTTAGTAACAGAATTTCGAGACTCTTTAAAATTTATCACCAGGATTCAGTCAAACGTTTTGGGATTGGATAGTAAGATTTTTTCAAAATACGTATGTTCATAATAATACAATTTGCAGATATTTTAACAGAAGTTCACTTTATGTGAGAAAGTTTTAAATTTAAATGGCAGCCGTTTTAACGAGTGATATTTTAAGAGCTATCGGAAATTAAATACAAAAAAAAAACACATAAAATTCAGAAAAATGCATAAAATCTTTATTTGAATCGATATAATTGATAATGCACCTCTTACGAGAATTTTTGAAAAGAAGGACCTAGGTGTTTTATTTGATAGAAAACTTAATTTCAATCTACATATAGATTATATTGTTGCGAAAGCAAACTCGATGCTAGGATTTATATCGCGAAATTCGAAAGAGTTTTCGGATCCATATACTCTCAAATCGCTTTATATTGCTTACGTTCGGTCTGTGTTGGAATATTGCTCGGTGATATGGAGCCCTTTCTATTTAAATAGTTCTTTAAGAATTGAAAATATTCAAAAACGTTTCACTAAACTTGTAGTTTATCGTTTACATTGGAATATTCGAATGCCCTCATATGATTCGCGATGCCAACTTATTGATTTAACTAACCTGGCTAATCGCCGTAAATATTTCTCTATAATATTTGTAAGAGACCTATTATATAATCACATCAACTGCCCCTTTCTTTAAGCTTTAATTAAGTTCTATGCTCCCTCAAGAAACTTGAGAATAAGAAATATTTTCTGTGAACCCTTTCATAGAATGAATTATGGGTTAAATGAGCCTCTTACAAGATGTTTAAGAGAAGCAAATTCGGTTGAGAGTTTTATAGATTTTTTTAATTTTTCAAATAGAAACATATTCAAAGAAAAATTGTTAATTGTTATAAGGTAACCTGGATGGTAATGAAGTCTATATATATTGTATCTAGTAGTCATAAAGAAGTATATTGTTATTATTATAATGTATTATCTGTTAGATGAAATAAATGAACTAAACTAAACTAAACTAATTTAATGTTTGAAGATTATTTCATCCAAATGTTGGCCGGGGCTGCGCCTCAAATGGTCCATCCGCTTAGTACAACTTTGGCATATTCTTTCTAACATTTCGGCCGGAATCTCACGAATAAATGCTTCAATGTTGGCCTCCAGTGCGTCAGTAGAAGTGGGCTTGTTGCTATAGACATAAGCCTTAACATAGCCCCACAAAAAATAGTCTAGAGGAGTTAAATCTCACGATCTAGGCGGCCAATTGACCGGCCTCAGACGTGAAATAAACTGTTCTCTGAACTCGCCCCTCAATTGGTCCATTGTTATGCGCGAAACAAATTAAACCAGCAAGAGCACCAGCACCGTCAACAGCAAACAGCACGCTGACCAGCAAACATTTCTCAAACACATTGCCACCAGCAACGTCATTTCATCTGTTTGACATTTAATATGGAAAAAAAGTTTTTCATTGTGGTGCCACTGACTATTGCAGTGGAAAAGTTGATAGCACTGCACCAGCAATAGCAAATTTAGGACTTTGGCCTAACAACGCTATTGGCGTTGCTGTTGCTGTTCTTATGTGTGTTGAACAATTGAAATACAATGGCTCTAAATTAATGGCGGCCGCTGTTGCTGTTGACGGTGCTGTTGCTGGTTCATTCTGTTCCGCGCTTTACGCGTGCTGTGTGGAATGTAATGTTACGATTCGCATCATAATCCGCACCAAACAGTGACTTTTTCTGGATGCATTGGTAGCTTTTGCAATGCTTCTGGCTGCTCTTCACTCCAAATACGACAGTTTTGCTTGTTCACGTATCCATATCCATTCAACCAGAAATGAGCTTCATCGCTGAATATAATTTTTCGATAAAAAAAGTGGATCTTCGGCCAACTTTTTAAGAGCCCATTCACCAAAAATTCGTCGTTGTCGTAGGTCATTCGGCTTCAATTCTTGCACGTAGTGAAGTAACAGACGCCCAATTGTTGTCATCACTAACACTGGCCGATACAGCTGCGATATAGTCTAACAATGTAAATTTGGTGCGAAATTTAGTGACAATAGCTCGAACAGCCCAGTAGGTCGATGAAACTGACTATAAAATAGAAAGAAGCGCACGATGAACTTTCTTAACAGTGCACGCATTTGCAAATAATTTGGTTAGACCAAACTGAAGATGTTTGACAGTGGCACAAAACACTACCTGTGCATTTCTTTACTTGGCCGTAATAAATAGATATTAATTCAGGCGACTTAATAGGTTTGTCTAAACTACTCGTAGTCTGATATAGATTTTGACACAATATTTTAATAATTCAGGGGCATCCATTTTATGGATCCGAAATTTTATTATTTCGATAAAATTTATCAATGTTTTAATCCGGCTATTATGATTATGCAATATTAGATCGTTTAAATTTCCTCCGCAGGAGTTCTTGCAGGACTCGATTCTCACAAAATATTTTTGGATTCCAATTGGACACATACCGGGTAATAGCTCGGCTATAACTTTCCTTTTCAATTCGTCAATAATTTAGAGTGTTTTCATAAACACGAGTTTTTGCATAAACCCACTGAAATAAATCCAACGGTGACAAATGACAAGAATTTGACGACCAGTTCACGTTACCATTGTATATATTTGCAGGCCAACTTAAAGCTTCTATTATTGTATGAATAAACGTTTTCGAGAATAATACGATTTTCGAAAACCATTTTTAGCATTTGCATGGTGGGTAGCGTTATTGTTTGGTTAAATACATTGAAATTAGTAGTTTTGCGCAAGTAAAGGAACACGTTTTGAGAAAATGAAAAAAAATTTTCAAAATCTCAAAATTATATGGAATAAACGATTCGAAACATAATGCATTGAAAATAATCAATTTGGCAACCATGACTTTCTGTCTGATTTTTCCTCTGCAAATTTTAAAGGTTTTTTGTGGATTTGTGAATACATGTATACAGTTCAACCTCGATATAACAAATCGGAAGGGAACAAGTAAATATTCGTTATATCAAGTAATTCATTGAACTGAGGTTTGTTATGTTGAGGTTAGATTGGTCTAAAATTAGTTATAAAGAGGTATAAGAGGTAAAAGTGACGAGCAGAAGTATTTGCATTACTTTCCATCAAACAACAATGATTGTTTTACGAACAAAAGCGGGTCGAAACCTGTAGCGACATGAATCACATACTATGAGATTAAGGGTCATACATTGGTGGGAACTTTTATACTTGTATAAAGGTTTGGGTTGAGAAAATTCATAAGTTAAAGGTGTTTATCCTTTTTCTTGATAGTTGAAAATTCGTTATAAAGAGGTTGTTCGCAAAAAATATTCGCAATGTAAAGGTATATTTTACATTAACTCTTATGGACAATTTAAAGGGATTACGAAGAATTTGTTAAATCGAGTAAGTCGTTATATTTAGGTACGTTATATTAGGGTTGCACTGTATTTTTGTTTACTATTTAGACATACTTATGCCATATCAAAATATTTTCTTGCAAATAATTTTCCCGCTTTTTACTTGCGATATAGGTAGATACTATAGGGCAAGTTCTGCATTTGGAAAAAAAATCGAACTCGAGATTTTGATCAAAGTTGACATTACGATGATAGCGAAGACGAAAAAAGTGGGTCCGACAATTCCGTCTGTCTGTCTGTCTGTCTGTATGTCTGTACCTCGATCTAGAGCCTAAGCCACTGGACCTATTTTCTTCAAACTCGGTAGTTATGGTCTTCGGTGATTCCCTAGAGGTGAAATTGAAATTTTTTTTAGCTCTAAGGCTGACGGTACCCCCCATACACCCGAAATGCAAAATCTTATTTATCTCGAAAACGGCTAACGATTTTGATAAAAAAAATTAGGTGTGATATTATGGACATGGACTACGTTTTGGTAAAAAAAAAATTTGGGGAAAAATGTTATTAACGGTACCTGTCATAGAACCGGTTTTTTTGATTTTCGACTTTCTCATTAACGGCTCTAACGATTTTAACCAAAAATTTTCAGCAGGAGTCCCCCTAAGTTTAAAATAATATTGTATATAAAAATATTTGAAAAAATATTTGTTGGGTTTTTTTGAAAAAAATTTTTTTTTGAAAAATCAATATCTTCAAAACCTATGAACGATTATTTTTTGAAATTATTTCGTAAAATCAATATTATTAAATACTTAAAATTCGCATCCCACATTTTTTTCTTGAAAAATTTTA
This sequence comes from Chrysotoxum bicinctum, assembly GCA_911387755.1. NCBI lineage: Eukaryota > Metazoa > Arthropoda > Insecta > Diptera > Syrphidae > Chrysotoxum > Chrysotoxum bicinctum. The sequence continues at coordinate 181,242,109 of OU426987.1, forward strand.
GAGAAATTTCTTATATAAAAAATTTATTTATTTAATAATAAAACGGTTTTTTAAAGTTTGTTTGCATAAATTCATACTTTTCCAGAAATCAGACGACAATTTCATCTTAAATTCATGTTTTATATTTATAAAATGTATCTTAAATTCCAAAGTACTTTTACATAAGAGCAAGTTCGTGCCAGTGCCAGTTGAAAAAAAAATTGCAAGAAATTGTTAGATATTTTTGGAACATTTTTTTTTCTTTTTGATTTTCTTAAAAACAGTACGACGGATTTTTCTGCTAAAGGCCCCCAATAGTTTGAATATTATTATGACTTTAAATTTTCAAACAATAATTTTTGAGATTTTTTTAAGAATTTTCAAAATTTTTTTTTGGAAACTCAATACATTTTTCGAAAACCTCATTCTCGATTTTTTTTTAAATTTGAAAAATAAAATTTTCTTAATGTAATCCACAAGATATGAGAAAAAAATGTATTTTACCTAAAAAATAAGGGTATCCTCCATACAAATGCTAAAAAATGGTTATCGAAAATCGCATTTTTCTCTAAAAAATTTCCGAAAATTTTGCTAAAATTGTTTCCTTTCAATTAATTCTTACGATCTATAATTTAATTTAAAAAAATAATTTGTATCAAGATATTACTGACTGTACATACCGTAGAACGATTTTTTTAAATTTTGAATTTCTCATTATCGGCATAACGGATTTCAATGAAATTTTGTATAGACAAACTTCTAAAAAGTTTTAAAAACATTTCATTTCATTTAAAAACTTTAAAAAAATATATATTTTTGAATTAAAAAAAATATTTTTTTTTTAATTCGATATTTCAAAAACGGATCAATATTTTTTTTTTGGAAATTTAATTTTTATTCGTACATTGATAAACACATTAAATTGGGCTTCCAAAATTTTTTCTTAAACATTTTTTTGTATATAAAAGCTTATTTTTTTGAACCACTACAAGGAATTATAATTTTGTTCTTACATAAACTAATTTTTGCTTAAAACATATGGCATCCTGTTTTTAGCTGCAACTGTTAAAGGAATTGTTTTATTCATTTAAAAAATAAATCTTATGCTTATGAACAGTTTTCTCTAATAACATTCATTTTAAAAATTCCTAGTCTATTACATAGGAGCAAGTTCATGCGACCTTGTCGTGTTTTTTTGTGTAGATTATGAAAAAACATAATATAAAAATATAAGAATATCTATATCTAATATAAAAACTTCATTCGATCGCTTTAAAAAAAAAAAACATTCTAGAGAAAAAAAAATATTTTCTAAGATTTAGAAAAAAAAATTTTATGGCAGATATTTATTGAAAATTAAAACAGTTTAATTAGGTACTAATTTCCATAAAATTTATCGCCAATATACTTTTTATAAAGTTTGTCATTGCAATTATTATGCTTTCTAGAACACACTGTATCTTTGTAGCATTGGTTGATAGTTCTCGTTTTAGATATCAACCTAGTAATAATTATTTGATTTTTCACCATAATTGAAAATTTCAAATCAAATGATAGGCATATCTCTTTTTTTCAATACCTACAAACACCATACAAACAGAAAATGTATTCAGACAAAGAAGTTCAAGCAAAAAATATATCTACCTCCATACATACTCACAAAAACATACGAACAAGAAAATATATTCCAACAGAAAAAGGTCAAAAAAGATTTTTTTTTTCATTTCCACCTCTCAGAAATCTCCCTTACTCTGTCTTTCGTTGAAAAATGAAAATAATAAAATCTCTCTTTCTTACTACTTGTTTCTATCTTTCTTATCCTACTCTCCACTGACAAATTTTGCTGATTTCAGCGACATCACAGGCTAGGGACTCTAACATAAAATCACGTCAATTGATAATACTATAAGATATATATACAATGCTAAAACTCGAAATAATTCGTTCCTTTTTCTTTCAATAACGCGTGTAGTGTGAGTGGGGCAGAATAGGTCTATTAGTGACATTAATTACTTCTACTAATAATCACAATTTTTTGCCACTTTTTTGGTTTTATAATTGGAGGGCTCACAGCTGTACCGAACCAAGTCGTTTTAAAAAAATCTAAAACCAACGCCAAAATTTCCTCAAAATTGACCTCTATTTAGAGCTGTACTGAACTATTTATAGTTCATTACAGCTCTTTATAGAACTATGTAGCTCTAAATGAACTATGTAGTTCATTACAGCTCTAAATAGAGCTCAATTTTGCGGATTTTCTCTAGTTTTGCATTTCTTTAAAATGACTTGGTTCTGTACAGCTGTGAACCCTCCAATTAAAGTTAACAGTAGTGTTGAATTTTGTCAACTTTTGTGGTCGGGACCACTCCTAAGTTTTAAGAGCGCTCGTAGATCTTCACTAATATTGCTTGGTGAATAGGTTTATGAGCTTCTTAACTTATGAGCGCTCGGTGAATACCAGCCTAAAACCTCTTGACAAACATTGCATGAGACTTTTCAATTAAAACTTCATCGATTGCTTTTATTAAAGCAAATTAACCACTATTTTCGAAATAGTTGTCTTGACGTGTTGGTGTTCCCGTATCCAACAAGTGTTTTCTTCGACCTTTGGAAAAATCGGTCATGATTTTTCTTACATACTACAATATTTGACTTAACTAATTTAAAACTAGAGATAAAGCCCAAGGTTAAAAAATGGGATCTGGGTTTTTTTTTTATAAAATTACTAAATATTGATAAGGTAGATTATGTATATTTATTGATCAGATTACTATTTTCATTAAATTACAAACGAAAATTTTCTAAAAAACACAAATTTTCACAAATCACCCCGTTTCACGAAACCTCTATACGATAAAATAAAACAAAAACAACTATTACAAAGGGTGGGCCATCTAGTAATTTCTTTTTAAATCATAAATTATTTTGACTCGAAATCTTGGTAGAAAGTCTGTATCATTCCTCCGCGGAAAGAAATGAGTCTTACGATTGAAAAATATTGAAAACTTATTTCCAAAGTGAGCTTGTGTAGCCCAAATAGTGCGTTTTTTGAAAAGTTTTGGCCGAAGTGTAGCACAAATCGCGCCTGCCTTACGCAAGTACGTCTTTGAACGACTTTCTGTTCCATAATTAATGGGAATGTTTGCTCTTACTAATAAAGTCGTAATACATGAAAAAAAATAATTTCGTTCATTTTATTGCATTTTTAAAAAGAAACTCGTATTTAGTCCACCCTTTATGCTTACCATAATGTCTTTGCTCACTGGAAGCGTTTTTTGGCCATTTTGGCAGTAACATTTTTAACCCATTGGCATTATGGTAAGTCCGTCAGACTGTCACGCAGAGGGTCCTGGGTTCGATTTAGCCGCTGCAAAAAAAAAAAGGCCAGAAATTTGTAGGTATCGCAAATTCTTGCTAACACGTAAAGAGAAATGGTTCAGAGTTATGTCACTAGGCCTCTAATTTAAGTTTAAGTAGACGTGAAAATTTGTACAAGTATCTAATAATTAATTAACCATCGTAAAAGATGTTTATTTTTATTAATAAATTTACTTTCTCTTTTTATAACTTTATTACCAGGCTCGCCCAATGGACTACCCCAAACTTTTATTGAAAATTCAAAAACCAGTATCATTTCATAAATTTTGGCAACTCGATCCGGTTTCTGTTTATGAGGAATGGTTTGCTGAAGACGATGACAGATTATATGCCGAAGAAACTCTAAGCAGAAAAATCAAAAAGGAACACATTAAAAATGTCTCCAAAAGAATACAAAACAAAAACAACGATGACTCCCACAGATCTTTAATCGACGTTGAGCTGAAACCTAATCACGCAGAACTTTAGCTAGTAAATGAAACTTTTAAGTTTAACGTTTGTTGTATATAAATATATATTTGTTATTGAATAACATAACTTAAATATAAAATGTTTACTACTGGAATACTGTAAATACAGAGACAGTATTAATTTATTACTATCGATATGTTTTATTTTATTCGTTTAATGTTTGACTTTTAATAATTGCTTCAATTGGTGTACCGGCCTCAAGAATGCTTTCAATCGTTCTTCATCTACTTGTTTTTGGAGTTGTTCTTGCAGAGTCATAAGGTCTTTAGTTCTTTGGTAAATATTAGCTTGAGGCTGCACTCCATGGTTCCACCTACAATAATATCCTTTCCAGAGCTTTACACAACGCATGCTTGCAATCGGTTTGAGGACATTGCCAGTATTATTGCTATTATAGAATGGATTTTTATACTGCTCGAGAGAGGCATTAATGTAGGACCAGAGCGAACAAGTTTTATTTTTTAGATCTAAATACACATTTTATTTATTTATTAAAATTAGACAGTTTATAAAGTGAATTTAAAAAAATGGAATACCTTCTTTAGTTCTCTCAGCTTCGTTGTTACAAAGAAAAGTTCCGAATCGACATGAAAACAAGTGGTCAAGAATGGTGATCAAAAAGTGCTCATTGAATTCCATCGCATTCGGGAACTGTTGCATCACTTGCCAGACACAATCGATAAACTGTAAGAATACCGGAGATCTTTCAGCATCTGAATGTTTACCATCGCCGTGACCGATTCTCTGCTGAAATTTGTGACCAAAGCTTAACCATTCCTTTTCAATCAGAACTTCAAATCCTTTTAATGTGCGGTAGAATGGGTCCAGCAAAAGCATGGATAACGCAGTTAACTGCGACGTTCGGTCCCATCCATCTGAACAATGAACTAAAACCGAAATGCGCAACACGTCTACTTTCTCTACAATCCTTACAGCACCAGCTAAAATGAATTTCAGATGCTTTAACCAAAGTGTATTGTCAACAGATGAAAGCCATTTTTGGTCATCAACCAAGGGATAGCAAACTTCTTTCAACTTTTTTAAACTTTCCCGCATAACGTGAATATTATGAATATCTAGGAAATAGAATTCGACATTTCGGTAAATTTCATCAGACTCATAACCGCCACCTTTGGCTTTATTGGCAATCGCATTGGCACTTGGTCTTGCATCCATAATAACTAATTTTTCTGAATTCGAATTCATTTCGAGAATATAATTCAAATATGATTCGTCTTCGGGGCAGCGTTTACCACCGACTCCAACCAATGGCTGAGAGCAACGTGTAATTGACGCGTTTGTTTTCGGATGGATCCATGAAAGGATTGGAATGCGTCCTTTTGATCTAAATACCGCGACCTGAAAAACAAAGAGAAAATCTTGATAAAATACTAAAATTATTATTGTGGAAAAATATTTAAAATTTCTTGAAAGAAATTCACAGCTAAGGAAAGTTTTATATTCACTCGCAGAGCTTTTTTCTTTGAAAAAATAGAATTTTATGACGAAATTGCGTGTAAATTCACAGTTCGGGAACAGACTTAATATTCTTAAATATTTGTTCGTAATATGTATTAAATATTCATTTTTTGATTTAACTTTTAAATTAAGTTTTTACCCAGAATTATTTCTTAGAATATGTTTTTTTTTTAACACTGAGTGCATAGTAGAAATAGAAATACATCAAGTCAAGCCATCTTCCAACTACTTATTTAACTTCTTTAAGTGAAAATCTGAAAATTTCAAGGTCGCCATCCATCTGCCAAAATATATACCTTTGATGAAAACTGACATACAGGGTCAAGATTAACGTTAAGTCTATTGAGCATGCGCTCAAGGGTTTTTTAAGAGACCCTTATAATGTTAAACACAGCAGAAGCAATGGGATAATTAGAAGATAGAAAAACAGGTGTCGATAAACATTAGTCTTGAATGTTTGGAAATTGAAATGGCAAATTATTCCATAATCGTGTTGTGGGACTAAAAACTAAATCTCTGTATTTGACGATATGACTAAAATAAGGCGAGGGTGAACTTTTTTTTATATATCACACGCGCTCAAAGGTATATTATGAGACCCTTATAATGTTAAACACTGCATGGGCGATGAGCATTCCTAACGAAACGGGTATCACGGGTGAACTGATTGAGGGAAGGAATGCAATCGGCTACTTCGAGTGAGCATTTCTTGTGAATGAAATAATAAAACAAGGAATGACAAGATACATTCCGGCGGTGTTCAAGAAGATGGGAATGATTGCATGACAGCTCTGTTTCCTATAATTTTTAACGCTCTGTTTTGCATCATATCCAATAAATTAATAGGACTTTGGGCTGCACCTGCCTAAAGATGTGTTATACTCGAGTTTTTGGACGTATAAACGCCTCTTAAGTATTTAGCAGCGTTTTTGGCGGTTCGAGAATTTGCCTATTCCAACGAAGATCGTCGTTAACCCACATACTGAGTACTGACAGCTTTTGGGTTTCTTCGATAAAAATACCATTCATGGCCAATGGCATAGGGGTACATTTTGCGTTAACGACATAAAACAGAATTGAGTTTTCGAAGCATTAAGCTCCACACGATTTTTTAAACTCCATTATGCAGTGCTGTAAGGATCGATGTTTAATTAATTTATGACACCATACCGTTGCAATTTCACTTGGATGGACGTGCATTTGCGAACGATTATGAGAAGCTGATGGTACAGTTATTGGCAAAACAATGAAGTGGGTTAGAAGTTTCTTACAAGAGATCATTTATAAAAACGCGGAAGAGAGCCAGAGACAAAACGGAGCCCTGGGGAGCAGCAGCATTTATTTATTTATTTATTTATTTATTTATTTATTGACGTATTGAACGATCCAGAAGTAATTTCTTATCCAAGGAGTAAGGGTTTCATTGATACCAAACGCATGCATTTCCGATAATGGAGCCCAACTCTATCAAATGCCTTAGAAATATCAAGCGCAATAATCTTACATTCTCCAAAACAATGTAAAGATTTGTTCCACTCTTCGGTGAGATAAGTCATCAGATCATCAGTGGAACGATTGCTGCGATAGCCGTATTGCCGTTCGTTCGAGATATTTCTTAGGCTGATGATTGATCGGCGATTCCATGACCTTGTAAAGTGCAATTAGTAAGTAGGAGGAGGATGTAACAAGGTTCCCCTTTTTTAGGAATAGGGTATACAAATGCTCTTTTTCATCTTCTAGGGAAGATTCCAGAACAGAAGGAGCGATGCAAAAGCTTTTGCAGTGGTTTTCCCAGCAATGAAGAACACCTGTTCAAAAAACTGGGGGTATCCCGTCGGAACCAGCGGATTTATTTATATCAGGATCTCGAAGGGCTCTTGCAACTGTAAGAAAGCGGAAATATACCTATTCCATTGAATGATTTACGTTCTCAAGTGCAGGAGGGGCAATGTTGCTACCAGGCAACGTAGAGTTAACAGCAAAATGAGCTACGAGTATATTTGCCTTAATCAGCCTCATCTGCAACATAATATTTCCATATATGTATATATTTTTTTTGTTTCCAATGGTCATTCTTCTAGAATTGATTTTGTCAGTTAACATGAATGCAAGAGCGTCTTGCACAGCCGAGCTAATATTTAGTATCTCTTGTTGAAATTATAATAAAGACGGTTTTTTGCTTGTCATGGATTCAGTTTAAAAAAGAAAAAAAACATCATTCCCTAAATAAAATGTGAAATACGTATTTAATTGCTTATAAGTTGGCTAGGTCGAGGTTTTTTGAAAATTTTGAAATATTTATTTTGGTAATATCTAATTATATGACACCTGATACAGGATATCTTTTTTATCAAATGAGACCAAACCCAACCAAAATACGGTGGTTGAAGAAGTTACAGTTCTAAAAGAAAAAGTGAAATTTATCAAATTGCACCTTATTTTTACACACCTTATTGTTTCACAAAAATCAAAATTGAAAGTCCAATTACACCAATAAAAAAGGACTTACATTAAACATAAAAGCATTTCGAATGCTTCTTTGGCGATCATAAGCACTAACTCGATTCATATAATTTGCATCGTTTTGTCAACATCAAAGAGTTTATATGTTAAGTTACGGGCCAATTAGAACAGCATTGATCTATTTTCGCCCACTTCTGCATTCAAGTTATTGTTTCCTTTTTCAATAAAATAACTGCTATACGCATCCAGTCTGTTTCTCCTGTTTACTTGCTTAATCAAGCTAATTCTGTGTCTCCCCGATTCCATGGCTTTTAGTTTCAAAGTGATCGGCAAAAGCCGATTGTTTTAATTTGTTCATTTTTGCACAATAATAATGTTATCTATACTACTTATATACTGCGTTTAGCCTATGTAACGTCGTTTGCATAAACCACATTCTATAGCTTATATTTTTTGTTCATCAAAAACTTCGCCTTTTGTAGATGCAAAAATATGTTTAAGTTTTTGATTATTACAAAAAGAAACAGACATTTGTGTCGTTTTAAACGATTTTTCGATTTGTCCATTATTTCCGGAACATAATTGAAGACTCATGTTTTCATTTCATTCATTTGTCACTTCGAAAACACTTTGTCTAAATAATGAAGTATTATTATTTTGAAGCACTTTTCACGTTTCGTGTTTTTTAGCAAAAGAGTCAATAAGAGTCTTCGAGTAACCATTCAAACCAGCTACTTTAACTAAATAATCATATTCTTTTTTATAGTTTGTTAAAGAAAGTGAGAGATTAATAGAGTGAAACGAAGCATGTTATCGCTCGTTTTGTAGTGGTGGGTTTGTGGTACACTGCGATATCTATTTTTACAGGTTTCCTTGTCAATTCCAATTTTCAAAACGTAAGTTTGTGGTCTACTTCTTTTTCAACTGTGAATTTTATGGATTCACATTGATTATTTAACACTTTCAAAAAACTCTGTGTCATCAACATAGCGATAGAATACTTTCGGTAATTGACCTTCCAACTTTAGTTTCATTTCCAATTTAGCCATGTAAATTTCAGCAATAAACGGACTTAGTGGGTTGCCGATACTAGTGCCTATTGTTGACTTATGAAATTGGAAAAACTACGATTCATGCACATCCTAGCAGCTTTTATGTAAATGGATTTTTTTTCAATTGAAACATTATTTTCGATCAAATATTCACTAAACGTTTCAATCGCATCTTTTACAGGCACACTTGGGAAAGGGACACAACGAAAACTTTTTTTCGCCCTGTTCAAAACCTATATCTTCAATCTTTTAACAGAACTCAAATGAATTTTCAACCGAAGTGCTATGAATCGGATTCAAACAATTCATTTTACAAACTAACCACTTACGACACTTTGTTACCCACCGCCGGCCGTGTCTATGCTGGGAATTATTAGTCTTAACGAATTTCCAGGTTTGTGGATTTTAGGTAAGCCTTAAATACGAGCGATTTTTGATTCGGCACTGTTAAAGAAAACTACAGTTTTTTTTACCGAAAACAACACCAATCTCTTTTCTAAGACTATTTACTTCAGCTATCATTTTTGGTGAGGGCTTTTTAAGGTTAGGTTAGGTTAGGTTAAGGTGGCTGCTGACCGGAAAAGCAAACACGCTTAGACCAATATTTGGTCCGTTGTGATACCACAGGATTTCAAAAATCACCCTTACTCGTTAAACCATTTTGAGCTAGCAATGAAGCGTTTGAGATAGTGAATGTCGGAACTACTTAGTTCACTAGGATCGTTATAGTAGAAGTCTCCCAAGTGGAGTCTACGTCTTTGTTATAGGGCAGGACAACATGGAAGGAGAGAAACTGATTCCTCTTCTTCTTCATCCATGCAGCTTCTGCAAAAATCATTTGCAGGAACTCCAAGACGGAAAGCATGTCTTCCTATTAGGCAGTGTCCAGTTAGGAAACCTATAACGGATCTAATATGCAATCTACCAATAGAAATTAGTTGTTTTGAGCGTTTAGAATCAAACAATGGCCAGATTAGTTTCGTAGACTGGCAAGTTGCGGTTCTGGTCCATCTATGGTTAGCTTTCTTTATGGTATCCTGCTTTAGCATAAGTTTACAAGTAGCTAGGGGTATACCGATGTCGGATTTGCTATCCAACAAAGGTCAGATTGTTCCGTTTTTTGCAAGTTCGTCAGCTTTACAATTTCCTGGAATGTCTCTATGCCTCGGCACCCATATAAGGTGAATGTTAAACTGTTTTGACATCTCCACCAGCTGTTAGTGACTTAATGGAGACAGAGTCCAGTGATTTTATGGCAGCTTGACTGTCTGAGAAGATGCGTATATCAGTAGTCGATATCATGTTTTCTTTGAGCCAAGAGAGGACTTCTTTTATTGCTAGAAGTTCTGCCTGGAACATGCTACAGTGATTGGGAAGACGAGAAGATAGACAAAGATTTAATATTTCGGAGTACACGCCTCCACCGACCCCGTCATCGGTTTTAGATCCATCTGTGTAGAAATGAATTGCTTCGTCTACCAAAAATGACTCATTTTCTCAGGTAGACCTGGAAAGGATGGACACTTAAAAGTTTTTACTAAATTTTGGATAAGGGGTGGTGTAATCGACGTTACTAGGTAGAGATCTGAACGAGTTCAGTATAGTGGAGTGGCCAATATCATTATTGATCCACTGCGAGGAGGCTTTAAGCCGAATGGCTGTGCTAGCGGCCGATAGTTTGCTAAAAATATCTAGCGGTATGAGATGAAAGAGAACATCAAGTGCAGCGGAGGGAGTTGAGCCGAGAACTCCACCCATGATTAAGAAGGCTGTTCGTTGGACTTTGCTGAGCTTATTGCGGTTTGTTGATGTTTCCAGCGCAGTCCACCATACTGTTACTCCATATGTAAGTATCGGTCTAATGACTGAGATGTATAGCCAGTGTGTAATATGAGTTTTGTAGACCCCATTTGTTACCTACGGCTTTTTTGCAAGAGAATAGAACTATGTTGGCTTTGTTGATTCTCTCTTGGATATTGGGCTTCCAGCTTAATTTCTTGTCCAAAATAAGACCCAGATATTTTGCTTTGTCTGAGAATTTAAGCGGTATACCTTTGATGAGGGGAGGGTCTATGTGTGGGATTTTATATTTCTTGGTAAATAGGACAAATTCAGTTTTGTGGGGGTTGACACCGAATCCATATTGATCTGCCCAGGTAGTAAGCTTGTTTAAAGCATTATCAAATAACGCTATCGTCCGCATAGGGAATCACCCTGTACCCTGTACGACTAGGTTCCAGAGGAGAGGAGAGAGGACACCGCCTTGAGGCGTACCTCTACTGACAGTTCTTCGAGTAGTAAAATCGCCCAGTTTTGAATTTATAATCATGCTTAAAAGCATATGATTTATCAATTTACTGATCGACTTATCCACCTTCAGAGATGACAGCGCAGATGTGATTGCGGATACGTCGACATTGTTAAAAGCTCCTTCTACGAGTATATCTAGGAAAGCAACTAAGGTCAACTCCTTGTGACGAAGGGAATGTTCGATAGTACGATCCAGCGTATGTAGAGCTGTTTCTACAGATTATCCTTTGTTATAGGCATGTTGAGCATTGGATAGTAAGGACTTATCAATGTTTGCCCTCAAGTGGATTTCAATCAGACGTTCAAAGAAGGAATGATGAAAGGCTAATGGGTCTTAAATCTTTAGGATTAACATGGCTAGGTTTTCCAGTTTTGGGGATGAAAATAACATTGACTTCTCTCCATGACAAAGGAGGCTTTTTAAGGACTCTTTCATAATTTCCCTCTTTTATCAAGAATCACTTTAACAAGAATCACTAAATTGTTTCCTTTACCAGCCTTAACAACAAAAAAACAATCTTTCTTTTTTATAAAACAGGTAATATATTGCTGCAAATCTTTTTAAAATAATAGTCTGTTATTGAAACTTAAAATAAATGTTTCACTTTTCAGTAAAGATAGATCGATTTAATTAATTAAATGAAAACATGAAAATATCATATCTATGACAAAAGTTTTTTTGATGGGCAGGGGGAAACTGTTTGAATATTACTAAAATATTTTATCTGTCATTAACCAAGTATCAAAAGAGTTCACGCTTGCTGAGTTGGTACCCTGATATGATATAATACAAAGCTTTCAAACACACTGCCATCAATGACAAACTAACAAGAAATATATCTGACTAGTTAGATGACCGATAACTCCAAAATTTGTTTATTCGAGATAAATGCAATACAAAATTCAGTTTTTGCAAAAATCAATGCAAAAATAACAGTAGTGAAGGAAATAAAGACTGTGGTGGCCCAATTTTTGAAGTGATATGGACACCTGATGTTTTAAAAAAGTAAGGAGAAAAAAAGATTTCAATCACAATGTTGCACTTAGCTCGAAATGATCAACTTTTGAGTTACTCCGCTCCGAAAGTTACAGTTTAAAAAGTACATTTTTAACTACAAATATTTCGAAATAATTGTACACTAAGTTAAATACCAATTGTAACAGATTATAAGAAAATACGAGGAGTTTTTAAGTAAAAGCACCCCGTTGTTATTGCGCTGTATTGTCACCCATACTTCCCAGCCATTCTAACTGTTATTTTAGGACAAATTAAACAATAGTATCCCTTGTCATGAAAAGGAACGTTCGGACTCGCTGGGAGCCATTCAAAATCTGCAGAAAATTGCAGGTCTTCTGGATTCTTTAAGAAATTTTTTGGATTAACAATTCATTAAATACATTTCTTCGGAAGATAAAAAAATTTAAATATTGTTTTTCGAAAATTACTTCCAAATCAATGAAAAGGTATGCCAATATAATCTTTAATTAAAAGTTTCATACACGATTTTTAACATGATCTGAAATGTTCTTAAGAGAAGTAGGAGCATGAGTATAATGATATGTACTTACTTTTTTCAGAAGTTCATCTGAAACGCACGATGGAACTCCCCAAATTGCTGGATAACTATCGCTCACAGCGTAATTTGCATTTACTTTAGATATTCTCCAAAGTTCATTGGGCACCCCCAATCTGCTGTACTCTGCCACACTATCATAAACATCCCAGCCGTTCGTTGCAAATTTCTCGGTGTAGTTAAATGCAAAAATCTTTCCACTAAACGAAAGTGGAAATGCATAAGTTGTGAGTTTCTCAAAAACCGAGCGGCGTGAGTGATTCTGCTGTTTATGGGCAAAGCGTATTGTTCTCGAATCTTTGCAAGAGATCTCGATTCCATAAGCATTCTCACGTCTCGATGTCGACCCACCTATTTTTTCCACTCGAGAAATTGCACCCAATGGCACATCTACAACAATAATTTGGTCTGCCTCCCTTTGTGGCAGAGAACGAAAGAAAAGTCGATAGTTCGTGATAATGAGTACTCCAAATAATGGACCGCTATACGGACACATATATCTGACATCATTTCTTTGGTCTAAATCTTGTTCGCCGATAAGATAGGTGAAGGGTGTGCTCCTTTCCATTTGCTAAATAATTTTAAAATATACAAAAATGATTATTTTATTTTCATGAACTCTTTTTTATTATTACCCCATTTTCGTTTTCTAGAGTTATTTTAGTTGATGTTGACATTGGTTTAGCGTCAAAATCTAAAGAATCCGAACTTGCATTTTTCCGAGAGAGTTTGTTATTACTTAAAGCCTCATTTGAAACATCCATTGTTCAGTATGCTTTTATTGTTAATAAAAGTAACAAAGTTTTATTAAAAAGTAAAAACACTCCACAAAGAAATCAACAAATAAACCGATAACTGAGGAGAACAGATCCAGTTTGCAAATGTTTTGTCTCTGTTTCATCTATAGTAATTTTTGATAGATGTCAATGGCATTAGAGCTGTGTCAATCGTTATTGGGCGAGTTCGGGAACCGAAAAATTTCTCATTCACACAAAGAAACAAATTTACGTGAATCATATCAAATCACATTTAGGCCGGTATTCACCGAGCGCTCATAACTTAAGAAGCTCATAAACGTATTCACCAAGCAATATTAGTGAAGATCTACGAGCGCTCTTAAAAGTTAGGAGTGGTCCCGACCACTCCTAACTTACGAGCGCTCTCTTCGAAAATTTGTTCGCTTGTGCGTGTGCCACGCACGCATTTGACTCGAATCCATGTGAGCAATGCCAAGTAGAAGAGTATCCATTTGCTGTCAAGACCAACATTACACAACATTTCACAGTTTGGGTATACCTGAACAAGAGAGAGTGGCTCTCATTTTCGAACTTCGAAAAACACTTGCGAGTGGTTGGTGAATACCGCACAGAAATTTCAAGTTAAGAGCCTCGTAAAGTTAAGAGCCGTTTAGGAGCGCTCGGTGAATACGAACCTTAATTATCCATATGAATAATAAGGGTATTCATGTAACGAGATAATTTTCCGCTTTGTAGAAAAATATAACTTTCCGCAACATGTTTTCATGAACACCCCCTAAGAAATACTTGCGTAAATGTGGGAAATATTCTGTGAAATGTCAAATTAAAAGTCAGAATCCATATATCTTTAGTTTACGAGGTTTATTTCTGCACTTTCCGCAGCAAATTTGTGAGATAATTTTATGCGATTTGCAGAAACTTTTTCCCATACAAATTTTGACAGCTCGTTTCTGCGGAGATAAAATTATCTGGTTTACGAGGTTTACGAGGGTTTTCCGCGTTTAAATGAATACCCCTAATGAATTGTAAATAAAACAATAAAAAGCAATTTAGATCAGAGCGACGGCAGTTTTATAGGGATTTTTCCTTGTGTTTGATTATATTTTATACACTACTGACATTACGTCCAAAACTGAATATCCACTGATCCTGATAATGAGCAGAATCTCTAGTTATATTATTATATGTTATACACGATGTCTCACGAGACGAGGCTCACATAAGGCTAGTCGCGCACTGGCAACTGTGATCGAAATCAAATAGTTTAATCACCAGTTGAAAGAGAACCACGCACTGGCAACTCTTTACTCAGGCTCACACTCTTTTCTCTCTTGCGCTTATAGAAAACAGCTCAAATATCAAATGTTTCGAAGGCAATCGTTTAGTTTGTGTCAAAACACAAACTTTTAAGTTGCTCGAATCGAGTTGCTCTAAGGCCAAGTGCGCACATTCAATTTTAGTTTCGCAACTGTTTGGTTGCTAAAATGAAACATATGGGCTTATATGGGACACCGCGCACTTAGGCTAGCCGCGCACTAGCAACTTTTAGTTGCGAAACTGCTTGGTTCGAGCAACTAAAAAGTTTGTGTTTGGACACAAACTAAACGATTGCCTAAAATAAGTTCGCCATTTTATTGAACATATAATTATCTGCAAATTCACGGACATTCAACCAAACAGTTCATCTGTTTTCTATAGCCGTAGGCTAGCCGCGCACTAGCAACTTTTAGTTGCGAAACTGTTTGGTTACTTATAGAAAACAGATGAACTGTTTTGTTGAATGTCCGTGAATTTGCAGATAATTATATGTTCAATAAAATGGCGAACTTATTTTAGACAATCGTTTAGTTTGTGTCAAAACACAAACTTTTTAGTTGCTCGAACCAAGCAGTTTCGCAACTAAAAGTTGCTAGTGCGCGGCTAGCCTTAGAGCAACTCGATTCGAGCAACTAAAAAGTTTGTTTTTTGACACAAACTAAACGATTGCCTTCGCAACAGTTGAGCTGTTTTCTATAAGCGCAAGAGAGAAAAGAGTGTGAGCGTGAGTAAAGAGTTGCCAGTGCGCGGTTCTCTTTCAACTGGTGATTAAACTATTTGATTTCGATCGCAGTTGCCAGTGCGCGGCAGATATTTATTGTAGTAAATAATAGCTGTTTTTTTCTTTTCTTTCGACTTTTTGTTGGTATCACAAAACAGACACTACTGCCAAACGGACATGAATTGAATTGAATTCTTTATTGAGTCTTGAAAATAGTTTACAAAGGTGTATAATTGTCAATATCTTAAGTAAGTAATACTGCGGCTATAATGTATTGCCTGCTTTAAAATTGCTTGAATAGAATGCCTCGTGGCTGTCTTTTGTTATGTAGTTGGACTGCTCTTGCTCAGGAGAGTGTTTATATATACTTTAACTAAGATGGCATGGCATCAAAATATGAGAATTTACATTTATACATATATACAAAGACTAACACTAGCTTAAAAACTAAATAACGAGAAAAGAAAAAAAAAAAAAAAAAAATAATGAGACCTACATATCACTTTGTTTTTTTTTTCAGAAAATAAATTTGTATCTTGTAACATTAGATATTCTTATATAAAGAAGAGGTTTCTTTTTAGATCTGAGCGCGAGAGCGCTGTTATACATTATTATCATTGAAGTTACATTTAAGTAAGAATATTAAGAGAGATAGTTATATTATATTAACATATACGTCTTTCATTTTTGTTTAAAATAGAGCGATAGCTCACTATACAAGTTGAATATACAGTTGTTATTATGATATTAGAGATTATCATAATTATATCGGTTACAATGATGACGTCAGAAATGAGCGATAGCTCTGTACTGTTACATGTATATGCTGTTACACTGTTATCACGTGACAGAAAAAAATAAGTTAATGTTACATTTTTTTTTTTTTTTTTTTTTTTTGTTTAAAATAATAAAAAGATTATCACATATCGGTTTTAATGATGTCACTTAGTTTTAAATGTTAAAATTTATATGTTGTTATAATCTTGAATATGCGCGCCATATGTTGGTAAGCGGCGGTCAGTTTCCGTTTGTCGGGAATTTATCCAGATTTTTTGAAGGGATTTGATTTTCAGTTTTGACGACATGAATAGGTCACTCGGTTAAGTAGTATCTTCAATCCCAGGCCCGGGATTGAGATTTGGTTGCTGTTCGGCGGACTGATGCCCGCAGAACTGTAGTTGCGGATTTATTTTATTTGAGCAGGTACGCTTCCTGCTGAAAATGAGCCATGTGTCGGCGTCATCGGTTTCTGTGTTTGTGTAAAACACTGTTGCTTGAAGCTTGGCGTTGGTTATTTTTTTTTTTTTGGTTGAATCAAGCTTCCCATTTTCGGGTTTTCCTCCCCTAGTCAGATTTACACCACATAGAGCTAGTGTGCACTTTATGTTAAAGTGATCCAATTTTTTCAGCGTAATCACTGCCATCCGGCGATGAAATTAATTTTGGGGTGTTAAGGAAATTCGCTTTTGATGTAAGCGAGTACTATTTCGTCAAAAGACATGTTAAAAACGGAATAATTTTAATTTAAACCGCGCCACGTTTTTACTTTAGTTTATGATTACTATTTTTTTTTTTTGTTATGGAGAGTGCAGACGCAGAACACGTCTGCACTCAACGACGTACAATGACCAACCTGCCAAACGGACATGTGACATGTTTTTTTTTTAAAGTTTCTGAATGATTTCATTTTCTATGTTTTTTAGAGTGAAGTTAAATGTCACAATCAGCTGATAACTGATATACAAGTTTACAAGTAAGGTTGTTTGGCTGAAATTTAGCGGTGTGATGAAATAAAATGTGTTATTTTACTTAGTAAAATGTATTGCCGCACCTTTATAAAACCTCCTTTGCAATATGCCAAGACAATATTTACTAAAATTCCGCCATTCCCACAGAAGTTTTTTCACTATAAGTTAGAAGAATCACCATATAGATTCATCCAACCACCCGGGAATTGCAGTATTCGATTTAGATTGCTTTCAAACGGCGATGGAGATTCGATTTTGGAACCAGAGGTATTCGAAGATCACATCTTTGAAGAGAATTTGCTTGGTTTTTCCTTTAAGAATATACTTTACCATGAAGACGATCCTTTAGCTAGAAAATTAAATACATGCCTATCTTCACAGCAAGTAAGCTATAAACATTTCTTATAAATTTGAATTATTTTAATTCTATAATAAATAATAATGTACTAAGTTATTAGATATGTTTGCTAAGGAAGGAGATAAATTTCAACCAGCACATCTAGTTCAATCTGTGATATTATTGTGGGACTTTTGCCGACAACCAGAAAATCGGACTTCTGCTATACAAGACTTTATCAAAGAACATCAGTTTGAAGAACTTCTAGTAAAACTATTGGAAGTTGTTGAAGATCTCAATCCAAACGAAATGACATGCTGTTTCCTCTACCTAAAACGAATAGGTTTAGGTTTTGAACATAAAATAATGCAGAAACTAATACTATGTATTCTGGACACCATTAGAAAAGGTAACTTGTTGTTGCTTATGAATCAAAGTTTTTGACAATTTATATTCGACACTTTCAATTTTTACGTAAGATTTAAATTTGCAATTTTATCTTAAAACATCGAAGCTAGAACCCGTTGAAAAGTGAGTTGTACACAATACACTTGTTACTTATGTTTCGATGTAAGGAAAACAAAAAGTGAACTCTTGTTTTACTATCAATACTTTTTTCTATTTAAAAAATTTCTAGTTGATTTTAATTCAGCATTTCTTAAAATTTGACTTGAAATTGGTAACATAAAATTAATAACTAAGAATCGATTTAAAAACAAACGCACATGTTCTGCATTTCGATTAAAAATTAAAAGAAAATGATCGAAACTAGATTATCCGGGATGGCCAGGAACGAGCTCATCAGGGCTAATCGAAAATACCGCTTAGTACATTGTTTTAATAAAAACAAATTATTTCCGGCTTTTTTGTATCTCATAAAAATCAACATACATACATAAATACTTAATTATTAAATTAAATAAATATATTTTAATTTGTAATAAAAAACGGCAATACAAAAGATTGTCGATTCTACAAACGATGGAATTTCAGGCGGCCCGAGAAATATTTTAAAATCCGTTCAATTATTTAATCTGATTTTTTTTTTATAAAATTAAATCTGATTGATATCTTCCTGTCCAAACCACATTATTTTAGTTTGCTCAAAAAATTCTTCAAAGTGGCTGATTCTCAGTCCCCTTTGCGTTTTCGCAAAGAAAAATTATTACCGTTCTTTTATTTCAGATGTCATACTAATGTCGATTTCCTTTACACACTAGGGATTTTAGGGATTGCGATCCCTTGTCAAATTTTGACTTTTACGAGAGATTTTACGTTCCTTCACACCAAAAAAATCGATTTTTTTTTGACAGAGATCAAATCTTTCGAATCCGTATTTGGAGAGGGATTTACATGTATACAAAATACGCACACTAAAAAGACAAAATTTGACAAGGGATCGCAATCCCTAAAATCCCTAGTGTGTAAAGGAAATCGACATAAGATGAATCCCATCGAAGTTATGCCAAATAATAGGTTCGTTCGTTCAACTTTACCCAGGGTTGACCCAGGTTTTCTTTACAACCCTCAGAGTTGTCAACAAAAACTGGGGTTTTCGGTTATCAAAAAACATCCAAGGGCTTTCAACTGTTTTGTTGACAACTAAAAGCAAGACAAAATAATTTTGTGATCTGATAAAACTTTAAATTTGTTATAAATTAGTTTTAAAAATGAACGAAAACAATTTTGCGTTGTTGCTGAATGTTTCACCCGATGAGTACAACAAACATTTAATTGCAAATACAAGCAATAACATGCATGCGAATCGCCAAACGACAACAAAAGAAATACATATGAAATCCCATATGGCTTTTGACAGTTTGATCGTTACCTGAACTCGCCCCAGCAAAATACCTAGATCTACTTCATGGCGAGTTCAGGGCGACCCCAGATCTCACAAAACACAGAATTTGGTCACCAGGGTGACTTCAGGTTTTTCAAAAAACGATTTAGGGCGACCCCAGGGTGACTTCAGGGCTCAACGAATAAACCTAATACATCTTTGCTACCAAATAGATAAATATTTCTATATCTAATCAGTCCCCTGGAATATTGATAACAGTCTATAAAATCAATAACTATAATTTGAAGTACCGAGTCTCCTTAACATAAAATCGTTTTGCAACTCGCTTCTGTTTGTTATGTCAATATTTTGAAAACATGAAAACACTCAGTCCCCTGGCCTAAATCCCTGGCTATTATATGAACAAATGATATTTTATCTGAAAATTTTTCAGTTATGTTGAACTTCGAACTTCATTGCGAATGTTTTTAAAAAGAATATAATTTATTTTAAATTGAATCGAAATAGAAAAAATTATTTCATTATTCTTTAAATCGGAATATTTCTCAATCAGAAAAGAAAATTGGAAGACCGAAAACCAAGCTAAGTAAAGCGCAACAGCTGGAAAAAAAATCAAAGAAACGATATAAATATGTTAGGGATTAAACATTAAACTTAGAAAACCCAGAAATTTTAGCTAAAATGTCCTCAACCTCAAAATAATTAACAAAAAAAAAAAAATAAAAAAAAAAATTTTAAAATCAAACGTCGGCTAGAAGGTACAAAAAATAAAATATGAAGCACTTCAATACTTTTACATGGAGGGCTCACAGCTGTACCGAATCAAGTCATTTTAAAAAAATCCAAAACTAACGCCAAAATTTCCGCAAAATTGACCTCTATTTAGAGCTGTAATGAACTATGTATAGTTCATTACAGCTCTAAATAGAACTATGTAGCTCTAAATGAACTATGTAGTTCATTCTGCTCTAAATAGAGGGCAATTTTGCGGCGGAAATTTTGGCGTTAGATTTTGATTTTTTTAAAATGACTTGGTTCGGTACAGCTGTGAGCCCTCCACACGTAGAACATGTTTTAAATTAAAATATTTAATTTAATTTTTTTTATAAAAGGAGACCCAAGACCCAAGTTCTCAGAAGAAACTAACTGAAATATTATTATCTTTTAATAAAATGAGTTATAAGTATTAAAAATGAATTTGTATGTTTATGAAGGCTAACAGCCCTATTCTGCTATTCGCGTTTTTTTTTATGCCAAGCAGAGGAATGAATCAATATAAAGAAAAGAGAAACTAATCGCTTGTTTGAGGTTTTTTGCTGTAGATAATTTGCAACATTGCGTTGGACAAGATTCGGATGCGAGCTTCGCTCAGTCCACATTACCGGACGCACTTAAAGCGCAATTATGTCCCAATTGGATTACTCTACAAATGACGACAGAAGAAAAACTAAAAGTAAAACTTTTGTTTAACCCAAAATGTGGTGTGTCTGGAGTTGTTATGTGCATTGACGGTATCCACATTCCCATAATGACCCTCTATCAAAACCCACATCTCTTTTACATACATCAGAAAAGGCTACCACAGCCTGATTACAATCATAAGCAATCGATTACCTAGTAAATTACCTAGCAATAAATTAGTTTTTATTTACATTTTACTGAACACCAACCAGGCAGAGGATCCATTAAATGAAAAATCCGCTACATTCCATATGCGGATCCGAATTGTATAGAATGAATCCGTTCACGTGAATAACAGAATACCACGCAATATTACCGCCTTGAATACAGATTCACTTCGAATGAATAGCAGGATAGTGATTAGTGAAAATTCAAGAAAAATTTCCCCCGATGAATAGCAGAATAGGGCTGTAAGTAGATTTAATTTCTATATTTCAATGTATACCTAAGTCATATTTTACATAGAGAAAATTAAAAAAAAATAAAGATTTATTCAGTCCTCTGGAAAAAAAGTCAGTCCCCTGAACATCCTTTTTCAAAAAATGTCCATAAAATTGTCAATTTTTATTTTTCTGACTGCCCGCTTTCAACAACGCAAAGATTCGTTCTAATGATTCTAGAACTCTTACGACTTTTGGCTTCCAAAAATTTCCTGTCGAAATTTTTAACATTTTATTCCATTGCTTGTAAAATCACTCAGATACAAGAATTCTGTTAGTTTTAAGAACTGAACTAAAGGTAATTGTTCTTGTTCTTATGTTACTGATATTACAGTTTATCACGGATATTAGAGTAAAAATTCAAAAAAAAAATCAGTTTTTAATTTTCTTCTGCTATGTGAAATGTACACTGAAATAATCTGTATTACATCTGCCTGACACAGTGCTAGTAAATATACTCCCATGTTCTGCATTTCACTTGTGAATTCGAGGAACAAAAGTGAATTTTGATGTTCTGCATTCTGCATAAAATGACTGTTGTGATTTGTTGATTCCGAATGTGAAATATTCGTGTTCTGAATTCCACCCAAAATGATAGATGTGAATTGAGTTTTCGGAGATGGAAATTCGTGTTCTACATTTCGAAGGCATAGCGTTTTACGGTGAATTCAATTCACTTAGTTTTATTTGGTGAAACTTTACTTTTGGTGACAATTGACAAACATGTTAATAAAGCTTTGAAATTTTGCCTTGACTTTATTAAAATGAATTGTTGTTTACACAAGAACTCACGACAAGAAAAAGTTTTGTTGCAATTTATGAAATAAGTTTAGGAAGTAGTTTTTGTCCCCACAGCTAGGCTCTATTCTTATATCTTTACCAGGTTATTTTTAAATATCTGGTATTAAATAATAAATAAATAAATAAGTTTTTGTGTTAAGGGAATTATTTCCAAATTGTAAACATATGCTTTTTCGTTTAGTCTGAAGCTTTTTTTGAAACAACAAACAATTCAAATATGTCCATGTTAATTAATTCCTCATTTCAACTTACACTGCTTCTGGAAGATGTAAAATTTTGGCTTTACCACGTAAAACGAACTCTCGAACCCTCTCCTTGATTTTCGTCCCTTCTACCACTTATTAATAATAATAGTGAATCTATTTTCGTTTTGCACGAGGAACAATGTTTGAATAAATTATGCAATTTGTCTTTTAGCTGATTTTGACATTTCGAAAATAAATTCGGAGTGAATTAAAAAAAAAATGAATTTGTTTTCAATTCACTTTCACTCGGAATACAGATTGTTGTGGATTAAATACGATCAATAAATGGAATAAATAGAAAAAAAAGTTAAACTTCAATAGAATTGAAGTTCGGATTAGACTGTGAAACCGGACGAGTTCGACTTCAAATTTTAAGTCCAGTTCAGGTTCCGCTGAACTTTAGTTTAAACTTCGATTGCGAAACTGGGGGTTAGAGTTATCCATGTTGATTCTTATAGACTGTGTTGGTCGTATTGTCGATTAAATGAAAGATTAATTAATTTTCTTTTTCCCAAAGTTTCATTTAACTTAAAATAAAAAACAAAACATTAAAAAAAAATAATTAAATTTAAGCACTTCAAAAGAATTGTAGTCCTAGTTCTGTCAAATTCTCTCAGTAAACCGCTGAAATGTTTTATGTGTCTTGTTTGCGGTACATATTTTTGTTGTTAATTATGTGTAATATCTCTAGCGTGTAACGTTTGGGTGGGTGTTTCTCTGTGGCAAGTATTTCTACTCCTTCAAAGTCCAGTTGGTGGCCAGTCTCAACGCTGTGACAAACCAGTGCTGTCTTTCCAGCATTTCTTAAACGAATGTCTGATTTATGATTCGCCATTCTTTGACAAAGGAGGTGTTTGGTCGTTCCGACTCAGCAAAGGTTACATGCTTCGTTTAATTTTCCTTTGTAGTTTGTTTTGTAGGCTACGTCAGTACGGCGAGGAAGCAATGACTTGACTTATACACTAAGCTGACGTCGATGTTGTTCCTTCTTCTGATGTTAAATTAAACTATTTATTTACTTTCAAAAATGTTTGTTAAATGTACATATAATTTTGTTTTTATTGCATAAATATTAAAATAACAAAAGTTTAGTTACATAGTATGAAAGAATTGAAATTTCATGTTGATGACTTCTTATTATTGGCACTATATGGTAAGTTTCCCATTCGTAAAAGTTTTTCGAACTCAAGATTTTGATCAAATGTGACATTACAATAATGGAGAATACTTAAACAGTTAATCCCT
Source organism: Chrysotoxum bicinctum (assembly GCA_911387755.1). Lineage (NCBI taxonomy): Eukaryota > Metazoa > Arthropoda > Insecta > Diptera > Syrphidae > Chrysotoxum > Chrysotoxum bicinctum. The sequence continues at coordinate 181,265,692 of OU426987.1, forward strand.
TGTATTTGTCAATCCGTTTGTCTATTTGTATGCATTCAAGCATACAGTCTAAACGATTTATATACAACTTGATACCGAATATTTATTTTGGCATTGGCCGAAAATGTTTATAACTATACTATTTTTTTCATTTACGACACAATACAAAATTTTGTTATTTGCGTTTTCGTAAGTTATTTTGTTGCTGGGGATACATCGATTTCTAGTTGAACAAAATGTCAAAGTTTCGAAGTCTATACACAATTTCTTTGCTCCTTTTTTGTTTGATGATGTTTAGACCTCGACTGACCTGGCCGCTCTATGACCTAAACTCTTTTAAATAAATAAATGAATTTATTGGCACCGAACGACTAATATGAGAGGCACAACAGATACTCTTGGAGTATTTTGACTTCTTCGCAACAGACAATTCCCCTGTTATTTTTGTTACATATTATGGAGTATAGGGTGGATTAAAGTTGCAAGGTGATTTCATATTGAGAATTTGTATTCGCCTAGAGATTTTTCCGCTCTTGTAAGCATTACATCATTTCACTTAACCGGTATCTATTTTGTAACTTTAAATTGTTAATATGTTATTGCAAAAAAATTACTGCTCGCAATACATGATGTTAAAAAATATTGAGTCATTAAATTTTAACATTAATCATCATCTCATATTATATATAAATTTTTAATTCTAGATGAATTTATTCCACTTTCGGCTCTGTCAAGATTTTGTGTAGCAGTTAGCACCGATAAAACCTTAAATACCTCACTCGTTTGCAAAAATGTGCTGCCTCACATTATTAGAGCTCTAGAAACCTGCTCGACAGCTGAAGAAATAAGACTTATAACAATTTGTTTAATGAATTTGAAGCAACTTGTGTTAGAGGATGTTTTGCAGATTTATAAGTCAAAAGTTATCGAATTAATGAAACTTGAAATATTAAACACCGAATGTACTAAATGTGTCCTCAAAATCTTAAACTTCCTTAACCATCCTACTTGGTCTCATCGAAACTCAATTCTTTCTAGACAACTGATGCTGCTCGTTTTGCCAATTGTAGACGACCTATCTGAAGAAGATGTCAAAACTCTCTATAAGATATTTCAAAACCAATTAGAGCCAGCTGCCTTCGCACCAAAACTTCTAAAAGTAAGCGAAACTCTGCTCGAAAAGCATCCAAAAGAAGAAATGTTAACATGCATTGTACAGTTTGCAGAATCCCATAAAAAGGAACATCTTATAGAGATATTTAAAAAGCAACTATCAGATGAATCAATGTGGCAGCGTTCAACTGCTCCTTTGTATTTTTTCACCATTTTAAGATCATTGAAAATATCTGATACCTCTATATGTAACAACTATTGGACAAAAGTATTAGAAGATATTGACAGGAATTTCGAAGGAAAAGAACATTACGTTTTTGCTAGACATTGTCACCGTTATATGTATTTTAACAATAATTTAGGTGGTACATACCGTCACCTGGAATTTGAGAAACGTATGGCGCATTTGTGCATGAACGAAATTAATAACGGAATATCAGGAGTCATTCCTTCTAAGTTTGCAAGTCTAGCTTCTTTCGTGTTAGGTTATGGTCACACATACCGAGGGAATTCAATGATTCCGAAAATCATCATGTCTAAAATAGAAACAATGAAATATCAATTCAGTCCCGATGACTGTCTGCATTTGTCCAGGGGCATTCAAATTGCTTTTGAAATGAGGTAAATTTTAATCAGAATTATTGCTTAAGCATTAAATATATTTGTTTTAGGTTTCGTTATTTTGTCCCCACGACAATGGCACAACAATTAAATATTATAGACAAAGCACTAAGCGAGAGTGCACAGCAACATTTGGAATCATTAAGTGATGATAATGCAAAAGATTTAAATGTTATCATTCGTGCATTAAGTAATCGAAAAAGTAAGTATACGTATGTGTCCATGTATGTCAAACCTATATACATACATGTATTAGTGTGTGTTTTAAACCTAAAATTTTATTTCGGAGTAGAATATAGTACTTGATTAAAATACTTTAAAATTACGTGCCATATGTATACATATATGTATGTCCGAATTAAATTTATTTTCATAAAAATTCCTTCAACTTTATTCAATTGTAGGTTCTAGAAAGTCCTCAATATACCAACAAGCGCTGAACAAGTACAATCACATACACTTAAATATGCTGGATTCTAGATTGCTGCGAAATATGTCATATAACTTAAGCTCATCAAATTTCGTCGCTCCCAAAATATTGGAAGAAATGCTTTGTTACATAGTGGACAATGAAGAATATGTGACAGGGGATACAACTGAGAAGATCATTTCTTGTTCTTACAATTTGGGATACTCACCTGAACAACAAGAAAGTTTGGATGCAGTCGCTAGGATTGTAATGAGGTAACAATAATTTTAATAAAATATTTTTTTTTTTTCAAATTGAAAACTTATTTATATATACGTTATAAAAAGGGATTTCGAATACATGACCGGGCTCTCAATAATTCAAGCTTGTTTAGCACTCTCTTTTTATAAGACGATTCCAGAGATGCTTATAAATAAAGTCTTTTGTGTGAATTTCATTAAAAGAATTGAAGAGGAAATTGAAATGTGTTACTCTAAGGTATATAGTTTCGAGTAAAGTATCTGTGTTTTGTTAAGAAAACAAATTTGAGATATATTTTTATTTATTTAAGACAACCTATCCAGAAAGAGTTCTGAATCAAGTAATGCAACTTAATCGTGCAGTTTGCTTGGATTTTCCTGAAGCCGATGTCCCATGGTTCCAACAGAACTATCTTGAAGCTCAACTTAGCAAATGTAAGATTCAATATGATTACGCTGAATGGAATCACTATTTAAAAAATAGTTTTTATAATAAACGTATTTGTATACTTATTATTTTATTTTACAAACTATTTCAGATCAATTTGTTCCGAATACATACAGCGAGGATGTAAAACAAGTTCTACTTTCAGTTTTGAAAGATGAATCTCTATTTCGTTGTAATCATGTTACTCCCTATGGATACAGAGTAAGTCAATTAAGATAGAAAATTATTTCTGTAAGTTTCAACATTCATACTCAGTTCTGTCATGATTTCCATCGTATTAGAAAGTTGTTACGGATCCAGAAAAAAATTTCAATTCTTAAGCGCGGTCCAAATTTGGAGAACTTTTTTGGACCTCTCAACCAAAATTCAGCTTTGTCAGAATTTTGTTTGTGTACTCATTTTAGTTGTCTTAATTTCCTGGGTTAAAAGAAGTGGCCAAAGTTTGGTGAAAGAAAACAAGTATTTCCCAATTTAATTCAAGAAAAAAAATTATAATAAAAAAAATCCAACAACTATACTCTGTCCGATAGAAATGGTCAGTAAATGCCTTATGGGAGAACTTTTTCGGAATCAGTAGCTTGCCTTACATTTGCGCCATACTGAATTGAAAAGATTCCCATATAGAAAGTGTTTACCCACCCATGCACCACTTACGAAAATGTAAGCTGTTTTCTTCAAAGAAAAAGATTATTTACGTGGGTTCTCGTACCCTGCGGTAGGTTCTTCGATATTTCGTGTATTTTTTGAGAATTTAGCTATTTTTGTGCTATTGTTCTAACTTCTGGACGAAGTAAAATAAATACATATAGGTACATACATATTATGTACATATTGTTTTTTTATTGATGAACTCATACATATTTATTTTAGATTTTTGTTTTGCTTTTTTGTATTTAAAAGGGATTAGTCCTACTGGGGATAACCTTCAAAAACGCGCCTATTACATATATACATTTTATTTCACTTTTATTAATACAAAAAAAAAATGTAATCTAAAAAAGGAAGGTAACATAAATTTTCTTGAGATTTTTGCCATTTCAAAATACTTATTATGGCATCCCTGTGAGAGCTTTTGTAAGAAAAGCACTTATGAAATGAAAAGGGTGCGAATCATCCCTATCTTCCCTGTACTGACAATTTTTATCGGACAGAGTATAGTCTAAGATTTTAATACCAATATACGAGTATTATTTATTCTAGAATATAAAGATAAAAAATAATAATAAAAAATATAGATTCGTGGTCGTAGTGTTCAGTAATTTGAAGAAAGTCTTACATAACAGCATGGGAAATATTTTTTTTAAAATATTTTCCTGAAAAATCTAAAGAACTATTCGCATGAGAGCGATCGACGACCGACAAATAAAAACTAATCGACAATAATCTTAAAATACTAAAAACCAATATTTTTCGTTTACCCATTTAATGCATAAATACATTATATACAAGTATGTAATAAGTAATACTAAACTTAGGTTTCTCATTTCGTCGTCCTTATCATTTTAGCGTATTCCAGGCGGAACTTTAAGCGATCAAAGCAGCTTTATCTTGGCTTTTAAAAAACTTGATATCAACAACGGATATGTCCATCTTCTCTGAACTCTGTCTCTACAAACTAACAGCCCTAAATTCCCGACAATCTCATGTAGATATGGCAGAGAAGCTCAACATTCACCTTTGTTGGGTGTAGGGACAATCCATTTACATGTAATCTTATGTTTAACCAAGATGCGATCATCTGGCCGAAGCTGGATCTAAGCGTTTGATATCTTTAAGCAGATTGCATTAGTTCATTAATATTTTTCATAATTCGACACTGCGTAATAATAGGCAAGTAAGCTCACTGACTTGCGTTTACTCAAACGATTTCTGCAGAAGCTGTATAGATGAGGAAACAATTCTTTAACTTTTCTGTACATGTCCTGCTAAATCCACAAGACGTAGACCCCATATTGGAGACTTCTACTGCAACGATCCGAGTGATCTGCCAAATATTGAAATATGTAGTAGGGCACGCTTTTCTAGATCTATGATCTAAGTGTGTCGGTTCTCCGCCGAAAGCCATTTTTACCTAAAGTACCTAACTTAAACCACTCGCCAATATTTAAAATACAGTTGTCCTTGAGAAAAAATTGAAAATTCTAAGCTTATAACACAAATGTACTTGTAATGCCTTATTCAAATGGCAAATAAGGAGAAAACATTTAAATTCTAGAAATGAGTAAATCGTCCCCCTTATATTTACTAATTAAAATATTTGCTTTAATCACATTGTTTCCATTAATCGTTTTACTACTAACTATAGCTATAAGTTGATTGATATTTAAAGAATAATAATTGGTGCACCAATCCTTAGCTGCCAAATTTGAGTTGGAACTCCAGTTAAATCCAAAGAATTTAGAGCGTTTGTAGGATAATTCAGAGCTTTATTAGTTTTATCTTGATTTATGATGGTGTATATTGATTTGTACACAACAATTGCATTTGGAATTTATTTACGTTTTCATTTTTTCCAGCTAATATAACTCTTTCACGTTTAGTTATTTTGAATTTTTAAACACATTGCCACAAATTGAAAGATTAGGGTAGATTTATTACCATTACTAACGGATTTCATTTCCAATTAGCTATAGGAAACTATATTTATTTCTTTATCTTTACTTTGTGAAAATAAAAATTTCTTCAAATCAAAAGCAAATGCTTTTATTAATAAATAAACCCTGCAAGTTATGTATTAACTAAGTTAAAATATAATATATTAATATTCGCTTTAACTGGACCTTAACCTAATAATAAAAGTTTACAAAACATTTCTTATAATTTGTAGATAGATTTCGTGATTCATTTCGATACCAACAAACATCCGATTCCAGCTCCAGTTGAAACTACAGTTCTGGATAAAATCACAAAGTAAGTTGTTTTAATTTAAACAAATTATGAATGTTTAAGAAAACGAATTGGAAATTATGACTTAATTAATTTTTAAAGATAATAACTATATTTTGTTTTTCAGGGTCGCTATATTGCTTCTTAAAATTGATTCTTTGCGTGAGAATAATTTACTCACAATGCGGGGTAAAGATGCATTGAGAATGCGACATTTAGAAATGCTTGGTTACAAGGTGGTGCATATAAATGAGAATGATTGGAACCATTTTAAAGTACAAAATAGCAGAGCGAACTACTTAAAGTGTTTGTTACAAATAACTAGCTAAATAAATTGTTGTATATTTGATGTTTTAAGGAAAACAGTAAAGAGTCAAGTATTTATTTAAGTTCATCATTTTTAAGATTGTAGTACCACATGGAGGAACATTGAACTGTCATGCCAAAGAAGGTCTGAAAATCTTAACTTTTTCTAAACTTTTTCCGATGAATTCAAGTTGAAATTATGACTTTCTTCGTGTGTATAGATTGTCCCATCTCTTGTAAACTAAGATTCGTCCGTCCAAATAATTATGCTAATAAACTCGCGCTACGCCCCAGAAACTAGTTAAAAAAAATCAAGTATCTTTTCCAAAAAACAATGTATGGATAAATATTTCTTTCATGTATTATTTTCAAAATTATTGGTTTACTCATTACATTTTGTTCAGGCATAACACTAACAACATGTAATTGAGTTTAACTAGTATGTCCAACAAGGATGAACACGAATATAATAATGTGAATTATTATGCGGTCAGCCATCAGACGAATAGGGGGAACAACATGTAGCATACGAAAACATGCACGTGCCGTAACTATTCGGGACTGGTGGAAGTGTGATCATAGCCTCTCCGCGGCGGCCGCTAGAAACAAGCCTTTTAAAAAAGGTTTGGCTAATATGATCAGGCTGGTTCCTCAGGTTGGCGACAGGTTAATTCCCTGTCCCGTAAAACTAAAAGAATTACGAGACCGACAACAAGCCTCGGAAACGGACTGATCTCACGACGACAACCCACGCAAAGAAAAAGGAAAAACGATTTACAAATTTTCTTATGGAACGTACGATCGCTCTATAGAGCTCGAGCTGCTCAGCAGCTAGCCGATGCCCTGTCAAAGTATAAAGCTGACATAACAGCTCTTCAAGAAATCAGATGGACAGGGAATGGTGTTTTACAGAAGAAAGAATATGACATATACTACAGCTGTCATACAAAACACCATGTGCTCGGGGTAGGCTTCCTAGTCAGCGAAAAAATGAAGTCTACTATCATCGGCTTTAACGCTATAAGCGAAAGGCTATGCACCCTTCGCGTGCGAGGCAAATTTACGAACATCAGCCTCATTAACGTTCACGGACCTACGGAGGAGTCCTCAGACGAAGAAAAAGAGACTTACTACGAACAAGTCGAGAGGGCCCTCAATGCCTGTCCAAGGTATGATGTTAAAATCATCCTTGGGGATTTGAACGCAAAAATAGGTCGGGAGCCGGTATTCAGGCATTACGCAGGCACCCATAGTTTGCATGAGAACACTAATGACAATGGACTTCGAGTCTTAGAATTGGCAGCATCGAAAAACATGGTCGTTGCGAGTACCAGGTTCCCGCGTAAAGATATCTACAAAGCCACCTGGGTATCACCTGATGGAGTCACTCGTAACCAAATAGACCACGTGTTGATAGACCGTCGCCACTACTCGAACTTGATGACGGTACGAATGTACCGAGGTGCCAATATCGACTCGGATCACTATCTTGTTGGTATGGTTTTCCGAGGGCGGATTGCCTTGCGAAGACGCATTACATCCGCCGATCAGGTTCGAATCAACACGGCTGCCCTGCGCAATGAAAACACCAGTAACACCTTTGGTAATGCGTTAGGACTCGCCCTAGAAACACCTGACTTATTGAGAGTAAGTCCTGGAGCCAGTATGCTGGGCGTAAATGAAAAGTGGACACGTCTTAAAAATACTGTCATTAGTACTGCCAACTCCATCTTAGGCAGCAGTCGTAAAAATCGGAACGACTGGTTTGATGATGAATGCAAGCTAGCGACTGAACGTAAGAATGTTGCGTACCGAGCAATGCAACAATCTCATAGAACGCGGGCACGCGAAGAGGAATATAAAGAGCTTAGAACAGAAAAACGGCTTCACAGACAAAAGAAATCAGCCTGGGAGAAGAACCTAATCTGTGAAATAGAAAACAGCCGAGAGCGAGGTCCGCACCAGACGCGGAAGTTCTACCAATCCGTCCGAAACATGACGCAGTACACACCACGCTGCACATACTGCAAGGACGGAGAGGGAAATCTGATCACCGATCCTGAAAGCATACTGGAGCGATGGGAAGTGTACTTCAATGAATTGCTAAATGGTCAGCTCACTGCAGAAGTGGAGGCTCCACTACTTCAAGAAGAATACCCTATGTTGCCGCCACCAAGCATAGAAGAGGTTGAGAAGGCTATAGGCCGGCTTAAACAGAACAAATCCCCGGGAGCCGATGGCATACCAGCCGAATTATTTCATCACGGCGGGCCAGCCTTACGTCAAGCAATTCATGATATTATAGTGCACGTATGGGAGCAGGAAGAAATGCCAGAAGACTGGCGAAAAGGCATAATATGCCCCATACATAAGAAGGGAGATGTCACAACGTGCAGCAATTATAGAGGTATCACGTTGTTGAGTACCGCCTATAAGATACTCTCCTCTATCCTACAAGACCGGATAACCCCATACGCTAAAACCGTCATCGGACAATATCAGTGTGGTTTCATTCCAGGCAAATCAACAACTGATCAGATCTTTACCCTTAGGCAGGCGATGGAAAAATGTCTAGAATTTAACATCCCAACATACCATCTGTTTATAGACTTTAAGGCCGCCTATGATAGCATAGCCAGGGTAGAACTTTACAAAGCCATGAGAGAATTCGGCATCCCAAATAAATTGACACGACTATGTAGGTTGACCATGACCAACGTAACAAGCCAAGTAAAAATAGCCGGATTGCTATCCAGACCAATCAAAATCTTTAATGGACTCCGACAAGGGGACGGTTTGGCCTGCCTCCTCTTCAACCTGGCGTTGGAGAAAGCAATCCGTGACTCTGGCACGGCAACAAGAGGGACCATCGTCAACAGGTCCAGCCAGTTACTAGCTTACGCAGACGACATTGACATCATCGGAAGAACCGAACAAGCTGTACATCCAGATCGAGCAGGCGGCACAAAATCTGGGGCTGCACATTAGTGAAGGTAAAACAAAGTACATGGTGGCGTCGAATGCGAGAGGAACAGTTTTTTTTTTCTTTTTTTTTTTTATAATCTACCCGCGCTCAAGGGATTATGATTACCCTTTAAATGTTTCAACACAGCGCGGGCGTGAAGTTAATGAAGAGAAAGAAGGATAGGAAAGATGTGTGGCACGATGTTCTGAGACTGTTGGTGGTTGTCTCAGATATTTTTATCTCCAGGGATGGCGGCTGAGCTAAAGCGGAGAAATGCCATGTCTTATTTTTATGTCGCTTATAATTCACATTATTTTATTCGTGTTCATCCTTGTTGGGCATACTAGCTTAACTCAATTACATGTTGTTAGTGTTATGCCTGAACAACATGTAATGAGTAAACCAGCAACCCATTGATGACAATTTTTAGAAGGTTTTTAATGGAATTAAAGCGATATAGACGACGGCAGGGATCGAACCTGTCATCATGAGGTTGACAGGCGAGCACACATCCATTGCGCCACGGCCACCCCCAAAGTTGGTCAAACAATCAAGGTAGCGGAGCACGAATTTGAAGTGGTGCAATCCTTTAAATACCTTGGGTCAGTAGTAGCAGCCGATAACAATATAGAAGAAGAAATACGCGGGCGGCTTCTCAAATCCAACAGAGCCTACTATAGTCTGTCAAAGCTTTTCAAATCCAGAAATCTACCCATAACTTCAAAACTGCTGCTGTACAGGACCATGGTCCTGCCAGTACTCACATATGGATCCGAGACTTGGGTGCTTAGCAAAAGGCACTCCGACCTCTTAGCTGCGTTCGAGAGAAAAGTCTTAAGGAGAATTGTTGGCCCCATATGTGAGGAAGGACGATTCCGGAGACGGTACAATCATGAATTGTACGCAATCTACCTAGAAGCAGATATCGTGACAAAAATTAAGCTCGGTAGACTCCGGTGGGCAGGGCACCTAGCTCGCATGAGCGCAGAGGAACCTGCTCGGAAAGTTCTTTGTGGTACATTCTATGGTAGACGACAGCGTGGTAGACCATGCCTGCGCTCTGGAGAGATGGCGTAGACCAGGACGCCAGAGACCGGGATAGGTGGAGAGACTTGTTGAAAGAGACCAGGACCGGAACCCGGTTGTCGAGCCGATGATGATGATGAATTATAAGCGACATAGAAATAAGACACGGCATTCTCCGCTTTAGTTCAGCCACACACCCTGGAGATAAAGGCTGAGCTCGTAATTGCAAAACTGCCGCAGTCCTGCAAAAATTGCGTTCATAATTGTAAACAAACAGCAACATCTCTGCATGAGCATGGCAAAATTTGTGTTCATAAAAGTAAACTTACAGTCAACATGCGGTCAATTTGGCATGTGTTTTTTTTATGTTGCTGAATTTGCAGGAAAATGGCAGAAGATCAAATGTGAGTATTTTTTTTTTGAAATTAATTTATAATCGTACAAATATTTATTTTAACATCTTTGATAAGAAATTAATAACTATACATCAACAGGATTGAATACGAGGCCAAAATCTGGTCTGATGCTGATAACGAACTATTTTGGCAATTATGAATTATTTTTAACAAAGTATGATGACTGCACACATGCTGTTGTAATTGTGTTCATAAATGTATTTGAAGCATGTTCTAGGCAGGGCAGGGGCAACAAACATTGCAATTACGAACTCAGCCAAAATATCTGAGACAACAACCTTCAGTCTCAGAACATCGTGCCACACATCTTTCCTATCCTTCTTTCTCTTCCTTAACTTCACGCCCGCGCTGTGTTCAAACATTTAAAGGGTAATCATAATCCCTTGAGCGCGTGTAGATTATAAAAAAAAAAGCCACTTGCATTCCTCCTCCTAAACAATTTATCCGCAATACTCGTCTAGCCGGCAATGCTCATCAGATTACTCTGAGCCTAAGTTCGGACGTTCGGTCTTCTTTCCTTAGCCGTGCTACTAGAATTTGGAATACTTTTCAAGATCAATGTGCATGGGCATATCCACTGTTAGAACAGTGTTACACTAAGACTTTATTTATTTTTCCCAAAAGAAACGAACTCTTCTCATAAACTTTATAACACATTTTATTTTATTTAAAAAAGGTACGTTTTACTAATACAGAACTAATTAAAATCCTAAGAAGTTTCACTTCATTCACTATTTGGTGTACACCAAACAAATGCATTATTAAACATTACTTGCCATGGACTCTGCTCAAATTCACATCCCGCCGGTGTATAAGGCCACTGGTACATCTGACCACACCTTTCTGGATGAGGCATCAAAGCTAAATGTCGGCCGTCTTCCGAACATATACCTGCCACTCCATCGATACTGCCGTTTGGATTCATTGGATAAAGTTGAGTGGCAACACCATTATCGTCGGCATAACGCATTGTTATGCACTTATTTGTTTTTAGTTTATTTAAAACTTCATCTGTTCGGAATGAAAATCTTCCTTCGCCGTGGGCAACCCAACACCCAAGAACTGATCCTTCCAAATTCTTTAGCATCATTGAATTGCTTTCTTCGATACGAAGCGTAGTCCAACGACATTCGAATCGTTCCGACTTATTGTTTAGTAAGGCCACATCTGGGACATCAACGGCACTTTGTACTGGTTGATCATTTTCAGCCGAGCCAACCCACCCTATAAGGGACATAAGTTGGCAACCATTGCAAATACCCAACGAAAAAGAATCAGTGCGTTTCCTAAAGGCATTAAACTGAGGCGCTAGATGCTCGTTAAACATTATGTTTGCCGCCCATCCTTTACCTGAACCTAAAGTGTCAGCGTAACTAAATCCGCCAGGAAACACCACACCTCTATACTGATCAAGAGTACATTTCTTTTGGAGCAAATCTGACATAGTAACATCGTGAACTTCGAATTTTGCTTTCAGCAGGCACGATATCATTTCTCGATCACTATTTACCCCTTCCTCCCTGAGAACTGCCACCTTAATGCTTTTCCCTAATCGACTAAGTTTGACTTCAGGATCCAAATTTGCTGTACAATTGTATTTCGGTGCAGATCTATAATTTAAGCTATTGAATTCATCAACAGCACATTCAACATTAGCTTGGAGTTTTTCTAATTCGAAACTAGTGTTCTCCCACTTCTTAAACAGCGTTCTTACATCGCTGCGTAAAAGCACACTGTTGCGGCTCTTGACAATAATGCTTGAATCAAGCCCAAAACCGGTAGATTTGCCCACACAATACACAGGAACATTTCCATTTTTGAATTCCTCCATAACTTCTTGAAGATATTGGCTATCCACCTCCAGTACCCAACCAGTTTCCTCTGCAAACATAACACCAAATTCGATCTTCTCTTTGGGTACTTCTTCAAGTTTAACAGAATTTTGATCGAGTTTCTCGAGAGCTCCAGTCATGTCGATTTCAATGCCTGAAATTCCAGCAAACGCCATTTCAACAAGGGTAACGATAAGGCCACCATCACTTATGTCATGTCCTGACAGAAGCTTCTTTTCTTTTAGGAGCTTTTGAGTTATGTTAAATGCATTCTTCAGCACTGCAGTTTTTTCTACATTTGGGCTAAACATTCCTTGTTGGCAATAAGCTTGAGCCAAGGCCGAACCGCCTAATCTGAAAAGCCCTTCGATATTGACCCAAACCAAATGGCCAATGTTTCCCTTCGACGGAGCTTTCAAATCGGGAGTAATTTTAACTCTCACATCAGGGCATGAAGCATAAGTTGAAACTACAAGAGTCCCGGGTGATTTAACTGTTTTTGAATTAACACGTGCTGCCATTGATAGAGAATCTTTGCCACCATCTACTGCAATATTAAGTTCCTTCATAATTTCACACATTTCCTTACAGGCATCATACAACTTTGCACCTTCGCCAGGTAACTTTGCTGCCCACATCCAATTTCCTGAGCACTTGACATCTGCCAGCTCGCTTATTCCAACAAATACAAGATTCGATATGGCTTCGGCAACTGACATTCGTGCCATAGCAGAAGCACTGATAAGTCCTTTTATTGGTTGTGTTCCTATCGAAGTTGCAATACCTTCGTGTCCGAAGTGGGAGATTGTTGTTAACGCGAAATCAGCAAGGGGTGTATGCAATGGCCCAACACACTGCTGTTGTGCTATAAGGCCACTGACACACCGGTCGACTTTGTTGGTGAGGAACCGTTTGCTTCCTACAGATAAAATACTTAAAACTCGATTTAATGTACTCGAGAAACCAATATTTTCATCCAGCTTCAAAGGTGTCAAATTCGGCTTGGTGCGTTCCAAATCATATCTACGCTTTGGCATGTCACCTAAAACGTGTTTCAAATGCAAATCAAATGGAACGGGGCCCCAATTCTCTATTTCGTCACGGTTTTGGTATTTTTCGAAATCTGCTTCGGTCTCCAACAGAGTGACATACCCATTTCCAGTAACAACGCCAACAAAGCTTATTGGGCAACGTTCTCGATCGCATATATCTTGAAGTGTTTGCCGACTCTCTGGTGAACAGAGAATTGCGTTGTTTTCCTGGTATTCGGCACCCCAGAGTTCTAATGCTGTGATTGTTGGATCACCAAGTTGGAATTCTTTTGAAAATATTACAGCTCCAGCGAAACCTGGTTCAACTAGTTCCTTAAGAACATTACCATTACCTCCAGCACCCTTTTAACCAAAACAAAGAGATGAGTATACATTCAAGTTTATTAAATTTAGTTTGTTATGTACCTGATCATGAATAGCCAGAATAGGATTTTTTTCTCCCATTTCCACGCATGCCCTTACTACGCGATTTAGTTTATTTTCCATTTCAGCATCACCCCGCTGAACAGCATTAAAATCTAAGCTAGAACTGTTGTCGCCTTGGACTTCAACTGAACTTGCAGCTCCCCCACCAACGCCAATACGATAAACAGGTCCACCAATTTTAGCTAAAAGCATGCCTGAGGAACGAATAAAAAGTGTTTATTTAAAAACTAAAAAAAAAGAAAGAATATTATTGTTGCTTATACAGCAACAGCTTAAAAAGATTTTTTTATAGATATCTGATATATGTAGTTATTCTTGGAAAATTTGCCAATTCCTCACAAGAGGGAGCACAACTGAAAACCTATGTTTGGTTCTAGCTGGGAGCGACTGTTGACCGAACTTATACCTCTGGCGTGACATTCCAAAGAACTATAACTATTGATACCTAAGAGACCTCAGAAATATGAAAGAAATTCCTTACCTTCGCGCAGACTGGTTATAAAATAAAAAAAAAATTAATTTTATTTGATTTTTTTTCTTAAGTCCTGTTTCAGAGAAAATAACGAAGGAATAAGGATTAGAAAGAATATAAACTGTCTGAAACGCAGCTATCTGCATTATAAACACATCCATGTTTCTTCCTATTACGTATGTACGCCGCGTTTTTGGATAATAGAATCTAACATACCGTAGTGTTTTTTTTAGGTACAACAAATATTTCTTGAAGCAAAATAACGTCTAAGCAAAAACAAAAACTCATTTGTTTTCATTTTTAGATTACAATTGAATTAAACCAGCATTTTGCAATCCTGTGTTATACGAATTTTCCATTAACTTTTATATATGTATGCATACATATATGTATACATAATTAATAGTACATTAGAAAGCTTAATTTTCACAAACCTTTTTCAGGATTAGCCTTTTCTCTCATGCTGGAACTCATTGTACCCAAGCCACCACTAAACATAATGGGTTTCACATATTCATTCCGTTCGCGGTGTGGGTCTTCGAGTCCATAAGAAATTACAAAGCCTGATATGACTGGTTCTCCAAATTTGTTTCCATAATCCGAAGCTCCGTTACTAGCATCAATGAGTATTTTCAGAGGTTTGGCAAACGATGGTGGATATTTTGAATTTCCACATTCAAATGGTAATGTATAACCTATGAAAAACAATACGTTTTCTCTAAGATAATAATGATAAATAAAATTAAATATTTATGTACCTGGAATGTTTAAATTGCCAACGCAGTAACCTGCCGTACCGGCAATAGTTAGACCACCTCGACCGACTCCTTGCACATCTCTTCAATTAAATTTATACTTTAAGGGCATTAACTTAAATTATACTCAAAATTTAACTTACCTTATTCGCCCGCCAGTACCGGTTGTAGCTCCACTGAATGGAGCTACGGCTGTTGGCATGTTATGAGTTTCAGCGGTAAATATTAAATCAGATTCAACTTTTTGTAAAGTAACCTGTCCTGGTCCAGAACAGTTTTGGGGCTGCAGTGCAAGATGTTTAAAACCTTTTATAGCACTACTATTGTCACCGAATTTGATGGTATTATTCGAATTCGTGTGTAATTGTGTGTCCATGATCATTTTAAACAAAGATTTGTCCTGTTCTATTCCATCGACAAACATCTGTCCACGGAAAAACCAATGACGGGAATGTTCACTATTACTTTGGGCACAGTCAAAAAGCTCCACAGTAGTTGGATTCCTTTTAAGAGTGTTTTGAAAGAGATTCGTATAGTAGTTAATATCCCACTCTCCAAATGCAAGACCTATGGGAAATTATTAATGTAGCGCGCAAACATAAACAAAGTATTCACTTATCTACCTAATTCTTCATTGACTTTTTCTAGGGCTTGTCTTCCTTCAGTTAAAACCGGAACTATATGCCAATCGCGTTGTTGTTTAGGAAGTTGCTCATCGAAACTATTTACGGGTAGATTTTCTGGTGTATATTGACATTCGGTCATGCGATCCGATAAGACTTCTATTATTTCCTCCGAATTCGTTGGTTTTCCATTGAATTCAATTAAATATCGTATAGACATTTCAATTCGGTTGATATGATTTAGACCCACATTTTGACATATATTAACGCAATTCGTAGAAAAGGCAGTTGAAAAATTAAAACGTGGACCAATTTCGATTATAACGGAATTTTCCTTAGATCCTTGAAGGGATGATTGATTTTTTAAATTGTCTTCCTTTTGCGGGTGTTTGAGAAGCCATCGCAAAATGCTTTCAGTTTTTTCATCGCACATTAAATTTTTTGTTTCAACGTGGAAGCATTTTTCTAATTTTACAGAACATACTTTGCGTTCAGGCTACAAAAAAAAAAAAACAGAACCATAAAATTTTTAAAGAAAGAATCTTACAGCGAGAATAATAAAGGTACTTGGTAGTATAGGCTAAGAAGAACAAACAAACGAAACACAACGAAAATGAGTAACAGGTGAAGTGTGCTTTCAAAGAGGAGTCCAAGAGATTGTACAGGATAGTGGTAGCAACGATTTTTTTATAGACATATTTTCACGCAGACCACATGGTGTTCAGACCGCATGGTTCAAAAAAATCAAGGTAAACAATGTTGAAATCAATTTCAAACTGGACACTGGTGCCGAGGTAAATGTACTTCCATATAGTTTTTTTAACCAAATTAAAAAAGTAGATAAAAGCTTATGTGCATAAGGAGTATATATGCTAAATACAAAAGGAGAAACAAATTTAGAATGCGAAATTAACGAAATAGTAATAAACACGATTTTGTTGTTGTTTAAGAGAATTCAGTTCCAATTTAAGGATTTAAATCATGTATTTAGTTAGGTTTGTTATCAAGGATAGATACTCGTAGCATATTTTTTGTGAAAGTAATTGAAAAGCAATGCCAAATCTGTTTTTAGAACGGCAAGACGTGTCCTGTTCTCGTTAATGAAAAGATTAGGGGACGAGGTCAAAACATTGACTAGGTTAGGAATAATTGAAAGCACCAGAGAAACTAATGAATGGGTTTCAAATTTACTCATAGTTGAGAAAAAAGACGAGAGCTTGCGTTTATGTCTAGATCCTAAATACCTTAACGAAGCAATAGTAGAAGAAGCTCATCTCATACCTTCTTTTGAAGAAATATCTTCCTAATTGGCAAAAATGAAGTATTTTAAAATTCTGGACCTTAAGAGAGGCTATTATCAGAGTCCATCAAACTTTGTACTTTTTCAACACCTTTTGGGTGTTATAGGTTTCTGCGCCTTCCGTTTGGAAACAAACTAGCCGCAGAAGCGTTTCAACAGCTAAATGAAAATAATTTTAAAGACATGGAGGAAACAACCATATATAAAGATGACATTATAGTTATTGGTAAAACGCGAGAAGAGCATGACAATATTTTGAAGAAAGTTGTAGATAGGGCACGCAAAGAAAATATATAATAGGTTTAACTCTGAGAAAATAGAATTTAGGAAAGATAGAATTACATATGTATATAAAACAAGTACGCGCCCCTGATAATAAAGTGGAACTTCAGCGTTTATTGGGAATGGTTAATTATGTCCACTTATTTATACAAAATTTATCGGAGCGTTTACAGCCGCTAAGACAAATTCTTAAAAAGAATAAAACCTTTTGCTGGCTATCGGCACATGGGGATTGATTGGACAAAAATAAAAATGTAATAACGAACGCAACAACTCTTCAGCCATTTCAATCCAACAAGGATACAGTAATTTAAGCTGATTCTTCAAAGTCAGGTCTGGGGTGTTGTTTACTTTAGGAAAATAAGGTCGTTAGTTTTGAGTCCAGGGCCTTGAGCCCGATTAAGCTCTGATTGAGAAAGAGCTTTTAGTAATAGTACTTGCATGCACAAAGTACCATCAATATATATACGGACGCAAGGTATGTGTAATTACCGATCATAAGCCTTTGCTGGCGAATATGAAAAAAGAAATTGTAGAAATTCCATCGCCAAGGCTTCAACGTATGAAAATACGACTTCTAAGGTATGATTAAGAAGATCACTACTTTCCAGGTAAAGATATGTTTACAGAGTTGGTCAATGTTGAATGAGAAGATATAAATGAAATAGTTCATAAAATTAGAGCAAGTAATGAGAAAAAAGAAATCCTTGCTTAGGAAACACCAAACGACTTGGTGCTTAAAACCTAATTAAATATGAATGGCCGTTAGTTAAATAAAAGACAAGTACCAGAAACTTTGAAATATTTTAGGTATTTTTCAAGAAAACACGTTGAAACGATTGCATGAGATCCATTTTGGCATTGAGAAAACCAAAGCCAAAGCCAGATCTTCAATATTTTGGCCTAGTATGAATGATGAAATTGAAAAATTAATAAGTTCATGTAACATTTGCCAAGAGTTGCGCGATTCCAAAGTGAAAGAGCCGCATAATGTCCCTAGTTGTACATACCAAAAAAAAAGGGAAACCGTATGTATTGGTAGCTGATTTCTAAATTATTGCAGATTAACTAAAAAGACAAGTCTAAATTATCCTCAGGCAAATAGACTAGCAGAACGATTTTTTGGTATAGCAAAGAAATTGATGAGTAAGTGTAGTGAGGATTTATGGAAGGGCCTTTTAAACTATAGAAATACACCCATTAAAGGTTCTAATTTAACACCAGCTGAGTTTCTTTTTGGCAGACGTTCAGGTACTTTGATACCTAAAAAAAAATTTGTTTGAAAAATTCTTATTCAAAATATTTAAAGCTTTTTATGATAGAACCGCAAAAGAGGCGTAGAGCAGAACGTATGGTATTTTAATAACAAAATAAGTATAAATGCGAAAATATTTGCAAAAGAAAAAAACACCTAGGTCATACAAAATAGAACTCGAAAATGAAACCACATTGAGAAGAAATTCAAGATATTAGAGAACACGCAACTATAGTACCGATTTTTAATATGCAAATTTTATTTTTCATTTTTATTGGTATAATTTAATTTTTATTGCATCTTAAATTGAAGTAAAACTCGTTTTTGTTTCTTTTTATAAATACAAGATTAATACGAAGTCATAAATTGTTAATTTTAAATTATTTGTTTGTAATGAAATAATTATATAAGTATAAAATTAAAGTGATGTTAACAAAAACAACAAAAAAACTTTGATGGGGAGATGTAGAAAGTTAATAATCATTATGGTCATTCTCAGCGGCTGTCTTTCTTTTTAACTAATGGCATTATAAAGCTTTTTAATAAAGGCAGTTCTTGTCCAAACCTCAAGTATATTTCCTTTCACTACAACGGGTAAGATCTTTTAAATTACTTAACGTTATGCATATTAAGATTCATACCGTTACCAAAATAAATATCTAGTACACAATTAAGAAATTAGAATTTCTTTCTGCGTTGACATTATAGCATGATAGTAGCGAACGGGTAAACTCAGTTTCAGGCACTTATCGCGCACTCAAGGGGTTATGAATACCCTTATAATGTTAAACACAGTGCGAGCAATTATAAAAGAAGAATAAGATTTGAAAGGAGATACCGATGAGTGGGAAACATTGAGTATTGCACATTCGTGTTGTGCGGCTAAAAAAAGAATCTCTGTACTTGACACTAAGTCCGAAATTGGGCTCAAGGGTAAACTAATGAGCATACCTAGAAGTACGGTTATTAAGGTTGAATTGTTTGAGGGGAGGAATGCAACTGGCTGTTTATGAAAATAGCGGTAAAATAATCGATAGTAGTCTTTTACGTTTTCATCTGAAAATGAATTGAAAATTCAGTGTCTCTAATTACAGCTTACTAACCCCCAGTTTCACAGTAAGAATTTAAACTTAAGTTCTTCTGAACCTGAACTGGAGTTTAAATTTGAAGTTCAACTCGTCCGGTTTCACAGTCTTATCTAAACATCATTTCATTAAACGTAGTTTAAGAAAATTATTTTCTCTTTCTATCTGAATCAAAGAAAAAACAATCAAGGAAAGTTTGCTTTGTTTCAGTTGTGACCTGTGACAGGAAACAAAAATTAAAAACTTATGTCGATTTCCTTTACACATGAGAAATCAATTTCTGATTTCTGACAGATTTCACGTTACTTTACACCAACAAAATCGATTTTTTTTTTGACAGAGATCAAATCCCTCGAATCCGTATATGGAGAGGGATTTACATGTATACGAAATACGCACACCAAAAGAAAAAATTTGACAAGGGATCGAAATCCCTAGTGAGTAAGGGAAATCGACATTAAATAAATTATATTTTCAAATGTTTGAGAGGGTTGTCGAACTGAGATTTAAACGGCAGAATAGTGTCGTTTAACTTAAACTACAGAATGAACTCTGTTCAAGGACTGTGAAACCACAAATTTATTGTTGAACTGAAGTTTAAACCAAAAGTGGGGTTTAAACTTCCACTGTGAAACTGGCGGTAAGTGTTTGAAAACATTAGCCCGAAGCAGTTGACTTCTAACTAGTCGGTTACCACATCATCAGTTAGAATTTATTTTTTAATATTAATGTTTTTTTTTGTGTTTAACACTCTAGCTGCCTTTTAAAAAATGCCAAACAATTTGTACAGGTTCCACATTAGTTTTTACTTTATATATTTTGTGTTAAACCGTTTCTGAATTCACTTACTATAGCTGATATTGTTGTTCTGTTATGTAGCTGCCAGCTCAAATGTCGAATTACAAATGGTTTATAGTTTCATTCGAAATCGATGACCGAACTAAAAAAGAATTAATCAACTTTCGTTGGGAATAAATGTATAACTAATAAAGGCTTAAGTTTACAGTGATAGCAGTTGCTAAACATATATAAATGTAATATCATCAGTTCTAGATTGCTAACCATTCTAATCATGTATTCTGAACAAGACGTGGGCAGAATAAGCGACTAAATGAGATTCGCAGAATTATCATCGACCTAGTTTAACAACCCACATAAATGTAAATATTATGTAATATTTTTTAAAATTTTGAACGGAAATAAATCCTATTCAACACGTTTTATTGAAATAAGGTTTTTGCGAACACCTACTACTGAAACAGAGCTACAAGACGGACAAAACCAACGTTAGGAATACAAATAGCAACTGCAATGGACATCAACTGGGCAAGGTGGTTCTATACATAGATATAATGAATTTAATTCTTATAAATACCATTTTACTCACGGTTTGTAACTGCTTAAGAACCCGAGTTACATGTTGCACATCGAATGCGTCTTCAGCATAGAATCTCAAAATAGTCATCTTATTTTTTTGTATTAATAATCACTCGATGCTCGTAACAACCGTCTCTTTAGAATATTTTTTGTTAACTGGCTGGCGCAATAATTCAACACACCAGTTGATTTTGTGGCTTTTGCAAAAAAATATTTGTTCCAAGATTTCACGACAAGAATCTATGATGCGCGATCAAATTGTTTTCGTTTAAATTATATTTTCAAATAGGGGTCACTTCGCTGGGGGTTATCATTATCAGTAAACACTTGTTATTTCCTCAGGCCTTCACAGAGAAAGACAAAGCTTTAATTTGGTACAAGCACGTCAGCGAATCTGAATCCCAATCCCATGTGCTCAGTGGTCAGCTCTACTCTCTTGAGTTTTTTTTGTATGGATGGAAATATATTTATCAATCGTACTTCGTCTTTGGTAATGGGTTCTTAGTAAATAAATCAAATTATAATATTTTAGTTAAAGTTATTTAAATGAAACAAAAAACAAAAGCTACTTTTACGCAAAGTGCAACCACATTTTCTTGGGCAAGGTAAAAATAAGAAACCGCAACAGTTGATAAATAGATCAGAGATCAATTAAACAGAACGATCAAATAAAAAGAACTGTCAAACTGAAATACAGGGATGCCACTTTAGTTAAAAAAAATCCAAAGTACTTATGAACCTGTTATATCGGCAAAACGAGTACAGACTTTTGAGTACTGTCGTGTTTACATTCAAACTTTAACTTTGAGTACCTAAGGCTGAAAACACACCGGATAAAGCAAAACGTTTTTTATTCTATAGTCAAAAAAACATTATTTATTTGAACACACACCAAGCGAAACAGAATAAAACAAAACAAAACGTTTTGTTTTTTTGTTTCGTTTGGTGTGCGTTGAAATGAAACAAAATACGAACTATCGTAAAAGCTTAACTCCGGCTGAAAGATTATAACTCTACGGCAAGTAAATACAAATAACAATTTTGTGTTTACAAAACAGACATTCTGTGTTTATTCATAAGAAAAGAGAAAAGTTTTTAATCTTGCCAATCTTCAAATGTCATAGTAGGAAGTAGCAATCCACAGCTTATCAATAGTAATAGTAAGTTCATTGGCATGTTCCTTTTCTTTATAATTATAGATAGGGCTTCTTGCCTTAATTAAAAAAAATGAACTTCTCTCCATTTATGTACATATTTCATTTTTTTTTTAAATTTGCGCACAGAGTAAACGTAGAAATAAATCTGTAAAGTGCAACGAAAGAAGAAAATAAAAACAACGGGGTCAAAATTTTGTTTTGCAAAAAACAATAGGTCAGCTATCGGCAACGAAACATGTTTTTCTGTTTTGCTTTTGTTTTTATGTTTTGTTTCATTTGGTGTGCCGGTGTGCGTTGCGCCATAAGAAGGTATGCAATTATCGTCAACGACCCTTGTTCGAAAGAGTTTTGTTGCATTGGGTGTGTGTTGCTCGTATACAATACCATGTATTTTCGACAACCACCATCGTAACACTTCAAAACAAAAACATGTGTTTTGTTTCGTTTTCTTTGGTGTGTTTAGTCTCATAAGAAACAAAAAACAATGTTCTCTTGTTTCACGAAACAAAAAAACATGTTTTGCTTTATCCGGTGTGTTTTCAGCCTAAGGAAGGGATTTAGGTGGAATATGTGTTAATACAAAAAATGACTCCTTTTCACTGAAACAAAGTTAACTTGCATACAAAAATACAATGTTAAAAAGGTTCCATGAAACCATACAAGCGATCATAGACTGCTTCACAGTTGAAATTGTTGTTTGTGAGCCATTGAAAATGTTTAAAAAAAATAGTCTTGTCATAGTGTCTTTGAATTGTACTTTGTAATTGTAAAATATTTTTTTAAGTTCTTTTTATTTTAATTTATTTGTTGTATTTTGCAAGCTCGATAAATATGTAACTAGACATGGCATTATGTGGTAGTGGTAGAGGGGTATTCACCAACCACTCGCAAGTGTTTTTCGAAGTTCGAAAATGAGAGCCACTCTCTCTTGTTCAGGCATACCCAAACTGTGAAATGTTGTGGAATGTTGGTCTTGACAGCAAATGGATACTCTTCTACTTGGCATTGCTCACATGGATTCGAGTCAAATACGTGCGTGGCACATGCACAAGCGAACAAACATTCGAAGAGAGCGCTCGTAAGTTAGGAGTGGTCGGGAGCTTCTTAAGTTATGAGCGCTCGGTGAATACCGGCCTTAATGTCAAATCTTGAATTCGCGTATTTTATCTGGAACCCTTGTCAATAATTTCTTTTCTTTCAGAGGACGCAAAATCGCTTCACAAAATATGTGTTTTATAAAATGTTTCGAAATTTCTGTTCAAGTTCCCAAGTCAGGCAAACCATTTAAGGTCTATAATCTCTGAAAACCAGATTAACAAATTACGATATTGGTTTTGTGCGCGATAGTTACTCGCCTTAATATATATATACGTATATGTACAGATGCGGTCAAAATGTAAGAAGGCCTCCAAACAAAGAATATAATCAACGCTTCGCAGCTAAGACAGTAAAACATGGAGCATCCGGCATAATGGTTTTTTTCTTATATGGTGTTGGTCCCATATACCAGATTGAGGTATTATGGATCAGCATCTTTATGTGAAGATCATGGAGGAAGTTATGTTCCCATATGCTGAAGATGAAATACCACTGAAATGGGTCTTTGAACAAGACAACGACCCAAAGCATACAAGTAAACTTGCGAAGCAGTGGTTCTAAGAAAAGAGGGTTAATGTCATAGAGTGCCCTGCGCAGTCCTCAGACCTCAACCCTATAGAAAATCTTTGGTGCGATGTCAAGAAGTATGTTGCTAGTTGTAAACCAACTACTAACACAGCCCTTTGGGAAGCTATATCTACAGCAACGTCGTTGTGCTGCTGTTATTTCTAACAATGGACATGCAACTATATATTAATTTAATCAAACACTCGACTATCACTTATGGTAGAAATTGTCTATTAACTTTCCTTTTTTGTAATATTTCAAGGTAGATTTTGAATGCGCTACTATTTTTTTGACCGCTGTTTTTCTATATGACTTGGATAGATTTGAAGTTTTTGTTTTTTTGTGTTAAAAGTTTTTGTTGTGTTAAAAGGTTCACTACTATTATTTTGACTGCAGCTGTGTATACATAACGCACCTGCAGTGCAATAACGACGCTGACGTAAGTCCAATTTTTCTAAATGTTGAGGAATCATACTTAAAGTTGTGTTTTTTTTTTTTATCAAAATACGATACGTTTCAGCTTTTGGTCAAACAAAAAAATGGCTTCTTTTGGACAATAGCAAAGATACAATCACGTTTATTTTACCTCTTATAAAAACTTGACATTTATGTTCTTAACTCAATTTCAGAAAAAATTGCACTTACGTCGATATTATTGCACCGGAGCGGAGGTGCGATATGCTCCAATGGTCTTTGAGGAAACGACCCCTTCTTTTTGAACAAACGAACTACGGAAAAAAGAAATTAATTTCAATATCAATTATAGATTTCAATAAAATTTATCATCATCTTAAAATATCTCCAGAGAAAAGTTTAAGAATTTATAACGCTATTTATTCTTAAGACATTATTTTTTTTAAAAATTTTCAATTTATTTTTTGAAAATAAACGCCTTAGCTAACGTACTTAACTTTTAAGGAAAATAACTACTTATTATTAAAACATTTTTTTGGACAATATTTTCTATCGTTTTTTCCTCTATCCATAAAGCAAAAAAAAAGCCACAAAAACCCCATTTGTATAGAAAATCAGAAAAGCGCAAAGTAGTTTATTTTTCTTATCGCTCTTGAGCACTCATACATCCCTTATATCAAGTTTCCCACCTGTTATTAGTATTCCCCGCAACTCCTTCCGAAAGTAGTGTGCAATCAACTCAACAGGCCAAGCATCCTTCGTTCGTCTTCATTATAGCAGTTGTAAAAATCCATTGCATATTTGATGCATTTGTTTTCACCGTTGTCTGTGGCGTTTCTGGTGCTTTTTCCTTTTTCGTTACAAAAATAATTTCAATTTCCCTCATACCAATAGCACACATGCAAATTCTGCATTACTTATGAACCGACGGAATTTATACTAGGCAGATGCGAAACACTATGCATCAAAGAAACAAGTATCACATGATTTATCCTCTATAAAGCTACTCAAAATAATCAAACTCATCAAAGGGTTAAACTTGAAGAAAAAGCTGAAGGGTTAGCAACTTATCTTCTTCACCCACGAATGTTACTGAAATCAATGCGGAACTACAATCGAGGTCTTCAAAGTTTACAAAAATGTGAAGATTTCTTGCATGATAAACAATCTGTTTTTGCGGAGAAAAATAAGAGATACAAGCGTATAAAAGTAATGTAGGTCTAGGTACTCTTTCATCAGTTCGCTCAAAGATCCCTCTGAACGAAGCATCGAAAATTGTCCCGATTAACAAATACATATATCTACAATCTCAGCACTTACATGCTGAGAAAAACACCGACCCATCCCAGCCATCTTATTAATTTAATTAGATGTAATACAGCGACAGATGACCAATATCTCCAGATGCTCTCAATGATGGACCTAGCATTTGGAATAGCTGAAGACGACATATTCGGAAACTTTATAAACAAGAAAACATATCTAACGTCCTCGCATATTAAAAAACATTAGACTTAAGAAATTAATTACTTATTGTTAATAATATTAATAACCAATGTAAATATTTTGTGCGTAAATAAAAAGAAAATATTTTAACTATTTCATCAGTTTCAAAAAGAACATTGCCTGCCAGCTGCCATACAATTTTTTTTGTCGAAATTTTAGAAACTACTCGTATAAAATAAAAAATTGCAACAAAACGCGCCTAATATTAATATTAAATGAGTCTTAGCTTATAGTGGATTTGTAAATATAATTTAAGAGGAACAATAGGTATGAAGATATGTACGCAACAAAATTTAAACTTAAAAGGAAATACAGATTTAATTTTTTTTTTTAAATATCGTTAACGTTTCTTTTTATTACCTGTATGTACGAGTATGGTACATATGTGGACCTACAAACAGCATTGTTCTATAAATGTTTCGAACAAAACAAATTAACACTTTTTTGATGCGTATATCAGATTGAAAATGGTAAATTGAAATTGGCAATTTGCGGCACGATACAAAAAAAAAAGCAGCCTTCAAAACTTTAAATATTTTTCCGTAATGAAAAAAAGGCCTGATATGCACAATTTTCAAAAAGTTATTGGATATATTTTTTGAATAACTAATTAATCAATACATATGTATGTACATATTTCAATACATTTTGTTGTAAGTTGGACTATTTTCTCTGTTTAAAAAAAAAATACTTTCAAAAATTTGAAAAGATTTTTTTTATGGCAAGTGTCGTCATCTTGGACTTATGTAAAACAACTTTTGGGGAAAATTTTAAATTTAAAACACTAAGGTTAAATAATATCAACCGAACCGACAAACAGAATTACAAGACGCACTTTTTCGTCTTTCCTATCATCGTAACGTCAAATCTGATAAAATCTCGAGTTCGATATTTTCTACGAATTCATTACTTGTCAACTTGTCATATAGCACTTTTGTATCGGAAGTGTAAATTGCTTCAGTAGGCTGTACCTCGCCCGATATACAGTGGGATAGAATTAAGGGACCATTTTTTGTTTGTTCTCTATCATCAGGTGTGTTTTATTTACTGTTGCATAGCTAGCGCAGCAAAATTTCCCTCGACAAACAACAACAATTTGATTGCTGGCAAAAAGAAGCCAGTAAAAAAAATGACAGTTGTACCGGCGATAGAACTTTAAATTATTGAAATGAAAATGGCGTTATGCATTAAATTTTGCAATTAAACATATCATGTACATCATGTTTTGACATCAGATTTTGATATTTTCTATAATAATGGCCAACATTGAAATATAAATTGAAATTGACATATGGAGTGAGTTTGATCGTTTTATTCGCACTCGCACTTGAATGCTGCGTTGGCTATGCAGCAATTAATAAAACACACCTATCGTAATGTCAAGTTTGAGATTCTATATTTCTATACGAATCCAATCCTACTCGTAAGTAAAAAGGCTCCTATTTAATACGTTTTTATATATTTTATCCAAAATCCAGTGCTTGATATCAATGCACAATTCGTAAATTATAAAAAATCACTTCTTAAAAAATATCGGGTTTTAGGAACACTAAATCCATTGAAGGGGCTTGCAGTAGGAATAGTATAAGCTCCCATGTTTGGGAAGGCAATAAAATCTCCTTCTTTGAGATTTGGAAGAAACAAATTATCGCATATCTAGAAATGCAATAAAATATAAAAAATCTAGTCTTATTTTTGGTGAAAATACTTTGTAAACTTACCTTATCCAGAGCATCACAAGTTGGCCCCCAAATTAAGCTCCTAAAAGTTTCCTTAACATCGTTCTGAATCGAAACAAAATATGCAAAAAATAGTTACCAAACATAGACATAATCCATATGAATAAATATATTACCATAAAATGTATTGCTTTGATTTCTATGTGATCATATAAAATACAATTGAATGTTCCATAAGCCCCATCGTTGATATAGTACATAATCTTTTTAAGACTACCATCATTATCTCTGACTTCACGTTTTGAATAAACTTTGCAAACAAGGGTATATGCAGCTGCTACAAAGTATCTTCCAGGCTCGCCAATTACACGCACCTCAACGCCATCGAAATATTTGTCTACAGAATTGTTGACTACTTTAGCAATCTGTATTAATAAAGATATATATAAAAAGCATAAGTTGTAGATATAATCAGTATCGTTAAGGTTCTTAAGTTAACTTACGTTAGCAAACATAGCATCGTTATCTCCAGGAAATCCACCACCGATATCAAGTAATTTCATGTTATGTCCGATTAGCTTGCCAAATTTGAATAACTGGGCACCTGTACAAATTGCCCTTTCATAAGCTGGATAATCGCTACAACCGGATCCAACGTGGAAGCTTACACCTATTACCTGTAAAAAATTGTAAAAATAAATAACTTCAGTTTTACCTACTTTCCTTTAACACAATTTTAATTTATTTCTATAATTATCGAACTTACGTTCATGTTCAAACTTCCAGCCAAAAGGATCACTGCGGCTGCATCCTCGACAGCGTCACAACCGAACTTATCACCAAGTGGACAAAGTGCGTTTTCGGCTTCGGAAAGAAATCGCAGGACCACACTAAAAAGCAAATACAGTTTCGCCTTTAAATCTATTTATTTATTTATTTTTAATTTAAACTTACTTGGAGTCACCGAAATTTTTAAAAATTTTGTACATCTCGAATTCATTGTCCACAGTGCTATCAGTAACGTTTTCTGATTTCGCATATTCGATGTGAGAAGTCGCCTTCATAGGATTTGCAAAAATTATACGATCTGGAGTCACCCCCAGTTCGAGAACTTGTTTTATTTCATTTTTTGATGCACAATCAAAGCCTGCCCCCAAGTCGGCAAGAGTTTTTATAATATAGGGATCATCATTGCACTTTACAGCTTTAAAAATAAAAAATAAATCGAAATTAATTTAAATGAAAAATGTAACACAGTAGATATAGGAACTAAAATTGAGGTTTTCAGGAGCTATATTATTACTTATTTAAATTGATTTTTAAGAAATTAAATTATTTGTACCATAATATGGTGTAACATTTGGCATGTGTTGCTTCCAGGTGTAAAATTTATTTACAACCGTGGTTAAATCACAAATATTAAGAGCTTCGTCTACATTTTTTAAATTAAACTTTTTAATTTCATTTTTAAGTTGAAATTTTCCTTTGTAAAAATTAATAGTTTGGGGTACTGCGGTCGGCATTTTTAAAATATTTTATTTGCAATAAATGTAGCTTAACAAGTTTTAAACTGTGTTCGTGTTCTTGGCGGTAATGAAAACACTGAATGATTGGTTGAGTAGCTGTTGGTTTTTAATAAAGCCCGTTACTCATGAGAACTCGAAGATATCATATCAGACTTTGTTATTTATTAACTGTAAATGAAAATGTACTCAGATTCCGAATATGTTTTGAGTGAAGATTAATGTATATCGATATCAATACTTTGATATAAATGCACATTAAATGTTATATACAGGGTGATTCTAATAAAAATGTATTAGACACAATGACAGCGAGTAAAGGCATGATCAATTAGTATTGTAGGTATGTGGAGTTTTCTTTGTTCTTTATGATCTGTCACGCCATACTAAAGTTCAATTTGTACTTCATCTACCGTTTTTACTTGCGATAAAGGTATTATAGGCTAAGTTTTGGATTCGTTAAAAAATAGAACTCGAGATTTTAATAAAACTAGACATTACGACGATAGGGAACAAGAAAAAATTGGATCCCCAAATTTATCGGTCTGTCTGTATGTCTGTGGGAATTTAGGATAACCTGTACCTTATCTTCAGTCTTATCGACTGAGAAGATCTTAAGAGATTTCTTGGTAATTCCTAATAGGGGAACTTGAAATATTTTTTAGCAACAAAAAATACCGGTATATAACGGATACACAATGTAACCGTTAAGAAAAATGGCATTTATCTCAAAAAGAGCTTCAACGATTTTATTCAAAATAATTCTGTTTTATTATAAATGTTAGGTACTTTTATTTTAGAAAACAAAATTATCAGGAACTGTTATAACGTTACATACTTACCAAGGAACTGTTTTTTTTTATACTCTCGTAAATACCTTAATACGATTCAAATTTGTACATACAAGCTCGTTATTAGTCCTACCTAATGATTTTGCATACCAGTTCTTAAATAAATAAGTCAAGGTATATCGTAATGGTTCATAACTTAAGATGGAGTCAGTCAAGGGTGTGCACTTAGTTCTAGTGTGCTTGCGTTTTTTAATAAAAGGTTTGACCGATTATTTGCTAGGAGGAAGTGGAGCACGCAGGAATGAGTTAAAGCTCTTCTATTTGTGGGCGATATAGTTATTATGGCGTATTCAACGGAACACCTGTCTTAATATGAACAAGCTTTCTGAATATTGTGAACAGTGGAACCTTTCGGTTAACAAATGATGATTTTTGTGACCTTTGGTTATTTCTGAAATAAAAATTGTTACACAAGGGTACTTCAGTTTTTACTTCAAGACAAATCCTTCCATAATAATTCTTTAATCTAGTGTTGTTGGGATATTTATTAATAAGTAAACAAAGCTGCTTTTTAATTTTCTTCAATAACGAGATGGACTTCCATTGCTTAAGATATTTCAATTTATTAAATTTTCCACATTTATTTTGGCTACAACTAGATGTTATATACAGTCGCGACAAAATAAATAGCACACTTCTAGTAGAAATTTTTTCTAGGCTTGAAGCTACAAGTGCACTTTTGATGCCGGTACTGTAAAGTATGGATTGTTATGGGTTTCTAATGTTAATTAACGGGATATTATTTTCTTGCAATTATTTTATAAACAAAGTCAATAAATGTAAGTCAAATAGTGAAGAGAGTGCACTCGAGCCAAAGGCATTTTAAATAGCACAATTTGTTTAATCATACAATTATTTTTTTTTTACTTTTTTAAAGGTAAGTTAAAAAGATAAGAGTTTTTTTTAAGCTTTCGTTATATTGTTTAAATTATAATAATAAAATGTAGTATGGGATGTGGTAAACATTCAACAGATGCCTTCAGGCTACGAATTCTCGATTTCAAGACAGAAGGTCACACGAACTCGGATATTGCGCGTAAGTTGGAATGTTCACGGAAAAAAGTTTTAAATGCCCTTCACCATTGTCAAGAAGTAGGTACTAAAAACAAAATACGGAAAAATCGATCCAGAAAAACCACCCCACGAACAGATATTGCTATCGCCCGCCTAAGCAAAGCTGATCCCTTTATGACTGCTCCCAAAATAAGAGATGCAATTGAACACGATCTTGGCTGCGTGAGAAAAAATTGTTTGGAAGGATTTCCAGGAGAAAACCACACGTTTCTAAGCGGAACCTTTTGCGTCGATTGAAGTTTGCAAAGGAACACATTTCAAAAGACCAAAGTTGGTGGAAAAATGTCTTATGAACCGATGAGTCTAAATTCAACCGCTTTGGATCTGATGGCAAAAAATATGTACGACGTGGGATCAATCAGGCACATAACCCAAAATACACATATACAATAAAGACGGTGAAGCATGGTGGAGGTGGAATTCTGGTTTGGAGGTGTTTTTCTTGGAATGGAGTGGGTCCTCTCTATCGGATAGAGGGTATTATGGATCAGATAAAGTATAAGGAGATCCTTAGAGACATAATGCTGCCGTTCACTGAACCAAAAAGTGCAGTCATATTGATAATTTTATGAGTTGAATTGACAATAAAATTGTCAATTTTGAGCCAATGACCGGTGTCATGAATTAAAGATTTGGTATTCATATTGATAACTACGACTTTTATATGGAAAATCAGGATTGTGGTATTGATAACTAAATTATCAATTTTTAACCGGAGCAGTTGTCAAATTGGCAATTTCTATTTGCAATTTGATCACTGCAGTTGCTAATTTGAAAACTATGGTTGTTCATTTCATTACAGAAGTCGTCAAATTGAAAACTTCGATCGTTTATTTTATTACAGAAGTTTTCAAACTGAAAACCATTGTTGTCGAATTGAAAACTGAAATTGTCAATTTGATTACAGCAGTGTCTAACAGAAAACTTCAGTTGTCAATTTGATCACAGGAGTTGTCAAATTTACGAATTATATTGGCAAATTGATTACAGCATTTGTCAAATTGAAAACTATGGTTGTTAATTTGATTACAATAGTTTTCAAATTGAATACTTCGACTGTTAATTTCATCACAGCAGTTGTAAAACTAAATATCACGGTTCGGTTCTTAATTTGCAAATTGGAATTATCAATTTGATTAAGGGAGTTTTCAAATTGAAAATTTTGTTTGTAAATTTAATCACAGCTGTTGTCAAATTGAATACCACTATTGTCAATTTGAAAACTGAAATAGCCAATTTGATTACAGCAGTTGTCTAACTGAGAACTGCAACTGTCGATTTGATTACAGGAGTTGTCAAATTAATGACTTGTACTGTTGATTTGATAGCAGCAGTTGTCAAATTAAAAACTGCTGCTCTCAAATTAAAAACTGTGTTTGTCAATTTGATTTCTGTAGTCTTCAAATTAATTACTGCTATTATCAATTTGATCACAGTAGATATCAAAATGAAAATCACAGGTGCCACATTGAAAATTACAAATGCCAATTTCATTTAAACAGTTGTCAAAATGGAATCCGCGTTCGTAAAATTTAAAATTGTAGTTTTCAATTTGACAAGTGTATACTTACTATTCAAAGTTTTGAGTCATCTTAATAAGTTATTTCCATTCTGAAATATAAACTTTTAAAAAAGTTGAAAATAAAAATCTCACTTTAATTTTCAGATCAGTTTTAATGGATCATACATAAATATTATAGTAAATAAATAAATAAACTTAAATAATCCGCAAAGCGGATATTACCTTAGTGAAAAATTTCTCGAAATCTAGGATTTTGGGTAAAAATATGATTAATTAAAACAAAGGATAAATAAAAATCAGAAAACTATACCTTTTAAGACCAAGTATAAAAATGTTCTTCTTTCCAGCTCCTCAAAAAGTTTCTTAACTCCGTATTGACAACCGTATTAATTGGCAGTATTTGCATTGTATTGTGAATACTTGGCTATGTAAAAATTTAAAAGATCTATATTTTAAAATAAATAATGTTGAATGATTTATTACCTTATAAAGGGTTTTCCAATAAGAGGTGTTATTTTGAATAGCCCGCTATTTCGGTAGCTGTCACTTTTGAAGCTGTCATTTTTTGACATTTGACAAGTAGAAACTACGCTATTAATAAAAATGGAACGATACACGCTTCAACAACGCATTGAAATTATTAAAATTGGGTCCTTGAAATGCATGAAAATGAACCGGAATTTCATCGAAAAATCATCTTGACTGATGAGGCCCATTTCCACCTCGGAGGCTACGTCAACAAGCAAAACTGTCGCATCTGGGGCTCGGAAAACCCAAGAGTTATTGTTGAAAAGCCTCTCCATCCTCAACGCGTGACTGTTTGGTGCGGTTTATGGTCCCGCGGGGTCATTGGACCTTACTTTTTCGAAAATGAGGCTGGAGCAACAGTTACGGTCAATGGATTGCGCTATCGAGAGATGATTAATGATTTTTTATGGCCTGAATTGGATGGTATTGATCTGGACAACGTTTACTTTCAACAAGACGGCGCTACGTGCCACACAAGCAATGAAACCATCGATCTTTTACGGGAAAAGTTTCCGGACCGTGTTATCTCTCGAAGAGGTGATCACAATTGGCCACCGAGATCTTGTGATTTAACACCTTGCGACTTCTTCCTTTGGGGCCACGTGAAAGATAAGGTCTACGCCAACAGCCCAGCGTCGATTCAAGACCTCAAAGATGAAATTCGTGAGGCTATCGAGGACATAGGGCAGCCACTTTACGATTTGGTTATGGAAAATTTCATGAAAAGGATATGGTCCTGTAAGCGTGGTCTTGGCGGCCATTTGGCTGATGTTGTGTTCCATTATTAACGGCATACCTTCCTCTTTATATTGAAATAAACATCCGATCATTTATCTCCAAAAATGCCATTTTTCTTTGAATATCAAAATAACACCTCTTATTGGAAAACCCTTTACCTTCTCACTTATTTTTTGTATATGCACTCATAACACTAAAATCAAAGCAAACTTTATATTATTATTCTTATGACTTTCGGTAAAAAGCGACCGACTCCGATAACGCCAGACAGATTAATGACCTAACCTAACGCTAAAAGGGTTTTACATGAATTGAAATCTAAATATGCAACTCCGGGTATTGAAATTGACAATCAGAATTATCAAGTTGATGACTGGTTGTCAATGTGAGCATTTTAAGGAAATGATTATCATATTTACAACAACAATAGTTAAAGTCATGACTGCAACGGCAAAATGTTCGTATTGACAACCAGATGTGCCAGTTCAAATTCATCGTTTTCAATATGAAAATTTTGATAACTGTAGTTGTTTAATTGAAAGTTGTTAAATGACTTACCTACCTTGTAATGATTTTTTAAATATTATGTTCTATTTTATTACACATATTACATTTGAAAAATAACCAAATACTATGAATGAACGAAATTTGAAACTTTCACACTTTTCGTATACGTAGGTATTTGTAATCATTTTATCGTGTCCGTGAATTGCAACAACATCTTTATGCAGTTTTTTATGTTAAAGCCTAGTATACAGTTCTTCTAAAAAAAAAAAACCAATGCATTTCTTATGGGAGAATTTTTTTCCCGAAAAAAAAAACTTTTTTCATTTCACCAAACTGTAAACCAAAATCGAAAAAAAAAATTATACTCACCACGATTTTTTTTTCACGCAAAACAATGTGCATCCCATTGTTTTGACGGAAAAAACTTACAGAAATTTTTTCATGAGAAAAAATTTTGTTTTCACCACTCTTTTTTTTTTCTTCAAAAAGAACTGTATACTAGGCTTAAAAAATTAGCCATCTTTCAAAAACAGGTCAATTCACCACCTATCTTTTAGGTGGGTTATCATCAGGATGTGTTTGAAATATGAAGACGTAATGGTGTAAAATGGTGCCGTAGTGAGTTTTCAATGTGATAACGAGAATATTGCGGTTATCAAACTGACAATCACAATTGTCAATTCGATGAGCTACCCCTCTTTTATTTTTATTTATCTTGATTAACATATTGATAACCGCAATAGTCAGTTTGTAAACTGCATCTGTCTACATATTTGACTATCGTAGTTTTCAATATGATGATAGGAATAATTTGATCATCATATTGACAACAACAATTGTCAAATGTCAACTTCAGCTGTCCATTTCATGACCGTGGTTTTCACCATAATGGGGAAAAAGCAATCGTCATAATGACTATCATTATTGCTAACTACATGATTTTAGTTTTCAATCTGATGATCAGTCTTCATATCGACTTTCAAAATATTCTATTTAAATACTGCAGTTGCTGATAAGATAACTGCGAGTCTCAAATTCTAAACTAAAATTGAAAATCTAAAATTTTCATATTCACTATCCAGTTGTAAATTTCAACTTAATTTTTTGAAAATTTACGTCATATTGACTATTTTTTTCACCATTTTGACAATTTTCAGTTTACTATCAATGATTGTTGATATGACTACGGTTATTTTTTTCAGTGTATGCTGAGAAGGAAATGCCACTGAAGTGGAAATTTCAGCAAGATAACGATCCGAAGCATACGACTAAATCTGTAAAACACTGGTTATCAACCCAAAAAATCGACCTAATGAAATGGCCAGCCCAGTCTCCAGATCTCAATCCTATTGAGAATTTATGGAATGACGTAGACAAAGCGATAAACAAATCAGCTACTTCAAATTTGGACAAATTTTGGGAGGAAGTTCAGCGAGCTTGGTATTCAGTATCTGTTGAACAATGCAGGAGTCTTATATTTTCTATGAATCGCAGGTGTGCAGCCGTAATTATGATAATGTTTTTGTTGATTATTTATTTTTTCTGTTGTTATTTATTAAGTGTGCTATTTATTTTGTCCTAGTATTATTTGAACTGTTCACATTATTCTGTTGTTTTTTTTCCTATGAATTCAATATACCTTATTTTTTTATAAAATGAAAATTACCTTTGTTTTTAGTTATTTATAAATAAAACAACTCTTTTAGGCAGAAGAAAATGCAAAAATCTTTCATGTGCTATCTATTTTGTCGCCACTGTAGAACTGCAACTTATTGAGAAACAAGCCAAAAGCAATCGATGGATCATCAGCATTATACTCATCTTCCCAAAATTCAAAATTTAAATTAGATCTCAAAGCAATATAATCTATTTTTTTAAAAGTCTTTATATTCACAGTGTTTTTTTTTTTCTGAAAACCCTAGAATTCAATTGAATACCCGTCAATCTAGTCAGTTATTTTTAAGTCGTAGGCCCAAACTAATAAAAACGTGGTTCAGACAGGAATTTAACCAAGTGGGTTGATTGAGCACAGACTCAAATCCAAACGAAAAAACGACGATAAAAAACTATCAGCATCAGGTGATTAAAGTTTTCAACTTTTGAAGCTTTAAAAATCTCTAAAATTAATTTAAAAAGGTACCAACTGTACACTTACATATGTTATTTATAAACACAGATAAAACAGTATTGAACACCAGAGAGTTCGCAAGAGACACTAATAAATTACGAGTATATCTGCACTTTCCAATTTACATTTATCAATTACACACCCCATTATATTGTTTCTGTAAAAAACTGCGACACCTCCAGCAGCATATGACTCATTACAAGTTGCAGCGAGTGTAAAGTTAGGAATACAATTAAAATCAGATATTTCTTCTTTAAAGATACAGATTTCAGAAAGAAAAATCAGACCAAAAACATAAATGTTAAAAAAAGAGCCAAGTTCTTCTATACAAAAACCTTTGTGTAACAAGTCAGCCGTGAAAAGTAGTGAGATCTAAAAGTACGCCAAGTTCTTACTTCATGAATGTTTAATAGCGAATATTTAAAGTAGAATAATATTGAACCAGCTACAATTAATAGAGAAATTTTATTATTTAATGATTTCTGACTAAAATTTGATGGGCTTACTGGTCAAGTTTTTAAAACCTTTCGAATTGGGCAATGCCTATATTCGTCTTTCTTTAGCCGCACTATACGAATGTGCAATGCCTTACCCGGCTGCGTATTGCCAAACTGTATATCAGCACAGATCTCCTTAGTCTGTGCTCAGTCATTTTCTGCTCACCGAATTTGAAAGTATTGTAGAGCAAACTGTATGCTACCACAGAGCGCTCTGTGGTCACATGCAGTTTGCTTGTAAAATATTAAAAAAGCTGAAGCAAACTATATACTATTTCAGATCGAGCAAAGTACCTGTGATTACAGAGCCATCGTTCACGTTGGTGTGGTTATTGTGTGTGGTGTGTGGTGCCGTGACATAAGGCCAAGTGACAAAAGGCCAAATTTGTTTGTGACTTAAGGCCAAACATAAAATGTTTTGTCTTGAGCAACAGTACCTTGGGTGGCCCGCTTCGCGGGTTTTCAGGATTTTAACTCCCTTTTCGGGGCTCACACCCGCTCACGCAACTCCGTTGCTCCGCTTAGGGTATGTTCAGTCGCCAGGCAGGCGCCTGTAGCAACAGTTTTGTATTTTACATTAATTGGAGTAAACAACTAACAGTTATGTACTGCTGCTCAGGAAAACTGTTGCTACAGGCGCCTGCCTGGCGACTGAACATACCCTAAGCGGAGCAACGGAGTTGCGTGAGCGGGTGTGAGCCCCGAAAAGGGAGTTAAAATCCTGAAAACCCGCGAAGCGGGCCACCCAAGGTACTGTTGCTCAAGACAAAACATTTTATGTTTGGCCTTAAGTCACAAACAAATTAGGCCTTTTGTCACTTGGCCTTATGTCACGGCACTACACACCACACACAATAACCACACCAACGTGAACGATGGCTCTGTAATCACAGGTACTTTGCTCTTAGTTTCCTGAGCAAAATGTATACCAACACAGAAAAATCTGCTTTTGATCTGACACAGTATATAGTATGCTCTTAATTTGAATGAGCATTCTGTAGTCTATTATAAAGCGTCGGAGCTCTGTACTGATATACAGTTTGGCAATACGCTACCCGGCTCAACATTTCCCTCCCATTACGATATTTAGACATTCAAAAGCAATGTTCAGTACCTACTTTAAAATCCTTTCCAACTTTCCAAACTGTGCTCACACATTTTAAGGGTAGTCATAATACCTTTAGTGCGCGCAAAATAGTACAAAAAATAAAAACATTTAAAATTGTCACACCTTTTTGTTAATTGTTATAAAATTATATATGTACATACGAACTAAGTTTTGAAATACCGCTCCATTAGTATCTAAAATTTGTCTGCATACATTTATATTTACTCAAGAATTCAGGTGGACTTTTGTTTTTTGAGTTCAAAACTATTGAAGGAGGTTTTTAACAAATTAAAAGATGTTTCATACTTTTTTAGATTTTCTCTTTGGCAATAAGAGAAAGTTCGTGCGACCCAGTTGTGTATTTTATTTTGTATTGCCTTCACCCATTAACAAACAATGGTGTTCTTTAGCCACAATGAAACTTTTCATAGCAACAGGAGAAAAAATTCCGTATTCTAGGCACACCGGAATGAGTCGATACATAATAATCTTTTAAATATGTAGTATTGGTTTTTAAGTCCTATTATTGTTAAGGAACTATCAATGAATATTTCTTATCTATCACAGCATGACCAAACAAAACTTTTGAGTTTGTACTTTTTGAATGAGTCTGAGTAGGTTTTTTTTTTTTTGCTTTTGGAAACTCCAATTATTTATTGGCTATGGCCTATGGGTAATGTGGTCTTATCTTAATTGCTTTATTTGTTAAAGCTTAAATATTACTCGTACCTATCAAAAATTTGATTAAAGCAATTAACAACATGTTGAGTAGCAGATAACCATCTTAAGTTGATAGTAACTTCCTCTTACAGATGCCACTTTACAAGGTAAAATTGTTCTTAAATTTTGTTATATCAAAAATTCGTATCTAATTCACGATCAAGAGACTGACTATACGGGTCTTTATTTGTATTTTTAGGCATTACTAAATCCTTCTCGTTTTTATAGAAGTATTAAATTTAACGATGAAAAAGTATTTTCTGACATCAGCTTTTCTGGTCCTTCTTAGGTAGAATCTTGCATTCACATAAGCCAGATACCAGCAATCAAATTAAGAGACGACTTTAATATTTGAGCGAAATGAAGCATTATTTAATGGACTCTATATAACTGACCATATATGCTGCTTTTTAGTTTTTAGATTCCGTACAATAAATGGTTCATAATTTAGAGTTCGCATAAATATTCAGTTCATAACATGTATGGTTAACTTTATAGAGCTTTTTAAATAATGGTCCATTTCGCTCAAATATATATATTTATGCTACACTAATGCCCGTCTTCGAGACGACCGTCAGTTAAGATCATGTTTATGAAAAAGTTTGAATATATTTTAATATGAGTTTAACATATTTAGGTACGATGAAATTTATTTATTTATTTATTCAATCATACCATAGTTAGTACAATGAAAAGGAACATGAACAAAATCAAATCCTTTCAAGAACAACTCTTAAAGGTGCATGTATAGAAAATAAAGCGATCAAAGGAGCACAATAAATATGATTACAAATCACATCTCTAGCAAACATAACTAAGTAATAGGGCCCATACACTACGCAAACACGTTTGTTCAAACGCGTGTTTGAGCAAACATATTTTCGCCACACACTACACAAACATGTTTGAGAGATATTAGTTTGCGTGACGTTTTTCATCTCTATTTCTATTAAAAAAAAATAGAAAAAACAAAAAAAAAAAGAATTCGGTCCAAAAAAATTCGTTCGTCTTGTTTATTAATCTTAATTTCATGAAAATTGGCATCTGTTTGAGCAAAATTCAACACACACCACTCAAACATGTTTGTGCAGTCTCGGAAAATTCAAAATTTTTTGAATTTCTTCAAACCGTTTGCGCAAATACTCAACATCGCTACACACTACTCAAACAGTTTGCACAAACATTTTTACAACAACAAAAGGCATTTGTTTGCTCAAACGGTTTGCGTAGTGTATGGGCCCTATAACACTTACGTCTCGCATGAAGCGAGCTAAAGTCAATCAAACGGGATCTAACTTTGAGGTGTGGCATTATGCCTTCGACCCAACTGAGTTTCCAGAGAGCAAACCTTGTGATTTTTTTTTGCACAGATTCTATACGCTCAATATTCACTTCATAAGAAGAGCACCAAACGCAACAAGCATATTCAATTACAGATCTTACCAAAGAAACGTAGATCGACTTTAAAGTGTAGGGATCTATAAATTCTTTCAAATTCCTAATAAACGGTTAGTTTTAGAAATAATATAATCATAATGAAATTTAATTCGCTATATAAGTATACACCCAAATCCATTTGAACGTAGGTATACTCGTTGCAGTTGAGTATCTCCTATTCTATAAGTAAATCCAATTGGATTGTGAGATCTTGTGAATTAAATGAATAGGCATTTGCTTTGCTTATGTTAAGATCAAGACAGTTCTTCTTGCACCACAGAGATATTAAATTTAGGTCAGATTGTAAGACTTCACAATAAGAACAGGATTTAACTACTCCAAATAATTTAAAATCATCGTAGAGCAAACATGGGTCCCAGATGGATTCCTTGAGGTACTCCAGAATAATTGAATATAAGCTTAGAACATTTTGAACCTATTGCAAAAAACTATGTTCTTTTAGTTAGATAACTTTCACGCCACCGAAGCAAATTAGAATGGAAACCTATCAACTCAAGTTTTTGTATAAGAACATTATGTTGTACCCTATCAAAGGCTTTTGAAAAATCTGTGTAAATAGTGTCTACTTGATATCCTTTTTCAAAATTATTAATATAATAGTTGCTAAATAAAGTTAGGTTTGTCACCGTGGGACGACCGCTAACGAAACCATGCTGTGCTACAGATAAACCATTTTTTACCGATTCATAAAGTTTTGTTTTTAACAACGGCTTAAAAAACTTTAGGTATCAATTGTAGTTTTGAAGTGGGTCTATAAAATTAGTAACCTATTGTTTTGAACCAGACTTATGTAAATTAAAGTTTATTAAGTTTTTTTCACTTTTTAAAAAAGATTTATTAATTTCCAAACGGGCAGCGTTTCTGCCTATAAACACAAGAATGAATAAATGACAAAAAAATACTTAAGCTTAAATACTAATTTTTGCACATCACCAAGCCAACTCATTCCCACAGATATCCAGGTATTCAGGTTTCATAGATTTTCTCATCGAAGCGCTAGACGCTGACACCTGCATTCCTCTTTCACGTATTCGGCTCGTGCAATATGTTTCGCCTGTAGTTTCGGCGTCGTCATCGTTAACTCCTCCCGCCTTAAGATCGAACGTCCGCGTTCGACGTAGCTGGTCTCAAAAGATGAGAAATATCTTCCAGGCCTAAGGTGACAGTGGATGCTACGTTTTTAGGAACTTGATGCGGTTCACTATTTCTTAGCTCTTTCCTTTGTATGAATCTGGATATGAGGTAAGCACCGAACAAGATGAATATTATTATGGTAAGTCCGATGTTGGTAGCGAAATTGATGTTGTTTTTTGTGGTTAATAAGCTTATCTGCGAAGTACCGTTTATGCTCAGTTCTTTCATCATCTCGAGAGATAGTTTCTCTTCCAGGGTTGCGTTTTCTGATTTAGGTTGTAAAATAGCAGGCAACGGTTGATGCTTCGTGATCTCCATGGTTTCATACACCTTATTATTTACTTCGATTGGGGAGTTGACATGCTTTATCAGGTAGGTACCATTTAACGTGATCGATTCATTGTTGACTTTGAGAGGACCATTAAACTGGTTCAGGAACAGGACATCTGGTGATATTTCCTCGACTGATGGGATGTGTTGGTTATTAATTAATGGGCATGATGACATTTGACTCTTGAGTAGCTTGGGGGTGCATGTTGTGTTACTTATATCTATTATATTATTAGAACTACAAATAGTATGTTTATTGAAAGATTTACATTCGTTTAAAATTCCATACAGTTTATCATTACATTCTAAAACATTGATATACGGGATTTTATTGATTTTATTTCCAATTTTCACCGGCTTAAGTAAAAAAGAGTTACATATGATTGGGCTTGTGGTTGGTAAACTAATTATGTAAATAATATTTTTTCTATCGGACGCAATTCTTACGTTAGCAAATTCAAATGCCTCATCTATGTTCAAAAAAGGAATGTTTTTAAGGACTTGTTCAGCTAGTTTAATTTCAGAACTGGTTAAAATGTAAGAATTAATAATATTTGCTTTAGCCCAATGAATAGCATAAGCGACATTCACAATTTCCTCTTTAATAATTTCTAGTTTATACTTTATTTCCCAAATTTCTTTGTCTTGATTTTTTTCATTTACAATTTTAAAAATTCTATTTGTCATATTAGTTATTTCATTAATTCTACTTATTGTGATTCTATTGATGACAGCTTGTTTGTTATTGTTCTTTAGTACATTATTAATTTTATTCTTAATAATTTCATGGTCATGGTGATCGGGATTACCCGCTATCCATTTCCAAGCACTACCAATAAAATTCAAGGACCGTTTGTCTTTTGTTTTTAATTGAAGTCTTTGCAAATGACTCTTTATTCTTTGAATTTCGAATTGTAAAATTGGATAAAAGGAGTGATTAGGATTTGTTTTTAGCATTTCTTCCAATCTTATAATTAAGTCGCCATATTCTTCCAATTCTATTATATGAACAATTTTGAAAGTACCATTCTGTACCTTTGCGGTTCCCGTGTTTATTTTTATCAGCTGAGAGCTGGAGTAATCTAGTATCTGAACCTCCGCACCGCATATGGTGAGTAATGCCCTGTTGGAATAAAAGTTAATTTTTGATCAGACTTTTGTGAACAACTCTGCCTGATTTCGTTTTTACTGTGGAATTATGGTTCAAAGCTACTATCTCCTTCTTATACCTTGGATCTAATTTGTTTCCTACCCTTTTATTGGTCTTAACATAAATGATTTGTCCTATACTATAATTTTTTAAAGGTTTTTTTCTCTTATTATGATACTCTAGATCTGTTCGCTGTTTAACCTGTAATTGCTCCATGTTTTGTCGTCTTGCATTCTCAAGCTCTTCGGGATTATTTAGAAGTCGCCTACCGAAAAATATATCAATGGGTTTCTTATTAGTTGTTGAATGTAGGGATCGGTTATATTCATAGATACATCTGTCCAATAATTCGGAGAACGAGGAATGGACGTTATCTGTTTTGAGGCAACGAATTAATTCTGACAGTGTTGAGTGAAATCTCTCAACTTGTCCATTTACACAGCTGGTATAAGGGGGTGCTTTAAAAACATTTATACCGAACATATTTTCTAACATAAATGTAATGGAGCTTGAACAAAGGGATTTCTCATTATCCATAACTATTGATTGCGGAACTCCGAATGCTAGTACCAATCCTCTAAGAGGCTCCTTAATATCTTCCGCAGATCTTGATTTAAGTATTTTCGCAAGGGCGTATTTTGAGAATTTATCAATTGCAGTTAAAATTACCTTTTTATCGGTAAAATAGATATCGATATGTATTATTTGCCCTGGATATTCTGGAATTGGGGTCGGTTGTAGTTCGGGTTTATTTGGGTGTCTTTCATATTTATTTTCCTTGCAAATCTGACAGGATCTGGCAATTCTATCTACTTTTACTTTCATATTGGGAAAAAAGAAATTCTGAGAAATTTGGATTCTGTTCTCACGACCGTTTCTATGGGCACGATTATGTTCTTTTATTATTTCTTCTTCTTGCCTATTCTCATCTATAAGATCGGTTACTACTTTTCTAGAAAATCGGGTTCTATATTGTTTAAAATGTGCAGGGTATATTTCCTGTATTATTCCTAATATTCTTTCTTCAGTTTTAATAACATTGGTGACTGACGGATTTAGGTGTTTCTTAAGAATGTTCGTTAATTTATCTCGAGTGTAATCTGTTTCAATTATGATGTGACGGTGGTATGTGGGGAAAACTATTTGGAATTCGTATGAAGGGGTGTCGCCTAAGGAAAGTAAAATTTGGTTTTTAAATCCATTTATAGGTGCATCAATGATTTGGACGAGGTCTTGGCCCGAGCTCTCATCACTGTGCTGAGATATGGTTAAAGAGTTAACATTAGGGTGAGTAGGTGCTCTAGATAACGCATCTGCCACCACATTTGTTTTCCCGGGTTTGTATTTAATTTCATAATTGTATTCCTCCAGCCTGGCCTTCCACCTCTTCATTTTGGTGTTGCTGTTTTTATTGCTGAGAGCAAACGTGAGAGGTTGATGATCCGTATAAATACGTACTCTTGCAGTGCCATATAGGTAAGCTCTAAGGGAACTTAACGCCCATATTATGGCTAGGAGTTCCTTTTCACTGGTAGCAAAGTTTTCCTCCGCTACTGTCAAGGTTCTAGAAATAAAGGTAATAGGCTTTCCTCCTTGTTCAAGTACAGCTCCAAGCGCAAAATTTGAAGCGTCTGTTGTTAAATCAAAGGGTTTTGAATAATCGGGATATGAAAGAATAATGTCGTGAGAAACAAGAGAATTTTTTAATTTCTGGAAGGCTTCTATAGCTTCCTGATTGAGTTGCACAGGTAATTTGGACGATTTTGTCTTTGACACTCGTCCCTCCTCCCCCCTTAAGAGGGCTGTCAAGGGTTTGGCTAGCTTTGCATAATCATTAACAAAGCGCCTATAATACCCTGAGAGACCGAGGAAAGAACGCAATTGTTTGAGAGTTTCCGGCATCGGGAAGTCAAGAATTGCTTGTACTTTTGCTGGATTTGTTTTTATGCCGTCGGCTGAGATGATAAATCCCAAGAATTCTACCTCCTTTTGGAAGAATTTACATTTATCCAATTGGACTTTCATATTAGCTCTCCGTAAGGTGTCGAAAATTATTTCGATGTGTTTGGCATGTTCAGCTTCATTTTTGCTGAAAATTATAATATCGTCAATGTAAACTTGACAAAACTTGCCAATGTGCTCATGAAGTATGTCATCAAGCGTTCGCTGAAATATTGCTGGG
Organism: Chrysotoxum bicinctum; assembly: GCA_911387755.1. NCBI lineage: Eukaryota > Metazoa > Arthropoda > Insecta > Diptera > Syrphidae > Chrysotoxum > Chrysotoxum bicinctum. The sequence continues at coordinate 181,310,451 of OU426987.1, forward strand.
GCATTTTTCAACCCGAAGGGCAACCTCACGAATTCATATTTCCCATTGTTTATGGAGAAAGAAGTTTTCTCAATATCGGATTTCTTTAACGGTATTTGGTGAAATCCGCTCTTCAAGTCAAGTACCGTGAATAAGGTATTTTTTCCCAATTGCGCGATTACTTCATTGATATCCGGTATCGGATATCTGTCTGCAATCGTTAAAGTATTGAGCTTCCGGTAATCTATAACCATACGGTATTGCTTGGTACCAGTGGAATCAGGTTTTTTTGGTACTATCCATACTGGAGAATTATACGGCGACCGTGAAGGTCTTATTATACCATCATCGAGCAATTTTTGCACCTGATTTTCCACTTCGTCCTTTAGGGACATAGGAAATGGATAATGTCTGCTGTGAACGGGTTCCTCAGTAGATGTTCTAATCTCAGCAACAATTTTAGTTGTATAAGTCAGTTTCTCGTCCGGATCAGCAAATAAATCTAAATTCTTTTGCATGATAGGACTTAATAAGTTTTTCTGTGGAGTTGTCATATAATTGATTTTTTCTGCAAGGGAATCTATATCGAGAGAGTTTACTGAATGTGATTTAAGTTGTTTAATCTTAATCTGGAATTGATTTAAAATTGACATATAACTGTCTTTGGTGTAGATAACTGCCGATAGCTGTTTTAAGCTATCATTGCCTAATATCCCATGGAACGTTCGTAAAGATGGTAACAAATAAAACTTAATTGGCATGTTTTTTAAACCGAATAAGCTTATAAGAGTGTGTTGGCTTACTTTGACGTCACCAGCTATTGATTTTGCATAAAACACTTGTTGGTTACTGATGGGGTTAGGAACAATGTCAGGACTTATGTAATTTTTACTAGAGCCTGTGTCGATAAGAAATTTTAGCATTTCCCCACTTCCCGTTCGACATTCGAAATATGGAAGTGAGGAATCACTTAGCCTAAAAAATGAAGATCGGTATAGTCGTTAGATTCTGAGTTAATGCACGGATCAGGGAAATTTTGAGCGTATTCCTCCAAAGATTGTTCATAGAGATTGTTGGCATCTGATATTGCTTGTTCATATTCTTCCTGGGTTACTTCAGAGTTTTCTGGAATTTCTGCATTGGATGGTTCAGGGTTTCCCGGAATTTCCGATATATGAAAATTTTGTTGCGGACTAACATAATTGCCGCTTGGCCTGTACTGTGGGTATGAATTAAATGGACGAGCTTGGTAATTATTATACCTTTGCTGGTTCTGCTGATGGATACGTTTTATTTGTGCTGACGGACCCTGTGTCATTGGCTCTTTTTTTATTTGGGGATTATTGTGGACCGGATTATAATTATTATTCATGGGTCTGGGAGTATTTTGTAAAGGGTTGTTGGGAACGTAGGCTTTCGGGTCTTGCCCGGGATAGGAACGTGACGTGTTAGGCTGGATAGGGTTTTGCTGGGGATAGGACCGTGATTGGTTAGATTGGAAAGCATTTGGTTTTTTAAACGTTGAATGCTGTTGTTCATGACCAGGTTTCTTCACTAAAACTTGCGAGTTATACGTTTGATTTGTGCGAAAGTTCTGGTTCTCGAGCTTCATGCACAAGCTTAATGCATGTGGCAAATCAGTAGGCTCTCGAATACCAAGGAGTCTTGGCAAGTCTCCTTTTAAACCTCTGATGAACGTATCTAAGGCTTTGTTTCTATAGGTTTGCGTTAGCAATTGAAGGGGCTCTGGTCCGATATCCATGGAAGCTATATTATTCAAGATTAAAGACAGGTGTGAGTATACAGTATTGTAAAACTCGTGAATCGTCTTTCCGCCTTGGACCAATCGCATCATCTGGTATTCTAATGTTCCCAAGTCGCGCTTGTCGGCGTAGTGCATGGATAGGCACTGCGAGATGCTGGCCCAATTTAGGGGAGTATTGAAAGACTCTAATGCGATGTCCGCATTTCCAACCACCTTATTTCTTATTACGTTCAGTATACCGAAATATTTTGGTGTATCTTTCAAGTGATCATAGATCCCCAAAATTCTATCGACACTTTTCTTCCAGGAGCTAAACTCGCCTGGATCACCAGAAAAGTCTCTTATACTCCTAACTATGCCGGGGATTGTTTCGAAATCAGAAAGTCTGTTCCGAAAATCTGGGCTTACAATCCGTTCGTTCTCGGTATTAAGATCGGAACGAGGGCTAGAAATATTCTGCCTAGCTATGGTTTGCATGATTTTTTGAGTTTGAGTCTCCACGACTCGTGTTACTATTGATGTTATTAATGCTTCTAAAGCAGGAGTAGCTTGAGGTAACTCTACCTCGACATGAGATGTACTAGTTGATTGGGATGTGGAATCTTGATCCCTTCTTGAAGCACCTAAATTAATATTAGGATCGAATATGTTTAAATTATCGATAATAACTGGTTGATTCGCCGGATCAACATTTTGACCTATTCTACCTTCGGTTTGTTGACCTCTAGTTGATACCATTTTACGTATTTTTTCCAATACTCGTAAAGAGGGAAAAAGAAGGAAAAGGATTTCAAATAAGGGCAATTATTCTATTGACTCGTTTCTATTATTTATTTTTATTTTAATCCTAGATTTTTCTCGCGGTTCCTTGAACCTTATGTTAGCACTTTGCCTGTCTTTTATGTAACTTTGTAAAAGTAAATAAGTTTTAAATTTTTTGTTAAATTTTTCACCTAATAATTTCAGCTTTTTACTTGCGATATATGTAGGTACTATAGGGCAAGTTCTGCATTTGGAAAAAAAATCGAACTCGAGATTTTGATCAAAGTTGACATTACGATGATAGCGAAGACGAATAAAGTGGGTCCGGCAATTCCGTCTGTCTGTCTGTCTGTCTGTCTGTCTGTCTGTCTGTATGTCTGTACCTCGATCTAGAGCCTAAGCCACTGGACCTATTTTCTTCAAACTCGGTAGTTATTGGTCTTCGGTGATTCCCTAGAGGGGATATTGAAATTTTTTTTTTAGCTCCAAAACTAAGGGTACCCCCCATACACCCGTAATGCAAAATCTTATTTATCTCGAAAACGGCTCTAACGATTTTGATAAAAAAAATTAGGTGTGATATTATGGTCATGAACTACGTTTTGGTAAAAAAAAAATTTGGGGCAAAATGTTATTAACGGTACCTGTCATAGAACCGTTTTTTTGATTTTCGACTTTCTCATTAACGGCTCTAACGATTTTAACCAAAAATTTTCAGCAGGAGTCCCCTTAAGTTTAAAATAATATTGTATATAAAAATATTCGAAAAATTATTTGTTGGGTTTTTTTGAAAAAAAATTTTTTTTGAAAAATCAATATCTTCAAAACCTATGAACGATTATTTTTTGAAATTATTTCCTAAAATCAACATTATGAAATACTTAAAATTCGCATCCCACATTTTTTTCTTGAAAAATTTTAAAGAAATTTCTTATATAAAAAATTTATTTATTTAATAATAAAACGATTTTTTAAAGTTTGTTTGCATAAATTCATACTTTTCTAGAAATCAGACGGCAATTTCATTTTAAATTCAAGTTTTATATTTATAAAATGTATCTTAAATTCCAAAGTACTTTTACATAAGAGCAAGTTCGTGCGATCCAGTCGTGCATTTTATTTTTTTATGTAATTTTGTTAAAGTAACTTAGTTTTAAGTTTTAAAATTTTCCACTTAATAATTTCGGGCTCTTTTTTATATATTTTGTAAAAGTAAATAAGTTTTAATTAATTTTCTGTTTTATTTTTCACTTCAATAATTTCAGACTTTCTTTTTTTATTTAATTTTGTAAAAGTAACTAAGTTTTAAGTTTTAATATTTTTCACTTAATAATTTTCTTCCAATGCAAATTTTTCTTACTTTTAATATGATTTTTTTGTTTTACTTTATTTTATTATAATTCTTAAACTAGATATCTTACAAAAAAGTGGTAAGGAACCACATTTCCAACGCTGGCAAAGGGGCTAGTTCCGGTTCGTCTTCTTGAAAGTTACTTCGGGGCCTTTCTTCGCACTCCCTCGTTGTGGCTTTATATCTACAGATGAAAGCCAAAAAAGTTTCCTTTTCACACTTTGTTCTTGTCTGTCTTTACCGCGGCTATTTAGGTCGACGGTTGACGGACCCAGGATTCACTACACTAATCGCGATTTATTTACCCGCGGCGAGCTTCTTTAGGTCGACTTAGATCGGGATTTTTCTTATTTCACTTTTACGTGTTTATTTAATATACCGCGGCGAGCTTCTTAAGGTCGGCTTAAGACAGTATACTATTTTATTCGCGACTGATAGTTTTTTCCTGAGCCCCACGAGTTGGGCGCCAATTAAAGTTTATTAAGTTTTTTTCACTTTTTAAAAAAGATTTATTAATTTCCAAACGGGCAGCGTTTCTGCCTATAAACACAAGAATGAATAAATGACAAAAAAATACTTAAGCTTAAATACTAATTTTTGCACATCACCAAGCCAACTCATTCCCACAGATATCCAGGTATTCAGGTTTCATAGATTTTCTCATCGAAGCGCTAGACGCTGACACCTGCATTCCTCTTTCACGTATTCGGCTCGTGCAATATGTTTCGCCTGTAGTTTCGGCGTCGTCATCGTTAACTTGTATCGGTGCAATATATGATATTTTCCAATCATCCAAAACTCTCCATTATAAAGAGAGAAGTTGAAAAGTTTTGTTAGAGGTTTGGCCAAATTTTCCCTACACATTTTCAAACATTTTCAAAAATATGGGCGAAATATTGTCGCAGCCTTTTTTACCTGATGAGTAAAGAATAGAAAGTTGTTCAACAACTTCTTCCTCAAAAATCACCAATGCGTCAATTTCTGCAAACGAATTAATGCTTTTATCTCCAATGAATTGTGATGAGCAATTCTGAACAAAATTTGATTGACTCAGCAAACATATTACAAAAGTCTTGTTCCTCAACTGCTAGCTTATCATTAAATATCATATTAGTCGCTAGACCAAAAGACGTTATTTTGCTGTTTAAGAAAGACCAAAAGGCTTTGGATGTTGCTTTGAATGTTCCATAAATATTGTTTATATGAGAACTTTTTTAAAGTTTCAGATTTCCTCTTTCATATTACAACTCAAATATTCCTGCAATCTAATGCTAGCTGCACACGAGGCAACCGTTGCGGCAACGTGTTTCAATTGTTTACTACACACGTAGCAACTGTTGTCGCAACCACAGTACTGTTTGAGCAACCGACCGAAAATATCAAAAATTTTTGATATTTCTGGCAACGGTTGCAGCAACCTAAAATCAATAGGTAACACAGCTACACACGAAGCAACGGTTGCTTCAACATGTCTGTGTTGCTGCAACGCCAACGGTTGCCTCGTGTGTATCTAGCATAAGATTATTAAAATTGTTTTTTTTTTTTTAAGTTTATTAAGTTTAATTTTAAGCTTCCTGAGATGTGTGTTGAACCAAACCGGCTTGTGACCTATTACTTTCTTTTTAAATACGAGTAAGATTCTTCCAATATGCACTTAAATCAATCATTATCATTATCAAAAAATATAGAAATATAGAATTAAAACTTCTAAAAGTAGTGGTTAGTTTCGTTAAACATGACTCTAAATGCTTAGACATTTTATGGTAAAAACTATTTCCTCAATAAAATTTTAAGTATAAATAGAAAAATTTACCTGGGTTTCCAACCTAACTAGGCTGTAAATATAAATTAGTAATACATTACTTTGAAATATTTAGGGGTCAAAATTAATATGATTATCTTAGGGTATTTCCAAAAAATGTTGTTGACTTATAATTTTATCAGAAGAAACCTAGTCATTGATTTGTTTGCTCTGCCAATTTTTCATAATCAAATTAATTGAAAAACCCATTACCCGAAATCTTATCGAGTTCGCGTGCCCACTTTAATTATGAGTAAATATGATGGTATCATTGATTTTATAGTTGTCGTATTAGTGTAAGTTTAATGAAGTTGGTAGGGAGTGAGCAATAGTTGAGGCCACGCAATTTTCGGGTGATCGCAAACTACTTTTTACAGTCCAAGATCGGGAGACTGATTTGCCTGAAATAGCAATATCTACTTTTTAAAAAAATTCAGAAAAAACTTACTCGTATAATTTCATGAATATTTAATAAAAAGTTTTGTAAATTGCTACTATATCCTATCATGAAAAATACACTTCGATGCGATGGGTAAATCACAAGTGCCTTGTTCTTGCTACGATTCAAAACCTCTTAAGCTTTTCGGTGGAAGTTGGTGACTTCATTAAGAAAAATACAAACAATTATTTTGGGTATAACTTTCATTTAGCTTGGAGTGATATTTCCACTTTTACTTTAGGGTAATTTTTCATAATGAAAAATTGACCCATTTTAATTTTTAATTTTTTTTTTAACATAGATGGTTCATAATATAATGATTTTCGGGCCAAAAATGGGAATGGCCCCAATAAATACAAAATGAAAAAAATCCCCCCATTCTACTAAATTGCATGGATTTTTGTTGTTAGGGCCATTTTTCATTTTTTGGATTTGGGATCATATTTCATGAAGCCTTCTAAGATTCTAAAACACACATTTTAGAAATGCTATGGTCACGGCCCAAAATCCACACGTAACGGCAAATTTATGAAGATGCATTGTCACCTGGGGCCAAATTACCGCTTCAGTGAACGAGTGAGTCCCATCAGTGATCGAATTAAAATGTCAAATTAGGGTAATCGATTGCTCGATGACGTAAGCGGTAATGCCAAACTCACATAATTTCAGTCACGTATTACTCGAAAACTGATGCGGTAATTTAGCCCCTGGTGAATCTCGTGTAGGTTGGTGTTGTCCCACATACATATATGGCAAATTTACTTCTTAACACAGCCATTCACAGTCAGCGAACAAATCAACAAACGACTTTGTCTATGGTCATGAACTTTGAGCTCCTGGGTTAGTTGGATCTTGAACGGATGTAGGCCCAAGTCCTGACGCTCCATTCGCCAAGTCGAACTCCGCGAAATGGCTTGTGCACGGCAAGGAATCAACTATAGCTTGAACCAATTCAGTTGGCCAACGGTCGATTGCGCAGAGAGAGGATTTAAGAGAACAAAAATGGTGCGCAAGATATTTAATGAGTAAAGATTTTTCCTTAAATCTTACAGTGCCTAACTCAACTTTGCTTTGATAAATAGTTTATGGATTATTGTTTATTTCTATGTTTTATGATTTGTGGCTTAGCAACAGAAAGGTTCCGAGGGCGTTATGTTTATATTTATTTTATGGTGTTAGTGTTTATTTGATATATGTATTTATTATTTTTTGACCTGTTTGAATAATTTTTACCTACGAGTTTTTAAGAATTTATTTTACCCTAAAATAATTATTATAAATTTGTACTTCAGAAATAAATATAAAACATAATAATAAAATAAAAACAATATAAATAAGAATAATATAATATAAATAATAAATGTTCATTTACATATACTAAGTTTTAAGAACTAATGTCGCTTTCATAGTATCGTCACCTGGATTAATTATAATTGAATCCGAAATTGTGTCCCACGTCAGGTCGTGAGAAAAGTATTCGTCCTCAGTTCTTATGGCTTTTTCACACACTTTTCGCCAGTCTTCAGCCTTTATTTTTGAAAATTCTTCCTCTGCTAATTTTTGAACATCCATATGATAGGGTGGTAAACGTAGAACCTCATGTCCAATGCCGTTAATGGTGATCTTATGCTTTGGGTTGTGTGTAGTTCGGTGTTCTTTTATTAGCTCATACAGTTCAAATTTCAACATCTGTATAGTATGCGGAATATTGTTTTCGGTTAGCGCTGTGTTGAAACATTTAAAGGGTAATCATAATCCCTTGAGCGTGTGTAGATTATAAAAAAAAAATAAAGCAGAAGTAATTTGTTTTTCTTCTAATTTATTGTGGTACGAGAAGTTGTCCATTACAATAACTGAAGGTTCTCCAAGTTATTCAAAACTTGTTCTTGGATCCATTTGCAGAAATTTTCGAAGTTCATGTTGTCGTAATAGTCTCCCGTTTTCGTTTTTCACGAAACCTTTTCCACCACCTGCATGCGCCATTATTGAAATTGGCGTCTTCAACCCACTGCTACTGTCATCAGTCCAAGCCCGTGACCTTGTATGTGAGCTATGAATATAGCTTTCCTCCAAATAAATGATATCATATCATTTTGTAACTCGCAGGATTTTCAAGAAACTAATTCTTTGCTTCTTCCAGTTTGTCATTATATATCTTAACAACTATCTTACGCGCCTGGCTTCCAGTAGGTTTTCCTTTTCTAAATGGATCCATTAAAATTTATTTTAAATGTATTTCAATGTATTATTCTTGGTTGTTTTTTTAAACTGAATTGCAAACCAAAGCAAATTCATTCTTAAAAACTCGTACGTAAAAATTGTTCAAACTCGTAAGCACTAATCTAACTAACTAACACTAATCTACAATTAATCCCAACCCCACAGGTCAAAAAAAAAATATATCAAATATACACTAACGCCAAAAAATAAATATAAACACAACGCCCCCGGAACCTTTCTGTTACTAAGCCACAAATCATAAAACATAGGAATAAACAATAATCCCTAAATTTTTTGTCATTAATCCTATGTCGCAGTCTGCAGGTAGTTTTTTTTGCCTAACGCAATTGCATTTTGCAATAGACTTATTTTTTTATTATAGGTGTACTGAAATTTGTCCCACTAATAAAAACAAAAATTATTAATTTTATTTTTTCGAAGTAAAGTTTACACCTAAAAATCTTTTCCTTTTATCTCACCAGAGATGAAATAGTTTTTTAGACATCAAGCTATGAAAGAAAAGTAAACCATGATCATATCTTATTCAAAGAAAGTCCATCACTGGAAATTCATTTCTATTTTACTCTGAGCGAAGCTATAAACAAAACTCACCCTCCTAAGTGCTTGTGCTTCAGTATGATCGCAGCAGCGTCATTGACAACAACGCCGTCATGTACATCTTTTTTTTCTTTTTTTCAGTGATTTTTCTGTCTCTTTAAGAATTAAAGAGTAGAGCAAAGAAATTTAAAGAGACCTGCGCAGTAGAATTGCCAACTGAATTGGTTCAAGCTATACCTTGTGTTCTGCTGTACACTTTTATAGCTTGAACCAATTCAGTTGGCCAACGGTCGGTTGCGCAGAGAGAGAATTTAAGAGGATTTAAGAGAACAAAAATGGTGCGCAAGATATTTAATGAGTAAAGATTTTTCCTTAAATCTTACAGTGCCTAACTCAACTTTGCTTTGACAAATAGTTTAGGGATTATTGTTTATTTCTATGTTTTATGATTTGTGGCTTAGCAACAGAAAGGTTCCGGGGGCGTTATGTTTATATTTATTTTATGGTGTTAGTGTTCATTTGATATAAGTATTTACTATTGTTTGACCTGTGGGGTTTTGGGATTAATTGTAGATTAGTGTTAATTAGTTGGATTAGTGTTTACGAGTTTGAATAATTTTTACCTAAGAGTTTTTAAGAATTTATTTTTCCTTAAAATAATTATTATAAATTTGTACTTCAGAAATAAATATAAAACATAATAATAAAATAAAAACAATATAAATAAGACTAATATAATTTAAATAATAAATGTTCATTTACATACACTTAGTTTTAAGAACTAATGTCGCTTTCATAGTCGGTTGAAGAATCGTCACCTGGATTATTTATAATTGAATCCGAAATTGTGTCCCACGTCAGGTCGTGAGAAAAGTATTCGTCCTCAGTTCTTATGGTTTTTCACACACTTTTCGCCAGTCTTCAGCCGTTATTTTTGAAAATTCTTCCTCTGCTAATTTTTGAACATCCAATAAATTGAATGTTGTGTTTCGTGAACCAAGTTTCAACATCTGTATAGTATGCGGAATATTGTTTTCGGTTAGCCATTGTATCATCTCGGATTTCTTGCTAGCAGAAGTAATTTGTTTTTCTTCTAATTTATTGTGGTACAATAACTGAAGGTTCCTCCAAGTTATTCAAAACTTGTTCTTGGATCCATTTGCAGAAATTTTTGAAGTTCATATCGTCGTGATAGTCTTCCGTCTTCGTTCCAGATTTGAATAAAAGTAAGGAGTTTTTCACGAAACCTTTTTCACCACCTGCATGCGCCTCTTTCCCTTTGAAATTGCTATTGTCATCAGTCCAAGCCCGTGGCCTTGTTTGTGAGCTATGAATATAGCTTTCGTCCAAATAAATGATATCAAATCCTTTTGTTCTGTATTCCCGGATTTTTCTCAGATACTTCACTCGCATGAGTTTAATATCATTTCTTTCACAGAGAAGTTTCCGGTTGTTTTGAGTTTTTTGTAGCTAAATCCGTTTCTTATTTTTTTTTTATAATTCACTCGCGCTCAAGGGTATGTTACGAGACCCTTATAATGTTTTAAACACAGCACGGGCGAGGGAGAATTTAGCAGGGGAGAGAAAGGAGGTGTCGATGAACATTGGTTTTGAATGTTTTCAAATTGAAATGGCAAGGGGAAACTGTGCCGGGTAAGTTATTCCATAATCGTGTTGTGCGACTAAAAAACGAATCTCTATTAGCCAAACCACAATCTCGCGTTTGGTCGGTCGGGCGTTGACATTTTGAATAAAAACAATAGACTCTTATGAGGCAATCTGAAATGTTACCTCCGGCGTTGCGACCGCTTTATATCGTAATATCGTAAACGTCAGACCAACGCCAGGCCAAAGCAAAAGTAGATCTATTTTCTATTCGGTCGGGCGTTTGACAGTTCATTGTCGGCCGTATTTTGTATTTTTTGTTTTGAAAGTTGAAAATTGAAGTGAAATAAGAAGTAAGTAATTGAAGTTCTTTTTTTATAAATAATTAAATCGAATGTCGCCGGTTTCATTCAGGTTATTTTAAAAAAATGTTCTGGATCATGCTTTTGCATTGCATCATAATTAAGAGCAAAGAATCCATCAGTGTCTCTGCTTAAATTGAGCTCCCGAACCCATCGCTGCCTTTCTACTCTTTTTTCGTCGTTTTTAAATGCCTCATACCCAGCATAGCTCACAACACCGAACAAGGAAAAGTCAAGGAGGTCATCAAGATCATCCATATCCATCTCTTGTTTAAGAAAATAGCTTCACAAATTAACTATTTTAAATGCCCAAAATTTAAAATACGCAATATTATATACCTTGTAAATTAATAAACAGTAACAAAATTCATTGGAATATAACAATTAAGTAGGTACTTATCAAAGATGTCATGGAAATGTCAGTCAACGCTCGAGGTTTGAAGCTAAATTTCGTTTTACAAATGCTACGGTCGCGCTTTTTGACACACAAAATCGTATATACGATTAAACGCCCATTTAACGCCGGACCGACGAACGCGAGATTGTGATTTGGCCATATATGTGACGGTACGACGTAATACTTAAGTTAAACTCCAGATCTTCCTGAACTCGTTGTCTCAACATTTTTAAGGATATCATCATTTTTTCCTCCTGGCGGAAGTTGTGCATTATACGCCGAATAGCTGCGATGTCAAATTCGTCTAGTCCAGTTTTCCACTTCGTATGCTGCACTTTTTTATTTAGTGACTGCACAACTCCTGTCTCTTCGTATTCCTTAATAATCCTTCTGATTGAACGTTCAGAAATTCCAGTAGTTTTCACTGTTTGCGTTGTTGCGTAACTCACAGAATTTTCAAGAAACGAATTCTTTGCTTCTTCCAGTTTGTCATTATATATCTTAACAACTATCTTACGCGCCTGGCTTCCAATAGGTTTTCCTTTTCTAAATGGATCCATTAAAATTTCTTTTAAATGTATTTCAATATATTATTCTTAGTTGTTTTTTTTAAACTGAATTGCAAAGCAAAGCAAATATCATTTAAATACCTTAATTCCATCTGATGCAAAAATTCATTTTTAAAAACTCGTAGTTAAAAATTGTTCAAACTCGTAAACACTAATCTAACTAATTAGCACTAATCTACAATTAATCCCAACCCTACAGGTCAAAAAAAAAAATATATGAAATATACACTAATGCCAAAAAATAAATATAAATACAACGCCCCCGGAACCTTTCTGTTACTAAGCCACAAATCATAAAACATAGAAATAAACAATAATCCCTAAACTTTTTGTCATTAATCCTATGTCGCAGCTTGCAGGTAGTTTTTCTTGCCTAACCCAATTGCATTTTGCAATAGACTTATTTTTTTATTATAGGTGCACTGAAATTTGTCCCACTAATAAAATCAAAAATTATTAATTTTATTTTTTCGAAGTAAAGTTTACACCTAAAAATCTTTTCCTTTTATCTCACCAGAGATGAAATAGTTTTTTAGACATCAAGCTATGAAAGAAAAGTAAACCATGATCATATCTTATTCAAAGAAAGTCCATCACTGGAAATTCATTTCTATTTTACTGAGAGCGAAGCTATAAACAAAACTCACCCTCCTAAGTGCTTCAGTATGATCGCAGCAGCGTCATTGACAACAACGCTTGCATGTACATCTTTCTTTTCTTTTTTTCAGTGATTTTTCTGTCTCTTCAAGAATTAAAGAGTAGAGCAAAGAAATTTAAAGAGACCTGCGCAGTAGAATTGCCAACTGAATTGGTTCAAGCTATACAGATCGTGGGGATACCTTTGCCGATCTTGCGTTCCTTTGACGAATGTGTATGATAGAAGTTTGGTCACCAAACGACTGTGAAGGGCACTTATTTTGATGAAAAAAATTTGTATTATTTGGACATGCTGTACAATCGATTTTACAGATGTCAACAAAACAACATGGCCGTCATGTGTCTATATTCAAGGCTATTAGCTATTCCCAGAGTTGGTGCTTGACACAAAAGATTATCGAAAACATGTAAATCTTAATTACAAATCTAATAGGCTTTTCACACCGAATTAAAATCTCGGATTTCAGCAACAAGATTACAAAATCTCGTTGAAGCGTTCGCACCGAACAGAGTCAGGATTTCGTTTGACGTATCTTTCATCTTGCCAATTATTTTTATGTTCTTATTTATGTGAACAAGCAACAAACATACGGAATGCTATCAGTATCCATTTAGGTAAACAAAAACATATATTTTTATTTTTTTCATTTATTTAAATATTTCAATACACCTCTATGAAATTCCTTAGCTGATTCAATATACTCTTTTAGGCTGGTATTCACCGAGCGCTCTTAAACAGCTCTTAACTTTACGAGGCTATTAACTTGAAATTTCTTTGGGGTATTCACCAACCACTCACAAGTGTTTTTCGAAGTTCGAAAATGAGAGCCACTCTCTCTTGTTCAAGCATACCCAAACTGTGAAATCAAACTGTTTTCGAACTTGAATGACAGCTGGCACTCTGGCAGTGAGAATCCTTCGGTCAATTTCGTATTATGCTTGGGGAGCGTTGCTGGTGACGATAACTGGTTTTGGTTTTGCACTCACCGTCGTTTGTTTAGTTTGTTTAGTTTTCGAATTTTCGAACAAACTTTCGAAGAGAGCGCTCGTAAGTTTAGGAGTGTTCGGGACCACTCCTAACTTTTAAGAGCACTCGTAGATCTTCACTAATATTGTTTGATGAATATGTTTATGAGCTTCTTAAGTTATGAGCGCTGGGTGAATACCAGCCTTAGAATGTTGTTATTGTCCGCATCCATTTCATTTAGTTTTTCTACTATTACCTTAAGGCGCTCGTCAATGATTTAAATTTCATCAACAATGGACATTCTTTCAAAAGCTGCAGCTATTTCTTTATAAATCTGTCCATTTTTGCTGCTTCCTCGGATATAATTTATCTTCTCTCCTTCTCTCCCCACAATTCAAAGGGGGAATCCTTTATCTGCTTTTTATCTGCCTTTTCGCTTGCTGACAATTTGCTGACAAGGCAGAACATTTCGAAAGGTTTGTTTGTTTTGACAATCTTGTGCTTGAAAGTAGATTTTGAGGAGATTTTGTCGTAATCTAGTAGATTTGGAAATCTGAAAATATATGGGAAATCTAGTAGATTTGGATAAGATTTTGAGAATTTTGCTCTAAATCTAGATTTTGATTAGGTGTGAATAGCGTATAAGTTCTTACGAGTTAAACGTGGCAGATATAACAGATACAAGGCAAAATCAAAGCTAGGTTTGATAAAGCAATGGTCTAAAATCTAAATACAAAGTTTCAGGATTTTTATTTTGGTCATGCTCTTAACAACTGCCATTTGCGTTAAAGTTAGTGTTGCGTTGGACTGTCACTGTCACATCGAAAGTCTGGGCACATAAAAACGCAAATTTTTTTCAGGTATACTGCCATTTGGGAAGAAATTCCAAATCCTCCATGAACATCACTAGGCATGAAAAGCTTCTCATTTAAACAAAAGCGCTTATTTTTGTATATGCATATCACCCTGCTTTTAAGATGTTTCACATGCAAAAACTTCATTTATGAACATCGGATTGATGTTTTTAAGATTCAGCAAATGAGAACCGATAATAGTATCTAATTTTATTAACGAATATAATATTAAGGGGCATAAATTCTATCTTATTTTACCCTTTCTTTTCTGCCCTATAACAAGTGTCAATTGCAGTTTTAGCTCAAAAAGTGCATTCTTTTCATGGCACCTTTATTCCAAAAAAGTTACTTCGGTTCATATTGCGACGTTTTTTGCTAACTTTAGTTTTGGCTTAAGTTCAAAAAGAACAAATTTTGTGAAGCTGGGGGCGCGGCGGCGGGCACATTTACTCGAAATGTCTAGTATTTTTAAAACATTTACACCTGACATCAAAACTGTAAACCTTTTTACTTTTTTATGAGGAAAAGAATACAAATTAAAATATTACATTTTAATTTGGAAAGTGCTTCTCAATTTTAACTACATTTTAAATAATAACTATTAATAAAAAAATTCTGAACACACAAAAAACGATGACAGTTTGTCCAAAAAACGTTTTAGAAAAGGAAAAAAAAAAACGGATAAAGTACGATATTAAAAAGATAAAATAGGTTTCGGAAAATTTTCAGAAATAACCTTCTCCGTCTCCATATTATGTAACTTTAAACTGGCCTTCGGTAATTATTCGAATTTCGCAACCCCTCTTTGTCAAAGCATGCCTTATTTTAATTGTTTTCAAAGTAGAATAGGGTTCAAACTACTTTGCACGAAGAAAAATAAATTCATGTTATACCTCTTGGACCATTATGTGTGACCTTTTCAGTACTTATTTAATTTCTAGTGAAAGTCCGTTACATGTAACTACCCCCATACTAATTTCAATTATGTATATTCTTAAGTGGATGCACCCATAAGTGTTTTTCTGTGGATATACCTAGTTTGTAACAGTTGCCAGTTGATGACTTAAATAAATATGTAATAGTTTAATTTTCCTATAAAATCGTGCTCGTGAACAAAACGTCACCTGGGACAATATCTTGTGATTAAATTGACCCATTATTGATGAATACAATTTAATTACAATAGGTTTCAATTGTTTTGCAAAGATTGGTGGATATGTACCTATGCAGGGTAGGTATGTTGTATTTATGGTAAAATGAGTTACGATATCAAATATTTTCGCTCGTAAATTTAAATGATTTCCATATATGCACGTGATGTATGTTTCGATTAAAAGTAGGTACATACAATACGGATCACTTCAGTAGACACACTTAATAATTTTTGTTTAATATTTAGTAGTATTTATACATATATGTCCATATTACATAATTCTCCGAGAGCAGTATCGGTATTTTATGTGAGGGTTATGCATTCGTAAGAAAATGAACTCGAGATTTTGATAAACTTTGATATAAAGATGATAGGAAAGGTAAATAAAATGCACGACTGGATCGCACGAACTTGCTCTTATGTAAAAGTACTTTGGAATTTAAGATAAATTTTATAAATAGAAAACATGGATTTAATGATGTTCAAATGCATAAAATTACCGTCTGGTTTCCGGAAAAGTATGAATTTATGCAAATAAACCTTAAAAAATCGTTTTATTATTAAATAAATTTTTTATATAAGAAATTTCTCTAAAATTTTTTTAAAAGAAAAATGTGGGATGCGAATTTTAAGTATTTAATAATCTTGGTTTTTGGAAATAATTTCAAAAAATAATCGTTCATAGGTTTTGAAGATATTGATTTAAATTTTTTTTTTTTTTTAAAACCCAATAAATATTTTTTCGAATATTTTTATATACAATATTATTTTAAACTTAAGGGGACTCCTGCTAAAAATTTTGGGTTAAAATCCTTAGAGCCGTTAATGAGAAAGTCGAAAATCACAAAAACGGGTCTATGGCAGGTACACCTAATAACATTTTGCCCCAAAATTTTTTTTTGACCAAAATGTAGTCCATGTCCATAATATCACACTTAATTTTTTTTACCAAAATCGTTAGAGCCGTTTTCGAGATAAATAAGATTTTGCATTACGGGTGTATGGGGGGTACCCTTAGTTTTGGAGCTAAAAAAAAAATTTCAATTTCTCCTCTAGGGAATCACCGAAGACCCTTAACTACCGAGAGTGAAAGAAATAGGTCCAAGGGTTTAGGCTGTAGTGAGAGGTACAGACATACAGACACACTGAAACATGTTTTTTGTGTACTAAATTTTCCTTAAAATTTTTATAAAAAAAATTGATATGCAAATTGTTAGTATTAAATAAAATACATTTTAAAACGTAATTTAAAAATTTAATCGTGTATCGGTTTTCAAGATATTGAATTTTCAAAAAAAAATTGTATTATTTTTTTAAAAATCCAAAAACTATTTTTTCGAAAAAAATTTTAGTTTATATTTTTTCAAATGCAAAGCAGCTCCCGCATAAAAATTTTGGTTAAAATCTTTGGAGCCGTTGGTGAGAAATTCGAAAATCAAAAAAACCGTTCTATGACAGGTACCCCTAATAACATTTCCCCCCAAATTTTTTTTTCACCAAAATATAGTCCATGTCCATAATATCACACTTATTACGGGTGTATGGGGGGTACCGTTAGTTTTGGAGCTAAAAAAAAAATTTCAATTTCTCCTCTAGGGAATCACCGAAGACCCTTAACTACCAAGTTTGAAGAAAATACCTCCGGTAGTTTAGGCTGTAGTTCGAGGTACAGACATACAGACATACAGACATACAGACAGACAGACGGAATTGTCGGACCCACTTTTTTCGTCTTCGCTATCATCGTAATGTCAACTTTGATCAAAATCTCGAGTTCGTTTTTTTTTCCAAATGCAGAACTTGCCCTATAGTACCTATATCGCAAGTAAAAATGAGGGTCTCGTAATGTAATTCTGTCTCTCTGTTCGGCTACACTCATTTTTATTTATTTTTTCAAAAAATGTGTATAGTTTAACAACCATTGTTTAAATTGTGAAACCGTAATACAAAAATAGTGACTCTGTATGTAAATGGTACGTTGGCGCATTTTCACACAACATATTCTTCATGGAAAATTCTCGTCGCTCTAGCTCAATCATAGCCGATATTTTGTTGGCCTAAGTTGAAGATATGGAAGTGACAGACATGTGGTTTCAACAAGACGGTGACACTCTCACATTGCACCAACCGTTGTGGCTTTGTAACAAGAAAAGTTTTCGCATTTCGGTGATGTTGAAGTAACAACTTTGAATTAATGACCTACGAGTATTACAAATTAAATTAACTCTTCATACAAATTTCAGATGAAACATTTCAAAATTTATAATTCAGAAACTCAGCTTTATTTTGACATTCGAATAAAAAATTTTTTTAAATTTTTATAATTTTGACATTCGAACGAATGCTTTTCGTTTTCATTAGTGAATGTGTTCATAAATAAACTTTGATAGTGTCACTTAATACGAGTATAAGTTAATTTATGAAGAAATTTGATAATGAACATCATTTCTTCAAATGTCAAATAAAATTATTTATTTGGTTTCTATTGCATATATAACCATTTAATAAAATATTAACAAAATATTATTATAGTGATTATAAAGGGGTTTTCAATTGGCGCGGGTAGATTTTGGTGTTCTCTGTGACAGTTATGTTGTTTTGGTGACATCTGTCAAATATGTTCTTTATTATTTCGTTACTGATACCAAATCACCATGGCAAGTAACACGATTGGACAGTACGTCCAACTGATAAAACTTTATAATCAAAATGAGTATTCGTTAGTGCAAATGTTGCACGCGTTGCGCCTATTTTAAGGTAGATGTGGGGCATTTCACCCACAACAGACCTTGAAAGTGAACAGCAAAACCCTCAGCATGCACAACAACTTTACTCTTCATAGACTTTAACTTGGCGAATTTAGTATAATTTAGTATCGGGACTTGGGCCTACATCCGTATAAGATGTAACTGTTTCCAGAGGTCAAAGTTCAAGACCATACATAACATATCTGACTGAGCTTTGGAGCGTTTGGAAAAGGACCACAATTTTGGCCGAAAAATCATCTTCAGCGACGAGCCACATTTTTGTATGAATGGGACTGTTAACAAGCAAAAATGCCGTGTATAGGATGACACCAACGCACAATAGGTTCACCACTTCACCAGGTGGCAATGTATGTATGCTCAGAAGTCACCGTTTGGTGTGGATTTTGGGACGGTGTCATCATTGGTCCGTTGCTTTTCGAAAACAACGTTGGTGATGCGGTAAATGGCGAGCGCTACAGAACGATGATAACCAATTTTGTATAGCCCAAATTGCGCAAAAGGACCTAGTCGACATGTGGTTCTAGCCATACAGCGGACGCCACGATCAGGTTATCTCTCGCAGAGATGACGTGAATTGGACACCAAGTTCATGTCATGGTATTTCACCCCGCTAGTCCTTTTCTTGTGGGGTTTCCTGAAGTCGCAGATCTTGGCGAAAAAAAACACTTAAGGTTAATATAACATTGGACCTCTCGGATCCCTACTACCGTAAGAATCCGAGACAAGCATTTGAACGATGTCATATTTCATACATAATGGCATGTCCATTGTCTATGCAATTTGATTAGATATTTATTTTTCTGAATAAGAAATGAGGCTAAAAACTAACTAACCTACCGACGAGACTATAAGATAAGAAAGCTTTTTTAATAACTTGAAGTAAAAACCAAATCATTGAGTCGATATCGTTTGAACGATTTCTTGTGTTTACGTGGCTATACTTAGATGTCAATATTAAAAGCAATATCGTCAGCCTTACGTAATGAAGACCCAGAACTTAACTTAGGCATTATCTTAATTTTTTGTTCATCTTCGTAGAACTGTCCAAACATTATTATTACTTAAGTTACAAATAATTAAAAATAAAATCGATAAATTTTCTAAGTGCAACTATCTTCATGATCTGAACTGTACGCACATTTGTACATTACAACATTGACGATATTTATGAGGATCAAATTATAACAGACCTTATCTCATTTAAATGACAATCATCATTGATGAGTGCTGGTTTTAAATTTGTGGAAATAATTTCAAAACCCAATGAGCCATATATATATATTATATAGAAAGAAAATAGGATGGAACCACGTATATGTACTTCCTTGTAGTTGAGACAAGTCCCTGTGGAATTTCATAGGGGGAGTTTGTTGCACGGTGGAAATTTAAAAGGAGGAAGAAATTGAAAAATCAAGGAAGCAATTGAATTGACTTGCCAATAATGATCAATCAATGGACAATTGACATGATGCGGTGAGTTGCAAAAATAACGCCTGTTGTAGTAGTTCAAATTGACACCCTTTTTTCATCAATGAAAGCATGTTTGTAGGTATATGACATTCTAGAAGCCTCCTCGTTGTTTTTTGAAATTTACAATGAAAAACATTGGATTTTGATAAAATCGAATTCGTGATGATAAAAACTTGACAATTGTCTAGCTGTCATCTGTATTGAGTGATGACTGCGGATACTACAGTCATAAATCAAAAATGTATCTCTTTTTTTTCGAGGAACTAAAGGATTAATTTTGAGGTCTATGATATTTATCTGGTTTTGTAAACAAAACTATAGGCAATCTAGGATTGAAAATTGGTGTAAAATTGAATTGAATAATTCAACAAAAGGCGAACGTTTGTAGTTTCATCGATATTATTTACACATTACACATTTTTGATTGCAGGGTACGCTTATCATATGAGTACTGTGCACTCATTTCTGATTGATGGAAAATTAATTGAGTTTAGAACGTCCTCTGTTGAGTATCATAAAACCAAAAGAAATAAGATACTTCGACTCGGAGAATTTAAATGGAAATTTCTTTATCTGTCCAATATTTATAATAACTTATAATCAAAACATAGATGATGCATTTGCCATACAAAATGACCGACTTGTACACAAGCCTTAGTTCTATTGAATGAATTTCCCTAAAATCGTGGAGATGTAGGTCGGTATGAAATCAGAGAATTATTTAACGATGCCAAACACGAACCGGACGTTTGTGATGCAAATGACTATTAAATTTATAGAAAAAGGTGCCAGATGATACTAAATTGGCTAAAGGTTTATGGGGCAAGTCGAAAATAATGTAAGTAAAAGTTGTGCATCCATTCAACTATTTTTCAGTGTGATTTTTAATCTCAGGAGAGCAAAATACAAAAGAAAATACATAAATATTGCTGTATTGAACTTCCATTTTCATTGTAAATTATTTTATTTAATATCATAAAACGACCTGAGGTCTATTTCAGAGTTATTACATCAGGGGCCTATTGAACCAACTACAAATTACAAGCACAAATTTGTGATTAAAAAAAATTACATATGAAAAAACTGGATTTTTTACAAATTTGTTAAGAAAATGCTTGTAATCACAATTTTGTAAGATGGTGCAATAGGCCCCAGTTCTGTTTCATAGGTACGTTTTAAGTTGTAGTACATTAATGTACACTTATGGAGAATCTATGGCATAGTTGGAAAAATGTATGATTACGTTTCACAGATTGTGTTTTTTTCCGAAGCGTGCTTTTCATTCACACAGGACATGAAATGAGCTCATTTTTACCTCTTCATCTTGATACCCTCTTGACAAGTTCGACGAGCTAATGCCCATTCGTCTCATGTGGGTACCCATTGTTTAATGGGGTGTGGCCCGTTAGGAATCCAATTAGAATATATAGCTGACGCTTACATATCTTGAGGAAATATTCGGCCATAGGTTCCTTGAAACTTGACAATGTTCGGTTGTTGAGCATCTGACGTCTGCAGCTTAAAGAAATACCATTGCCATTTTCTTGATCTAGTGGCATAAGTACCGAGGTATCGGTTTGGGTGGGATCGGGAGATTATCTTTTAGTTTTAACTTAATATTGATTGATTGAAGAAAAAGCTTTATTTGGCGCCTGGCTTTCTATAAAGATATCGATATCTATTAATTAATTCATGTGAGGCAAGATGTTTTGCTGCTTCGCAAACCGCAAGCACCTACGCTTAGACTACACTGCAAAAATTTAGAAGCTAAATTAAACTGATAATAAGTGGGATATCTTATGTGACCCAACTTTATAAAGATGATATAGACTGCAGCTAGTGTGAATGTAGTCGATATTAATACATCCCTTAGCTATATGCACTAGAATTGGAACAGTTTAATCTAAATATTACTAACATTGAATGTCGCATCACCGGTGATGCTTATTCCCAAAAAAACGCACCAAAGTTAAGCAACGGAACTTGAATGACCTGACCATATACAAAAATTATCACCAAATTAAATCGAGACAACAATTCTCTTCCATGCACATCGATGATTTCCAATGATTTACCCTTCTCGAGGATCCAGTTGCTTTTGCTTTTAATATGAACAAAGAAGAACCATTTGTTGAGAATTGCTTAAAAATTGACAAAGATATTCAGTAAGGTTTGCCATTTCATCTGGACAACCATTAGTTCGCTAATTATGTTCTAAAAATCTTGGCTGAATAACCCGATTTCTTTCAAAAAATCAACTTCTCGAACGAGGCGCGTTTTTGGCTTAGCGGCTATTTAATAATTCGACCAAGCACCAATGTATACACAAATATTGACTGTTTAGTACGGTTTATAGCATGGCGGCATGATCAGGCCTTAATTCTTTCGAATTCAGAAACATTTACCATCAAAGTTCTATAGGGTATAGAGCGATGTTAACCGACTGTGGTTTCAAGAAAATAGTGCAAAATTCCATACAAGCGACGTAATGCTCGAAGTTGTGAAGAAGATGCAACGGGGTGATCTAACGGCGAGCGTTCATCAAATTTTCACCACGATCATGCTACTTGACTCAACTCGACTACAAGTATTTTGCCTAGGGCTACGTCATGTCCTTAGCCTTCGCTAACAACTCAACCTCTTTGGGCGCGGTCAGGGCCAACATTAGAAACGCTTTTATTGGAATAACAGCATGAGTCAATAGAAATTTAAATTTTAACGACAGCAATAAAAGTCTGTTTGACGACCGGTTTTGTAATGAGGTAAGTTCTAACTAACAAGGTATATTTTGTCACAAATGCAATCTAAAAAAGCTTGTCTGACCTAGGTTTGTTTAAATTTAGAGACTAAAACTAATTATTTGTACCTTCTTATTCAATAGCCGTGAAGATATGTATAGGCGATTTCGCGCTTGTCCGTCGGATTAATTAAAGCGTAAACATTTTTTCTTTTTAATCTTGTTTACTCCTTCAAGATGACTTCGAAAGACTCTCGCAATGGTGCGACATAAATTCCCTTCATCTGAATTTATCTAAGTGTCAAGTTCTAACCTGTTCTCTTAAGAAAATCTGGATTAATTACAGATATAATTTGAATAATATTAACATAGAAAGAATTTCTCAAAAAAAAGATCTGGGCATAATTCTAGATGATAAATTATCATTTAAGCCCCATATAGATCATATTATTAGCAAAAGTAATTCTATGCTAGGCTTTATTAAAAGAAATAGTCGTGAGTTCTCAGATTTACTAACTCTTAAAACAATTTATTTTTCACTGGTCCGTTCAGTTCTAGAGTATTGCTCTATTATCTGGAACCCTTATTACAATAATGCTTCGGATAGAATAGAAAGAGTCCAAAGGCGATTTTCCAGATACGCTATCCTTAAACTTAATTATTGGAATAGTGATTTACCGAGCTATAATGCGAGATGCTTATTAATGGGAATCCAAACTCTCGTTCTTCGAAGAAAATATTTCTCTATTATGTTTGTTCGTGATGTGTTTTCTTATCGTATTAAATGTTCATCTCTTTTAAATGAATTGGGTCTCCGTATCCCCTCAAGAAATATAAGGGTAACAGCTTTGTTTTTCGTTCCTTTTCATCGGACTAACTATGGTTACAATGAACCAATTACAAGATGCATCAAAGAGGTAAACTCAGTTTGTATGTTAATTGATATTTTTGAGAATTGCTCAAGAGTTGCTTTTAAAAATAAACTGTTGAATGTATTAGCTAATCTTTAATCTAAAATTGTTATATGTATTTATAAATTTCCTATCTACATTTTCTTTTTTATTGTTAAATCTTTATCAATATTAATTATTTATTCTAGTCTGTAAGAATTATTTCTGATTGACTAATAAACTAAACTATAACTATAACTAAAAATTCGTGGAAGTTACTTTTGAGAAAAATAAATTTAAAACTCCTAAATAGAAAACTTGACGGAAATCGTTTTGCAACATTTTCAGATTGTTGGTTGAGCGCAGAAAAAAATTTTGAGACCTACTTCTTTCATTTTTTTTTTAAATATGTATTTATAGGATAAGATTTCTTAAGAGTGTAAAACTTGTCTTAATGAACAAGTTTTAAAAAATAAATAAATTTATCGGTGCAACGTAGAAAACCAGGATCTAATGACTTACAACTCTCAACCATTCCAGAAATGGAGAGGACCTACAATTGTTCGCTGATTCCGAACGGTTAATGAGCAGCACTTTTCATGACATTAGATACTCTTAGAGGATTTTTCAATTCCTCATAAGAGGTCAATACAATTGCAGTGGCTGAGAATAGAACCCAAGACCCTCTGAATGACAGTCCAATGCACCAACCTACACCAAGGGTTACTGCACAAGTTACCTACCTAAATTTCTGTCAAAAAAAAGGAAAAAATCATTGTCACTCGAAAAACATGTCGAAATCAGCCTCTATGAATAATAAATCCATGTCAATTGAACGCATAACATATACGCAGTTCGGTGACCGAATCTAATTAGGTGCAATAAATTTTACATTTTAATACGATTTGTGTGAACCAACCCTTGGTTTTGTTGATAAGCGTTTAATTTTTGTGTCATTCAAAATGAAAAAATTCAAGCAGTGCGTTTTAAATAGAACAGGTTTATTACATTTCGTTAATTGTTATGAAGAGAAGTGCTTCTTTGTTTGTTCCACTATTTCATGTAAATTATGTAAGAAAACATTCATTTGTCAAGAAGATTGACAGTTTGGAGAGGGTGTTTTATCTGCTCATTTTATGAGAAGAATAAAATAAATTGTATTTGGTCTTATTAATGGTTTTAGGTAATTAAGCTATACTTCTGTTTACATATGTAATTTCCCAAAAATATCAAGAAATTTAACTTACATAAAAGATGTGTATATTATGTATATTTTGTATGGCAAAAACTATATATGTATGTAGCAGGGACGAAGCGTCCATATATTGAGTGGAATGAGTGCTTCCGTTGAACCATTTGAAAAAATCGTATCTAGCAAGGAATTAAATTCAAAATTCCAAATTGTATTAATATTTTTATTATATTATTTGTATCTATTAATGAATCTTCATTTACTTTGTAAATTACATTCCAACATCATTATGACAAAAATATCATCTTTTACTAAAATTACTAAAGGAAATCAAGATCTCTCTGGTTATTACAACTTAAAATGCCACACTGCTCAATAGAGCTGTGTCAATCGGGATCGATTCGATTTTTTTGATCCGATCATCGAAAAGTATTGATGATCGAAATCAATCATTTTAATCGATCTCAATGTCAATCATTTACATGATTCTCGATTCTGGATTCTCGATTTTCTATTTCAATCTCAATCATTTCAATGAGTCTCGATTTTCGATATCAGTTGACTCAATTAATCATGATTTACTTGATTACATTTCTTCCGATTCAATCAACGTGGATTATGAACGCCAAACGGACGGTGGACTGGAACTTCTGGGTTGAACTCGGCATTGAACAACATGATTGATCGGGTTGGTCGTTGATGTTGTAGGCCGCAAAAACAATTGTTGGGTTGAACTGATGTTATTTGATGATGTTTAATGTTAATTTTTTGACGTTTCTTAATCCATCGGCATCGTAGCCATCCTTTGATGGAATTTGACAGTTTATGACTTGACGAATAGAGGACGAATTCAGTTATGATGTACAAGGTATATTTCGTACAAAATGTCAGCCGAAAGCCCTAAAATTGCACTTTTCCGGAGCAACAAATAAAATCTCATTTTTTGGCATTTTTAGACGTTTTTTAATCCATTGACATCGTAGCCATCCTTTGATGGAATTTGACAGTTTATGACTTGACGAATAGAGGACGAATTCAGTTATGACGTACAAAGTATATTTCGTACCAAATGTTAGCCGAAAGCCCTAAAATTGGTCTTTTCCGAAGCAACAAATAAAATCTCTTTTTCTTGAATTTTTTGACACTTTTTAATCCATGAAGTATCTAGCCTCATCATAGAGTATTTTGTGAGAACTATCAAAGCCACAAGTCAATCTTATCATCGAAATCGAAATTAATATCGAATAGGAACAGTATTGAATCATTTCAGTGAAATGAAAATGATCGAATGATCGATTGGTTGAAAAGATCGGATCATTTTCGTAATCGATTGTTGAACGATTCGATCATTTGAAGTGAACGATTTACACAGCTCTACTGCTCAATCTCATGAAAGTTCTTGCTAAAATGCTTAACAGCTATGCATTCCTTATTATCGCCTCCTTAACTCAATTTCAAAATACCCTTCCACTCCAAGTTAACTGAAAATATACCTACAACATCACTCACCAATATTCACAAAATGCTCAAACAACAATGATTCTCAAACAATATATAGAATGCACAACAGCTGGGCATTCCATTATTTCTCATACCTAACTTAGATCTCAACCCAAAGTCAAAATAATTTTGTCTCGTTTCTTGCTTTTGCCCAATGTGTGAAGAATGAGTTGAGTGAATGCATTACGAGAATTTCCTACAAGAGATAGATAGAAAAACAAAGATGTATCTATTGAGTTGCTTATTGTCTCAAACTGATAATGAGTTTAATTTCATGGACAAAAGGGGTAGAAAAGTTTTATTTTAATATAATGTGTGTGCAAATTTAGGTGCAATTCATAACTATCAGAAAACAAACAAATATGAATTTAAAAGGTGGTAGTTTCTTAATTATTTTCGTGGCGATAAAAACAATCCACCTGTTTTCTGTTTATTTTTTGTTATTATAAAACAAAAGTGGTCAAAAATAGTATTTCTAATATTCATATCTGAGGTTTCTTGACATTCCAGCAGAAATATAACTAAAGGTTATTTTCAATTATGAGAACTTAAAATCAAAAAAAAACTTCAAGGAATCTTAAGATTTTTTATATCCCGCAATAATGGCATCTGTAGAGAAATCATATTCATGTTTTAAGGGAATTAAATATATTTTTAGAAATAAATGTGGACAAGAAACGTTATCTACTCGTAGCTTAGTTCTCATCAAATCGTACTTAGATAATTTTGCCTTAAAAGAAAAAGGATAAATCTTTGCGCAAGGCATCAAGCTCTTTTTTTTAAATTAGACTTTACTGTAATATATTATTTATGTATATTATTTTATGTGTATTATCATTAAGTGGAATTTAAAGGTTGGATCTCAAAGGTCTTTCAGTTTTGGTTTTATGTTCAGTGTTTCCGCTATCGAAAAAGTCACGCCTCGTGCCTGGTATGTAGTATATACATAAAGGGTGATTTTTTAAGAGCTTGAAAACTTTTAAAAAAAAAAAAACGCATAAAATTTGCAAAATCTCATCGATTCTTTATTTGAAACGTTAGATTGGTCCATGACATTTACTTTTTGAAGATAATTTCATTTAAATGTTGACCGCGGCTGCGTCTTAGGTGGTCCATTCGGAAAGTCCAATTTTGGGTAACTTTTTCGAGCATTTCGGCCGGAATAGCCCGAATTTCTTCGGAAATGTTGTCTTCCAAAGCTGGAATAGTTGCTGGCTTATTTGTGTAGACTTTAGACTTGACGTAGCCCCACAAAAAATAGTCTAAAGGCGTCAAATCGCATGATCTTGGTGGCCAACTTACCGGTCCATTCCTTGAGATGAATTGTTCTCCGAAGTTTTCCCTCAAAATGGCCATAGAATCGCGAGCTGTGTGGCATGTAGCGCCATCTTGTTGAAACCACATGTCAACCAAGTTCAGTTCTTCCATTTTTGGCAACAAAAAGTTTGTTAGCATTGAACGATAGCGATCGCCATTCACCGTAACGTTGCGTCCAACAGCATCTTTGAAAAAATACGGTCCAATGATTCCACCAGCGTACAAACCACACCAAACAGTGCATTTTTCGGGATGCATGGGCAGTTCTTGAACGGCTTCTGGTTGCTCTTCACTCCAAATGCGGCAATTTTGCTTATTTACGTAGCCATTCAACCAGAAATGAGCCTCATCGCTGAACAAAATTTGTCGATAAAAAAGCGGATTTTCTGCCAACTTTTCTAGGGCCCATTCACTGAAAATTCGACGTTGTGGCAGATCGTTCGGCTTCAGTTCTTACACGAGCTGTATTTTATACGGTTTTACACCAAGATCTTTGCGTAAAATCTTCCATGTGGTCGAATAACACAAACCAAATTGCTGCGAACGGCGACGAATCGACATTTCACGTTCTTCAGCAACACTCTCAGAAACAGACGCAATATTCTCTTCTGTACGCACTGTACGCATTCGTGTGGTTGGTTTAATGTCCAATAAAGTAAACTGAGTGCGAAACTTGGTCACAATCGCATTAATTGTTTGCTCACTTGGTCGATTATGTAGACCATAAATCGGACGTAAAGCGCGAAACACATTTCGAACCAAACACTGATTTTGGTAATAAAATTCAATGATTTGCAAGCGTTGCTCGTTAGTAAGTCTATTCATGATGAAATGTCAAAGCATACTGAGCATCTTTCTCTTTGACACCATGTCTGAAATCCCGCGTGATCTGTCAAATACTAATGCATGAAAATCCTAACCTCAAAAAAATCACCCGTTATATTCTTTTGTTATAAAATTTAAGTTGAGAGTTTTATAAAATAGCTTCACATCTAACGTTTCTGGACTAGCTGATTTTTTGATTTTTAAATATCAAAAATAATTATATCTGCCATACCAAAATATTTTCTTTGGATTTTATTTTTAGATTTACTTGGACATACACTGCCGGTCACTTGAATATATCTAGTAAATACTTTGTAAAGGTTCAAGTTGAGTTTTCTTTGGACTCAGTGGTTACACCTGTTTCAAACCAACAACATTTTAAAGACATAATATTCAGATTTGTCCTTCAGAACTTTATTCTTTATAAAGCAAACAAAGAGCACTCATTTATTTAAGCTCGTCAAATGCAACTTTTAATAAAAGAATACGTTAAAATAAATCTTTATCTACATACATTCTTAAACAATTTCTAATAATGAGCATTTCTACCTTGGTTAAAAGTCAATTCATAAAGTCTATTCGATATTGAATTATACATGCTTTGTTTATGGGATTAATACGCTCGTCTTTGGTATTATTTTGTTATCCTGGTTCATAGATCTTACAAAGTTTTCAAGCATATTTAGTTCAGGTCAGTGGTCAGGGGGACACTGAATTAATGAAACAAGTGACTCGGTCAGTACCCGAACTGTATGGATTGTATGTAACGGATTTTTCATCGCACTGAAAAATGAAAAAGCGACCTTTTTGAAGAAGATAACTGTACTTCTAAGACTGCATAAAATCAGATTGCTCCCTAACCATTACTTCATACTCGCATCAGTGAGCCGATTCAAGTGATGCTTTTCCTCTCTAAAATCGTGGTAATATTAATTGTGGCCGTCGGGGCCTTCCAAGTTTAATTTTTTTATCCACGTTATATGGTTATCAAAAAAGTAAAAGTTCTCTTTGCAGTTTGGTTTCAGGGTTTTTTTTTCGCAATTTGCATTTCCGCAAATGGTCAGCTCTGCTTGTACGAGTACCACAAAATCGTATGAATTCAAAGCGGTTCTGAGGATTGCTCTTCTAGAAGCGGCTGACGTGGATTAGTAAGTTCCGCCTTTCATGTTTTTTTTTCCGATAGCGGAAGACGTTCTTAACAATAATACAAATTCTATTTCCAATAGCAGCAAGAACTTGAATGCAATTAAAGAAATTTGAGAAAATAAATTGGTCGTAGCAATCATATTGCAATGCGCAATTCTCATTTTAGCAATTACAACGCAAATTTTATAAAATTAACATTAACTTAAACTAGATTACTACCCTTTTGTAAAGTTTTTGTGAAGAATTTAGGCTTTGCTTTTTAATTTGCTTGGTAAAATTTCTTAAAGATTTTTGTAACTCGATACTTTCGGCACTTGTCGTAAGACAACAGACCGTATCATATTATTTCATTCTTATTATTCGACAGTAATCTCATTTATCTATTATTTTATTTTTTTGTACATGAAATTAATATTGCATTTTTGTTATCCTTAATTTGAAAATTTGTATATATGTAATAAGAGAAAAGAAATAAAGAATTGAATTGAATTGAATTATATTTATGGGTGATTCTACAAACGATGGAATTTTCGGTGGCCCAAGAAATATTTTAAAATCCGTCCAATTATTTAATCTGATTTTTTTTTATAAAATTAAATCTTGTTGATATCTATCTGGCCTAACAATATTATTAGGTTGACCTTATTTTATCTTGCTCAAAAAATTCTTTAAAGTGTCTGATTCTCAGTCCCCTGACGTGTCCCCAGAGCGTTTTCGCAAAGAAAAATTATTACCGTTCTCTTATTTAAGGTCTCATACTTACTCGTAGATGAATTGCACCAAAGTTACGGAAAATAACACATCTTTGCTACGAAATAGATAAATATTTTGTATTAATTTATTTTATTACAAAAAAAATTAATTATACTTTGTCTCCCACTTTTTGTATCAGTCCCCTGGCATATTGAAACAGTCGAAAAAATCAATAACTAGGATATCGATCGAATTTCCAGCACTGGCAATTTGAAGTACCAAATCTCCTTACAATAAAATTGTGGTGCAAATCGATTCTGTTTCTTATGTTAGTATTGTGAAAAAGACATTTGTGCAAGAAGTCGTGGATTGTCCCTTTAGATTATCAGTCCTCTGGTGAGGTTTTACAAAACAAATTTGTATGTAAGAAGGCATATTTGTTAGAAGTATAGTATAGGTTTAATAAAACTGTAATATTATATATACATATATTTTTATTTTTTAAAGTAAAAATTTAATACCTTTTTTGCGCAAAAACCATGAAAAACCACAGTCCCCTGGCCTCAGTCCCCTGGTTAATAAATAAGCAAATGATATTTTATTCAGAAACCTGAGAAATTTATAGTTATATTGAACTTCGAACTTCATTGCGAAATATTTTTCAAATTTTTAAAAAGAATATAATTTATTTTAAATTGATTTTTAGAAAAAAAAAAATATTTAATTATAATATATTATATTCTCTTAATAAAATGCTAAATAATATTTATTTACCATGAATTTTTATGTTTATGAAGAATAATTAAATTTAATTTCTATATTTCAATGTGTACCCAAGAGAAAATAAGAAAAAAAATTAAGATTTATTCAGTTCCTTTAAAAAAAAAACTCAGTACCCTGAACATCCTTTTTCAAAAAATGTCCTTAAAATCGTCGTTTTTTATTTTTTTAACTGGCCGCTTTCAACAACGCAAAAGGACGTTCTAATGATCATCTAGAACAACTCTTACCAATTTTGGAATCCAAAAATGTCGTGCCAAAATTTGTATCATTTTATTCCATTGTTTGTAGAATCACCCATATATAATCTTAAATCCCATTTGTTTTTTTATTCGTTGGTCGTTGGTCGCTCTCATGTGAATAGTCCTTATGTGTTATTGTAGACGAGCCCAAAACGAACTGGTAGGTATTGCTATGATTTTTTACTAATAAACTTCTGAACCAGATAGTATTCTTACAGCTCAAACATATTTTTTTTCCAATTATGGATAAAGTTTCTCGTAAAGAATTAAATTTGTTTCAGTTGGCTCCTCAACAAGCGAGAGCGAGAGAGACAGTTGACTTAATTCAGCAATGACCTAAATGTGCTTATTTAAAGTGAATTTAAACTACACGAAATTTAAGTTTCTGTTAGAACAAAGAAACAAACAAAATGTTGGGTGTAGTTAGTATGCCATATCGATTCTAATACCAGAATTTTTGGGTGCCAAAACAGCTGGGCTGTTTCTTGCATACATATATGCGGCATAGAAATTCTCTATAGGCGCACGAATGTTGCTATAATCTGGGGTGACATTCTGTATGGCAAAAGCGAACGAACGTTTTCGTACGTGCGAACGGTTTGCTTCGTATTTGCTTTCGTTTTTGAAAAACGAATAGAACGATCGTTCGTTTCTTTTTTTACAGAATCTGGCCCCTGTTCTATTCATTTGTTTTCAAAATACACGAAACTTTAACTATCAAGTTTTGAATACTTACATAAAAAGGCATGGTTGGTAGGTAGATGGGAATGGATGCCACGAGCTTATCTTGGTCCGTTACCTTATTAGTGCTGGAGTGCGCCATTTTGACACCATAAACTATAGTTTGATCTGTATGGATTTAATGAGATATGATCAGGGATTCATGGGCTCCCCTAAGCCTGAAGTTCGCTACCTCGCGGTCTTAAGATTGAGCATTATCCGTTAAAGAAATTCTTCGGTATTCTTCTTAGATTAACTTCGTCATGTTAAAAAAAGAGATCAAGTCTTTGATCTTCAGTTCAGATAGTTCGTTAAGGTCGTCGAGGAATAACTTTTACAAAGGAAAAGATTAACTGTTTCATTTTCCTGCTTATCTCCACACCTACGACAGTGAGTATTGTGAGAAATTCTCAACTTCGAGGCATATTCCCCTATTGGCTAGTGTCCCAGTGCATGTTGCAACTAACCTGCCTATGGCTTGCCTAAGTCTGCATATTAGGATATTTGTTCGCAACTTATTATAGACGGGCCAAATCTTTTTAGATATAATGCAGTTGGCTTAACTGCTCCACCTATAGACCGAGAGCCCACATCAATTTCTTGGTGTGATTGATAACAAAAAATAATTAGTACTTATTAGATAGCCCTAAAATGGTTATTTACAACTGTGAGCGTCTTGCATGGTCTAGTGGGAGCAATAATGAGTAATACCTACTGCATCAAATATGCAGTTTTTTCCAAAGTCTAAATAATTGCGATAACATCTTTAACATAACTTCAAAATATAGAGCCAAGCGCCCTGATTGGCAAATATCAAGGTCCAAGACGTTTTGCAGGCAGAATGTAAGCTTCCAAGAGATAATTCTTACCCGAAAAATGTAAGCTATAAGTAACTACGATTATGGCTAAGTCTTGCCTGGGTCTGCATATCAGATCAAGTATTACAGATTTATTATAGGTGGGCCAAATCTTTTCAGATATAATCCAGTAAGTTAAACTGCTCCACCTACGGTAGTTGTATTAGTAACTTATTTCTGATTTTAAATGCAAAGAATAAAACATTGAAATGTATACGCTGTTCAACGGTCATTCACATTAAAGTATTTACGAGTAACTCAGAATAAACTCGGTATCAATACTGAAAAAGTGGTCCTTGGTTTGTTATAATTGAAATGAATAGGTTAAAATCTAGATTTTACCAGCTTAACGTTTTCAGTTTTTCCGGCAACATTTTTGCAATATATGTATGTACGTAACATGGCTGAACGATGAATGGTTGAATGCTTTCGTTAACAAAATTGTGGAGTTTGGGATGATCACAATTTACACGAGATCCACTAAATTGCAATGCATCCAGAAAAAGTCAGTGTTTGGTGAGGATTTTGGGCTGGCAGCATCATTGGTTCACACTTCTTTGAGAACGATACGTTGAGCAGGTCATCACCGTCAACGGCGAGCACTATCGGTCGGTGATGTGGCTCGTGTCACAATGGACATTTTGCACGAACGATTTCCGAACATGGATATTTGAGGCGGAGGCGATGTGAATTTTCGACCGCGATAGTGCGATTTGACTATGTTAGACTTCTTCTTATGGGGTTTTTTTTTTGTCATAGGTCTAATCTATGCCATTGGTCAAATTAAGCCTAATTTATGCGCCGCAGTAATTTAAAATTGGACGTTTCGTGCCACCCAGCAAAGCCACTGCAAAAATTTCAATGATGTTCTTACATAATGGCATACATATACATGGGCCTTCTAAGTAAATAAATAATTTCAATGATATAATACTCATTGTTTGTTTTATTATAAATATTTAAAAACGCTTAATAGAAAGCTCGTTACATATATGTACATTAGACTGGGCCAAAAAAATTGACTATTTTTTTTTTTGAAAGATATATCGAGAATATCATTCAGAATGACAAAAAAAAATTTTCGTGAAAGTTTGAGCCCTTAATATCAATTTTAAGAGGTCTATCATCGCTAATTTTGATTTTTAGTCATAATTTCATGTTTTGCGTCAGAACTGACAAAACATTGAAGTAAAAAAAATTCATTTTGACTTACTTTTATATAAAATTAAATTCCCTACAAAAAAGGTCTAATTGAAAATTTTCGTCAGACAAGCCGTTTTTGAGTAATTAAGCTTAATAAATTGTTATTTTTCTTCGATTTTACTTTTTTAATTTGGAATTTTGTAACTAACGAATCAATGAATATCTCAAAATGATCACAATGGATTTTTAAAGGAAATTTAATGCTCTACAAAAAGGGTCTCTTAATATTTTTGTCTAAATTTAATTCTTCAAAAGTTATTCACAATTAAAATTGAAAAAAAATTGAAATTTCAAGTTTTTCTTTCTTAACTCAATTTTTTTTACTTAAAGGAACAAATTGACTTTTTTGAACATTATTAATCATCATTCATCGAAAATCTCTTAATATTCACCATTATTCTAACAATATTATTACAAAAATATATAAATTTAACAATAAATATGAATAACAGCGAAATTAAATAATTGTTTACTCAAAAATTTCTTTAAGATAGTAGAACCATGTTTTTGTTGAGAAATGATCAATTAGGCAAAAATAAATTCATATTTATTGTTAAATTTATATATTTTTGTAATAATGTTGTTAGAATAATGGTGAATATTAAGAGATTTTCGATGAATGATGATTAATAATGTTCAAAAAAGTCAATTTGTTCCTTTAAGTAAAAAAAATTGAGTTAAGAAAGAAAAACTTGAAATTTCAATTTTTTTTCAATTTTAATTGTGAATAACTTTTGAAGAATTAAATTTAGACAAAAATATTAAGAGACCCTTTTTGTAGAGCATTAAATTTCCTTTAAAAATCCATTGTGATCATTTTGAGATATTCATTGATTCGTTAGTTACAAAATTCCAAATTAAAAAAGTAAAATCGAAGAAAAATAACAATTTATTAAGCTTAATTACTCAAAAACGGCTTGTCTGACGAAAATTTTCAATTAGACCTTTTTTGTAGGGAATTTAATTTTATATAAAAGTAAGTGAAAATGAATTTTTTTTACTTCAATGTTTTGTCAGTTCTGACGCAAAACATGAAATTATGACTAAAAATCAAAATTAGCGATGATAGACCTCTTAAAATTGATATTAAGGGCTCAAACTTTTACGAAATTTTTTTTTGTCATTCTGAATGATATTCTCGATATATCTTTCAAAAAAAAAAATAGTCAATTTTTTTGGCCCAGTCTAATATACATACATTCATAAATACTTGTAAGTATATACATATTATGTAAGCGAATAATTTGCATATTCATCGTTCGGTTTGTTATGTTAGCATAATGGTTTTTTACATTTTGATTAGGGATGTCCTATTTTCGATTTGAGGTCATTTTTTGCGGTAGCTCTCATCATGACTCATCTTTTAAAATTTGATGTCCATTTTTCTGATAGACTATTGTTAGTTTTGGTAAGTTTTTTGTCCAAACAAAGGGTGTGTGCTCTGAAAAATCAATTACCTTTGAGAACATTGCAAATATTACCAACTATATAAATACGTGGACTTTCGTAATCTGTATAGGTTTCAAAGGTATTGAGATTAAAACACACCCCGCACAACAGGCGTAATGTCTCTTTGATACAAGTACCATATATGGTAAGAACAAACCAAATAATTTCTTGATGAGAGTTGCCCAATTTGAAAGTGGTGAAAACAATAGAAACGTACAAAAATGAGGACGGAGCGTGCCGGCAGATGACACGTGGCACTTGCATTATTGTGAACATTATGGTACTTTTACGGTAAGATATGTATATATGTATATTTACCTACATTATATATATATTTACATTACATTATGTTTTTTTATTTTGAAAAAAGGGTAAAACATATTTTCGGCATTAGATATTATGTGTATATAAGCATTAAGGATGTCACGTTTTACAACCGTATACATACTTTATGTACAATATATTTAGAATGAGAATAAATATTACACATCATGGCCGATATACAGTAGGTGTACAGAGCAATACAATATATATAAATGTATATACAAATGTATATAGGTACATGAACTGAACGCGATTCTTACGTTCAATGAATGAAAAATTTCATTGGTGTGCCTAAACAACGAAAAATTCGTTGTGTCAATGAAATAATTTCATTAGTTTTCTAGCAGAACGTTGCGTCCTGTTTGTAAAGGGTGATTAAATTTTAAGGGCCGATGTTGAATGTGAACCACACCTAAACGTCAAGTTTTTTTCTGCATTTCATTTGACATTTCTCAATTTCAGACTAACTCAATTTGAACCATGGAAAGATACACAATCGAGCAACGCGTTAAAGTTATTCAGGCTTATTATGAAAATGGGCGTTCAAATCAAAATGCATATCGTGCACTTCGTGATTTTTTCGGTCAATTTAATCATCCAAATGTGCGTACATTCGGAAAAATCGTGCAAAAATTTGAGCAAACCGGGTCTGTAGGAGATGTGAAAATACCAGTGCATGCTCGTACTGCAAAAAATATTGCTGCTGTTCGCGATAGTGTGGCTGAAGAGCCGTCCACCTCAACTCGTCGTCGTGCCCAACAATTGCACCTCTCACGCTTACAAGGTGCAATTGACTCAAGAACTAAAGCCTCTTGACCATTTCAAGCGTTGTCAATGGTCAGAATGGTGGCAAGAAATGGCAACAGTAGATGATCAATTTTCGAAGAAAATCATCTCAGTGATGAGGCATATTTTCACCTCAGTGGACTCGTAATAAGCAGAATTGCCGCATTTGGGCGAATGATAATCCAAGAGTGATTGTCGAAAAACAAATGCACCTACAAAGAGTGACTGTTTGGTGCAGTTTATGGGCCGGCGGCATCATCGATCGGGCCGTATTTTTTCCAAAATGAGGCCGGTCAGGCAGTTACTGTGAATGATGTTCGCTATCGTGAGATGATAACGAACTTTTTATGGCCCGAATTGGAAGATATGGATGTGATGGACGATGTGGTTTCAACAGGACGGTGCCACTTGCTACACAGCTAACGAAACAATGCCTCTTTTGCTCAAAAAATTCAATGGCCGTGTTATCTCACGTGGTAGCGATGTCAATTTGCCGTCAAGACCATGTGATTTGACACCATTGGACTTCTTTCTTTGGGGAAAGAAAAGGTGTACGTGGATAAGCCAGCAACAATTCAAGAGCTAAAGGATGAGATAATTCGGCACATTAACGGCATAGAACCTAAATTATGCCTCAGCGTCATCGAAAATTTGGACAATCGGATGGAGGTGTGCCGCCGAGGTCGCGGCGGCCATTTGGCCGATATTTTGTTCTATTCATAATTGGCTTTTTTTAGTAAAAGCAAACATTCCCTTTAATTATGGAACACAACGTCGCGTCGTTCAAGTGGCTGCCTTGGCTGGTCCTGCGCATTCAAGTGCTGAGTCAATTGGACCTTCTAAGCAAATGATCTTTGTGCAGAATACTTCTCAGGCTAGTGCGTGAAATGTTGAGCTGTTGAGATCGCGTACAGCAGGTGCGGAGGGTGCTTCATTTCGGCCAAAACTTCTTTTCAAAAAACGCACTGTTTGGGCTACACAACACTCACTTTGGGAATAAGTTTTAAATATTTACCAAGGTTGTTTAAGCGTTAAGCGACTCATTTCGTTCCGTGGAGGTATGATACTGACTTTGTCAAGATTTCGGTGTCAAAATAACCTATGGTTTAAAAAGAAACCACTATAGATTGCTCATCTTGTATATAATTCTTCAAAACTTTTCATTTTTGTTTTATTGATGTAAGTGATATAGTTAACTAAATGGAAAAGTTAGGTCTCCTCAACATCAAGACTGCGTGCTTCTTGAATTTCAGCTTGTGTATTTCAAAGTCCTTTGTCGAATATTTGACTGCTACTTTAGTGCTGTCTGGGCAGTTGACTTTGAATACATCACAGCGTACTTCAAACTAAAGATTCTTAGGTGAATCATTAGAGGTACGAGTAGTATTGAATTTAAATCCCTTCCGAATCTGGTAGAAATGTATGCCGAAAATAGATATGCAGTTTGAAATAAGCTATGTATTGGGTCATATTGTAAGCACGGTTGCCACTTGAAATAAAAAATTGTGTCCAAAATTGAAAATAAAAATGACCAAATGTAGTTAAAAATGACCAAAATAAAAAAAGAAACACAAACAAACAAAAACAGGACAATTAATTCATCACATTTGTTGGAGCATATGTATGTTCTTATGTATATTATGTACATATGTATTATTAAAAAATAAAAACATAAAAAATCTGGTACAAAAATTCACAAAGCACCTTTTATACAAAACATGAATATTAACTTCTCACAGTAATTTGAAATAAGATCACGATTGCGCAAAATTTTAGTTGAATTAGTACGATGTTAAGGCTGTCGGTAAAACCAACGATTTTGCAAATTTCAATCGAATTTAGCATCATACTTTCTCTACCCTTTTATTAAATACCTATTTAATTTTTTTAGTATCGTGCTAACTTCATCAAAACAGGTCTTTTTGTTTAGTTTTTTGCATAAACTGCCATTACTTTAGTGCTTAGTAGTAATTTATTAAAAAATAGCCTTAGCACTGCTTAGAAAATGTTTAAAATTAAGAAAGAGTCAGTAAAGTTAGCAAATTGTTAAGTAGTATCATCATAATATCTTATTACTAAGCTGTTTAAAATTTTACGCGATATGTTTATGTATGAAGATCAATTATTGCCACTTAATAACTAAAAAAATAAATATATGTTTTCACAAACGCTATTTTAAAACAATTTTTTTGCAGACCAATAATGATTACTAATTTTTTGATCTTCAGACTCTTTGGTTAGCATTATATTATTAATGGTTTCAAAATTGAGTCCAATTCTTAATTTAGTTTATGTTAAACTTAATTCGCAAAATTTTAGCTCGCGAAATACCCAATATTTTGTGCGGTGGGACTGCGCAATATTTTTAGAAATTCTTTAAATTGGTTGATGCGGTTGACACTATAAGCAAAAAAGGTATGTATTATGTTGCGACACTTTTTTTCAACTTCACTAGAAACTTTTTGCAATAATATGCAAAGCGAAGATGCAGCGTTGCCATTCGCTGCATTAAAAAAAGTGATATTGCTTTTCAATTTGGCTTGATGGTCATTAACCTCACTAACCATAACACTAGCCTCATTAGTTGAAAGACCAATTGAATTTTCAAATGGTATATTTTTATTTTTACCCAGCGAAGAAGCCACATTGTGCTAAATTAACGCACAATTTTAAGTTTTCCAGCTATCTATCATTAAATTCGCAAGTGATGGAAATACACGCATTCAGTTTTTGTGCATTCAGTGATCGTGCTGGGGTATTGTTGTTCAATTAAACACATTAATGCACTGTTTTTATCATACGCTAATAAAACTGCTTTTGGTATACATTTAATTTTTAAGAACATAAAAAGTAAAAAAAGTTTGTTTTTTTTTTCAATTCGTTGAAAAAATGACCAAATGGAATAAAAAATGACCATGTGACCAAGTGAAAAAATAATGACCAGATTTGGTCATAAATGACCAAACTGGCAACCGTGATTGTAAGATGAAGTCTAAATTTTTTTTCAAAATTATTTTTTTACAGAAGCAGATATAAACATTTCCTGCCATAAAACGGCTTCCACGATTTAGTTCAAATTTATATATATATGAACCATCTCCCCATTTGACCACTTTTGTAATGCGAGAAAAAAAAGTGGAATCAAATAATGTTCTACTTGAAATTGGTAAATTTTCTTTACCTAGCTCAAAATACACCACCATTAAGAAGGGATTATCAAAAATCAAAGTGAAGAACTTCAAATGAAAAATGTAGATATAAAACAAAAGAACCTGTTTACCATTAACCCCATGCTTTTTTAACAAAATTCATTGTAACTTCTACACAATAGCGATATGTTAAAAAAAAATTACAGTAAAATCAATTTTCGAAAAATTTGTTACACAACATTTTACATATAATATTACATAACATTTCCTTAGATCAAAAATACTCTAAGCACTTGCAAAAATCCAAAAGCCTGAAAAAAACAAAATGGCGACTTAACGACACATCTGGTTCAGCTGTGCAGAATTTGTCGTCTCAGCTAAAATCTTAGAGCCCCGTGAACAAAGAGTACCTATAAATAAAATTAAAGAAAATTTCGAATAGGTATGTACCTCCAATACAAGTTTTGAAAAAGATATACATATTTCTAAATCGGATAAGTGAATTTTTTATTGAAATTGTAAGTACCTATTTATTTAGTAATAAAGTAATTAAAAATGATTTCTTTTTCTTTCTTAAAATTAAGAAAAAACATTAAGTAATAGATTTATTTGACTTAATTGGGGGTTTTCAGAGCTTAAATGACTATGCTGATCATGATTTAGAATAAAGCTAATTTAATTAGCCATTTACTCAAAATTTTACTTTTGTATTGAGAAACATTATATCTCATATAAATATATGTACAATGTGTTTATAAAACAAAACTATACATTTTCCACAAGGTCACATAAAAGGTTCTCGCAAAGTTCTTGCTTTTTAAAAACCATAAATTTGCCCTTGTTGCACTATACACCACATCTTATCAAAACCATTGTCCATGATCAGAAAAGATACATAATTTTAAAGTGTAAATCAATGCCTTGTTCACTTAAGAATGCATTCTTTGTCTATGACTGTCCATACAACCGCAAGTACTCTTCTATGAGATACATAGATACCTTTTTGCCAGGAGTAGAGAAAAAAAAATATGAATGGCAATTAAAATAATGCGACGAACAAGGCTAGCAAGGAGAATGCCTTTAAATTCCGCTTGACAAACCTTGTTCAAAATATTAGGAGTGTGTCAGATCCTCAGACCATCCAACTCAAAATTATATGGGGTGCAAATATAAAAATTGTATCAGGAAAGAAGGGAATCAAAATTCTCTCGACATTGGTAATATTCATTGAGAAAAGTGTGGCATTGTACAGTATATTATGGTGAATGCGTATGGGGAAGGTCTCTTGCGCTTGTGCCGAGGCACGAGTCATTTTGCAGCTATAGGGACAGACATTTCGGAAGCAACAGCATGCCTGCTCTCAGGATTTGTTTTCAGTTTGCGTTCGAACGTGTAGCACTATTGAATAACCACCTTTATTTTCAATCGCGTAGATTGATGTATCAAATATTTCCGCATAGAAAAACAGGTTCAATGTAAATGAAGTGATTTTTTTTTTCAAATTATAAAGTGATAATTGTTATGAGTTTGAGGATATGGCGCAGTTTTTGAAACGCACTAAGAAATCTTGTTTAAAAGTAAGTTTATCAAAAATGACTATTATATGAATATTAAGCTTTATACATTTGGGGAAAATCTAAAAATCATAGTAATCGATTAGACCGACTAAATTTGTCAGTTGAAAACCTCCTTCTTAGCAACCACCATATGCATGAGAAGGCATACCAAATACAGAATTGTTAATTTTCCAATTGAAAAGCCACGGAAATTACTTGTTTTAAAAGGATTTAATTTTACTGTCAAAATTAATGAATGAAATAAAGTATCAAACATGTAAATTTCAACCTGATAAGGATAAATTTATAGCCATAAACTTCAACTGTTGAGGTATTTCTATAATAATGAAGTTTGAGGACACAAAATTATAATAAGAACAGAAAAAAAAAAAAAAACGATTTTACGTCCTAGAGAGATCGTTATCCTCAAAAAGGTTTAAGGAGGTAATAATGTGTTTCAACTTTTTGTTGGCTTATTGGTATGTCTAAAGGAAACGGTGCGCCGTAAAGAGAATATTAAAAAAAAAAATAAAACGACCGACAGTAAAGACGACTTTGAGGATAAAGCAAACTTGATGTAAATTTCATCTTTACTTAAGGTCTTCTAAAATTAAAGTTGTTTCTAATGATTTTTATTTTGTACGAGTATTCAAATATATTTATGTGTGTATGCAAATGGATGCTAAGTTATTTCAGAACGTTTTGCTTTTTTTTTTGAGGAAAATCGTAAACAAAAAATAAAGTTGAAAAAAGTTTTCACGAACAATAAGAAGTTTTTATTGGTGTTACATTATTTCGCGTTTAACCTTTTGTGGGCCCCGCAAATTTGTTTGTCTGTTGGACATAATGTACATAAATATTTACGAAACATAAAAGAAACTTATTAATTAACGGATGTGTCTTCTTTTTAAAGTGTTTGGTGTATAAGCTTGACCAGAAAAGTCCTATTCATAATTTGAATAATTCCATTGTCTGAAGATACATAAATAAAATATGCAATCGTGTTGCTTTCGAATAAGAGCAAACAAAAAATGGATTCTCTTACAAATTTTATTCCGAAAATGCGATTGAAAATCTTTTGGACTTTTAACAGGATGCTGCAAAATTAGATGCTAAAGAAAACAGCCTTGTGTAAATGTACTACTTAACAATTTGATAACTTTAAAGTGGTTTAGTAACTCTTTCTTAATTTTAAACATTTTGGTGCAAAATTTTAGTCGAATTAGTACGAGGTTTAAATTGTTTGAGTATCATACTTGTTTTGCAACTTTAAAATGAGTTCGGCGTGGTACTTTCTCTAGAATTTTATTAAATTTAATACCATAAAATAGCTGTTTTAGTTTTTTTTTTCTTAAATATAGTGCTAATTTCACATGATTCTTTGGCATTTACAAACGTAAAAGAGGCCTGTTCGGTTAGTTTTTTGCATGAACTTTCACTCTTTTAGGTGTGTTCAGAAGAAGTTTATTGAAAAAAATTGATTAAGTTCGATACTAGTTAGCAAATGTTTAAGATTAATAATGAGTTAG
Source organism: Chrysotoxum bicinctum (assembly GCA_911387755.1). Classification (NCBI taxonomy): domain Eukaryota; kingdom Metazoa; phylum Arthropoda; class Insecta; order Diptera; family Syrphidae; genus Chrysotoxum; species Chrysotoxum bicinctum. Next base: position 181,353,023 of record OU426987.1, read on the forward strand.
TAAACTTCTTTAAGATTAGCAAATTGTTAAGTAATCCAAATAGTACTAATATCTAAACAATAGGCTGTTTAAAATTTTGCGCCTTTGTAACTATGTGGTTTCGTGCTAAGTCTTTTTTTAATAAATTGTTTCTGAACACCCCTAAAACAATATCAGTTCGTGCAAATAAAACAAAGTCAGCAGACGTCTGTTGACGTTTGTAAATGTTAAAGAGTTTTCTAAAGTTAAAAATAGCCCTTTGATAATTTGAACTTTAATAAAATGTTTGAGAAATTATTATTCTAAACTCAATTAAAATTTGCTAAATCGTCGTTTTAACCCAAGTATCATATTAAAACAACTTTAACATAGTACCAATTCGACTAAAAATTTTAAAACTAATTTGTTGAACTGCGAAGTACGGCAAGACAAATTTTAGAGGAACGGAATTGTTCTTCTATTACTTTAACGATCTTATCTGAATTTTTTTATTCCATTCTCCTAATCTCTTGACAATTGCTAGTCGTACCAGTCGTTTTTAAATATTTTAGCTTAGAAAAATTTTTCAACAACCTTTCTTGGAAACAACTGTAGGTATTTAAAACACCAACTAAAAGAATGAATGCCTGGGCTTAGACAAAACAAACTTGCCGTTGTTTTTAAATAATATATGTTTTTACATTTTAAAGATCTTTATAGTTATGTTTAGTTAGTTAGTTAGTTTAGAACTTTATTCAATAGCTTTAAATTTACAAATTCTCTTTTTTGTTTAGTTTTCCAGATTAGATTTATTTTACCTTAAATTTTCATATTGACTTTGTATTTTGTTTAGAAATCTTCGTCGAGGATACGTGAGTGATACGATGAAGTGATATTTATTTATCTTCCCTGTCTTTGAGGTTCCAAAGATTGCCCATCAGGATTGGCACATCAGATAGATGTGTTATGCAGTATAAGCTTATAAGTTCACCTCTTACTTTAAATATTACATTTATCATATTGAGTGGATAGAGGTTGAGGAAGTATGAATTAAGTTACAGATAATTATATATTGTAAAGATTGTATTATATGTTCACTTTTCGTTGCTTCCATATCTACCACTAACTTCCCTGAATATCACGATTTTAGACTTCTCTAAATTAACGGTCAAATTTCAAAATTAGCTCTATAATCGGTTCATCTTTTGCTTAATTCCTTCAACAAATTCGGATACAAAAAAATGTTATCCGTAAAAATGAGCCTTGGTATCGGCATGTTTCCAAACTGGAAATCCTCCTCCAAACTTCCTCCACCATAACGATTATAAACAAAATAAACAGCAGCGTTCTCAGGATACATCCTTGCCTTAGTACCATTTCTGTTGAAAACTCTTTGAAAATATACTAACTTTATTGTTTTCTATTTCTATCTGAGTCAAAGAAAGAACAATAAAGGAAAGTTTGCTTTGTTTCAGTTTTGACAGGAAAAAAAAACTAAAAAATGAAAATAAATACTATTTTCAAATGTCTGAAGTGGTTGTTGAACTGAGATTGAAACGGCAGAATAGTTTCCTTTAACTTAAACTACAGAATGAACTCTGTTTAAAATTTAAATAACACTGTGATACTAAATTTATTGTTCAACTGAAGTTTAAGCCAAGAGTGGGGTCTAAAGTTCCACTGTGGAACTGGGAGTTACTTACATAAGATACGTTCTTTTCGTACATCGCTTTAATAACACTTTTTCTTGATATTCCCAACTTATACAACTTAACGGGCACAAAGAAAGCAAAAAGATTTTACTTTTTTTGTTTTCAAGCTCCGAAATATTCATCAAGATGAATACTTTCTCTAAAGTTGAATAGTTTCTCCTAAGCTCAGCTTTAAATTAATTCAGCATTGTCTTTACATCGATTCAGTCTTACACACTGAAGTCTTACACACTTACAATTGAAGATCAGAGTACTGAACCACTTGACCAAAGTATTTAAGAAGAAAATGCATCTCTAGTTGTTTGGATTGTCATGTAATCCTTTTAAGTGTAAAGGATATAGTATTGCTCTTTTAAGGCTTTCTGGGACGTTTGCACTCTCAAATATTATATTGTATTCTTTCGTAAGCGCGGATAGGAATTCGGTTGAACAATTTTTATAGAATTCTGATGGCCCACGATCATCACCAAGAGTTTTTCCTTCAAGAATTGTTAATGGAGCATCTAAGAACTAGCCGGTAGAAAATTCAGCTAGGTATTGATGAAACTATGGAAGTTGTGGTGCGTTAAGCATATTCTTAAAATAATAAGGCTTATAGAGATGATAAAATGAGCGCAAGATGGAGCAAAATTAATCATCGAAATTTGTGTTTAAATTACTTTTTTACTAAATGAAAAAAATGATTTTGGTTCATGGCAATTTATTTTTATTTGGGACTTTTATTTGGAGTGGATGAACTGGTTCTTCGTACATCACACGCAGACGTTCAGTGACACAGAAATGAAGATTTTGCTTATTAACGTAACCGCTTAAGTGGAAATGCGCCTCATCGATTTTTGACACAAAATCTTCCTTTTCGCAGTTGAGATTCAGGATGACTTGACTATAATTCACATGCGACGGACGATCAGCAAGCATGATGCACTGTTTACAATTCTTGCGGGAACATGTTTAAGTCTTTCACTCAAATCCGTCTGGTCCTGGTCCGTCGGGTGGTGTCAAATTGCATGGCCAGTAATCTGGTTGTTGTTTCTTCGTTCCCAGCTAAATCGGCAGCTACGAGGCGATATTTTCGGCCGAACGACCGGTCCGGTATCACCAGCGCATATATGAGAGTTATACACAAGTTTTGGATTTGTGCTTTATAGATCATATTTTATCAAAATCATAGATGGCGTTTTGGAGAATAATACGTTGGTGCGACACGATTAAGAAATCGACGTCGAAATTCACGCTGCGCTAACACCACAGACCGATTATTGGTCAAACAAATCAAAACAATTATTCCACGCTCTTGTGAAGTATAGTGGTGCATTGTTTGTCTGTTTGTACACTGCAGCTATCTAGTTTACAATTGTAAAATATGATTGACGTACGACGCCATTTGTAAAAATTATAACATCTTCCGACCGGGTAATTAATTTTACGCCACCATGTATATACATATGTATATAATTATTTATTTATTATTATTTATTCATTTACTTTTTATTTATATAAATACATACAAGCTATTTGTGCCCTGCGTTTTCGGGATCATTTCATGTCTCTAGCTCCAAAGGTTTTAGCTGTGTGATATCTGTCAGCCAGCCTGTTTATTTACCAATAAAGGATCCTGGATTTTGGTTTGGGGTCATGATTTTCGAATCTTGATTTTTGTTGAAAAAGTGTCAATTTTTCATTTTTGAGTTTTGTGTTCAAATTAGACTGCATTGCATAAAAACAATAACAATATTATCCTACTCCATAATCTATAACCAGTTTTCATATAATTTATTTTATTTATTATTAGATGACCCGGTGAACTTCGTATCACCCACATATGTATGTATATTTTTAAAAAATATGGTCAAAACTTATTAAAAAATTCGTATCTACCATCGGTATACGCAGAATCAAGACATCTTCTTGATAATCATTGCCTCGATGACGTTATCCATTAGCTTTTTTACAGCCAGTCTTGTTCCATTGCACAGTCGAGGTTGATTAATGTTACGCAGCATATTAACAACTGATGCTAGTTTTAATTGTAAATTGTGAGACGGTAGTCCAGGCAAATCCAGGGAATTTAAAAACTCTTTGGGATAGTTGTCTACGTCATGCTGGTTTGTAACAGTCTTAACTGATTTGTACGAAAATAGCTCTCCAGGAAAACAAATTCTGAATGATTGCATTAAGATCATCGACATCTATGTTTTTTGCTGCCAATATGGCTCGTTCACTCAGCCAATTATGGTTTCTGAACTGTTGTTCTATGCCCGTAAAAAACACGCTGAATAAGCTGCTCTTTTGAGTCGACGATGTGACAAAAAACATAGAGTTGCGTATTAATCCGGCCGAGGTGTCAACTGCTACCTTACCATTTCCAATATCTAATAACTGTTTCGAAAACATAATCGCAGTAATTATATTGTCTTTACATGCCACAAATTAGATGATTTTAAGCCTGATAACATAATAATGGCTCCACCAAAAATTATTTGGTTGTCACGAAGATCTTTTAACTTTCTGTAAAGTGCCCTCCAGTTGCATCTTGTGGCCCATCGTATATTCATCCCAAGCGATCAATTTGTATATCTGTAGAATCTTCGCCATTGTGTCGTTTTCGGCGATGTTGCAAACTGGTATTTCGTTGATTTGCATTTTTAGTGGTAATTTCAAAGCAGAATGTGCAATTCGCCCACCTTCTAACAATGTTGCAGCTATTCCCAATGAAGCCAATGCTAGGACTACTTCATTTTGCTATCTAAAATGTCAACAGCAATTAAATAAGGAAAGTTTTTTCAATTCTCCGGGAGCATCAATGAAGTGAATTCTACCAGATCCACTGTTCACAGCTTCCATCAAAGTAAGCAAGCAATTATTTGTTATTCATACAATTGCGGAACATTTGAACGAACTGTTTCGGCCAATACTTCAGTATTGTATTGTTGTTCTCCTTGCAACTCATGGTTACGACGATTGGGAGCTGTCATGCCCAAACACGGCAACAAATTATTTACCATCAATAAACACATATCTTCTATCATGATCAATGTCTCATTGTAAATTTCTACTGTAATGATTTTCTTCCAAACCGACGATATATGTATGTATATCTATGTAAATTTATAAAAAAAAACATGCAATTGTATATGTAGGTTGAATTTCTTGCCGCTAAATTTTAAACAAAACTTGACGTATGCTAAACAATCTTCAACTATTAAAAAAGCAATTAATATCCAACCAACCTGAATCATTTTATAATTCATAAAAGTTGCTTTAATATTCATTAATCACAATTCTTTATCCTTTTATTTTGCAGTTTTTCCGTAAACTCACATCATCAACCAAGTCACCGGTTACTAAGTTAGAAGAAGAGTCCTTAGGGTCGCGTCGAATACAAAAATGTGAACTCGATTCAGATAATGACATTTGTCAACAGAAAATTCCCATGCGATGTCCATATACAATCAGTGCAAAAATATCCAATAACACCAACGCAAATAAACTGAACTCACGAAGCAACCGCACCGATAGCTCTTCCCAGTCCGAGACTAAATCTACAAATTTCATGGTGTCTTCTAATTATGTTAGCAAGCTGGAAACATATCTGGCATCTGCACGTCAAACGATGAACCCCAACTTCTTACCATGTGATGTCCACGGAGTAAGAAGTTTTCGACTTCTTTCTGAAGAGGATACTTCCAACGATTGCTCCACACGTCGATGTTCTGCCGGTATTGTATTTGAGAAAGTTAAATACCGGGAAAATATTCGATACTTTCGACGTACTCCATCCAATTCAAGCCTATCAAGTTATCCGTCTTCCCCAAAAACTATAGAGAGTCAAAAGGAATATATCTGCGCCCTGAATGAAATCAAAAAGGAAAAAAACAACAAAAGGAGTGCATATTCAAAAAGCCGACAAAGCAATATTTTCCTTCAATTTAGAAACAATGTATCCCATCCAGTTAACCTTACATTAAGTTCAAATCCGTCGGGAAACTTAAATAATCTGGTTATAAGTGAAGGTCGAAATTGGTTAAATGAGCCATGTCCAGTAGTCAGCTGGGATATAAATGGAAATTCCATTGATGATGATATAATTTGTTTGAACAACAACTGGGATGATTGCGACAATCGAATGAATCTTCTGCGGGACAAGCGTTTGATGAAAACCCGTTTAGATGGCTCGTATAAGTCCAGCTCTAGATCAAGCTCAACCACCTTAGAAACCTGGGTAGACGACGAGATTCTAGACAACTCATATAACGAGGAAATCGAAAGGCAGTTTCGGATTTAGTTTTTTGTCATTTGAGTGAAAGAATTTTAACACCTGCTGTAGATAGAATCATTTAAGTTTTAATTAGTTTTCTTTAATAAATATCATCTAGGAGGAAGAAATGGTCTATTTTATTTTTTTAAGTAAGTTTTTATCAAAACTTTACCGAAAAGGGTCGGTACGATGGTAAGTTTAAACGTGGAGATCATCAAATTTAAAAAAACCTTAAGTTTTTTCCACACCAACGACTGTCTTTTTACATGAATATGTTTTGTGCGCATGTATTCTTTAAAATCAGCCCTCTCATAGAACCCATTCGTAGATAAACCTTGAATCAAAGCTACTCTAGGAACTAATGCCTCTGCCTCATTAATCGCTCGCATTCTTATTTTCGAAATCAGCAGTTTTCTATCAAACATTGTGTCATGTTTGATAATTATTGAAAAAAATGTTTAATGAAATTTCAAATAATTACAAAATTCTTTTTTTTTTTCATCAACAAATTTAATATAAATTGTTTAAAAAAAAGATTCCATTGCCTTCTCATTCATTGCTGATCTAGTACAACAATTCATATCAAATCATTGGCAACCTCTTTTATTATTTTCAGAACAAATTTCTCTAACGCAAACTAAGTACTGTGCTTATGACCAAGATTTTTTGAGCGCTTACTTAGCTATCAAACACTTTCAACATATGGTTGAAGGAAGAGAGTTTGTGCTTTACACAGACCAAAAGCCTCTTATCTTAGCTTTCCTATAAAAACCGGAGAAGTCAAGTCCATGTCAACTTAGATGTTTAAGCTACATTTGACAATTTACCCCAAATATAAAGTATACATAATATCTGGCAAAGAAAACGTGTTTGGTGATGCTCTATTAACAGTTAACGCAATATCCTCACTGTCTTCAATTGACTAGACTTGGCCAAGCAACAAAAGACCGATGACGAACTCAAGAAAATCCTCAGCTGAGCAACATCTTATAAAGTTAAACAAATCACTTTTCTTAAGGCTGACCATAAGATCGTTTGTCATATTTCTACTGGCTAGGCACGACCATATGTATATTCCAGCATCTCTGAGGCGCCAAGTTTTTGAAACGTCACATTATAGCGTTAAAAAAAAACTACTCAGATGCTCATCTTTCATTTGGCGGGACATAAAAAGAATTGCTGCCAAAACTTTTTCATCTCCTAAAGGAAGATTTCAACATGTCCATATGTTGGAATCCTGCCATTTTATAATGGGTACACTACACATACAGTAACTCACATTTTCGATCAAATATGAGCCATTTTCTTGCAAAACGTTTCACAAAAAGCCCCTGCAGAAATTTTGTATACATAGTTTGCTTTGACTATTCAAGCTTAATGATTTACCGATGAGAATGGCAGCTTATCAAAAATACCGTTACAAAATACTAGGTCAGTGAGGCATTAGCCATTAGAGCATTCGATCAGTTTTGTGAGTTCTTACTTCTATTACAGAGAGGGAGTACGGAGCAAACTTATAATTAATAAAAAAAATTTCGTGAAACATAAAAATGTAAAGGTTGGTAAATAAAGTGTAGTATTTCCGTTATGTTTCCCATTATTTTCTGGATCTTTACTGAAATTCTGTAATTTTTTTACAATACATCAAAAGGTTGAAAACTTGAAGAAAATAAGCCGGATCTTAAAGGAAAACATAAAAAAGCTATTGGAGGAACAAAATACACATAGAGGGTCGAATGACAGCACTATCCTACGTTCAAATATTAAATGATAGCCTTGTCTCATCGGTTAGAAAACCGGTCACCGGATCTGAACCCCATCACTGAACATCTTTGGGGGATCCTTAAGTACAGGATTTCATCTTGGGATCATTGCGCTAGATCTATGGATGAAGTATGGCATAGAGTGGAAGCTGAGTGGTAAAATATTAGCACCAAAGAATGCCAAAATCTTATTCACAGTATGCCAGGCAGAATTAAAGCTGTTTTAGCTGCGAAAGGAGGGCATACAAAGTATTAATTTACTTTAATTTCGCAATAATGCACAAACTCATAAAATAATCGAATTCCGATTTCCCCATTTTGCTTACTTTGTTGTATTTAAATTGTTTAATCAACATGTAAACTTACCTTATGTTATTACTTAAATTTGGAATTAATAAACAATAATTACTATATAGAAGTATGGGAACATAGCATTAATTTTAATATGATAAAAATTGAAATATTGAACTCATTCGATCGAATATATGAGTTACTGTATGTACTATGCCCATTGATCTTGATCTAGCCAGAAGTTATTTCAATGACAGACATCACCGCCAAAGACCTGGAGTGGAATCAGCTAAGGTGATAGTTGATTGTGATTGTCATTTTGACTATAGCTGTCTCCATCATATCGATAAAGAAATATAGAGAGAGCGATCGCAAAATGACAATCACAATCAACTATCACCTTAGCCGATTCCACTTCTGTTCTAACAGCCTTTCTTTCTGGATTAATCGCTAGATAAAGAACCCCTAAGGAAATCATTTCAGACCAAGGGAGACAATTTGGATCCTCTCTTTTTATAGAACTCTCAAAGCACCTTGGCATCAAAAGACATCTTACAAGTATCATCCTCAGCAAATGAAGACATCAATCAAGTGCTGCGGAACACAAGACTGGATAGGTAAACTCCCACTTATTCTATTTTGCGCAAGATCATCTTTACAAGAAGACTACAAGCGACTCTAGCTGGAACTACATTAAGACCCCCAGGCGATTTATTCACTAATTCGAATTTTCGAATAAAATTCTGTATGAAATGCAAAATCCTCAACCAATCCAACCCTAAGCCTAAGCATTCAAAATTCGACACTTTCTTTGGAGGTCAAACGTACTCAGAAGAATATCTCGATTAACCGTCTCAAACCAGCTTTCCTACTAAACGACCAAAACCAATCACATCAAGAAAAGAAAAAAAAAATCTTCTGATTAATTTCCAGATCCTTCTCAAATAAAGTTGAATAACATAATTGGTTTAGATTCCCATTTAGGATTCTAGAAGTCCTTAATGTGAAAACGCAATCTGATATTTCTCAGAAAACTACTTCGAAACATCTGATATCCATCTGACTTACATACATGAATGAAGGTGCGAGTGAAGTGAGTTAAATTTATCAATACTGCAATTTCTTTTGAAGGTGAGGAGTGTTCAGATTGCATTTGACTTGTTCCATAAAAAAACAGCGTCACATATAATTTTAGTGCTTGGTATATTCTTGTGCAATACAGGGCTTTTCGCTTGACAAATAAGAAAAACTTAAATTTTATAATAATTTATACAATTAGCGATAAATTCACTCTAATTTTTAAATTTTTAAGTCCCTTTTAGACGATCATTTCAGTTTCAGTTGAGCTATCAATTAAGCTTTCAGTTAAACTGATGTCTAAATACAAAAACTGAAGCGTTTAACTGAGACTTAAACTGAAATTGAAACTGATGAAATTCCCATAAGTTTTCAGTTCAGTTATCTGTTAAACTGATGTGTAAATACTTTTCAGTTCAGTTGTCAGTTCAGTCGTTATTTCAATTTTAGTTTGCGGTGATTTATTAAGCGACAAAACTATAACTATTGCAATAAGGCTTTCATTGTCCATTACGCAATGTATTTCCTCTGATTTTTGACTGCTCACAAGTAAAATGGAAGCTCAACTGATCACTGGACTGACGTCTAAATACACTGCCTTTTTTAACTGAACTGACAACTGAACTGATAACTAAATGAACAATTGATCGTCTAAAAGGGGCTTTAAAAATCATTTTGAATTATAAAAAGATAAATATAAGTTCGCAAACATTTTTTTTAAACTTTATGATTTTTTAATTGGCGCCGGTAGATTTTGGCGGTTTTGTGGCGGGCGGCCATGTTGTTTTGGTGACATCTATCAAATATATTGTTTATTATTCAATTACTGATGACATATCATATCATGGCAAATTACACGATAGAATAGCAGGTCCAAATGATAAAACTTTATGGGCAAAAAGAGTTTCCGTTAGTGAACACGTTGCGCCTTTTTTACGGTAGATAGTAGCGTTGGATTTTGAACAATGAGGCGGTGACCGTCACAAATACACGTTTTTACGCGGTTTCTGATACATAGCACTTCGAAATTCGGTAAAACAGTATCTGACTGACTCACTGACAGATCATCAAAATTGTAAAGCACTTTTCGATACCGTAGGTAGGTCTTGTGATACATACATACAAAGTAAAATATCGAAAGTTTGAAATTTTCCGTTGGGGGCCGTGACATTAAGCTTATACCAAAAACTACATTTTACAACTCGTCAGTAGGAAATTGTTTTGTGATTAGTACGAGAACAAGGAAAGTAAAATGTGCTGAAAACCTTACATTTGCGAAATTAAATTTATTTTCCCACTAAACCAAAATCGGAGATTTCAGATAAAATCGTTAAAAGCTCCATAAAATCTTGTTCCATCAATTTAAAATATTTAAACTTTTCCGCCGAAAATTTGTTGGAAAAAAAATATTAAATAAAAGAATAAATCAAATTTTTTGCCTAGTATTGGCATTGTATTGGTTTTGTATAAAAAATGTCTAAAGTTAATTCAAATTAAACTTCTAATGATGGAAAACTTCAAAAAGTGTTTCTCATCATCGAGTTAAAGCCTAAATTAATAGGCGGATTTGGTTCAAATTGATGCAGAGCAGTTTTGGGTGATTCGTTTGAGGAAACATTTGGAATAGTCTTTTAGTTTAATTCTTTAAATAATTTAATTTAAAATAAACTTCTGAAATGCTTAAAACTATTGAACTTATAACTACATATGTTTCAAGTTCTTACAAAAAAAAATCCCATAACGTCAATAGGGTTTTAAAGGTTTTCGAGAAAATAACATCAGATTTTAGTTTATACCCGCATATCTTCTTAGTGGCTTCACTGATTTTGTTAAAATATGATACTTGAATTAAACAATGTTAAACTTTTACAGATTGGTATGTCCTTAAGGCTCAATGTGACTAGGACTACATGTAAATGAAGTTACATTTTGTGGTGATACATCAATTCCATTGAGTGTCAAAAACCTTAACAAGCAAATGAAAATCTTTAAATGGAAAAAATTGAGTTTATCACTGAAGAGACAAATCGTTGTGTTTTGACGGAAAACACAAGCCCCAGAAATAAGGAATGAAATTATATTTGAATAATGATTTTCATGTCACTATATCGTTATCCATATATGGAGAGCTACTGGGGCAAAACTGCCTTCCCATCGATTTAAAAATGTACATATTTATGTCCCTTAAAATGATTTACTGCAATCAAGAGAATTTTATGTTTTCAACATAAATTCCAACGTAGAAAAAAGGTGAACCTGGCTACGACCTTCGTTTAGAATCCGTGCTCTAACTAACAAAATCAACGAGCAGTTCGATTCAATCCTGAAAGCAGCTAGACTTTCTATCAACGCACAAATGTGCCGCACTAAGACAAAACACCATCTTTGTCGCTTTATGCCGAATAAACCACACAAGTGGGGTTTCAAGCTGTTTGTTCCTTGCGATTTTTTTTATAATTTGCACACACTCAAGGGATTATGACTACCTTTATAATGTTACTCCGCCGTTACGGTGTAAAACAGTGCAAAAGTTAAGGTAAAGTGGAGAGGATTTAATAGGATATGTAGATTGTAGATGCACATTGGTCACATTTTTCCCCCTCATTGTGATACACAAGCTTTCAAGTGTATCACAATGAGGGGGAAATATCGAGAGGGGTATAGTATTCCACATTCTATTAGTGCGTCTTAAGAAAAAATCTCTATATTTGGCAGTATGTATGAAGTTAGATTCAGGGGTATACTGATGAGCATTTCCTGCTAAATGAGTATTACAGCTGATTGTTTGAGGGTAGGAATGCAACTGGTTATTTCATTTAAGCATTGTTTATAGAAAAGGCGATAAATGAAAGACACGTAATAGTAGAAACAAAATGTCTCCCATACATTTTAGGGTTCTATTCTGAATTATATCCAACAGGTTCAAATGAGTTTGCTTACCATTTTAAGGTGTACAATAGTGCAGGTGGTAATGTCGTCTTAACTGTCACCACTGGTTCTAGAGCCACATTCAATGTTGTTGTTCGGTTATCACAAGCAATTCCAAAGTTTGCTCACCATATTCTCTACTTCGATAACTTCATTGACGCGTTTTCAAGCTACCGCAGTCTTCTCCAAACAATATCCTGCTCGTTGAAACCGAAATTTCACCTATAGAAACATTGAAACTACATTTAGACTTCATTACAAAAACTATGTCTTTCAATGGAGAAAAGATGACCTAACGCATAGCACGTTATGTAATAGAGAAGAAAATACTGTTTTTCGAGGAATGGGAGTCATTATCAGAATTCTCTGGATGCACCCTACGAATAAGAATAACCATCCATAATATACCTCAATGCAAAGAAGAGTTTCAAGAAATTATAGACTTAAACTTCATCCCACACAGAGGGAAGATTTGCCTATCTTTTGTACGCTTTGTAATCTTAGAGAAAGGGAGAACGTTTGCATATCACTTCCTGGGAGGTGTCCTGTATTACAAGAGTGCAGTTTTTTGAGATATTTGTATTGGAGGAATCCGACATGAAAATGATTTTGAACGGCGCTAACTGGAATAACCTACACAAATATTGTCAAAAGGCACTAAAATATAGAAGAGCTATTATTAGAGAATCTTTTTAAATATTATCATAGATACCTATTTTTAAAAACTTTGTCAAACTGGGCAGACGGCTTTCAATAGTCATGTCTTAAAACAAATTGTAAAACTATTTTGTAAATGAATTTAAAATTGAAAATAAAATATTTATCTATCTATCTATCTATCTATCTATCTATTTATCTATCTATCTTCGATAACTTCTACACTCCGATACCTCTTTTGGTCTATTTACGAACCCGAGGAATCATCAGTTTAATGAAAGTGAGAAAACTATTTTCAGGCGATAAAATTTATTTTTTTTTATGTAGCTAATCGTACTAGCGTTTAACTTGCCCACCGACAATCAAGTAAGTTTAGAGAGTAGAGGATATTCCATAGAATATATCACATCCATCGATGGAGTGAAAGTGAATACGGTTTTATGGAAGGATAACAAGTGTGTACATATGGCATCCACCTAGGTAGGCATTGAATCACTTGACAAAATTTAATCGAAAAAAAATATAGAAAAGGCACCTCGATACGAGAAAGCAGATAATATTCATCATAATAGACTGCCTCCAAATCATCCAGGAATATAATGCTCATATGGGTGGTGTTGACCCCATGAATGGGCTTCTGGCTCGGTAGCTAAAACCCCAAACATCATGATTAGGCTCTTTTACCTTTTTATTGACATGGCTTCAATAAGAAATGCATAAACATACAAAAAAATTCATGCCGAAAAACGGAATAATTTGTACGAACAACAACAAATTATTTTCCAATTTGGGTTGATAGAACGTTTGTTCCAAATATTAGACTTGAAACCGTCCAATATAACTTGTATTGAGCCGTCCAAAAGTTACTTTTTAATCCAACAAAGAAGAGGCCCTTCGATATCAAATGCATGCATTTTCGATAAAAGAGCTTCGTGCTAAACTCTATCAAACGATTTAGAAATATCAAGTGCAATTACAATCAAATCAAGTTCATTACATCACAAGTAGACCTATTGCTGCGAAAGCCGTACTGTCGGTCATTTAAGACCTTTCGCTCTTCGAGATATATCTTAAGCTGATTTATGTATTTTAAAATCTTTGAGGACTCTTGCAACAATACGAGTGTTAGGAGATTTGTCCCATAGAACCATTAACAGTTGCTTATTTTAAGTAAGTATTCTGCTTTTTTTTCCTCAAATATTAGGCCAAAGATTCTTTGAAACCCGACAACTGTCGATTGTTGACCATCTGACGTCTGCAGCCCCAATGAAATTCTGGTGATTAATTGTACTTTTCTGTTGCACCAGTGGCATGGGCATGGGCACCCACCAAGGTATCGGTATGGCCCGGATCAAGAGATGACCCGATTTTGAACAGTTCATCTGTCATTTCGTTTCCGTATATATATCACTATGTCCCGGGAAGGGGCCCTTTTGAGGATAACGTTGTTCATTGGGCTGAGAAACCTCAGCTCGTTCCGCAACCATCTATTAGTTTTGACTTTATAGTGATTGAGGGAATAGCCTTAACTGCCAACTGTCTGTCTATGTAGATATCGATATTACTAGTTACTTACTTATTCCCACGAAGTAATATGTTTTGCGGCCTCGCAAACTGCAAAACTCTTCCGCTTGGAATACACTACATACATTTGGGAGCTTTATCGATCTGTTTACAGGTGGTTTACCTGAGAAGATACCTGACTCTCTCCCTGGTATACCTTGGAACCGTCCGTAAAGACCAAAACATGATTTAAGAGTTTCCATGTTGCGATGTCTTATATGGTCACTGGGTTGAAATCGATGTGCGGTATAACATAGTCTGTTTAATTGTGTATGCTTGTAAAGTCTATGACAGTGCCCTCTCTTCCAATTATTACACTGTTTAAGTCTTAAACCACTCTTGGCCGCCAACTCTTTCGTAAACAGATAGAAAGAAAAGATATTAGCGCCCTGATTGAGCAACTACACACAAGTCTTTGATTTTTTGTCACGGTTCTTAGATTGATTGCCTTATCTAAAGCTGGAGACCAGACAAAGCATACGTAAGAATTGGCCTTACTATGGCTGTGTAGATGCAATGAATAGTTTTACCAGAAATTCTACTGCAATAACATATCTTACAGAATATTTTGACAGCTGGATGGTATTGGTAACTTTAACAGCTGCTGAAACTGAAACATAACAATTGGAAAAGCTATCATTGATATCTGGTCAGCGTAATTAAACAAAATATGCACGGCTGGATCCCATGAACTTCAAAGCTATAATTTGCCCAGCATTGAAGGCTTAAAGTGTAACAGCCGTATCTATAAAGAAATTTTAAAGCTTACTTAACTTTAAAATACCTCCAAACAGCGCTTAAGTATGAAATCGGTATCTATAATCAATTTTCACATTTAAGTAACGTTACTTAAAGGCCTCTTAACTTAAACGCTATCCATCGCGTTTAAAGGTCACTTAAAGACATTTTAACATTTATTTTGACATGTCAATTGTCATCCCATAAATTTTGAAGTTTCGAACTGAGAATTTGTGTTGTGTTGATTCAAAAGTATAAAATTAAAATGGATAACAATTTTATTTCATTTATAAATGATTTGAATGTGCTTAGCACATTGGGTTATGGTAGAAGATCCCGCAAAATCTATAAACCTCGTTTCAATCCAATGGATCTAGAAGATAAAGTTTTTCGACGCAAATACCGGTTCTCACAGAAAATATGAGAAAAATTATAAACCTTGTTAGCTGGACAGTTTTACATTAACCGCAAAGGGTATTATTCTCTGAATACACAGGTGGTTTGTGATTCCACACTTAAAATTCGAGACATCGTTTGTCACTGGCGAGGGAGTACGCATGATTCCAGGATATTTAGAGAGAGTAGAATAAAGGAAAGGTTTAATAGCAGGGAATTCAAAGGAATTTTACTTGGGGATGGGGGCTACGCCTGCTCCAACATTTTATTTACTCCTCTACTAAATCCTCGAACCCATTCTGAAGAGCAGTACAACATTTCACATATGGCAACGCGCAATGCTGTAGAAAGGTGTTTTGGTGTCTGGAAGAGCCGCTTTAGAATACTACTTACAGGCTTTCGATGTTCTCTCGAAAATACAAAAACTTAATATTGTTATTCAAAATCCAAACCGTTTTCACTACTGAAATGTTTTATACATTTCCTGTTTTGATATTAAATATACTACTCGTATTAAACTACATTATTTTATTCTCATTTAAGGCCATTGACTTACTATATATGGACTGCTAGTCGCTCATTTTCTTCATACAGATCCTCAAAAAAAGTGGTTCCACTTTTAAGGTTCTCTCTAACGAAAATGCAAAAATGCGCAGAAGCAATCAAAGTTAAATGCTCTACAATTTCCAGTTGCAAATCTAGCTGTGTCTGCATCAGTTGCAAACCACATTTACGCTGATAACAAACAAACATGCTCTCAGCAAGATCTTTTGCGTTGTGAATATGATTTTCAAGATTGTAGATGTCTGGAAAATCCTGCAAATATCTAGAGTTGAGATCTTCAATGACAAGTGCACCAACAAGAGACGTCAATCCATTTATGATTTTCTCCTGAATGACATTAATAAATGTCCTTAATGGCTGACGAATCGCTCTTACATCATAAATATCGTCCAGATGACTATTGCAAAGAGATTCGGTTTGTTGTTTAGCTATTGAAAAAACTTGCGATAGCGCAAATATTTTGTTCTGTTCAAAATAATCTTGCCCGGGGTTTAGCAACTCTGCGATTACTTGTTTGAAATTGCTATTCACTTGAGCTGATGAAAACTGTTCCCAGTTCGTGGCCGATTTTAGACACTTCTTGGCGTCATTCAATGTTTTTTGGCAACTTGTAAGGCAATGATCGATCTCGTTCACAACGAAATTCAAACTGGATTTCTTCAAACCACCCTCTCCCACCCTTTGAAGCTAATATCTTGGTTTCCATCGACACCAATCGCATTTCCAATTATCTTAATCAGATCTTCGTCGTCATTGATCATAAAGAGTTCAACAATTAATGATGGTATTTTGCAATGCGATGCCAATCTAAGTGACCTGATTGCCAAGAACGCTGTTTCCAGAGTTGCAAGGATGTCCAACACACCGGGGGACAATTCAAAGATGTATTGTGAACTCTGCAAATATTGTATGTAATTGATTTGGTAATCGAGAACATCAACAGTTGACGTCTCGAATAAAAACATTTCTTCATTGGACTGAACGATGTGCTTAAGTATGGCAAATCGTAAGGAATGTAAAGCATCGATGCCTGTATTTAAAAATCGATTTCTATTTTCATTTAAGTTGTCTTGCTGCTCCTGTAAAAAATAGTTATATAATTTATCATTGTGATTCTTTTCAGAATTTTACACTCACCGCTACAATATTCTGCTCGTTTGGGATATTAAAAGTTCTCAGCGTGAAATTGGCTTCAATCCACATTTGTTCTAGTTTAGTCGCATATCCCACAACCAAATCAATAAATACTGGAGAATTTCTCAAAACGAGTTCTTCGCTTGCGAGAGCATGCAATTCGTTTTTGATTTAACCGGGTTCCTTGTGTCCTTCCAGGAGATCACGATACAATCGCTCATACTTGACCAAGCGGGATTTCCTCAGTTTCGAATGTGGATAAAATCGCAATACTTAGACATATTGATTAATAGCATCGGTGCATATGAATGCAGCTTTTCCCTGTTGCTGCAAAGTGTTGTCCATTTCTTTGTGGGCAAAGTCAGACTTTCCATACAAAACATTCTGAGCACTGTTTTCTAAGAGTTCTTTGACAATATCAAACTCATTGGTGGGTTTGGTGCACTGTATGACTCTTCGTAGAGAATTCAGTTCTCCTAGACCACTAGAACCAAGCAGCGTATGGAAGTACAAAGTCGTAGTGGCTCTTAGGTCTTTTTGATAATCAGTAATGTTTGATTTTACAGAAGCAAATTCATCCGCAGATTTTTTATATGTATTGTATCGTTGTGAGATAGTATTCAAAGCATGGCTTCTTATTGCACTTCCTAGAGTTTCTAGTTCACGAATCATTGCCAGTTGCTTGGTCAACGCATCACGTTGCATTTCAGATTGGTGTATACGAGCCCAAACTCAAAATAGTTGGTCTACCGAGGATAGAATGCAAATATGTGTTCATTTTTAACCTATTTCGAAACAAAAACTATTTTTTGATATACATATAAAGTCCTATTCATTTTAAATAAGAAAAGTGGACAAAAAAAGAAAGTGGCTTAGTGAAATATTGATATGGAGTCTCTTTACAAAACTAAATAACGATTTATACACATTTCTTAGATGCAAAATAGTTGGTCTATGATTCTTTATGTTGATTTTACCACATTGTTAAGCGACCTTTGGCCTTAATCACTGCTTCTATAATGCACCTTGGCATAGTGTCAACTAATTGTTGACACTCTTCGGCACCAAAAGATTACCAATTATTTGTAATTGTGGATCTTAAATCTTGAAGAGTCCGACGCGGTTCCTTTCGCAATTTTTGCTTCATCGTGTGCCAAACAGTTTCGATTGGTGAAAGATTAGGGCTGCTGGAAGTCCATTCCAATAAAGAATTGCTTCAGCAGTTAACCATACCATTGTTGACCTAGCCGTATGACAAGAAGCACCATTCTGTTGGAAAATATACTCCGCATTGCTATATTGAAGACGTAGTATTGACGGAGCCAGCTCCTGTTCCAAAATGTTGCGGTACTTGACAGCATTAGCTATCCCAATTACAAAATGCAAATTACTCATACCACATCCCGACATGCACCTCCTTAAATATTTTAAAATAAACCTTATAAAATTTGTATCCAATTTTTTTCATCATCTGCTTACAACTGTCCACCGAAACACTGTTTTGAATTTGTTCTCTCCACTGAACCGTTATTGAAGCAGATAAATATCGTCGATTTTCTTTAAAAATTTGGCAATCGCGAGGTTTTGCTGTTAGTGGATGTCCCATTCTGTTGTATATATCCACATTTCCAGAATTTTTAAACTTTGTTATTATATTCTGCACTGACGAGGGCGGTAAATTAAAATTTTCAGGGATTTCGTAGCTAGACAATCCTGTTTCAAATGCTTTAATCATTGATTCCCTTAGGTCTCCTGATAATGCAACGCCACGCGCCAGGATTGACATGAAACTCTCGCTAGCTGGTATAAAATCATACAATAATCATTAATAAAACCAGTGCTTGTCATTTTTTTAATAACGGTTAACTGAAACTATATTTAAATAGTCTTAGATCAACTATTTTGCACCCAAAAAAGAGTAGACCAACTTTTATGCTCTTATCTTTGTCTGAGATGAAAGGAATATTGTTGCTATTTGCTCTCTCAAATTTTGTTTTGTTAGGTCTAATTTACTCTCAGTGAAACTACTTTATTAAATTGACAACATTTTTTAAATGAACAAAAGCTAACTGCCACTAAATTTAATATATTTGAAGAATTAATGTGTTAATAAATGAATAGACCAACTATTTTGAGTTTGGGTCGTACTATCACGATTGTCTTCGAGATCCTTGAGCGAATTTAGGACTTGTTGCAGTTTGCAAATCACTTCGTCCCTATAAATTAATTTATTATGTTTTTGGTAAAAAAAGTTCATTATTAAATGAGATAGCTTACCTATACTGTGTCCAGTAGGGTTTGATTTCGGTAAAACGAGCCAGAATTGTATTTCTAGTTACTTCAGTTTCGGTTTTCTTGCACTCGTCGGATTTTTTCTTCTTCTTAGAGTCATCTGCACTGTTCGAGGCTGATGTTGCTTTAAGGGCAGTAATTTTAGCCGCGGCAGCTAGAGCTGTTGTCAAGCGGGTACTTGTGGTTGTGCCATCGTCACCAACTGCCCAATCAACAAGTGGATCATAGACAAAAGCCTCCAAAAGAGTAAGTAAGGTTTCCCTTTCTTTGCGCAGAGTTTTCAGGACATGTTCACAACCCAAGCGAAATGCACCCTGAAAATTTAAGTTGTAGGAAATTTAAAAGGGCTAATGGGTATGTATAAATTCAATACAGCATATAACAAATAATAGTAATCTGTGTTTTTCTTTATTCTGTCGTTAATGATATCCTAATAACAGACCACAAATTCAATCCGTCAGAAAACAGCTGTGTTATTTAAAATGTAGTAGCTCTTTTTTTTTTTGCCTAGATTTGTAGATTCTTGTACGTTTAGTGACACAACTATCGTTTAGTTAAGCACCAATGAAAAATTGATTATAGATACGAATTGAAGTTTCATCATTTAAAGGCAAATTAAATATTTAAGTATGCTTAATTAAATAACCTCTAAGATGCAGTTTAAGAAAATTTTATAGATACGGCTGTAAGTCTTTTAGTACGACCATATTGCTGTGGGTCTATTCTGATTTTTTTTTCTTGATAAATAAGTATATTTGCCTTAAAATTATAGGGATGCAATATTATTTGTATCATTTAAAATATAGGTACGAGAATTATACAGACATACGACAAATTCCTCAAAAAAAAAGTTAAAATCCTATTTTTGAAACGCAGTTCTGTTACAATCAGTGGTAGGAAGTTTATTGAAAATTATTAGAGCCATTTTCAAAAAACTAAAAAAAAAATAAAAACTAAATCGTATTATTGCATAAGCTCGTTGGAAACGATATAACATATAAGCTTCATATGTTTTTAGACGCTTATAAAAATCTTAATCTTCGTAATTTGGTTTTAGCTCGTATTAGGGCTGCAAAGCGACTCTACTATGAAAACTTCCTTAATCGTGAATCACATTCTGGGAAAATTCTCTGGCAAAAGTTACACAAGCTGGATCTTGGTAAATAACGGTCTAGTTCAACTGTGAACGTAGACTGCAATGCTCTTAACTCACAGTTTGTGTCAGTTGGTGCGCAATCAATAAATCAAGATCAACAACTGTTTACTGACCAATCTATTGAAGTTAATGAAAACGCATTGAACTTCGATTTTTGGCGATTAACCGATAAAGACGTTGTTGAAGCTTTTCTGTCGGGTAAATCCAACGCAATAGGCTTGGATAAAATATATCCTAAATTTTTTAAATTGCTCCTTCCTGTGCTTCTAAAATACATTTCTTATTTTTTCAATCAGATACTTACCACTTGTGAATACCCTGTTTCCTGGAATAAGGCTAAAATAATTCCAATAACTAAGTCTAAAAATCAGAGCAATCCTGAGTTCAGATGTATTGCCGTCCTACCTATGTCGAAAGTGTTCGAAAAGTGCATTTTAAAGCAGATGCAAATGCATTTGATCATTAACGATCTTTTAAGCCCCGTTCAATCCGGTTTTCGTGCAGGAAGAATTTGTAAAACTGCCATATTACTTGTTGTCGACGATATTCGATATTCGACGATAACCGACCTACATTCCTATCGTTGTTACATAGACTCAAATGCGTTTGACAAAGTAAACTATTCCATACTCTGCAATAAGTTTATGTAAACTTTTGGATTTTTGTCTGTAGCCATCCAACTCTTGGCTTCGTACTTAGATGGTCATCAGCAACGTGTAGCTGTTGGAAATTATATGTCACTATTCCTAAGGGTGCCTGCGGGCGTTCCACAGGGCTCCATTCTCGGTCACCTACTCTACTGTTTTCACTCTATGTAAACGAAATTCCTAAATTAATAAAACATTTGAATGTCCATATGTTTGCTGACGACGTTCAATTATTCTTCAGTTCTCAACTGGATATTATTAACAGTGCTATTGGTAAGGTGAACGAATATTTAAAAATAATTCAACAGTGGGCACTCAAGCACAATTTATTGCTTAACCCAGGGAAATCAAGCGTAAATTGGATACTTCCTCTTTTCCACCAATAAAATTAGGTCAAACATCTATCGAATACGTTGCTAAGGTTCGAAATTTAGAGATATTCTTCAACGATACTCATATAACGCTTGGTCAGATAACGCTGCAATTGGTAAAGTTTGCAATAGTCTACGATTTCTATGGTCCCTTTTATTACCTGTTTTGTTACATGGTTGTGAGGTTTTTTGCTATGTTGATTACAACACCAGGCGTAAATTAAATGTCATTTACAATAACCTTTTACAAAACGGCGTTTAGATCACATTTCAAGTTATTCTCTGCAAATCATGGGCCTAGGCTTCAATAACCTCATTAAGTTCAGAGGATTAATCTTCTTGCATGGTATTATACAGACCCAACAACCAGAATATTTGTACAGTAAACTAGCCTAGATTGCTTTGTATGCAATCTAAGCGCACATTTTGTTTATGCCATCTTTTTATGGAATTCAAAACTTCAAAACCCTTCTTTTCAATCACTTGGCCAGTGATATTTAAAAATTTAATAAATTGATTTTTGTTTATAAAAATAAGTAAATTTATTTTTTTTTAATTTGTTTGCTTTTTGAAAACTTGGATAATTGTCACTTATCTTTCTCAACTCTCAAATCAAATGTAAAACTCTTGAAATCATGTTTGTAAATTAATTTATGATCACAATCTATGAGATTTAATCTTAATGTGAAACTATTTTTCGTTAATAAATAATAATAATAAATTGTTGTACAGTATGTTCACCTGTTCTATAGATGATCTAAAATCTAACAAACTCGACTCACATAGATATTTTAAGATAAGCATTTGCAATTAGGTCCACCGGTCTATAGCTCCAGCATCTAGCTCGATGGAAGGTAACAAAATAACAAATAAATCCGTACTAAAATGTATAGGGTAGACGGTTTCCTTTTTATCCTGAAATAATACCAAAATAGATATTTGACTTGCTTTGTTAGATATCAAACCCATCTACAGACTTATAAGTTATAATGATCACAATAACTGTTTACCACGGTTTCTTATAAGTCCATACACTCGTGTGAATAGCGTATGATTTTTGACTACAATTCCACCCCTAAGGGCATATTTATTCGCTTACTGTGAGAGAAAAGTCTTTTAAAACTTCCCACGCTGAGTTAGGGGTAGATAAATTATACAAATAGTATCTATAGTTAATAATATCCACCCTATAAGTTGAAAAAAACATCCCTTGCATACAATTATTTTTGTTATTGAAAAGAGTGTATCACTCAATCCAAAATATCAACAAGTACCTGACTCGAGAAATTATAATCGTATAGCCGTAGGTACACTTGTGTTACCCTTCGACCTGCGATAGAACGTTCGATTTTCGATAGGCCGATTTAGGAAACCTGTCGCTTCACAAAAGTTAGATATTTTCGCTATTAAATTAATGCGAATTTTACATTATGTGGCACAAATATTTATCTCTCCCTTGTATCTAAGATTATTCTGCATATCGAACATCCTATATTTTATTGAAGTTTAATGAAGCATAATAAGAATTTACAAAAATAAAACACTTTTACACCAAAATACTGTCAGATACCGCACTTTATATTGAATTTCCTTGATTTTCCAACTCGTTTAACATACAAAACCAACTTATTCATATTTATGGAAAATAAATATCTATAACTTAGCAGTCGTATGCAAATATAATAGCACATAGCAGGTGGCCACAGCAACAGCAGCAGCACATTTTTATGAGTTCTCGAAACGCTCTAGTAAATACTGAATCAGGATGTTAATTGAAAATCGTTTTTGAGACAAGCGATGTAGTGAAACACCCGCAAGCCACAATGTGGCATTTAAAGCCTTTTTACTTATATTCAGATATTTGGTTGTTTTTATCAAATTTAAATTGGAATTTTTTTTTTCAAACATGGGGGGATATTAATACCGTGAAACCACATAATCAGATGCAAATATATGCTCATTAGGGAGTTTAAAAAACATTGCTGCACGTTCACTACGGTACTGTTTCGAAAAAACAATCTTTAAATAGATATTTCTCTAAGACCTCTTATGCCTGAGTGAGTATTTTGAATACATTTTGAAGCGCGATGAACGCAAACTTTGAAAAATACAAGTTATTCTTGTGTTGTTTTGAAATTATCTGAAAAACAAGAATTGATATAGAAACACAGCATAATATTCAAATAACCACTGGTTATCGGTAGAAGATATGAGCACGTATGGTATTTACTTCCAGTTCAATAGTTCCTTTAATCCCTTGCGCGCGCTACTACACTACGCGGAAAAAAAAGGTGGAAAGTGGTTTTCTTGGTAACAATTAGAGGGTATTTAAAAAGTAAAACAAGTTATTTTTAAATCCACGCGTAGATTGTGGAACTTCCTATATTTTGTGGTGCTTAGATTTCAAGTGATGCCACGCGGTATTGGAAAAAGATTAGGTTCATACAATGTGTAAGCATTTATATGCTGGGGTTTTGGTGTGAAAACTTGATCCGTAGAATCTAATAGTCTAATAGTCAAACAGGTTTGTTCCTTTTCATGTTTGGTTTCTTAAATTCTTTTTGTTCAGGCATTATTCTCAAACCTTTGGTCAAGCATTATTTTTGGGCTTATGGATTCAGAAAGGAATTTGTTAAAATGTTACTATTGTACATAACACGTGACGAACAAAGGTGTTTTCTGCTTAATTACCAACATTTTAAAACCGGGAACACTGTTAAACAAAGTAAGAGTACATTTACATATTATAGACACACGTTGATATCTCAATGATAGTGTTTTCAATCAGGCCTAACATGCATACATGAAGGGCAAATCCATTCAGACGGCACTTCAAGAAGTCATCGACACGATTGAGAAATCAATCCACTTTAAAGAATTTACCCTGGGAGCATACCTTGACATATAAGGGGCCTTCAACAACGTTGAAAGTGCAGGTGCAATACGACAACCCCATGACTCTGTCAGCATCGAACCGATGCTGTCAAACTGTATGGACTCCTTCAAACTTCAAACTTCAAACTGGAATTGTTAATGCAGAAATAGGTACCAGCAAGCTTAAAGTTAGAACGCCATGGCGCGCCACAAGGAGGTGTCTCATCTCCCCTGCTTTGGCTTCTGGTCATAAACTAGATTTTAGTTAAATTAGGGCAAGGCAGTGTTAAGGTCGTGGCGTACGCTGATGATACAGTGATGATAATGGCATCAGGAAATTTGTCCCCACCCTGTGCGAGCTCCTGAAAACAGCCCCAAGCTTAGTAATTGGGCCAGTAGCTGCAGACTTAATGAACTAATTCTGTTTACGAGAAAACGAAACATTCCAACTTTAAATCTCCCCACCATAAATGGGACACTGCTCTAAATAACTGGCACGGCCAAGTATCTTGGTTTAGTTATCGATCGTAAACTGAACTGGAAAGCGAACATTAAACAAACGAAAAAAGCTGCAATACCCTTCTACACCTGCAGTAGAATTTTTGGTAAGAAATGGGGACCCAGCCCAAAACAATTCATTGGATGTTCACACCCATTATAAGGCCTATTCTAACCTATTCCTGTTTGGTTTGGTGGCCTCCCTTGTGTAAGGGAACCAACCTTAGGGCATTGACAAAAAATCAGAGAATGGCATGTATCGGCACAACAAGTAGTGCCATGAGAACCACGCCCACCACAGCCCTAGAAACTTATCTCTCACTTGCCCCACTCGATCTATTAAAGAGGAGGTGACGGCCAAAATTGTCCTACGACTTAAAGAGTGTAAAAATTGGAAAAGGGGCCACTATGGTCACATAACCATTGTAAACTTCACTGACATAGACATTTAAATAGACTATATTTCACTGTACATGTATTTTAACCCAGTCACAATAACAAATATTCCAACAAGAGAGATTTAGATGAAAAACCGGGTCATTAACGCATATGATAGGTCTTTACAGGCGTTTCCCAAACGGTAGTTGGGGTAGGGTCAGGCATCTTCTCAAACAACCCACCCATAAAAAGATACGAAACTTTTGCAGTGTTTTCCAAGCGAAAGTGCTGGAAATTTGCGACGGCCAAGAAAATTGATATCTTCATAGATAGCCAGGCGGCAATCAGAGCCATTTCGTCAATTGTCACAGGGTCAAATCGTTGCCGTAGTGAATTAAGATTGCTCGGCGAAACAAATTCAGGCACCCATCGATGGGTCCCGGGACACAGTGTCATTTATGGCTGATGAACTCGCCAAAAACGGTTCATCACTGGAAACGAGCCAAATTGTACCCTGGGTACACCACCTGAAAAAATACAGAATTCACCACAGTTTCTTCAAGAGCGCAAATGACAAATTGTCAACAATTGACACCTTTGGGGTTTCAAATAATTTTTAGCCAGATATTTCAAAAAAAAAAAAAAAACAGAGTATCTGTACTGAAGCTTAGCAGACCTCAATTGTCTATCTTGGTTGGAATCGCTACAAGTCACAACTTATTTCAAACCCCACATGAGCAGAATGGGCATTGACACATCTGACTTATACAGAGGCTGTCAGAACGAAGTGGTGGAAGAGGGCTCATCGGACTTCCCTTGTGAATGACCCAGCCTAACTAGAACTAAAAAAAAATGCTCTCGGAGAATACTTTTTCATCGAAGTGGGTGTCATCGTATTTTTCCCACTAAAAAGCATCTTTAACTTCAATTAGACATCAGGATGGTTCAGGGAGGCATCCCATACCTAAGACTTCTACTAAATCCTTTTCCATTCCTACATTACACACAACCCGGGGTGCACAATGGGTTCATTGAGATCCGAGTGAGATGATAGTACATGCCCTATGGTAATACAGTAAAATCTCGGTAATTCGAACTATTTGATATCAACCCTAACTCGAACCACGAGAATGTTTTTGGTTGAGACCAGTGCTTAAAAAAGTCTGACAAAAGATGAAATAAAGTTCAAAGTTGTTTGAAGAAATTTGACACTATGGTCTACTTCATATGTTTATAACAGTTTCTTTTAGTTTCATGTTTTAAAATGTTGAATTATTCGATATGAGTTGCTGTAAGTTCTTGTTCCACAAAATAGTCCGGTAATTGATTCATATATCGAAGAGCGTTCGCAAGGTAGCAACGAAAGTCCGAGTTCGGGTAAAAAGCAAACACAATTTAAGGAGCGTTCACACATTTGAGGTTCGAATGAGAAAACATGATGATAAGAAGTAGGCAACTGATTTCCGATGTCGGATCCTTGAACATAAATTGATATACACAACATCAATCAACAATGAATTTGGAATTGAGTGAAAATTTGATAAATATTAATATTTTTGACAACGATACCAATAGAAAGAAAGAATTTATAGAACCATTCACAGTAGATCTCAAATCAGAAGAGCGGTCACATTTCATCAAAAATTTGAATCATACGAGTATTCATCAATTTACCGATAAAACATCAAATAATATTCATAATTGACAACCGTAATGTCAATTATGAATATTATTTGATGTTGCATCGGTAAATTGATGAATATGATTCAAATTTTTGATGAAATGTGACCGCTCTTCTGATTTGAGATCTAATGTGAATGGTTTTATAGATTCTTTTATTCTATTGGTATCGTTGTCAAAAATATTAATATTTATCAAATTTTCAATCAATTGCAAATTTGCCTGCGCTGAAGTCGATGGCAAAGGGACGAAATTTATTCCCATAGGCACAAAATCTCTTCCTCCTCTTCACCTTTTTTCATCGAACTTTCAAACACTTGCGCTCGGAATTCTTCGTCTAAATATACATAGATTTTATTAAGATATTATTGTATTGATTGGAGAAAACTGAATCGCCAGAGATTGCCCTTAACTCGAAGTTCTAATCTATGCATGCATTATTTAAAAATTTTAATCAAAAATACAAAGCGCGGAAAAAAATCAACTTTATTCGTTAACAAAATATAATCGAATAATAAAATCAACTAATTTTGACAGTTTTCATAAACCTGCACTAGCTCAAAAGGTAGTGCAAAATATTCTGAACTATAGTACACTATACTCTGTCACAGACAAGAGAAATATTTCTCTTGTCTGTGACTCTGTTCAACAAAAATAGTTAGAAAAGGAGTTATGGGAGAGCTTTTTCCAAAGCAGTGGCGCCTGATGCACTTATC
The DNA here is from genome assembly GCA_911387755.1 of Chrysotoxum bicinctum. Classification (NCBI taxonomy): domain Eukaryota; kingdom Metazoa; phylum Arthropoda; class Insecta; order Diptera; family Syrphidae; genus Chrysotoxum; species Chrysotoxum bicinctum. Next base: position 181,380,674 of record OU426987.1, read on the forward strand.
ACTACACTACGTTGGAAAAAATGCCACTTAAAAAACAGCAAGCCGCTGACTTTCCTCAAAGAATTGTTGTTGTAATTCTTCGCAAAAAGTTGTACACCCCAACGCGACTGTTGAATCCCACAGCTGAAGAGATACTGTTAAGTGTTAAGTCAATACGATCGTGCGCTTGTTATACAGGGTGATTGGCATAAGGTGTAACAAAAAGCTAGGGCGTGTAGGTTGGACTTAGACAAGAAAAAAATCGTATGGGAGGGGGGGGTCTATTTCCCCCCATTTAGGCGGGAGGGGCAATTTAAGAAAAAAATCACTTAAAACAGAAAAAAAATTATTAAAAAATAACGGTGATACCTACGGAGTATTGCTATAGCATTTTGAAAAGTCAGAAATACACTCTTTAATCCTGTTTTTAAATAAAGTTGTTCGAGTGAATAGTTTTCGAAAAATTAATTTTCAAAATAAAAATTTTGAAAAAACAAAATGAAAAATTTTTTTTAAACAATTTTTTTTCAAAATTTTACGTAATTAAGTATAATTTTTTTATTCAATATTCAATGCTCTTATTAATTTTTGATCAAACACAAAAAACCGGATGTCAAAATGTTTTGTAGTTTTTGAGAAAATCAAAAATAACAAAAACTACTTTTGTTCTAAGAAAAGCCTTTTATTTTAGTTTTAATACGTTTTTGGATTCTTAGGTGAATTTACGATTGAAAGGATTAACTTTCTTTTTACTATTTTTTTAATTATCGTCTTATAAACATACAATAATGTCACAAAGTACTGGATTAACCATATTTCACACATTTTTTTCATTGAGAACACCTGCCTGAGAGCATTGGATTAATATTGACCTGCGAATGTTTTTTAAATAATGCAACGTTACACGCCCTAACTAGTGACAGAAAAGTGCAATTGCGAAATAAGAACAAGAATGTTCCTGAATCTTGAAATCAATTAAAATAAGTAATACATGCATATTTAGATAAAATACATAATTACTGTTTATTTTAATTGTTAACTATTTTTTAACTAAAGCTTATTACAAAAAATTATTTAAAAAACATTCGCAGGTTAATATTAATCCAATGCTCTCACGCAGGTGTTCTCAATAAAAAAATGTGTTAATCCAGTACTTTGTCACTTTATTGTATGCTTATAAGACTGATAATAAAAAAATTTTACAAAAAAAGTTAATCCCTTTTTCCGTAAATGCACCTACGCCAAGCCGACCCCACCATAATAAAAAAGTGGCAGATCAATTTTAAACCAATGCTCTCACGCAGGTGTTCTCAATGAAAAAATGTGTGAAATATGGTTAATCCAGTACTTAGTCACATTATTGTATGTTTATAAGACGATAATTAAAAAAATAGTAAAAAGAAAGTTAATCCTTTCAATCGTAAATTCACCTAAGAATCCAAAAACGTATTAAAACTAAAATAAAAGGCTTTTCTTAGAACAAAAGTAGTTTTTGTTATTTTTGATTTTCTCAAAAACTACAAAACATTTTGACATCCGGTTTTTTGTGTTTGATCAAAAATTAATAAGAGCATTGAATATTGAATAAAAAAATAATACTTAATTACGTAAAATTTTGAAAAAAAATTGTTTAAAAAAAAAATTTTCATTTTATTTTTCAAAATTTTGATTTTGAAAATTAATTTTTCAAAAACTATTCACTCGAACAACTTTATTTAAAAACAGGATTAAAGAATGTACTTCTGGCTTTTCAAAATGTTATAGCAATACTCCGTAGGTATCACCGTTATTTTTTAATAATTTTTTTTCTGTTTTAAGTGATTTTTTTCTTAAATTGCCCCTCCCGCCTAAACGGGGGGAAATAGACCCCCCCCTACCATACGATTTTTTTCTTGTCTAAGTCCAACCTACACGCCCTAGCTTTTTGTCACACCTTATGCCAATCACCCTGTATACATCAGAACAGAGTTACCATTATTATTCTAAATTACAAGCAAGGAGCTTATTCAATAGATTTTATTAAGGAGCTTTTGGGATTTGAAGCTTTTGAGAACAAGTTTTATAAAGTTCAATATGTTGAGTGTTGGCGATTTATAATGCAAACTATAAGGAAACCCTGTAAGAACTTTAAAAGTCGACACACTTATGCAACCCAATGAAACCAGAGTGAGAGGCAAACGTCATATCTTCCTTGTACTGACAATTTTTGTTGAACAGAGTATAGTTCAGCTCAATGAACGCTAATCAGTGCAGTGTAAGTCAGTGCAGAAATTTTCTCAATGAACACAAAAAAGCTACACTTTTCTTCCCAGAACCAGAGAAGTACAGTGCAGCTGGTTGAACAGAACTATTGACAAAACTCAAACTTCAAACTCAATACAAGCTATTTTATTGATGTTCACAATTGATCAAAAAATAATCAATTTCGATTTATAATACCGAATTAACAATTCATTAATACATTTTGGAAACTATAAATGTTTTGATCTTTGACAGCTGTAATAAGGGGGATAAATAAAATGTATGTATGAACATTATGTATGTTGTATACATGTATCTGAGAATGTGAACAAATCGCACATAACTGAAAAAGTATGAAAAAAGCCTAATGTTCTTTCAAAAATAACTGCTTGATTTCTAAACATATTTTGAAAAATAAAATTAAAAAAATATAATCATAAACAAGAATCTTTAGGCTTTCAAGTAGGTTGAGTTCCAAAAATCTTGTTTAGCTGCCACAAACGTGAGTTCATAAATATGCCAAGATTGAAAGATCTTATTTATACTCTTTAGAATAGTTTTTTAATGCTCAGTTAACTCTCAGTTAAATCAGAGTAAGTTAATCATATAAAAAGAATGGGCCAAATACAAGTTTTTTTTTTAAATGTTTCCATGTATTATGCCTATATTAGTAAGAACAAACATTCCCTTGAATTATGGAACACAACGTGTCGTTCAAGCGGATGGTCGTGCATCTTCAATTGGACCTTGTAAGCGAATAATCCGAGATTTTTATGTAGAATTCTCTTCAGACTAGCGCGTGAAATGTTGAGCTGTTTAGATCGATGGCGAGTTGATGTTCGTGAATTGAGTCTCACACTTCCGACTACAGAAGCCACATCCTAGTCTGTGCGAAACGTACAAAGACGGGGACCATGAGTGTTGTCCACTAGCATACCAGTCTCACGAACTTTTTGCACAAACTTGCGTAAAGGATGCGCGTTGGGTGCTTCATTTCGCCCAAAACTTCTTTAAAAAAACGCACTGTTTGGGCTAAACAGCACTCACTTTGAAAATAAGTTTTAAATACTTCCCAAAGTCGTTCAAGCGTAAAGCGACTCATTTCATTCCGCGGAGGTATGATACTGACTTTCTGTCAGTGTCAAAACTACCTATGATTTAAAAAAGAAAACACCAGATGGCCCACTCTGTAAAATTAAAAATTTAACCTGAGTCAAATGAGAAGAGATTTTAATCAAACTTGACATACTCCTAATAGGTCTAAGCAAAAAAGTTGACCCTTTAATTCCAAGTCTCAAGCTGTGTTTTATTTTCCACGAGATCTGATCCGGATTGGATTTTGTTTTCAAAATAATATGTAAAACAAATGCTAAAGAATATTGAACGCATGAACGTGAACTAACCCGAGTTTATTTATAATCTGTATGAAAAAAAGAAAAAAGCAATAAATTCTAGAATTTAGTGTACAAATCCAAGAATTTAATAAAAAAAATAAATATGAAGCCCAACAACTTGTAGAGAACCAGGACCTAGTGACCTACAACTCTCAATGATTCCCCTGTAGGTTTTATCGCCGGGAATGCCGAATCCGATAGACCAAGATGATAACCAAGAGGTAATACCCATGAAGAAACATTTTTGGGAGCTATCGGCGGGAAACTCCATGCCGAGTCTAAGCGACTAAAATCAGAGCCAAGAATTAATATTACTCCTGAAAGGGGAGAGTACGATAACTTAAGCGCCGAAAATTTATAACAGATTTTTGTAGAAGGGTCAAATACAAGCGTTTACTATGGGAGGGGGGGTCTATCTCGCCTGTTTAGGAGGTAGGGGCGATTTAAAAAAAAAAAATGACTTAAATTGAACAAAAAATATTAAAAAACAACGGCAACACTTACAATTATGTACTATACCGTCAGAAGTCTGTTCTATAATCCTAAATAATATAATATATAATAATCCTGCTTTCATTGACTTTGAGAAGGCTTTCGATAGGGTCCACAGAGAATTTATTTGGCTTTGCTTTACACAGGAGGGGTATCCCGGATAAATTAATAGCTATTATTAAGGCAACTTGTGATGGATCCAAATGTCATGTTTTGCACGAATGAAGGCTGTCAGAAAAGTTTGAAGTCCAAAGTGAAGTCAGGCAGGGCTGATTTATGTCACCAATATTGTTTCTGTTGGTGATAAACGATGTCCTGCGAGCGGCCTTGACGGTAAACGGAGGGATTCGATGGACTCTGACGTCTAACCTGAAACATCTTGACTATGCGGACGACGTATGCTTGCATAGGATCATGGATCTCCACCAAATGACAACAGAGATGGAGAGAGAAGCAGAAATCGTGGGGCTAAAAATCAACTTCGGCAAAACAAAGATGATCAGCTTCGGAACCCAGTCAGTTTCTCTCATAAATATTTCTCAACAACCGGTATATGGAGGAATAACTCTCTAAGCTTAAGAACCAGGCTACGGCTGTTTCGATCCAACGTCGAATCCGTTTTACTTTACGGTTGCAGCACTTGGAAAGTAACAGTAGGTGTCACTAAGAAGCTGCAAACGTTGATTAATAAATGTCTACGAAACGTCTATCAAACTAAGAGCTCCTCAGAAAAACGGGTCAGGAACCTATTGACTCTATTATACGACGTCAAAAGTGGGAGTGGATCGGACACACGCTCCGAAAAGGCGACAACTGTATTGCGGCGCATGCAATGCAGTGGAATCCGCTCACTAAAGAAGGAAGAAGAGCTGGACGACGAGAAGCTCATGGAGAAGGACAGTCGAAGATTAGTCAGCCCAACTAGGCAAGAGTTGCGACTAATATCCAGGAACCGAACACGATGGCGAGCTGGCGTTGTGGATGCCCTATGCCCCACTAGGGGTCCCCCACGGACATAAAAGGTCTGAGGACCTAAGTAAGTAAGTAAGTATACACCCAACCTCGCACATACCCCAAATCCTATAATGTGCCCTAGTAAGGGGGTTTCAGGGAGGCAGCAGAACGAGATGAAAAATACGAAACAAACCATACCCCCACGTCTGTTCGAGGATAAAATTGACGAAAACTGAATAATACTGACTTGGTTCGTTTATGCTTCGAAATAAATCGAAAATGAGAGCCACTGACTTGGTTCTTTTACCGTTAACTAAGGAACAAAACTATTTTTGAATTAGGTCATTACAGCCCTAAATAGAGGTCAATTTTGCGGAGATTTTGGCATCAGTTTTGGATTTTTTTTTTTATGACTTGGTTCGGTACAGCTGTGAGCCCTCCAATTCTGAATCGAACACAAAAAACCGAATGGTTTTATGCCTTCTAGTTTTTGAGAAAATTGAAAATTACTAAAACTACTGTTTATGAAATTTTTGATTTTTGGTATTTACCTACGGTGATTTCATTTTGAGGATTAATGTTAATGTGGTTCATTTGTAAGTAAAGTACAGCAAATCATTGAGCGTTACCAAGAATTCACCACGAGGAGGTAGAATTGCATGGCATTCCGCGTCTCAGTCAGTCAGTTTGTGATTAAGTTAGGTGTTAATTAAAAATAATCAAGTCAATTTTTCAATGTTCAATGTTTTAAAACCGTATTTACAGGCATTTTAATCACAAAAGAGATGCTCGTAATTATAGCAAGCACGTCCCGAATCTCTAGCCAATATTGAGGCCCATGGAAAAATGTGCCGATAGATGGGTTTATTGTATTCTTAAAATTTGTGTCACCTTTTTTTAGAGCTTTTTTCGGAGCACCGCCACATCCAACCGAACTTGAAATTTTTATATTTTTCTAACTTTATCGGTAAGTTGCAACACAGTGGGGGAGTTGACGTTTTAGTTGGAATTAGACCAATTTCTTCTAAGAACGCGATGCTTTTGAAATATTTTTTTAGAAATATTGAAAAGTTATTTAATTTAGGATGAAGTAGTGGATGCTTAGTCACCATTCTTTATTCAAAGAAAAAAATACTTCACTCTTACAAAGGTTGAATAACGAATGACCTTGGTAAACAATAACCTGTACCACATTAGCATTAAAAATGTTAGACACAAACAATAAACATACATATTCAGCCTTATTTTGACATTCGATTTCATTAGAAAATATGTCGAATTCGAATAATTTGTATTTTGAGATTCGAACGATTCGAAAGTTCACCAAAATTTGAAAATGTCAGTTTTTATTGATGTATTCAAATTCAAACTTTACCGGGCCATTAGCATCACTTATCTTTACTTTATTTTTCTTAAATAATAAAGTTTTATTTTTAGACCATATTTTTTTTTGAAATAAAAATTATCAAAAAAAAAAACAGCTTGGTCATACTAAATCAGATAGAAATGTCAGTAAATTTCAAACAGCTGATTTCGAAAATGAATTTAATTGAGGTTCATTTTATGCAATCATTCGACAATGAACATTTTTCGTTCGAATGTCAAAATTTCGAATGAAAGTATCTATTCTATCGAATTAGCTATTCGTTCGAATCTCAAAATAAGGCTGATTAATTAAGGAATTATATAAATTTGCTGCATTCGTACAGTAGTACCTAGGTAATGTGAATTTTTCATAATGTATTAAATTTTCATGTCTGAACATTTTAAATGTGCAACTTTGGGCTACGTACATACATATATTTAGTTGACATTGGATATATGTAGGTCTAAGGTAACTTCAAAGTTTCTTTAAATCCAGATTCTGTAAATGCAAAAAAAAGTTTGCATACACTCAACCTCGCACCTACCCCAAATCCTATAGTGTGCCCAAGCAAGGGGGTTGCAGGAGGGCAGCATGCCCCCCATACATACCTCTCTGTTTATACACCGTAATGCGTAAGCAAGCAAAAAAAAAAACAAATATTCCATAAAAAAGTAGTTTTAGTTATTTTCAATTTTCTCAAAAACTAGACATAAAATCATCCAGTTTTCAGTTTTTGAATACGAATAAATTAGAGTAAAAAAATAATATTATATAACTTTGCAGTTTTAAAAAATTAAACTTTAAACTTTTTTTTATGTTTTTTTCCAAAATTTGAGTTTAAAACTCGTTTTTTTCAAAAACTGTGCCTAGATTTCACTTGATTTAAAAATTATCTAATAGAATAGAGTATTGGCTTTAAAAAAAGGTATAATACTTAATTGTAAGTATTACCTACCGTTATTTTTTAATATTTTGTTTCCATTTTAGTGCCTTTTTTATAAAATTGCCCCTCCCGCCCAAACGGGGGGAGATAGACCCACCCTCTTGTAGTAAGAAATGCTTGTATTAAACTGTTCTACAAAAAACCGTTAAAATTTCTTGGCGCCTAAGTTATCGTACTCTTGCCTACTGAAACATTTTTATTGTTAGTGGGTGACATCGGCTGGGAACCGATTCAAGACCAGCACACTAACCCTTACGTCTCGGGTATCTACAAGAATTCGATCCAAACAAGAATAATTCTCGTATATCTACAATGATTCTTGGATTGAAAAAAAAATATATCTAAGAACTAACGAACAACAGGAAATGATGTAGAATATGCAATATGCATATCATAACGTCGGATTGGTACTTTTTGTTTAATTGTATTTCACTATTATTTTCATACATAACTGATAACTCTGTACCTATCCTCTTTTAGCTAGAAGAAAATAAAAACACACATTTCGTTTTATACAAAATAGTAAAATATATTATGTTTGTAAGTATCAAAAAATAAAGTTAATAAAAAAGTTTTCTTATTCTTAGAAGGGCATCGATACGATATTTAAATTATCTCTCTCCTCTTTATGTTGATAAATATTTATAAAAATATATATTTATGTATGTATTGTTTTTAAAGCTCTATCCCCTCGATAATATTAATAATTTAAATTAAATTATAAATAATCCTATACATCTAAACTATTTTGAGATATAAAAATAGTTATCACACACTCTTTCTTTGTAATTTCTATAATGACTTAGATGGGTAAATAAGGAAACTTAAGTGTCTTTTGGCATAACGTACATATGTCTAATAAGCCATTTCTGCACCCCATGGTCGATATGGTTTAGATCCATTCGCAGCTGCGTAGCCGTATGGCGAAGGATTATTCTCTTGAGCACTACTGACAGGGTATTCGGATGAGTTTCCATATGGATGAGTATTGGGAGCAGTGGAATTTCTATGGCTGCTACTGGTCAGCTCAATGTAGGTAGAACCTTGATGCTCATGCGTCTGCTCCGGTGGATAGTGTGGCTGATGCTGCTGAGTATCATGTCTGCTGATTGGTTGGGGCTGAATGTGGGGCTGGTGTTGCTGACTAGTGTGGGGCATTAGCGCGGCTCCATCATTATTGCCCGGAGGTGGTACTGATCGATTGTTATGGGACACTGGTGGTGGCTGATGCATTGACGATGAGACTGGCGATGAATTTAACGTTGGGTACGGCAGTTGTACCGATGTAGGCAGGTTGGAAACATAAGAGCTTGTAGCACTGGCTTGAATCGGATATCCACTCTGGTATGAAGTGGTTGTGCAACTCGGTGGCTGATATGCTGCCGTAGACCAATTTGGACTGGTGCAGCTTTTTGCTGATATTTCCCGTTGTTGAACAAAATACTGCAAATGTGACATTAACCGCAAACGCAAGGGATCCTGAATGTCCATGCCCTCAATAGTGACCAAATATCGCGCCACTTCAGCTGCACACTCCCTAAATCCAATTATATGATAGTCCATTGCAAGCCTTTGGGGATCATAACTCATCGAATCGACTCCTTGAAAGAAAACAAAAAATATTTTTTTATAGGTTTTTCGCTCTGTGAGAAAATCATTCTTATGAAAATTTAATGTTTTGTATTTTTAATTCGCAATTCCTAAGAACCGAACAACTTATAAGGGTTATTGAATCTATCCGGAATTTAAAATTGTTCCCACGTCCACTTTTAAAAGAAAGAAAAAAATTCACATGAGGGTGAAATAAAACTCACCATAATACACCACCAATAGCACACACATACACTAGCTATACCTTTCTCTTACGGTGGTGGGAGTAATAAAATAATACTATTTATATTCCCACCAGATAATACTCCCGAACAAAGACACCAAGCACACCCTGTGTTCTGTGCTCTATGCATTTATTTTTGTATGAGCATTAAATTCGTAAATCGTGAGAACATTTCGTTTTCTCTTGCTTTAGGGGTGAAACTCAGACCATATGAAAATATCGTGGCAATATTGTTGAATATTAAGCAGAAGCAACAATGAAGGGTTGTTTACTTTTAAACTCAAATGCCACTTACACACAAAAAAAAAACATATTGGAAGTAGTTATGTGCATTTTGAATTTCTAGGTAAAGATTAGTCACCACGAAATAAAAGGTACTAAACTGGTCACTCCACAGTAGCACAAATAAATTTAAATTGATCTTTAGAAGTATTAAAATAGTATTGCGTCACAAATTGATAACAGTATGTTTGCTGCTCTTCTTTCAGGGTTCAGTTCGTAATAAGGGGGCATTCAATTAGGTAGCGGTTATTTGAAATATTATTTAAATCAGGGGAGCTACATTATTTCCGTTTCCTGTAGCCCACACAATTTAAAAAGGCTAGAGATCAAATAGGTAATAGATACATTAATGGCATACGTAATGCTTTAAAGTAATTCTTTGTTTTTAACTCGTGTTTTTTTCGTTCTGTGAGTATATGCATATAACTTAAGACCGATTAAGAATGATTTCTGGAATCAGACAAATTAATTTATGTATTACATTTAATCGACATGGAATTTTATCCTCTACAGCATATTGAAAGACCTGTTAACTGATGTTTCATTTGTCATTAGAACCAACAAAAAGCCAACAAGGTAATTTCGGGCGATGTGATAAAGGGGCGAAATTTTATTTTATTAATTTAATAAAATAAATAATAAGATGCCATTACTGCTGGTAGAGAGCATAAACCTAGTGACTTACTTAGTTTAAAGTTATAAAAAACCTTATTGACTGAAAAAAATCCATTTTTTTTATAACTTTCAACTAATTAATCCGACCACAAACCTGGCTAGTATTCACGAATAAATTGTGAATTTAAACTAGTGACTTACAACTCTCAATCATTCCTCAGTGCGTCACCAGGAATGGAGGAGACCTACAATTTTCTGCCTATTCCGAACGCCTAATGAGATACTCTTAGGAGATTTGTCAATTCCTCGCAAGAGGCAGTTCACTTGAAAACACCGACTGAATATCGAACACAAGATTTTTTACTACATTCATTACACAGCAACCAATTAAATGCAATCTTCTAAGAACTAATGCACTCTTTGAATTCTTTTGTATTCTTTGCATTCTTGGCATTGTTTTGTATTCATTTCCATAGTTTGCATTCATTTTTAGTCTTTGCATTCATTTGCATTCATTACATTCTTTGTTTTCAAAGGGAAGGATTCAAATGAATGTAAAAAATGCAAAAGAATGCAAAGAATTCAAATGAATACAAAATAATACAAAGACTGCAAATTTATACAAAGAATGTAATAGAATGCAAAGATTGGAAAAGAATGCATGAATTTTCAGAAGATTGCAAACTTTTTAATGTAAAATTAATGGTGAATGAAAATTTGAAGTCACAGTCTCAAAGTGAGATCCTTTCCAACTTTTCTTAAACGCTTGCACTGTGCTCAAACATTTTAAAGTTAGTCATAATCCCTTAGGTGCGTGAAAATTATATATTATAAAATGAATGCAATCTTTTAATTGAATTCAATGAATGATTTTAAAAGATTTTGTTCACACAATATTGCATTCTTTTAAAACACTGTAATTTGTGTTTAAAACAAACGAATATGAAAAGCAGCATGTGCTCATTTGAGGAATTTAATTTTCAGACAGAAGTTGAAAATGAATATACTAGAAATTTTTAATCTAATTTTGTCAAGTTATAAATTTATTGAAAAAACCAGATTGTGGATCAACTATAGACAGAATTTGTTGATCAGTCGACCATTGTAAGAAGCCATCCATAATTTGCGTTACACGAAATTTAAAATGTACAGGCGCGAACTGTCCCGCAAAACGACTTTTGTCCCTCAAGTGTCCCGCCGTAAAATTATGTCCCGCATTTTCCGCAATTTGATATACATAATATCCCGCAAGTCCCGCAAAATATTCAAAATACTATCAAGATTAAATTTATTTTATTATTATAAGTGTTACATTTGCTTAAGTTTTTTATTAGAATGCATTTTTTCCCATTGATGCTCTCTGAACGCAACAATTCATTGAAAATTGAAATACTTAACGAAAGAAAAAATAACAAAAATGATTATGCAAAGACACTTTATATGAATACTACATACATATATATGTATGCAGTATCGAAAGATCGAGTTGGATTAGGGTCAGATTTTCGACCCAGGTTTTTCGTCATTTAAGAGCTCGATTTGGAGTTGAGTTGATTATTATTATCGCAGATGAAAGCACAAGAGAGGAGAATTATTCGGATCAGAAAGCGATTAATTCAAAAACAGTCCCGGAGATTATCACACATCTTTCCTCTCCATCCATCCACTGCTGGAAGGAAATTGTGAACACTGAACATTTCGATGACCAAATGGTTGAAAACTTCAGAATGGATAAAGAATATTTAAAATACATTTGTGAAAAAGTTGCTGAAGACCTAGCACCTCATCGGAGTGGCTGTGGTTTTGAGTCTGATCTGATGTATTTTTAAGACTGTAATTTATATTTCTTCGGTTCTTCCGGTTCTGACTGATTTGTTTTTGATTTCCTCTGCGCAGGCAGAATGAAAAGGTAATTCAGATAAATAAAATTAGCTCTTCTGATTCCGAATATGATCTGATTGATCTGGATATTCTCGAAGATTGCAATTTTTCAGGCGATTCGGATTCTGATGTAGTAGATATATATGTAAGTCTTTTAAGTTTAACTTAATTTTGTATGATATTACGTCAGGAATTTTAATGACTAACTTAAGTACGTATGTGTAAATAAATTAATTAATTTGGGGTGAAACAACTCATGAAAGATCAGTGACTTACTGTCAACAACATCTGTGAGCATTTCGTAGGCAGGAATGGAGAGGAGTTACAATTTTCTGCCAAATCCAAAGGGCTGAGATGACAAGCATTTTTTAAGGCAAGAGATACTCTTAGAGGATTTGTCACTTTCTTGCAAATGGTATTTGAAACACACCTCAACACTTAGGTGTATCCATTTTTTTTTTTTAATTTTCATTTGTCAAATGCTTGTGTTAAGCATTTAACTCTGTCTGCTTAGTTATTAAATTCTGAGCTTATAGAGCGCACTCTGAACACGCTCACAACATTTCAGAACAAACAAAAAAGAAACACAATTTATTTTTTGAAAACTCAGGCTCTGCTGTGAACTTTTAATTAATGGACGGCTTTTAATTATTCCTTGAATATTTCATCTAAATCACTAACAATTTGTATTGCACTGCAAATGGAATGAACTTTTATGTGAGTAGTTTCTCAACTACAGCTATTCTTTGTATTGGCCTGCAAAGTATTTATTGTACATGTTTACATTTTTCATTTTTTAATGTACTAAATCGAGTACAAAACTTATTGGCGCAAAATTTTAATTGAATTAGTACGATGCTAAAGCTGTTTTAGTTTGATACTAGGTTAAAACAACGAATTTGCAAATTTTAATCGAATATAACACCATACTTTCTCTACCTTTTTATTAAAGTTAAAATCATCGAATACTTACTTTATTTTTTTAGTATCGTGCTAGCTTCATATGACTCTTTGACATTTGCAAACATCAAAAAAGGTTCGTGTACTTACTTTTTACACGAAATGTCATTGTTTTAGGTGTGTTCCGAAGCAATTTATTCAGAAAATTCTTTTAGTACGATACTAGTTAGAAAATGTTTAAAATTAAGAATGAGTTAGTGAACTACTATAAAGTTAGCAAATTGTTAAGTAGTATCATACTAATACCTTAATAAGAGGCTGTTTAAAATTTTGCGCCATGAATTTAAATTATTTAAACTTGATGTGAGTTTTTAGTATCTCAAGAATAAACTGCTTTGTTTTAAGCTTTGATATGAAGTTTGTTAAACTTTTTAGAAACTTGTGTATTCAAAATTTCTTATAAATCAGTTATGCCAATAACGATAAATTTGAAAAAATTCTGGTGCTGACTGTAATGCCTTATTTTTATTATTAAATTGTAAATTTAAACAAAAAAAATTAACCGAAACACAAAAAAATGTATCAAAGCTATAGGTGCTGTTTCCGAGAAAAATACGATTTTAAAAACCATTTTCTAACATTTGTACCGTTATAGATAAAATGCAAAAAAAATCTCCATCTTACATCTTATTGAAATTCTATGGAAGATACCATGAATAAGCATTTTTTGGAATTTTTTTTAAATCTGTGGAACAGTTTTTGAGAAAAAACAAAATGTTCTATATAGTACATACATATGTATATATCATAAATAAAAATGCACAGACATTGAATATATTGATTCACAACAATATTCTTAAATTTTTAAAAAAATTAAATTGAAATTCTCTAATATTTTAAATTTCGATTAAGTTGATCTTGGAATTCCTGGTTTAGCATTTAAGCGAAAAAAACTTAAGCTTTGAAAAATAATTTTATTCAAAAAAAATTAATTCAAACAAAGACCCGATCAACAGTTATATTCAAGCTTTCATAGCAGTCTTTTGTTTAAACTTCAGTTAAACAATAAATTTGGTTTCACAGTGTCTTTTAAACCTTGAACAGAGTTCATTCTGTAGTTTAAGTTAAACGACACTATTTTGACGTTTAAACCTCAGTTCAAAAACCCTTCACACATTTGAAAATATTATTTATTTTCATTTTTTAATATTCTTTCCTGACACAGGTCACAACTGAAAGAAAGCAAAGTTTCCTTGATTGTTTTTTCTTTGATTCAGATAAAAAGAGAAAACAATTTACTTAAACTACGTTCAATGAACTGAAGTTCAGATTAGACTGTGAAACTATACGAGTTGAACTTCAAATTTAAACTCCAATTCAGATTCAGCTGAACTTAAGTTTAAACTCCCACTGTGAAACGGGGGGTATGAATTATATTCACATACATAAATAAAGCCCAAAGTTGTGTTAATTCGTTTTCGAAAACACAATTTCAAAGATAAATCACCCTAAACTTCGATTCTACTCGACATTAATGCATGTATGTAAGTACATTTTATACATTTCATACATTCATTCATACAATTTAGGTAGTACACTCTTGTTAAATGTATCTCTGAACTTGTAATAATGCCGCCCTTCAATTGTCAGAAACACACATTTTTTTCTCATTGTGTGAAAATGATTTTATGTTTGTTTTTGTCGTGAATCAGGAAAAATGTTTATTGGAAAACTTTGTCTCGAGTTTCAATTAAAGTGTCATAAACTGTCATAAAAAAAAGATTGTTATAAATGTTTCGACCGTTGACATGACAGATTTAGAAATGAAAGAAAAGTAACAATACCATTTTTGAACAGACATTAAAGTCTTTGTTCTAGCCGAAAAGGAAATATGGTTTCATCGATGATTTTTTGATTACTCGTATGTACATACATTCATATAAAAGTTGTCTTTTCTGTTTTAAACATAACCATACATGAATAAATATTGAATATTAACGTTATAACCACAAAATTAAAAGTCTCTCTACTCGACAACCCCATCTTATCTATTTTTGAACTCTTTTTTTTTAAATTGAAGTTTCTAATTGAATTCCACTATTATTTTCATCTGATTTATCTAAAAATATTTCACTTATCTTCTTTAAATGCAACAAATACATAATTGCAGTTGTAGGATCCATTTTTAAACCCAAAATCACTGAATTTATATGTACTTACATATGTAAGTATCTTTTTACCGATACATATCTACTTTATGTTGTTTTCGATTATATTTCTTCAAGACAATAAAGCTCACCTTTTGACTGCATACTTTTCAAATGTTCCACCGTTAGTTGAAGAATCTCTGCCTTTTCCAATTTAGCCGACCCTTGTTTTTCATAAGCTGATGGCACAAGGCGTTTGAGTTCGGAAAGAGAAGAATTTATTCTGTCTCGGCGTTTCTTTTCTATGACACCCCGTCGCTTTTTACGACTTATCAACTGACAACTGCCAGGCTCACCAGGAGATACCCTTAAAATAATAATAAAAGCGCCACCAAGACGTTAGAAATATATTGTCCAAAGGAGTTTTTCATATTTCTATCACACTTACTGTTCCTTTGAAGATTCTTCTGAGTAGAGTTCATCGCAGTCACTCTCGGATAGAGCCCTTTTAATGGATCGCGTTTGGGGTGGCGGTACCCAGTGATTGTGCGTAGTAGATGCAGGATTGTATCCCCAATGTAGTGCATTATTATGGAGGTTATGTTCCATTTCTTTTTTGTTTTTTTTTTTTTCTTGTAAACACTGAAACTATATAACTTCACTATAGGTAACTATAACTTCACAAAATAGTTTATAAAATTTTATTTTTAAATTCTTAGTTGTATTATTCTTTTTAAAAATTTCGAAAAAAAACAAGTTGCACTACTTTTGTTTAAAAAAAAGAAATCGGTGTATTTTTGAAAATTTTTCTATGCGCCCACGTGTGCTCTCTAGCACGTGACTTATCGTGTGTGCAGACGTCGTTCGACTGATTCTAAGACGCACGACCTACGCATGCAGAACATGTGCCATCCCCTCCCAAAATTCAATGCTTTATTCGCCGTTTTCAACTATTAAAGGTTACTTTACCATTGATGCCATTGGTAAACATTACCACCCTTATTATTTATTTTCAACACTACCTACCCTATTTTTCACTTGTCCGCACTACCACCATGCAGTGAGCTCTAACTGGTGAAATATCAGCGTTGTTGGTAACCAACCCTTATAGTTTTTTGAATAAAAAAAAAAAACAAAAGCATGGGTGAACCTGAACATGTTATGATCTTTTCTCTAGAACTTTGCATGCATAAGAGTGAGACTAACATATTTTTTGTTTGTAACGAGGATGTTCTTTTCTCTACTTCGAATAAAAAAAACACTTCCGATGATTTTTAGAAGCGTTTATCTATCAACAGGAACAGGATATAATAGAATGAGATAACATGTTAGATGATTTTGAGTTTATGTTATCGAAGCATTATTCGTATGTGGTATAATTTACAAGTACAAGTTTCATCTCCTCATTGTATAATAATTGACGACGATTGACACAATTGCACGCTGAAGATGTGGAGCACGCGTTTGAGTAAGGCGCACACGACCAACAGTGTGAACGTGTGCTGCCCCAACAAGTTGATGCCGCTAGCCACATGGTGTCACGAAATGAAGGTCACTGTGCAAGGTGGAAGAGGTCGTTGAAACCTAGGAGTAAAGGTATCAGTGGATTACTGAATCGAAGGAAAGATTCCAATACTTTGTAAAGATTTCGTTTATATGTATGTATATATTTTAGAAGTGACATAGAAACGGAAGTTAAGTAAAAACCATGACTCTATACACGCATGTATGTATGTACTTATTGCTGTTTTGTGATCAAGTTTTCCAAATAGTTCAGTTCTTGAAAAGTTTTGGTCAAAATATCTCGAAAGCAAAAAAGTATTAATCTAAGAGCTGAAAGCAAGTTTTGGGAGTCAAATTAAACAAAAAATAAAATGCACGACTGGATCGCACGGACTTGCTCTTATGTAAAAGTACTTTGGAATTTAAGATACATTTTATAAATATAAAACATGGATTTAATGAGATAATAATGTTTAAATGCATAAAATTGCCGTCTGGTTTGCGGAAAAGTATGAATTTATGCAAATAAACCTCAAAAATCATTTTATTATTAAATAAATTTTTTATATAAGAAATTTCTCTAAAATTTTTCAAGAAAAAAATGTGGGATGCGAATTTTAAGTATTTAATAATATTGGTTTAAGGAAATAATTTCAAAAAATAATCGTTCATAGGTTTTGAAGATATTGATTTAAAATTTTTTTTTTTTTTTTTTAAAACCCAATAAATATTTTTTCAAATATTTTTATATACAATATTATTTTAAACTTAAGGGGACTCCTGCTAAAAATGTTGGGTTAAAATCCTTAGAGCCGTTAATGAGAAAGTCGAAAATCAAAAAAACGGGTCTATGGCAGGTACCCCTAATAACATTTTGCCCCAAATTTTTGACCAAAATGTAGTCAATGTCCATAATATCACACTTAATTTTTTTTATCAAAATCGTTAGAGCCGTTTTCGAGATAGATAAGATTTTGCATTACGGGTGTATGGGGGATACCCTTAGTTTTGGAGCTAAAAAAAAAAAAATCAATTTCTCCTCTAGGGAATCACCGAAGACCCTTAACTACCGATATTGAAAGAAATAGGTCCAAGGGTTTAGGCTGTAGTGAGAGGTACAGACATAGAGACACACTAAAACATGTTTTTTGTGTACTAAATTTTCCTTAAAATTTTTATAAAAAAAATTGATATGCAAATTGTTATTATTTAATGAAATACATTTTTAAATGTAATTTAAAAATTTCATCGTGTATCGGTTTTCAAGATATTAAATTTTCAAAAAAAAAATTGTATTATTTTTTTAAAAATCCAAAAACTATTTTTTCGAAAAAATTTTTAGTTTATATTTTTTCAAATGCAAAGCAGCTCCTGAATAAAAATTTTGGTTAAAATCGTTACAGCCGTTGGTGAGAAAGTCGAAAATCAAAAAAACGGGTCTATGGCAGGTACCCCTAATAACATTTTGCCCCAAAATTTTTTTTGACCAAAATGTAGTCCATGGCAATAATATCACACTTAATTTATTTTATCAAAATCGTTAGAGCCGTTTTCGAGATAAATAAGATTTTGCATTACGGGTGTATGGGGGTACCCTTAGTTTTGGAGCTAAAAAAAAAATTTCAATTTCTCCTCTAGGGAATCACCGAAGACCCTTAACTACCGATATTGAAAGAAATAGGTCCAAGGGTTTAGGCTGTAGTGAGAGGTACAGACATAGAGACACACTAAAACATGTTTTTTGTGTACTAAATTTTCCTTAAAATTTTTATAAAAAAAATTGATATGCAAATTGTTATTATTTAATGAAATACATTTTTAAATGTAATTTAAAAATTTCATCGTGTATCGGTTTTCAAGATATTAAATTTTCAAAAAAAAAATTGTATTATTTTTTTAAAAATCCAAAAACTATTTTTTCGAAAAAATTTTTAGTTTATATTTTTTCAAATGCAAAGCAGCTCCTGAATAAAAATTTTGGTTAAAATCGTTAGAGCCGTTGGTGAGAAATTCGAAAATCAAAAAAACCGTTCTATGACAGGTACCCCTAATAACATTTCCCCCCAAATTTTTTTTTCACCAAAATATAGTCCATGTCCATAATATCACACTTAATTTTTTTTATCAAAATCGTTAGAGCCGTTTTCGAGATAAATAAGATTTTGCATTACGGGTGTATGGGGGGTACCCTTAGTTTTGGAGCTAAAAAAAAAATTTCAATTTCTCCTCTAGGGAATCACCGAAGACCCTTAACTACCAAGTTTGAAGAAAATACCTCCGGTAGTTTAGGCTGTAGTTCGAGGTACAGACATACAGACATATACAGACATACAGACAGACAGACGGAATTGTCGGACCCACATTTTTCGTCTTCGCTATCATCGTAATGTCAACTTTGATCAAAATCTCGAGTTCGATTTTTTTTCCAAATGCAGAACTTGCCCTATAGTACCTATATCGCAAGTAATAAGTATACAAGTAAAAAGTTGTGGGTAAGATTCTGAGAGAAATGTAAGCCTTGAGATCCCTGGACGTGAGTAATAGTAGGTATCAACTTTGGGTATTATTCTTTTAATAACCAAAATTGTTTCGCTCTACTGATAAACGATGAGCAGATCAAAGACTGGCTTTCTGTGGTTGCTTTCTGGGACTCGGAGGCCGAGCACGCAACTTCCGGTCATGTGGATCAAGCGCTTTGGTATCCGCGATAACTGGTCTTTAAACCGAAGGTTCAGGCTTTCATGTCCCCTTGAACCTTGGAGCTGGAATTCATCCTATATATCCTATATAATTCTCGCTCGATGCCCTTCCCGATAAGTTTTACCTTGTCGTGGTGTCGTGGAAAACTCAATAAGACCAGAATGGTCACGGCCATACATAAATTAAAGCGATTGAGTTAATAATCTTTTTTGTTCGGTGTATTGGCCTAGCAATCCATGGAATTGAATTAATAAAAGTAAGATTGATAAATAATAAAGATAAAATTTTGAAAGAAAAAGGACATCAGTTGTAGTTTAAGCAATGTCCGCAAAAATTTAGTGCTATATCCTATCTCAGTTATCTGAGTAACGGATCCCTGGTACTATTTATACAAATCTTGAACAAAGTGATGTGGGGGTCGCGGCCAAGACGAAAGGTAATTGAGTGTGTCTCTTTTGCTAAGTAGTTTTGGTTTAGCAATCATAATTGATGGTCCTTACCTGAAATTAAAAAGATTGCTTAGGATTTTCTTTCCTAATTTGCTCTAGGGGAAAAAGAAAGACTAATCGAAAATATCGGTGCATATTGTGGTTGGCTTCGGTCAGCTATGGTCTGCACCACTGGGTTTTTACTCCATTTTCTTAATTTATTAAGCGCATTTCATATTATTGGAGGTATTTCTAAAATAACTCCATAATATTAGTAACAAGAATAAGAACAAAATAGCCTGATTGGGTACCTCGGGGATAGTGAGTTTGTTTGGATATCCCCGCTAATTAGAGCCCCCAGAGTGTAAAAACCTTGGACTCACTGTCACTGGGTAGGGTCTCTGTAAAGAGAGCTCGAGGGGGCTGTGCTTACTCGTACACCAATCAAGACACGCGATTTACTATTGTAACCACAATAGTTAGATAAAATTAGATCCGTATCCGCGTTGGTCTCTGTCGAGGAATCAAGATCTGGCCCCTGCTGGATGGGAGTGTCTACCTTTCATCCAGATAAAAAGCAAACTGGGACTATGTCCTGGGACCGCAGTGCTTGGTAGGCCAAGTAGTAAGATTAGGTCTTAATAGACAGGTACTCACTATAAATGCTATTTCAGTTCTGTCGCTCGATGTCGCCGATGTGTGCTTTGTACTTATAGTACGATACAATCTGTGCCATAAAGTATAACTGGTAGCATAGTTGGTTGTAGAGCGTGCACTTTGTCTCACACGTAAAAAAATTTAAACCAATTTATTTCGAAATACCGAAATAGCAGAGATTTCCTAAGGTAATTCTTTTTCGGATCTTTTCTCGTGGAATTACTATCTACTCCAATGTTGATGAACTCTTTCAGCCTTATTTATTATTTTTCACTAATACTAGGTTCAACCTCGGAATAGTTAAACCGAGCCGAGGCACTTACATCGGGCTTACGCCACGTCAAACAAATCCTTATTTATAATATATTTTCTTAGCCGTTTTAGCTACGCCTTCCTTATGTCAAATATACTACCAAAAAAAGTCGCCAATCTAAAACTCTGGTTATTATACACGTAAGCAAACCCCAGCTGATTTCCATTATTATTCGTTTTATTATAATTGTATACATATTAATAATTGAATACATTTAAAATTGGATTGTATAATGTTCAAATCCAATAAATGAATGTACCAACCACATTGCGTCTTCAATACCGTACAACTGTTACAGCGTTTGAAAAATATAAATAATTTACTAATGCAAAATATCTATCCTTTTTGTCTTAGTAACAAACGAAAAAAAAATTGCTTACACTCCTTTTTGTAAATTTCGCAAGATGTCATCTCAAAATGACATTTAGATACTAAAACGGCCTTAAACCTCCTATGGACTATGTTTTGGCTTATTCCACCGCTATGCCTCGTGCATTTTCATTATAAATAAGCTTTTCAGGATTAGAGCCGTTGTAAAGTCGAACTAACTTTACTCCGTCGCTAAAGCGAGTTAGTAAATAAGGTTGGTTAACTACTTCGTAGGTTTTGCGACGAATAGAAAACGATTCCTCCTATTCGATGTTTGTTTTTTGATGACTTGGACTTAAAATTAAAAAAAATTGTTGGTACAACAAGCTCGAAGAGAAACAGGACCTAGTGGCTTACAACTCTCTACCATTCCTGTGTGCGTGTTGTCAGGAATGGAGGGGACTTACAATTTTTTGCCGATTCCGAACGGCTAATGAGTAGCACTTTTCATGAAAAAAAGATACTCTAAGAGGATTTGTCAATTCCTCGTAAGAATGAGTACATCCCTGAAAAAACTTTTTGCAGCGGCTGAGAATCGAACCCAAGACCTTCTGCCTGACAGTCCAACGCACTAACCATTATGCCAATGGTACTTGGACTCGTTTAATTCAAGACATACAATTTTTACCAGATTTTGAATGCTCGTGAAGAAAAGTACTCTATTACGGAAAGTTGGGAATACCCGATGTTATCGATATCACCCAAAAAGTGGACAGATTTGTTGAAACTAATGCTCCCGATATAACCGTTTGCCCTAAGCATAATCTGCTCTAGAACGAGATTGAAGAAGTCACATGATAGCATACATATACATATCTGCTTTTTAAACTATGCATACGTTTGGAATTGTTGGGAGGATCTATTCCCTAGTTGCTCAATGCATTACGTATTTCCCAACATCAAATGAAACAGCTAAATCAGTTTTCCTGGGTTCCCGAGGTGTGTCATTGCCGATAGCCTTCTTTTCCCATTTTCTGCTTATTCTATTGAGCATTTTAAGACGCGCTCGCGAATTTTTGAAGTACACAATGTACTTTCATCGTCAGACATTTACATAAGGCCTATTCTATGAAAAAGTGAGCATTGGTATTCAATTATGAAAACAATTATATATATAAAGGACTCGCGCGGGTAGATTTTAGCGGGCAGAGAC
Source organism: Chrysotoxum bicinctum (assembly GCA_911387755.1). Taxonomy (NCBI): domain Eukaryota; kingdom Metazoa; phylum Arthropoda; class Insecta; order Diptera; family Syrphidae; genus Chrysotoxum; species Chrysotoxum bicinctum. Next base: position 181,402,825 of record OU426987.1, read on the forward strand.
AACCATATTGTTTTTGTGACATCTATCAAATCTATTGTTTATTATTAAGTTGATGTTAAATCACTATCACGATTGAACAGTGCGTCCAAATGATAAAACTTTATGGCAATGCGCCCATTTAACGGTAGACGTGGTGGCCCTTCACAGTAAGCTGCATGAAGAAAAAAAATTCTCGAATTTTGTATCGAAAGGGGTATTAAAAGTTGCGTATTAACGAGTAGATTCTGAATATGTATTTTTTTACTTGCGATATACATATAGGTACATAGGGCAAGTTCTGCATTTGGAAAAAAAATCGAACTCGAGATTTTGATCAAAGTTGACATTACGATGATAGCGAAGACGAAAAAAGTGGGTCTGACAATTCCGTCTGTCTGTCTGTATGTCTGTATGTCTGTATGTCTGTATGTCTGTACCTCGAACTACAGCCTAAACTACCGGACGTATTTTCTTCAAACTTGGTAGTTAAGGGTCTTCGGTGATTCCCTAGAGGAAAAATTGAAATTTTTTTTTTAGCTCCAAAACTAAGGGTACCCCCCATACACCCGTAATGCAAAATCCTATTTATCTCGAAAACGGCTCTAACAATTTTAATAAAAAAAAATTAAGTGTGATATTATTGACATGGACTACAGTTTGGGGGGAAATGTTATTAGGGGTACCTGCCATAGGCCCGTTTTTTTGATTTTCGACTTTCTCATTAACGGCTCTAAGTATTTTAACCCAAAATTTTTAGCAGGAGTCCCCTTAAGTTTAAAATAATATTGTATATAAAAATATTCGAAAAAATATTTATTGGGTTTTAAAAAAAAAAAATTTTTTTTTAAATCAATATCTTCAAAACCTATGAACGATTATTTTTTGAAATTATTTAATAAAACCAATATTATTAAATACTTAAAATTCGCATCCCACATTTTTTTCTTGAAAAATTTTAGAGAAATTTCTTATATAAAAAATTTATTTAATAATAAAAGGATTTTTGAGGTTTATTTGCATAAATTCATACTTTTCCGGAAACCAGACGGCAATTTTATGCATTTGAACATTATTATCTCATTAAATCCATGTTTTATATTTATAAAATGTATCTTAAATTCCAAAGTACTTTTACATAAGAGCAAGTTCGTGCGATCCAGTCGTGCATTTTATTTTATTTGGACATAACTTTTAGGGCTCTACCGCGGCAAAGATATTCAAATAAAGTAAAAAACTATATTTGTGTATTCTTTTTTTTTATTTTAATTTACTGCCTTGATTTATTAAATGAAAGTTGAGATTAGGTAATAAATATTTACATAAGTGTTCATGAAAGGTCTTAAAAAAAATAAATAAATATATTTTTATAGCAAAAAAGGTTGAAAAAGTTAAGAAAATGTAAAAAAATAAAATGCACGACTGGGTCGCACGAACTTGCTCCTATGTAATAGACTAGGAATTTTAAAAACGAATGTTATTAGAGAAAACTGTTCTTAAGGATCAAATTAATTATTTAAATTCTTTTAATAGTAAGAGACGAAAACAGAATGCTATGCAAATATGAATTTATGCAAGAACAAAAATTATAAGTCCTTGTAGTGGTTTCTTTAAAAGAAGCTTTTATATACAAACTTTTTAAAAGCTTTTTAAGAAAAAATTTTGGTACGCTAATTTAAAGTTTTTATTATTGTTCGAATAAAAATTAAATTTACGAAAAGAAATATTGACCCGTTTCGGAGATATCGAATTTTCAAAAAAAGAAAAAAATAGATTTTTTTTTCAAAAATTCAAAAAATATTTATTTTAAAGTTTTGAAATACAATGTGTTTTAGACTTTTTAGAAGCTTCCCTATAAAAAATTTCATTAAGAACCGTTATGTGGGTAATGAGAAATTCAAAATTCGAAAAAATGGTTCTATGGTAGGTACAAGCTGTAATATCTTAATTTCAAAATTTGTTTTATTAAATTAAAGATCATAAAAATTAATTGAAAGAAAACAAATTTTATCAAAATTCTAGGTGCCGTTTTCGAGAAAAATACGATTTTTGAAAACCATTTTTTTTAAAATTTTTAACATTTGTATGGTGGGTACCTTTATTTTAAGGTAAAATGAAAATTTTTTTCTCACATCTTGTAGAATATATGAAAAAACTTTTATTTATCAAGTTTAAACAAAATCTAGCATGGTATTTTCGAAATATTGAGTTTTGAAAAAAAAATTTGGAAGTTTTTTTTTAAAATCCAAAAATTTTTTTTTTGAAAATTTGAATAAACAACTCTATTTAAATTTTTGAAGAGCCTTCGCAAAAAAAAAATTATCAAAATCGGTGGTACTGTTTTTGAGAAAATCAAAAACAAAAAAAATGGTTCCATGGGCGGTACCCTCAATAACCATTTTTCGGAAAATTTTTTTCAAGCATTACCTAGACTTAACTAAATGAAATTTTTTTTGTGTTTTTAGTTTTTAAATCTGTCCAGCAGTTTTTGAGAAAAAAAAATATTTATAAAATTTCGAAAAAAATTCGTATGGCAGGTACCGTTATTTTTGGTCTTAAAAAAAAAAGAAAAAAACGTGTGGGGGTAAAAAATCAAAACCCATATCTACCAAGTTTAAAGAAAATCGGTCGAGCCGTTTAGGCTGTAGTCGAAGCGACAGACAGACAGACAGACAGAATTGCCAGACCCACTTTTTTAGTCTTTGCTATCATCGTAATGTCAACTTTGATCAAAATCTCGAGTTCAATTTTTTTTACGAATCCATAACTTGCCTTATAGTACCTATAAGTCGCAAGTAAAAATTACATTGAAAATTGACCTTTGAAATTAAAAGAGGGCATTTTGCTTCGTGATTTTATTTTATTTCTTATAAGTCCTTCTCTCGACTTTGCTCCAATAACACATTGGCTTGCTTCGGTCTCAGATTTGATGCATCTTTCGACACTTTGCGTGTGACAAGGAAATTCCAGTATTTTCAGTTCTTTTCTTTGCACCAGTAATGAAGTTCATCATCAGTCAATTCATATAGGCAAGGTGGTGGAGTAATTTTATATTCCTTCCAAAAAATTATGACTACGTGGACGCAGCATTAAATTAAATGTTTGCGGCTTAAATATTCGGTTTGATATATAGGTTTTTCTAGCTTTAAAAATTCGTTTTAAAGCAAGCTCTCTGAAATAGACCCTTTCGTCGAAGAGCATTGCCACTTAAACGTTTTCAGGATGTGCAAAGAAAGCATTTCTTTCAATTACAGGATCAACTATTGATTTGGGGTTGTCTGGCAGCCATCTTGAAAAAGAGATGAGTTCAAAAATATGTTGCTATCTATCAATAAGGGTTCGTTTCTTATCGAAACCACACTGGTGCATACACTTTCATAATATACTCCACAATAATTTTAAGATTTTCAGATAAGTACCTAGTTACTTGAACTAATGTAAAGTCGAAGAATTCTGTTTGCAATTGTGACCCATCTTGAATGTGCCATTTTCCCAGGCAGTCGATTTGCCAGTGCGGGTCGCGGGAGAACAGTAACCTGTTTTTATAGCTCCACACATTTCGAAAAAATATTTTTGTTCAGTACTCAATTGATCTATGATTTCTGGCTCGATTTCAGGAACATTTCGGGTCACAGGTGAAAATTGAGCAACATCAGTAATTTGCCAATCGGTTAATAAATAACTTACCGATAGGGCCATAATAATCACGAGGACCCAAAGTAGATCCATCTAACTTCGTGAAGAGACGTCGTAGTGGCAATTCATTCGCAAGAAGGATCTACTGTCTCGTAAAAAGTTGATACCGTAGTAGATTTAGCTCTTTGACTACCTAAAGCACTACCAATAGCACCGATTACCATTTGTCTGTCATTTCTCTGGTCCTCTAAAAATGATCTTTCACTAAATTTAGCGAGACACACTTTTTTGGTCTTCGCTATCATCGTAATGTCAACTTTGATCAAAATCTCGAGTTCGATTTTTTTTACGAATGCATAACTCTACTACTTTAAATATTCGGTATTAAACCTTCATGAAGTAAGAACTTGTCGTACTTTTAGATCTCAGTACTTTTCATCGCTGACTTGTTAGACAAAGTATAGAAGAACTTGGCTCTTTTTTTAACATTTATGTTTTTGGTCTGATTTATTTTACAAAATTAATAAAGGCCAAATGACTTTCGTTGCTCTTTATGTGTACGATGTGCTGATACTTTTTAATGACAAATGCTTTGAGAAATTATTGAAGAAATTGGTTTGCAAGATTTCCAGATGATGGATTTGGGATTAGTTGACTCGCTAAATCGATTTGGAATGCATGACTGTAATTTGGTTAGTACCCCACTTGACTCGAACCAAAAAAATATTTTTAAAAATGTGCCCGTCATCACCTGAAGAGAAAAAAGATGTCGAATGTACCCTATATGCGGCGCAAACTACAAGGCTTGATATCAGTTACCCTGTTAAATCTGTTAAGGGGACACTCTTCTAAGTCTGGTTACACACATTTGGCTGCCATAAAACCTGTTCTTCGGTACCTTAGTTGATAAAAAACTTGTGTATAGAAAAACAGGTCATGCAAGAGAATCAGCATTGCTAGCTGTTGAAGCATTGACTTCAACCTAATAATCTTCCCTTTCCAGACCTTTCTTGCCTTTTCTTGCTAGCTGTTCTTATATTCAAACGATCACTTGTTTAAGGTCCCCTTCCACTTGTATTAGCCATATGAGGCGCAGTCTTCTTCTCCTGCGTTGTACTTCAGGAGTTCACACAAAAGTCTTTCGAGTCGAGCATTAGGTTGGTGTTTCTATCTTCTTCTCCACTGGGATTATAAGCGTCTTTAAAGGGTCAGCTTTACTACTCAACTACTTTTTTAGCTCAAAGACCTTATTACAACTCGATTTTGAGTAAAATTTGAATGCAATTAGACGAATACTTGCTTGGACTAATTTTTACAAAAAGAATTATAATATTTTGTTGCTAAATTTACTCAGAAAATGGATTTAAATATTTTTTCTGATGGAATTTAATTTTTCTGAACAGCTGATTGCCAAAACTCAAAATATATTCCATTTCGTTTTTCTTTTGTGTTCCGATTTTTTTCTGTTCCGAATGCATCAGAAAATTTTTTTCTGATGAGAAAAATTTTTTCTGATGATATGACAGCAAAAAATTGTTTGTTTTCTGACGTAAAATTATTGGTAGCTATAACCGGCCATCAGAAAAATGCTTCAGATTTCGATTGTTTTAATTTTTCTGATGGAATTTTCTGATGGAATTTTCTGATGAGCTATAATTGGCCCCTTACTACCTTAAAGTTATAAGCGTGCAGTTTCTAATTGATGTGTACGGTGCTCTCCAAGGCATTGTTGGGTTTCTGTTTTCTTGAAGACACCATGTACTTTATCCTGCCCTGAAGGACTTTAAAACTATTTAAATCTTCACTCCTTTCTTCTTAATACAAACAGGGTGTCTACTAATTCATCATCACTGGCCAAATGGTATAATAATCCATGAATTTGTAAACAAACAAAATAACAAACAAACTTCAAATCATCATAACCCTTTTCGCTTGGGGCCGACAATGCTATATCACCAAAGAAGCAGCTTCAACAAATACTAATCTACTATCAAAATGTTAATGGACTTAGAACGAAGATCAATTCGATCTATAAAAATGTCAATAACCTTCCTCATGATATTATTGTAATGACAGAAACTTGGCTGAATGACTCATTCTTGGATACTGAGCTTTTTGATACAACGTACCAAGTCTTTAGGCGTGACAGACACCACTCAAATGACCTTGAAACAGTTGGTGGCGGAATCCTAATTGCTGTGAAGAATTCTTTTATATGTAATTTGGTTGCTGCTTTTGAAGCTTCTGAAATAGGAATAATATGTATCAAAATTAAAATGGTATCTGGTTATACCTCTACATTATCTCTGTCTATATACCTCCAAGATCTATAAACAATGTGTATGAAAGTTGTATTAAATGTGTTGAAAGCATACATAACCAAATGGATACAAATGACGAGCTCTTGATATTAGGCGATTTTAATCTCTCAAACTTGCGATGGACAATATCTTCAGACTTCAACATCGTATCTCCTGCGAACCCTTCCACAGCTAATGAGTTCTCAATAATTGATGGTTTGGCCTCGTGTGGACTTAGTCAATTTAATGGGGTTCTCAACAGTTTCAACAATATTTTGGACTTAGTTTTTTTCTCGAACACTATAAATTCGGATACATCTGTAACCCCTGCTGATATCATACTATTAAAAGAAGACCGGCACCACCCAGCTCTAGATATATCATTAAACATTAGCCTGTGCAAGGACTTTGACAAATCAAATGAAAATCTTGAGTTCAACTTTAAAAAATGTAATTTTGATCAATTACTCGTATTTAATTTGTTGTGTAATGTTAACTGGAATCAAGTTTTTTTTAATTGTAATATTAACGAAATGTGTTTAAAATTTTATGATATCCTTTTTAAATGTTTTTATGAAACAACTCCACTACGTAAATCTTGCAGTAGATCTCAAAATCCACCATGGTTTAACACTGAGCTTAAAAGTCTAAAAAATAGAAGAAACAAAGCATGGTTGAAATATTCCAAATCCAGAGCTGATGAAGATTATATCGCTTACTCCGATCTGAAGTCTATGTTTTCTGACTACTCTAATATTTTATATTCCGATTACATTTTAAAAATCGAAAATGATCTAAAACGAAATCCTAAAAATTTCTGGAACTTCGTGAGTAGAAAAAGAAAAATTGACGGCTACCACAAGTATATGTCTTTTAATAACGTAACCAGTCAGGATTCTGGAGAAATATCTAATATGTTTGCTAATTTTTTTAAAGATGCATTTGTAGAGTCTGGTTCTCACGAACCCTCTGATTTTTCACCTTCCCTCCCTATTTTTTCACACCTTAACACAATTAAATTCTCTATTTGTGAAGAATCTATTGTTCAGAATATTTTGAAACTCGACGATTGTTTTAGCACTGGTCCTGATGGCGTACCATCTAGTGTATTAAAAAAATGTGTATCTTATTTATCCTATCCCCTATATGTTCTATTTAATGAATCTTTAAATTCTTCAATATTTCCTTCTATGTGGAAAAGTGCTTTCATTATACCCATCCATAAAAAAGGGTCAAAAAACGATATAACTAACTATCGCCCTATTGCTAAATTGTCTGTAATTCCCAAATTATTTGAATCCATTATCTGTAACGTCTTATCTTTTAATTGTAAATCTATTATTTGTAATAGCCAACATGGGTTTGTCCAAAGTCGACTGTCACAAATCTGTTTGACTTTACCTCTTTTTGTATCGATTCCTTTGAAGATCGAAAACAGGTGGATTGTGTATTTACTGATTTTAGCAAAGCCTTTGATAAGCTTTGTCACAAAACTCTAATTAATAAACTAATTGGCTTAGGGTTCAATGAAAACTTTCTAGTCTGGATATCATCTTATTTAGAAAACAGGAGGTATAGTGTTACTTTTCGTAATGAGCGTTCTGATCAATTTTTGGTCAACTCAGGTGTTCCACAAGGGAGTCATCTAGGCCCATTACTATTTGTTCTATATATCTATATACAGGGTGATTGGCATAAGGTGTGACAAAAAGCTAGGGCGTGTAGGTTGGACTTAGACAAGAAAAAAATCGTATGGGAGGGGGGGGTCCATTTCCCCCCGTTTAGGCGGGAGGGGCAATTTAAGAAAAAAATCACTTAAAACAGAAAAAAAATTATTAGAAAATAACGGTGATATCTACAGAGTAATGCTTTGGCATTTTGAAAAGCCAGAAATACATTCTTTAATTTTGTTTTTAAATAAAGTTGTTCGAGTGAATAGTTTTTGAAAAATTAATTTTCAAAATCAAAATTTTGAAAAAAAAAATGAAATTTTTTTTTTTAAACAATTTTTTTTCAAAATTTTACGTAATTAAGTATTATTTTTTTATTCAATATTCAATGCTCTTATTAATTTTTGATCAAACACAAGAAACCGGATGTCAAAATGTTTTGTAGTTTTTGAGAAAATAAAAAATAACAAAAACTACTTTTGTTCTAAGAAAAGCCTTTTATTTTAGTTTTTACGTTTTTGGATTCTTATGTAGGTGAATTTACGATTGAAAGGTTTAACTTTCTTTTTACTATTCTTTTAATTATCGTCTTATAAGCATACAATAATGTGACAAAGTACTGGATTAACCATATTTCACACATTTTTTCATTGAGAACACCTGCGTGAGAGCATTGGTTTAAAATTGACCTGCCACTTTTTTATTATGGTGGGGTCGGCTTGGCTTAGGTGCATTTACGAAAGAAAGGATTAACTTTACATAAACAGTAATTAAGTATGTATTTTATCTAAATATGCATGTATTTATTATTTAAATTGATTTCAAGATTCAGGAACATTTTTGTTCTTATTTCGCAATTGCATTTTTCTGTCACTAGTTAGGGCGTGTAACGCTGCATTATTTAAAAAACATTCGCAGATCAATATTAATCCAATGCTCTCACGCAGGTGTTCTCAATGAAAAAATGTATTATTGTATGCTTATAAGACTGATAATAAAAAAAATTTACAAAAAAAGTTAATCCTTTCTTTCGTAAATGCACCTAAGCCAAGCCGACCCCACCATAATAAAAAAGTGGCAGGTCAATTTTAAACCAATGCTCTCACGCAGGTGTTCTCAATGAAAAAATGTGTGAAATATGGTTAATCCAGTACTTTGTCACATTATTGTATGCTTATAAGACGATAATTAAAAGAATAGTAAAAAGAAAGTTAAACCTTTCAATCGTAAATTCACCTACATAAGAATCCAAAAACGTAAAAACTAAAATAAAAGGCTTTTCTTAGAACAAAAGTAGTTTTTGTTATTTTTGATTTTCTCAAAAACTACAAAACATTTTGACATCCGGTTTCTTGTGTTTGATCAAAAATTAATAAGAGCATTGAATATTGAATAAAAAAATAATACTTAATTACGTAAAATTTTGAAAAAAAAATTGTTTAAAAAAAAAATTTCATTTTTTTTTTCAAAATTTTGATTTTGAAAATTAATTTTTCAAAAACTATTCACTCGAACAACTTTATTTAAAAACAAAATTAAAGAATGTATTTCTGGCTTTTCAAAATGCCATAGCATTACTCTGTAGGTATCACCGTTATTTTTTAATAATTTTTTTTCTGTTTTAAGTGATTTTTTTCTTAAATTGCCCCTCGCGCCTAAACGGGGGGAAATAGACCCCCCCTCCCATACGATTTTTTTCTCGTCTAAGTCCAACCTACACGCCCTAGCTTTTTGTCACACCTTATGCCAATCACCCTGTATATATAACTTCACGCCCGCGCTGTGTTCAAACATTTAAAGGGTAATCATAATCCCTTGAGCGCGTGTAAATTATAAAAAAAAAAAAAAAAAAAAAAAAAATATCAATGACTTGACATCAATTATAAAAAATTCATCTGTGCTTATCTATGCCGATGATATCAAAATTTTTAAAAGAATATCCTCCATCAGCGACTGTGAACAACTTCAAGAAGACATTTATAGGTTCAGGGAATGGTGCAATACTAACAGTCTTTTGTTAAATATTGACAAGTGTAAAACAATGTGTTTTACGCGCAAAAAAAAATGTGTTAACTTACAACTATATGTTAGATTCTTTTACATTATGTAGAGTGTCCGTTTTTTCCGATCTAGGGATTATTCTAGATTCTAATTTAACATTTATTGATCACATTAACTTTATTATTAAAAAAGCTAATAAAACTTTGGGATTTATAAAAAGATTCTCCCGTGACTTCGTGGATCCTTACGTTCTTAAGCTTCTCTACATATCTTTTGTCAGACCAGTACTCGAATATGGCTGTGTAGTCTGGGCGCCATACTATTCAGTTCATATTAACAGACTTGAGGGAATCCAAAGGAAATTCTTACGATTCTGTCTTCGTTTTCTTCCTTGGTCACAAAGATCGACACTGCCCCCCTATAACAATAGACTCATCTTAATAAATCTCCCTTTACTCTCAAAGCATAGACAATATCTACAACTACGAGTATGTTATATTATAAAATTAGTCAACGGATCAATAATATCTCCATCAGCTCTGTGCCGCTTGAATATTAGTTTTAGTCAAGCTAGCTTGAGAAATCAACGGTCTCTATATCCTAACTTTAGCAGAACAAACTATGGTATGAACAGTCCCTTAAATCAATTGATTTCAGTTTTCAATAAGTATAATTTTTTAATTTCTTTAGTTAATGACAATTTAAAATTTAAAGAAAACTTTTTTAATACATAATTGTAAGTAAATTCATATTTGTAATGTTATCTAGTTTTAAGTTTTTTAACGTTAGTACTTTAACGGATTAAATAAATATTATAAAGGATATATTGGTATATGATTTTTCGTTATATTTTAAGAAAAAAATCGTTTTACTGTGGTCTACCCTGACCCATGTTGACAAAAATTGTTTTATTTAAAACAAAATATTAGCCTTTAAATCTGCGATTAATTAATGTTGATGTTTTGTTGGAGTTTTCAATGATACCTTTATTGGCATATATTTAATTAAAGGTATTCCAATCGCTACGTGTAAGCTTATGCTAAAGCAAGATGCAATACAAAGAACAAACCTTAGATTAAAAAAAAGATTGTGTGTACTGACGTACGCGCGGTTGAAGTAAAACTTCTTTTTCCTCAAGCAAAGCTTCTGTAAGATTATAACCTACGAACAAACATTCTGTATTCTGAAAACATGTCGCTGTCTTTGACGGATAACGTGACGTTTTGACATGTCACTGATAGCTGCATAGAGAATTTTTTACCACCAACGCCGGAAAAGAAGTTTTACTTCAAAAAATTGAATGTGCGCGCCTAGCCTTAAATGAAATCGAGAAGAAAAGTACAAAACTCCCATGCCACTTGACAAGCAAGTTGCCTCGCTTTGTTGTAATCTTGTAATGTATACACAAGCATTTCTTATTAACCCGTACAAACCCGAGCAACTTAGTAGTCACCTGACATTAATTCAGTATCCAGACAACTTGGAAAGCAAGTACACTGACAGCGGCACTCTTGTAAAATTAATTATTAAAGTATTTGATTGATTAGTCGGGTGACGTTCAAATTTATAAATACCAAAACAAATGTCGGTGGCGTGTGCGATTAAGCGAATAAATATTATTAAAAAGTATAATTTCAAAACTTTCAGGCAACCTGATGGCCATATGGCATGCCGTCTATGACAGCAAGAATACAAATGGTAGTGGATATACCCAACTTTTTGGCCAGTACTTTGTATGCGAGGGCTAGGTGTTGGTAAAATTTATTTGGATTGCAATATGCTTGTCAATAATTATTCGGTTGCATAGCCATTGCGCGTCTGAACCTATAGTTTTATGTTTATCTTTGAATGCAGCCATTTGAAATATGTAAATTCTAAATCGTATCCAACTTCATGTTTTACTTTGCACATGCTAAAAACATGTCGCTGTCTTTGACGGATGGCGTGACGGTTTGAATGTCACTGACAGCTGCATAGAAATTTTTTCACCCCCAACGCCGGAAAAGAAGTTTTACTTCAAAAACATTCAAGCATACAAAACTTTACTTCCTTTTTGTAAGTTTACTGTTTTTTTAATTAAATATTTTGATTTATTATAATTAAAAATATTTCATTTTTAGCCGCTCTTGTCCAATATTTCATAACCTTAAGTTATATACACATAACAGACATGTATATGTAAAAAAAGCTACAATGATACAAAATCAAAGTACTTTCAACCAAAAAATTCGAGCCAACCATTGCAAGTAATATTTGATACATGAGAAAATCATTTATGTCCTGTTCACATAAAAATGCCATCCCCCAAATATGAGTGTAATCGTAATTTTCAATTCAAAAATACGAACCGCTTCTCTCAAAGCAATAAAAGGAAGCGTGTTAAGCACGTGTCCAATATTCGTGAGAAAGACCTCTACAGATTGATTCCCACGAATCCTACAATTCTTAACTCTATACCTTCCGTTTCCGCATTTGGAAAATGTTAAGTTAAGGGATGAAATGATTATGTGTAAGGTAGGGGTGGAAATACCATATTCTATGAAAAAGATTTCTAATCACAAAACAGAACTTTTAGTATGATACAAGTTCACATAGAATTAGAATTGTTATGGTCTGCGGGGAAAAACAGAGAGTGCGACGGATCCTTTTACTAACAAGGGTGGTTTATAGATAACTGGGAGATTTCGGTCATTATCAAATAAAATTTCTTGCCGACAAGATGGAAAAGATTTCTCTAGAGAGTTGTTTAATTATTTGTGTTGAATTTGAATTGTGAAGCGTTTGAGTGTTTAGTTAACATATAATAATTGGTTACATATTGTTATTGGAAGGATTTTATACAAATTTCAATGATCAGTCATTACCTTGAATACAATGTAGTTGATAAACTCGAATTCGGAATATACATTTAGAATATCTCGGATTTCATATTAGTGAAGTGCCTTTGGAAATATGTAGTTCAAAAGATGACATGGGCAGTGACGAGGATATCAATACCCACTTTCAACTCTTTTCTTGTTGGAGATGGAGTTTCGTGCCCTGTAAAAGGTTGTTGGAGGCAGAGAACGAGAGTGGGCGAGTTTCACCATAAAGCATTAGCTTTTGCGTCTACAGTTCTTGCCAGACTGAACTACTTTATATGGGCTAATACAAGAAATTCGGAGTTCAAGCAGATAAGATGCTCACCGTCTTGGGGTTATTTGAAAGGTCTCGTCATCCTTCTTGTCGTGCCGTCGGACTTCTCACACAGTACCTATTATATGTAAAGCTATGTAGAAACAAAGCAACAACAAGCCTCAGTTGCGAGGATGGATGCATGCAAATATGCCACATAAAATCAAAAAATCTATTTCTAATCTAACATTAGGTGCGTTTTATTATTCATAAATCTATCTGGATCCGGATCTGGATTAAGTTTTAACATGTATTACAAAAACAATTTGGGATCCTGTTTTCTATCGGGATCTATTTCAAAGATCCAAAAATTAGTTTTTACACTGACGAGTAGATGGCTTTTTATGGTAAGGTAGTGTAAACTATAGTCTAAAGAAAAAGGACAAGAAATAATTTAAAATTTCCAAACCCAAGGATAAAAAGAGACGGGCTTATAACACTGCTGTCAGTAGGATCCGTATCGTTTTATTTTCAAGGGAAGATCCCGATCCGGATCCAGATAGATTTGTGGATAATAAAACGCACCTAATAAACGTTATAAATACGCAAAAGCCTAATAATATACATAATTGTTAAATGACCTGCAAAAGCAATCATAAAAGAAAACGACAATCGTAAACCGTAATCGTAACGTAAAATAACGAGAGACTTTGAACGATTATCGTATAATTCGTTATACAGGCCCAGGGCTCTATTCTAAAATAAATAGCAATATAATGAAAAAAAAAAGCCTAAAAATGTTAGCTTGTTTATTGAAAAAGTCAAAATTTTGGTGAGATTTTACTCTACGATTAGTTTTGGATATTTTTTGTATTTTTTTTTAATTGGCACTTAGCAATGGGTAGAGCAAAACACAGCACTGAAGACGAAGGCGAAGCCATTTTGTGCATGCATAACAGCGGATTCAATTAGAAAAATAGCAATAGTCTTTGCAATAATGGTATTTAATATTATGAAAAAAAAAAAAAAAAAACTGGAGGGCGCCCATCTTAAATGACTGTAAGAGACAGAGCCAAGCTGGTGAGAAAAGTTAAAGCGCATCCGTTTATGTCCTAAAAAGATCTGAAGCCAGAAATAGAAGCGAAAGTCAGTGCCAGAACTGTTCGTCGTATCCTAAAGGACACAAGGACAAGTCACGCTAGATCTCCAAGAAAGGAAGGTGTCATTCCAGTGGAGAAATAGATATTTGTCGGAATAGATGTTTGTCCGCAAAGCATGGATGTGGCAGCATAATTCTATGGGTTTTTTTTTTGTTACTTGGTCCAATGACAAAAAGAGTACAGACTGTTATGCTGCCGTTGGCCGATGAAAATATCGTGGGTGTATAAGCAGAAGGCACTAAGTCAAAAAACATAGTTTTGAGTAAATTGATATTTATTGTTTGTTTAGTCGTGAAAATTCAATACCGATTTTAATTTTTCATCTGATTACGTGAAAAGCTCTAATGACATTATGACTTAAGTTTCTAATCAAAAATTTTAGTTTTTGCCAAACCAATTCGAAAATATTGCATTAGAACTACAAAATATGCTGACTTAGTGCTGTTTAGCAGAAAAGATAATGCTATTATGTAATTATAACTAAAAATACAAATTAAAAAACAATTTTTTCTTAATGTAATATTTAAAAGTTTTATTTATATTTTAAGAGCAAGTAGGAATATTATACAGTAATATGATATGGTAAGTTATAATTATAAAATTAAGAAAAGTCAGTTGTAAAAATTAAGGATAATTTAACAAAAAAAATAAGTGAAAAGGTTGGAACTATTCATCACCATCGCTTTCTTCTGATGTGTAAGGTTCTGCCAAGTTGTTTTTGGAATTTGATTGTGAGGGCAAAGATTCAAACCAAGAACGGAAAACTTCAGGAACCACTCCTTTTTGACACATTTCTATAGTCTTTTTTTTGCTGCACTTATTTTAAGAAGTTCTTGATACAATTTAGGCCATTGTGTTAGAGAAAGATACTTCGGAACAGCGTTTCTTCCTCTTTGTAAAGTTTTTATTACGTTCATTGTTCTAAAATTGTCCGCGAAATTGTATTTGAACTGAAGGATTCCTGGTTTACTTTTTTCATACCGGAACCATTTAATTTAATAATAAGTAGTATCTTTTATGCTGTCTTTTCCAGAAGAATCTGAAGATTCTGCTGCTTGATCCATCCCATTTTGAATAGATCTCATAGATACATCTAAGACAATTGTAGTCGAACTTGTTCCTTCACCTAAGACTATTGAAAACCATTTTCAGTGTGCTTTATAATATTTTGTTATTTTAAAAATAACCAACCAGTATTCATATCTCTTTCTAAGGCTTCATCCAAAATCATTTCCTGTAATCTGTCCTCAGAAGCTCTTTGTTTTGCGACTATATTATTATAACATGTAGGTACCAATTTCTAATCAAAATAGTTATATGAAAACAATTAAGGTACTTTACCTGCGTTTTGAGTTTTAACTAGCCAAAGCATTGTCCAAGCACTAGAAGTTTTGTTCATATTTAAGCAGATTATTTACTATTACTAACCGAAACACTTTATTAACTATCACTTATTTATTATTCACCTTTATTCCGATAGTCGTTTTAATAAAATGCCATTAAAACGAGAAGGCTCCAGAGACCACATTTTGGTGTTTAAATAATACGAAAAGTGCAGGGTTCTCCATGTTCTTCACTTTTCTAAGCATTATAACGATAGTCGTTTCAATAAAATTCCAATTTTCGTTTCTAGAGCCTTGTCGTTTTACTGGCGTTTTAGTAAAACGACTATCGGAATAAGGGTGATTACTAACCGAAACACTTTACAAAAATTACCTTTCTCCTTGACAAAAACTTTCAAATTGAAAAAAACTATGTCCGATTCGCTCTCATGGGTAGACTACGAAACAGATAACTTATGGCCTACTTAATTCAAAAATATTAGTTTTGATGACAGCTAAAACGCACTAAGTCACTTTAATGCCTTCTTGATGTATTATTATAGCATATTCGGCCCTACCAAGGTAACCGTCGGAGCGGAACTTTCTCCGCAACGCATTCTCCTTCGGAGGTTCAATTTCGGTTCAAAGTAGCTTTCATCGGAAGAAATTTTACAGAAATCCAACAACGCATTGCGATGGATATAAATTTCAGACAGAGATGTGCTAATTAACCGATATATCGAAAATGCGATATATTTTCGATAGTTTTTTATAAAATAAACACCATAAGCGTTTTAAACCATGAAAAACCGGTCAGAGAGTGTAGTTTATTGTTTATAAAAAATATTTTTTTCAATTATAATGCGCTAGCGTTTTTAAAAAATGTAATTAGATGCACCGATTTTTAAATCAAAACTATCGAATAAAGTCCCTTCCCTATTTCGAGACGTATGTTTTTTGTTTCCATTTGAAGTGTCAAACAAATAATAAATTGAAAAAAATAAAACTTTGGAAACACAATATTTATATTTATTTGACTAATAGGTACTTTAATCACAATGGAAATGGATCAAAACACAAAACAAAAGATCACGAACATAGTTTTTTTCCATCCAAACATCGGTCCCAATTAATTTAACTGATTGGGGCCAGATCTTCCCAAACACAGATACAATTTCTGGTGTCCTTTTGGTGTTATCCGCTCATAGCTCATACTGTTGCGAACTTGTTTTTTCGTTCTGCCTAAGAACAAAAAGTCTATTATAATTACATATGTAACACAAGTTAACGCAAATAAAGTTAATTTCTTTATGACTTACATTTTAATTAACTATTTCTCTAAAAAGAAAACACTTTCCGCAACAAGAACTTGTCGGAGGATTTCGGAGAAAATTTTGTTTGTATGTGTCAGAAATAAGACCATTAGAAGTGCTTCATCGCAAACAAATGGCATGCGTTGAATTTCGTCGGACAGAATCTCCGATCAGCTGATCGGAGAAATACCTTGAAGCAAAATGTCTCCGATTCGGAGGAAATCGGAGAGAATTCCGCTCCGACGGTTACCTCGATAAGGCCGATTGTATTTTTTTCTATGACAGCCAAACGTGAACTTAGTGTCTTTTAGCAGTATCTATTAAAAATTATTTAACTGACTTAGTTCAAAACATAACCTCAAATAATTTATGTTTAACGTTCAATAATCACTTAGGAGGTGATTGGAGTATAAAGATATCATCATTCTTAATTTTTTTCGTCATGTAAATTTTATATAAAAATAATTAAACTTAAGTCAGTGTATATATATAGTTAGGCCCCCTATGAGCCAACAAATGTAAATTTTCATACATTATGTAGTATCTTATTAGTTGTAAGCCAAATTGTAAATAGTATGTTCAATAAAACAAAATTGAATTGAATTGAATACCATCATTCTTGATCACTTTGCATTAAAATGTAAAAATCCTAAAAAATTGACTTAGTGCCTTCTGCTTGTACACCCACAATATGTCCCTTAAGTGGTCCATAGACGCTCAATATTATTGTCCATCTATGGATACTATTGTAAGGTTGTGCAATATATTGAATAAAATCAAAACCCTTTTGTTGGTCTGTGGGTATAATTGCACAATATTTATTTATTTAATTTTCAAATGTTGAACAGTAAACACCTCCGCGAGTGATTTCAAAAAGTGAAAATGTCAAAAGCATGTTGTTGTCTACAGAAGTATCAGGTGGCAACAAATTGATTGGATAAAATATTGAACCGTCTGGGGCACCTAGGCAATAATATTGTACAATATTTTGCACAATAATATTGAGCGTCTAAGGACCGCTTTAGGGGCCGTTTATAGCTCTCATTGAAATGCATCATTGAAGATTTTCATTTTCATTTTTAAGGCGCTTAAAAAAACTAGCTTTGTGAATGCAAAATTCCACTACAAAGCTAGTCAATCCTAAACTGTCATATTAATAACAGATGTAAACATATAAAATAGGAAAAATTGGCGCAAAATTTTAATTGAATTAGTACGATGCTAAAACTGTTTTAGTATGATACCTACTAAGTTAAAACAACGAATTTGCAAATTTTAATCGAATATGGCATCATACTTTCTCTATCCTTTTATTAAAGTTAAAATCATCGAATACCTACTTTACTTTTTAGTACCGTGCTAGCTTCATATGACTCTTTGACATTTTCAAAAACCAAAAAAGGTTTGTGTACTTACTTTTTTACACGAAATGTCATTGTTTTAGGTGTGTTCAGAAGGAATTTGTTAAGAAACATCTTTTAGTACTATACTAGTTAGAAAATATTTAAAATTAAGAAAGAGTTAGTAAACTACTATAAAGTTAGCAAATTACTAAGTAGTATCATATACTAATACCTTGATTGAATTAGTACGATGCTAAAGCTGTTTTAGTATGATACTAGATTAAAACAACGAATTTGCAAATTTTAATCGAATTTAGCATCATACTTTCTCTACCCTTTTACTAAAGTTAAAAATCATCGAATACCTATTTTATTTTTTTAGTATCATGCTAGCTTCATATGACTCTTTGACATTTGCAAACATCAAAAAAAGTTCGTGTACTTACTTTTTTGCACGAAATGTCATTGTTTTAGGTGTGTTAAGAAAATTCTTTTAGTACGATACTAGTTAGAAAATGTTTAAAATTAAGAATGAGTTAGTAAACTACCATAAAGTTAGCAAATTGTTAAGTAGTATCATACTAATACCTTAATAATAGGCTGTTTAAAATGGAACCCCTGAGAAGAAAAACGAAAACATTCCACAAAAATGGGAAATTGAAGTAATGATGCAAAAGCGTAGCTATTTTTATAGCGCACATTATAAGCCTAAAAACGAAAACATTCCATGTAAACCTATTTTTTAAATGCGATTATAAAATATCATTGAGTGGAAAAAGGAACAGATTCCAGGAATATTTTCATTTTTCCACTCAACATTTGAAAATTTCCGTTGAAATAATTTTTTTAATTTTTTGGCCGTTATTTAAGTTTATTAAGTTTGTTAGTAGCTTATACTTTTTGATGAGAAGTTCAATCAAACTTTGACACTTTGACAAGACTCTTGATGGCACTGACTATGAGTGGGAGATTCAAAGTCATTCAAGAATATTACCCAGTCCGAGGACATAGTTTCCTCCCCTGTGACAGGAACTTTTCGGTCATAAAGCGAGTTGTTCGCAGATATGATCATTTTTCGCCTTAAAAAAGTGGATGTGATCGAGCTCCTTTCTACAGAGGCTTATGATAGAAAAGTTCCAATCAACAAAAAAAAGTTGAACGATATTTCGAAAATCGTTCACTGTATCCCGGAGGAAATCAAACCTTTTTTCGATGAAATTCTTCAATGGCCTACATCGGACATTGCGAATAGCGATGCAGATGATGGCTAATTTTGTTTCCTTTATAATGATCTTCTTTTTACTTGCGAATTAGGTACTATAGGGCAAGTTCTGCTGTTTTAGAAAAAATCGAACTCGAGATTTTGATAAAAAAAATTACGTGTGATATTATGGGGTAAAATGTTATTAACGGTACCTATCATATAACCGTTTTTTGATTTTTTGACTTTCTCATCAACGGCTCTAACGATTTTAACCAAAAATTTTCAGCAGGAGGTCCCTTAAAGTTTAAAATAATAGGTATTGTATATAAAAATATTCGAAATCAAGTTTTTTTTGAAAAACCAATATCTTTAAAACGTGTGAACGATTATTTTTTGAAACAATTTCTAAAATCTATACTGCTAAATACTTAAAATTTGGCATCTCAAATTTTGTTCTCGAAAAATTTTAAGGAAATTTGCTATATACAAAATTATTTTAATATTAAAAGGATTAATCAGACGGCAATTCCATACATTTGAACATTTTTATCTCATTAAATCCATGTTTTATATTTATAAAATGTATTTTAAATTCCAAAGTAATTTTACATAAGAGCAAGTTCGTGCGATCCAATAGTGCATTTTATTTCTGTTTATTTTTATTCCCTTGAATCATTATTAAAATATTGTTTAGAATTTTGCAGAATTATTTAATATTAAATAAATAAAATGTTTTGTAACCATTATTTATATTATTTGAATAAATAATGATTTAAACTATAATAACTATATAATAATTTAAACTAATTTATTTGATTTTTTCCAATTAGTGGAAAAAGGAAAACATTCCACTCACTTTAACAGGAATTATTAAGCCAGACCTTAAAGTTTTTAATTTCAATTGTTTGGTATGTCACTCTTCTTTACTAGCTTTACATTTGTCCTTCAGAATGTTTTGAAGAATAACTTTCAGTTTCAGAAATAAACAGTTTTCTTTGATTTTCCAAAAACTATGATTAGTGGAATGTTTTCCTTTTTCTTCTCAGTGGTTCAATTGCAAGGCAAGTCAATGCAAATTGGCAATCAGTCTTCCTTATCCTTTCACCCGCGGAACAGCTAGGTCATGGTGGGATGTACGTGAGCTCAAAAAAAAATTACACAAACAATTTAAATGTAACTTAGTGATTGTGTTTCTTATTTCATTGGCAATTTCTTAAGTTAAGGTGCCGTGATAGCAGCAGCAGGCACCAGTGCTTCTGAAAAAGCACTCCTAGAAGGCCTGTACTGCAATTAAATAAATTGAACAGAGTATAACAACATTTATTTTTAAAATTCTCTAGTCTCTTGAACATAAGAGCAAGTTTCTGCGGCCCAATCGTGAATTTAATTTAATTGAATATTACAAATTAATTTAATTACTTGTGATTAGATAATTACAAATGATGTAAGGGATACTTAGATTATTTTAACTTGCAGTATGTTTTTAGTAAAAAAACCAAACTCGAGAATTTGACCAAACTTGCATTACGACTATACGAAAGAGGAGAAAAGTGGGTCTCGTTATTCTGTAGTTCTTTCTTTTCACTTTAGGTTGATTTTTTTTTTTTCAAAAATTGGTAAATATATTCATAATTTTTTTTAAGACCAAAAATAACCATCTGTGATATAAACTTTTTGCGGAAATATTTTTTCACAAGAACAATTCCAC
The DNA here is from genome assembly GCA_911387755.1 of Chrysotoxum bicinctum. NCBI lineage: Eukaryota > Metazoa > Arthropoda > Insecta > Diptera > Syrphidae > Chrysotoxum > Chrysotoxum bicinctum. The sequence continues at coordinate 181,423,572 of OU426987.1, forward strand.
AGGTTCTTACAGTAGTAATGTGTATCTTTTTAAAGTTTTAAAAAAAATTGAAATGAACGTTTATAAGTAATGCTCAGGAAGGTGATTTGAAAAGATGTGGACGGCACTGCAATAGCAAGACGGAATAGAATGATACCAAAGAATATTGAATGGTAAAGTCAATCGAGAATATGGTCAAATCGGATACAACGGAGTGTTTCAATGTGTGAAACTGTTATTAATATAATACTGTAGGTAAGTAGAAATGGCGACAACGAGCAGTCTTTCTCAGTGACCCAGTCCTGGATTCCACCGCTTTGATACCATAGCTTGTTAGACCTGTGGATTTAATGGGATATGTGGGGGATTAAAGAGCTCCCGTCTGAAGTTCGCATTTTTAAGAGGAAAAGTATATAGGTATGTACCTACATAGAAAAAACATAAACATCTTATTGACTGAAGCTGTTGGACTTTTTTATTAAAAAAAAAATATTGGGGACAGGAAACAGTGTTATCAATGCCAAGGAACTTGATTGGGATTACTTATTATTCCACGTTTATAATATTTTGTTGTGGCCGGTGTCGTTGTATTGGATGATGTAGCTGTTTGCAGGAATGTATCAACCGATGGAGTACAACCCTCAGCCTTAAGTACTGCAGCACACTTCCAGTTTCTTGCATAGTTCACTAAACGTAGACAACACTTATTTAATAAAATGATTAAAAACAAATTTCGTTTAAAATTACTTCTCCAAATGCGCACACATCCATCATCACCTGACGATGCCAACATGGTTCCAGTTATATTCCAGCAAACTCTCCATACCGGACAGTTGTGGTCGCTAAACTGTGCTACAGTTTGAATATCTAAGCGTGCAGATCCTGTTGGATCTCTATAAAATATATTTACATTCATTAGAATGATTCAATAAACAAAAACAAAAAAAAACTTTATACTCACGGTACAGATTTTAAATTTAAAATATATAAATATTTGCTGGCAACAGCCAAGACGTGGTAACTTCGTCCAACATTAGGAGCAAAAGCCATATCATGTACTGGATCTGTTATTGTATTGATGGTCTCAATTTTAGCACATTTTCTAGCATTTTCACTATACTCGAATATAAAAACTTTGCCTGCCGAAGAGCTCACGTCATCGCTCCCAGCCTGAAAATATTTAACATTTGAAATTACCTTGTGTCATGAAATTGTGTGAGGAGCATAGTAGTTCATTCTTATATCTATCTTTTTTATTAAATTTTCAATTCAATTGGGTTTTATAAAGAGTTATTCTCTAAATGCTAATAGAAAACGATATAACATTCCGTTAATATTTTCTACTTAAAGTTTAAAATTTTCTGTTATAAGTTAACATTTTCTTGTAAATCATCATTTGTCGCTGAATATGATGTTTCGACCGAAATAGGGACAACTGCTCTATAACTCCTTATGTTTGGCAAGATATACTTAATAAATGTCAGTCAAATTAACAGATGTAGCTACAACAACATGGTCGCAATCACCTTTCAAAATTCGGAAATTTCTATTGAAAACCTCTTTAGTTTGAGCCACGATCAACAAATTAACTCACTGAATAGTTTGAGCATAAAAGAAATTAAGTAATAACTACTCACTGGTCCCACCATTGGGTAAGCCTTAAAGCAGCGGAGGGAGTTTCGGTTATTCCTAGGATGAAAACTAGAGCTATACGATCGAAGAACTTGTTCCCCATGGTAGACAGGGCGAAGTGGAGTTGGATATAACTACTAATTTTCTTGCAAGTGTTCTGACCAAACCGCTCTCGAAAAGACCATAATGGAAGAATTCTCTAGATAGAATTTTCAACGATGGCGTCTCCAGTACCAGTAATGCCAAACTTCTTGTTTAACCTTGCGTGAGCTAATAAGCCATATTTCGAGCTGCGGTCAGCAAGAAATTCTATGTACTAGCCAGGTACTGGATGAACACGTTATAGTCAGCTCTCTTTACGCGTAGTGCGTACATTTGGAGAACAAACATTTCCTAGTTGCGAAAAATTCAAAGATCTACCTTCGAACGAAGTTGTGAACAGCCTAGAAGAAGAAATTCGACTTTTAGCATACTTGAGGTTGGGAAAGTAAGCTCCTATAAATTTCAACTTTTTTAAATTAAGCCGCCATTTGGTTGCTTTATTTACCATTACACGAATTCACGGATAGGAAAGAAAAGGTTAAATAAGCGACTTTTATCTTACTCATTTCAAATAAAAGTTGTTTCAGGTAGCGGTTGTTCCTTTTGCAGGTACTCTACGTAAAATATTGTACTCCACTGAATACCGGGACAATTTGGCAAGTATAATTCATGATGTTCAAATGGTAGACACGTGCACCCTAGAGGACACAAACGTCCACAGGTTTTTCTAAAAACCCACCTCTGTCTATCGACTCCTACTCTCACCTCCTCGCGGTGAATATCGGGTGCCTAGTACCTCAACTGGAGATTGGGTCACAACCCCAGTGGAAGGTTGTTGGGGTAGCACACGAGAGAGGGGGGGAGGTGTTCGCACTAAGGCATCTCTCCTTTCATCCAGGCGACAGCGGAGGAATTCCACAGATAGAATTAATAGTGGCGTCTACAGTTCCAGTGAAGCTGAACTACTTAGTGAAGACCTAACAGGGCTATTCCGACATATTCGGAGCTCAGGCCTGTAGGAACCAGTTTATCCGTCTCCCCGTTCTGGGAGTCATACTAAGGACCTAGCCGTCCAGGTTGGGTTGTGCCGTGAGGGTGACTTCTAGGCCGCATAAAATAACTCTTAGTTGCGAAGCAAAAACAAGCCTCGGATATGGACGGATTCACTGATGACGAAACATGCAAACGAAATAAGGACAATGAACTTTGGATCTATAAGTGGAATGCTAGGTCCCTTAATAGATCACGTGCAGCCGAACAATTAGCGTAAGCCCTAAACTGCTACAAAGCAGATATTACCGCCATCCAAGAGATGCGATGGGACGGACCGGGAAGACGAAGTTTGTACTGGGGGTTATTGTACTGCGACCTGGACATCTATTGTGGCCCTACTTAAAAATGAATGAGGTAGCTCATCCTTCAGTTCCTCCACCAAACCTATTGCTCTTAGGAATTTTAGTATTTGGGACACCTTCAGAGAGGATAGGTTGCTCTGTTCTACCTGGTATTGTCCCAGATGGTTTTTCCTTTGGTGCTTGAGTGGACGAAAACTTCCTAGTATGTGGTCCGGTGATAGATTGCGATATCTACTACGGCGTATCATGGGCAAATTCGCCAACAAAAGCCTCATTTGCGCGAATGCCCCAAAAGATGAAGACACCAAAGTAATATTCTACGAGCTCCTGGACAAAACATACAAGCAGTGCTCTAGTTATGACATTAAAATTGTCCTTGGAGATTTTAACGCCAAGCTAGGAAGAGAAGACATCTGCACGACACCACCTCTGATAACGGATTCAGGCTGATCGACATCGCTGTGGGGTGGGACGTTCTTGTAGCTAGTATGCAATTCAAACATCTTGATATTCACAAAGAAACATGGCAATCTCCTGATCAATCAACCGTGAACCAGATTGACCACATTGCGATCGATTCAAGACACTTCTCCAGTATAGAGGGATTAACACGTTCCGAGGGATTAACATCGACTCGGACCACTACCTCGTTGTTGCCAAGGTTTGGCTGCTGATATCCCGACCCAAGCCAAAACAAGGAAGTACTGCGAGGAAGTTGGACCTTGAACCTTTACAATCGCAAGGTCCTTTACCGATCGAGTTTCTAACAACCTCTTAAGAAGTCCTACGCCGCTAGCATCTAATATTGAGAACCAGTGGCAACATTGCCAAGCAGCCATCAGAAATGCCGCCTCTGATGTTCTGGGTTTTACACGACCACCACAACGAAACCCCTGGTTGGACGATGAGTGTGGGCAAGCAAAAAGTGGTCCCAACAACACAACTTCATAGTACATAAATCATTTTATATGAATTTTTATAACTCAGAATACAGAATGTACCTATCTTTACTTGTTTCATTTATATTTCTATGAAAAACACTTATTATTTTTAGTAAAACATGTAAATATGAATTTCCATTTATAGCTTAGAGCTAAATTATGTTTTTTATATGAGTTATAAGTAAATAAAAAATAAAATATAAAGCAACGCTGCAAAGAAGGACCAGAGCTGCTCGCGAGCTCTACGAGCAGAAGAGAAGAAAAAAACACCGGCTTCTCAGAAAGAAAAAAAGGATCATGAGAAGCGCTTCATCGAGGAAATAGAGGGATGCCATAGCAGGAATTAGTTTCGGAATTTTTACCAAAAGGTAGAAAAAAACATCACAAGGATACAATCCCCGAGCCGAAGCATGCATCGATAATCAAGGGAACATCGTAGTAGAACCGCTGTCCATAGAGATAGTACCATTCGACATAGGCGACGCAGACCAACAATACCACCCACCCGACCTAGGGTGGAATCGGCTAAGGTGATAGTTAATTATCAATTTTTTTAATGTCATTTTGACTATAGCTGTCTCTATTATATCAATAAAGAAATATAGAGAGTGCGATTGTCAAAACGACAATCAATAAATTTACTGATCACTTTACTCTTACGCGATACGAGCTCTGGACGAAGTGAAGATAGTTATATCGAATCTGAAGTCGCTTGAGCTGACGGCCTCGGTGGCGAACTGTTCAAAAAGGTAGGATGACCTTGATAAGAGTATGCACCAGCTTATCTGCAAAATATGGTCGGAAGAAAGCATGCCCGGTGAATGAAACCTCAGCATTGTCTGCCCGACCCTCAAGAAAGGAGACAAGATCATTTCTGCCGTATTATGCGAACGTCTGATGCCTTTCGTCAATAACCAGATAGGTCCATATCGGTGCGGCCTTAGACCAGGAAAGTCCACCATCAATCAAATATTCACATTAAGCAGATCTTGGAAAAAACACAGGAGCTTCAATTCGACACCATCAATGGATGGATGCGCAATGCGGATGCGGATAGAGCAATATCTAGTTTTTGGCATCCCTGACAAACAGTTTGTGCAGGATGACGATGAAGAACGCACGCTGCTCCATCAAGGTCGGAAAAGATCTCACCGATGCATTTGATGTCAAAAAAACCTTCAAGCAAGGCGATGCTCTGCCATGTGACTTCTTCAACATCGTTCTTGAAAACTAATAAATTCAATAAAAAAAAAAAAAAAAAAGAATAGTGTAAAACTCACCCGTCAACACTAGAGGGACCACCTTTCAAAAGTCGTCCAATTACTCGGATACGCCGACGAAATAGACATAATTGGAAGAACACAGAACGTGATGTCAGTGGTGCTTTTGTGAGCATAGCGACGAAATCGAAGAGAATGGGCTTAGCGGTCAAGGAGGGCAAGACCAAGTATATGCTTTTATCAAAAAAGGACACACGACACCGATGTCTTGGACAGAACATCACCATAGACAGCTATGGTTTTAAGGTATTTAAAGACTTTGTATATCTGGGCGCCGCTATTAATACAGACAATAACACCAGCGCGGAAATCAAACGGAGAATAACTCTTGCCAATTGCTGCTTCTTTGGTAGCAAAGTTCTCTCTCGACCAACTTAAGTGTGTCTCAATAAAACTATTCTTATCATCCCACTCCTTGTCTATGGTTCAGAGACATAGAGTTTGTCGGAAGTGGATGAGAACGCTTTAGGATGTTTCGAGAGGAAAATTCTTTGTGTGATCTTTGGTCCCATCTACATAGACGGGGAGTGGAATTCCTCACGGAATTTATCTTGTTTTGAGTACCCATCACATAAAAGGCAAGGAAACCTGACTGCTGAGCCAAACTGTAAATAAGTAAGCAATATCGGAAAATTCATTCGACAAGGTTTTAGAAATTAGTAAGTACCTACTGTCCTCAATTTGGCGGTAGATGAGTTCTATCCATATAAAAATAAAATCATACTTACAGCAATTAACTGTGAAGGCAGCATATACATGGACTTGTTCCAAGACAAACAGCTTAGAGGTAATTTACATGATATTTCATGCTGTACTGGCCACTGGGATAGATTCATTATGTCCGGCGCTTCATAAATACGAATTATTCCGTCTGCCGATGCTGTAGCCAAGAGAAGACCCAGAATTTTTGGAGCGAATTTAACATCAGTCACACTTGTCCTTGAGTCAACGAGTGTAGTGCGTCGGACCCAACGTTTAACAGGAGTCATGGTAGCTGTCACTTTATCGCCAACAACTTCTTCCCATACTGATGCTGTTCGATCAAAGGAACATGTTGCCAGAACTTGCCCGAATTCTGGATGAGCCCAAGAAATGCGCCAAATCGATCCAGAATGAGCTTTCCAGCTTGCGGTTACTGTCCATTTTCCTTGATTGTCCTGATCCCAAACCTTAAATTTATAGAAATAAGGAAAATTAACAAAAAGAAGAAAATTATTGAAATCAAAACTATACCAACCTTAACAGTTTGGTCACTTGAACAAGTAGCCATACGGATTCCGTAGTAATCGTAGGCTATATCATGTATAACATCTTTATGATCAGCACGAATTTGTTCAACTTCAAACATAATCTTAACTTTGTAAGAAATTCTATAGTAAGAAAATATATTTTAATAAAGTTTCGCGCGAAAATTTAATAACAACGTCAATTAGAAATTTGGAAAGAATGCAGAATTTTAAATTTCTGTTAGAAAATGTCAAAATGACAACAAACGTATGGCTGACGGCTGACATTAAAGAATCGAGACAGTTTATGGTCCGTAATGCGTTCCTTTTCCCATAAAAGTAGCGAATGGCAATTAGATCTGTTCGACAACTTGGAATTTATTACAGTTTCTCACAATCTTTTCGGTTATGTGGCGTATTCGAAATCAGAAAATACATTTAAAAATTATGAATTTATTTACTAATTTACACACACCTGAGCAGTTTGTATATTAACTGGATATGAAGTTTCTGAAGCCAGTTGAGAAGCAAGTTGCCTGATAGCTGCACATGTCAAATTAATTTATTGAAGTATTTCATTGTTTGTCTGGGTCTCACCTTCATAAACACAAATATTTTTCTTACCTTTGTGTGAAATTAGTAAATAAATTGTGGCTTGCCCCCTGCGTCACAGTAAATACAAAAAAGGAATTTGAAAAGCACTCTATACCCAACTTGCTTGAAGCAATTGCTTGTGTAACCTCGGGCTAAAAACCAAATCTCAATACTTGGTTTTCATGAACTCTCTAAAAAAACACAAATTTCCCTATTAATTCTTTGTAAACTAAGGCAATTGTGATCGAAATCAAATAGTTGAATTACAGGTCAATAGAAAAGCGCGCAGATATGCAACACTTCACAAGCAATCAAAGAAACATATGAAACTAATTAAATTTATATATATGGCTCTTCTCTTTTGTCGGGATTTTTGGTGAAACGAACATTTCTCCCTTGCGCTTATAGAAAACAACTTAACTATTTAGTTCAATGTGCGAACAGTTGCATATTAGCCGTGTTTTTTTGGAAAAGTTATCCGTAGTACAGTAGGATTTTATATGAAAAACAAACACAATATCCGCAGTAGGATCTCTGTCGTTACTCAAATAAATGTCAAATCTCTATCCGCAGCAGGATTTCACTTCTCCTTTTATCGGCAGTGATCCTACTGCGGATGTTGTATTTGTTTTTCATATAAAATCCTACTGTACTACGGATAACTTTTCCAAAAAAAAACACGGCTATTATCCACAAATCTATCTGGATCCGGATCTGGATCATCCCTTGAAAATAAAACGATACGGATCTTAGTGACAGCATAAGCCCGTCTCTTTTTTCCTTGGGTTTGTAAATTTTAAATTATTTCTTGTCTTTTTTCTTTACACTATAGCTTACACTACCTTACCATAAAAAGCCATCTACTCGCCAGTGTAATAACTAATTTTTGGATCTTTGAAATAGATCCCGATATAAAACAGGATCCCAAATTGTTTTTGTAATACATGTTAAAACTTAATCCAGATCCGGATCCAGATAGATTTGTGAATAATAAAACGCACCTATTATGCGTAAAGCGTGGTATGCAGTTCAAGCTAAACTAAATTTTATCTCTACAATTTTTATCTCTCCGATTGTTTGCTAAAATCCAAGATAAATTTTGAAGTTGGAGAGATAGATTGAAATGTCGACCTGATTGATACCAGCTGATTTATTCATACAATTTCCGCAATGCCCTCAAATAAATAAAACGCTAACCTCAAACCCTCTGTCAAGCATTGGCAACATTCAAATAACGCAGGTACAACAATCGAATATTGCTAGAAGCTCGAGTCCAAGACTTATCAATAGTCAAACAACAATTGCTCGTACGGCATCATATCACCAGGTTATCACCAACAGCAAACTAGGATTCAATCAGGAAACACAAAAACTGTTCAGACAAACACTCGTGTGCTCCAGAGTCAATGACGAACGGCTACTATTGCTCAAAGAAAATCTCAATCACCAGGCGTTCAACAGACATCACCACCAGATCACATCAATGCAATCTGGTGTTCTGCAAACTCAACTGCTTATGACCGCAGATCATCAACAACACCAAGAACAAGGAGATTTGCAAGACATGGAGCAGTCTGGCAATCTCTTACAGCTTGTTGGTGATCAACAACTCATGAACAACGAAGATGGCTCACCATTGCTTGTAACGGGTGAAGACGGTACTGTTTATCAAGTAGCTCTTCATTTTAAAGTTATGCCAAATTTTGTATCACAATTTTTTGGACTTTGGAAAAAACTGCATATCTGATGCACTTCTATGCACTATTGCTCCCACTAGAGCTTGCAAGATGTTCACATTCGTAAATAACTACTAAAGGCCTATCTAATTATGATAATTATTTTTTTTATATTTTAATAACTTCTGATTTTGATTAGCTGATAGTGATTTTTCTCGATAGGTGCCACATGACTGTACATGTACACATGGATAAGTTTTTTTTATTTTTATTTTTTAATTAAAACTAAATTGCTTATTTTGTTTGCAACGAGTTTAAACGAAGACACTTTAATAATGTTTAACCAAAACATTTACATATGTTAAATACAATTTATAGCTTAAATAATAATTTGTCGGAATATGGTTCATTTGTTTATAGACAAAAACAGAATTAATTAATAAAATGTACTTAAAATATCTTTATCGAAAAAGACGAACAAAAAACTATGTAGGTACCTATATATGGATGCTAAATACTGTTAATATAATCGAAATATGTATGTAGATTCAAAACAGGTCTGCTAATTAAGTGATCATTTATAATTTTCATTTGCAGATCTTTTTACTTCTTCTTACTCTTGCCTAATGTCAATGTATGAGAAGCAACCATTTGTGCTTAAATTCGACAAATTCTTCTTCGAGTTTTTTTCTTGATTCTTCGAGCTTTCGTTTTTCGTCAGCATGATCTTTTTTAAGTTTATCAAACTTAGCATGAAGCTGTAAGGAAAAAGAATCGATATTCGAATAAGTATAATTATACAGAGTTGCACAAAATAATGTACCTCTTTTTCGCTTTCTTTAAGTTCAGCTTCCTTTTCTTTGACACGTTGAACAAACATTTGTCTGACTTCTTCTTCTTTAGCTTGAAGTTCAGCTAAATGCTGTGAGCGTTTGGTTTCGAAAGTTTGTTGGAATGAAACCTATAAATAAATTAGTTTAATGTAAATATTAGAATTCAAGGATAAATTCTACAATCTTAAACTATTGCTATTATTTACTCACTGGTTTATTATCACTGTCCCCATCTGTTCGAGACGCTTCTATTGATAGAGTTCATAGTGCCGAGTATATATTTTCTCGCGCATATCTTCCATATTAGTTCGGATCAGCATTTCACGCAACTTAACAAAATCACAATGTGTTTTGTTTTCCACTTGAACTGTACCCCAGGGGTATTGACGGGCACGAATCATTTTATTAGCCACTCTAACAAATTCAGTGCTGCCGACAACAGCAAATGGTACATGGGCATTCATAGCTGTATTATTTTCAGCAACTGTTTCAACGTCTGTTGGAAATTGGTATATTTGAACCCCATTATTGCTCAGTTCTTCAATGATTTTTGATTTAAATCGCTGCAATTCGGCTTTAGAGATTGTATCGGCCTTATAGCAATAATCGAAATGATATTGACTTTTATGTCCAATTTTTTCATGTACACTAAGACATGAAGACAACGAACGTTTGATTTTCAACTCCTCTTGCAGATATGCTTCAAATTGTGCATCGATGTAGGTAATCAACGACTGCTTTGAAAGAATCGTCTTTATTATTGTCCATAACCAACGGTGTCACATATGGTCAACTTCAATCGGATATTACTCTCTTGAAGTTCGTAAGAGTGTGGGCTTTTAGTTTCACATTTGGCAGAGTATGAGGACCATGAGTGTTGACTTACCAAGACCAGTTTCTCCTACAAACACAAAAACAACAAATTAGAAAGATATTAAGAAGAGATATTTTGATAAAAATCTTACCAATGCACATAGTCCATTTTAGACGCTTTTATTCACCAATTGATCGGGTAGAATGTCGAAACCTACATGCCCTGATTGCTTCAGGTTTCGCAAGAGTGTTGCTCGCACTGTAAAAAAAAAATAATTTAAATTTAATTTGTCTTTATGGTTTTGTTTTATTTTATACAACATATCTAAACTATTTTCGCCATGCAACTAGAATCGCCGGAGGATTCGATACAACTGAATCAATTTTATGGAAAAATGTCCGCATAAACATCTCCGACATAATAAACTACTTAACCTAGTTGGGGCGATGCAATAATTAGTATTTAATATTTAGCTTTTTTTGAAATTTTAGCTTTTGTAAATCAAAAACTTTTTAAATACTCTTAAATTCGCGGATATAATACACAGAACTTTGCAAATGTCAGAGATTTATCTGTGAAAGAATGTGTTCAACATTATTTCACGCGCTAAAGTAAGTGGAGACTTTTTGAAAAGGTAGTAGATTACAATTTGAGTTTAGCGCGTGAACTGCGTACTGTTCAGCTAAAAATCCTAGCTAAAATTTATCTCGAGCTGAATTTTGTATGGAAGATAAAATTTAGCGCGATCTGCGTACTAGGCTTAAATAGCGAACTGATTTTAAGCAATCGTTTTAGTTTGTGTCAAAACCCAATTTTGTTGTGTTTGAGTGCGGAGTCTCATATAAGCACATATGTTTCATTTAAGCAACCAAATATTTGCGAAACTAAAAATTGGATGTGCGCATCTATACTACATGTCGTAAATCACAATTATTATACGATAAACTTAATGAAAACTAGTTGAAGTTCAGAGATGGCCGAACTAAAACATCTTTCGAAAATCACAGTACCTAAAGAAACTAATGAGATGCTTCCAAAAGATATTAAAAAAAGCTGACATTTAAATTTATAATAGCTTTATTAGTTCACTCGTTGGATTCCATTGAAAACATTGTCCGTTGCAAGTTATGTTGTTTATTTATATCCTTTAATTTTATTTATATTTCCAGAAAGTAGCAGAGAAAAAAATGACAAGAAAGGAAATTTCAGGCGGTTTATATTAATACAAACTAGTTTTTTTAATTTTATAATATTGTCTCAAAACAAAATTTGACAATGGGTGTGAATGCTTTACGAGTTTTTCAAAAACGTTTGGCATTAATTCCATTTTGAGTTTAATGTGAAAATGCTTTAAGATAATTCTAAATTTGAAGTTTGTTAGTATATGTCCAAAAAGTGCGAAAACTGAAATCTCATGACCCACAAATGTGGTAATAAAGATCAATAATCTGAACCGGCCTAATATATCCATTTGTTTGCTTGTCTCAAAAAGAAAGTTGCTGTCCCTGTCATCATATTTGCAGAACGGTAAAATTAAGGGCAGCTTCAGCCCGTAATTATTTTGTTTGTGCAAATTAAAAAAAAATAAGTTGTTAAAGGTGATTACCGGTCCATAAAAAAACCAAGTCGCAGTTTTACATTGTGGTCCTCTGTCGTTCTTTAACTTTGAAGTTCGAACTACCGTTCTCGAAACAAAAGGAACACGTATTAATTTTCGCGAAAGCTGTGTAATTGTTTTTTTTATCTGCTTAGTTGCAAAGAATTTGAATAAGTCATCGGTTGATTAAAAAAATCTGATAAATAAATTTGTTTTTAACTGTTTTGTCCATTGAATTAGTTGTGTACTATGGAAACAAGTATGTAAAAATGAAGTTTTGCAGTTAAAACAACACATCGCTAATAGAATCCCTCAACAAAATCGTCCTCGTCCTGTGTCTATCCTACCCCAACCGTTTTCTATGGTGTCATTTGTTCGTCGAGCTCGCGTCTTTTGTATCGTCGCAGTCTATGGATCAAGACTACCACTAAATGGTCTAATCAGACAAACTAAACGATCAATTTGTAAATATTATTATTGCATGAAATAACATTAAAAGTAATCATCAGAAAGAAATGATAAGATTATAGATGATGTGAGTTGCAATGAAAAAAAAGTTAAGAAAATTCCCATTCGGCTCATGCGCATTCCAGGGGAGTAGCAGTGTAGCACATGCTACCTGCTACCACTACATTAAAAAATGTTCTGACCTTGTCTTCTTATTGGATGATATCCCTCGCGCCATTCCTATACGTATACAAAAGTATTGAAAGCATTGTGCGGTGCACGGCGCGGGGCCATTTCCAATCAGAAAAAACGCCGAAATAAAACAAATTTCTACAAAAATAAAATCTCTGCACAGTGGATTATTTGCTCTTAAAAACTGACGAAAATTGTGTTCTGTGGACTGTTTTATACATACAATTAATTAATTTTATTGTTCAATTTCTTGGATGGGGATTCAAATCCAGTCGATGAACTTTTTAATTTATTGTAAAAACAGTGGAAATGCAAAGGGCGGGCCAAATACAAGTTTTTTTTTAAAGCCATAAAATTAACCAAATTAAATTGTTTCCATGTATTATGGCTTTATTAGTAAGAACAAACATTCCCATTAATTATAGAACACAGCGTCGTTCAAGTAACTGCCTCGGCTAGCTTCTTGCCTTCAATTGCTGAGTAAATTGGGACTTGTAAGCGAATAATCGGAGATCTTTTTGCAGATTATTTTATATTTAAGTAAATGGAATATTAATTAAAAATTAGAAGAAAAAAAACTTAAGTAGTGGCAAAATTAAAGAAATTGTAAAGATTACTTGAATAATGATTTTAGCATCTGTAATTGATTTTTAAAGAAGAAATTTGCAGTTGTTGTCTTCTCAGGCAGGGAATTCCAAAGACCCGCTGTGTGCCAAAGAACTCTCGCTTTGAGGTAAAGTAATTAAAATTAGGTCTAATTAAGATTTTACTTCTCTCCGATTTTGGAAATATAAGCTTTCAAAAAGATACTCAGTAACTTTGTTCTGCATTAGCTTAAATAAGAACACAAGTGCTTGGAAATCAAGAAAATTGCCCAAGGACATATTTCACCCTAGAACCCTACCGAGGGTGCTGTATCACCCTGTGCTTAATTTAATTGATAGTATTTTTTAAACAAGTGGGAGCACCGGTTCGTTATTTTTTCTATTCTCTTTTAAGTTTCTATAAATTTTTGTGATTTTCTATTTAATTATTTAATAAAGTGAATAAAATTTTGTTTTTAAATAATAAAAGACTTGTATTTAAAGAAATATCTCGAAATAAAAACCAGGGTGCCACGGCACCCAGGGTAGGAAAGGTTCACTACAAATATGGGTAGGGTTCTAGGGTTAAGATACTATATACCTACAAAGCGAGCAATATTGTTGAAGGCAACATCTAGTTTTCCTTTACTTCTGCTGTCTAAACAGCAGAAAATCAAACTGTCTTAAAGAATAATAGGAAGAACAAGGGTTTTTGCAATTATCATTTTTGTATGAACGGGCAGACAGCTTCCAGTTGTATGTAAAGCCCGCAATGCATCGTATGTTTTTCCCAAAGCACAAGAAACGTGATTTTCCCATGACAAAGTTTGATTAAAAATAATTCTTAAGTTTTTAACTTTTTCAACGTAAGTGAGGGCAATGCCATTAAGTTCAATGTTTGGAAAATATGACTTCAAGCGCAGTATTACTAATATCAATAGCCTGACATTTATTTGCATTTAGTTTCAAAAGGTTTTGATGACACCATTCCACAATACGCATCAGATCTTCATTAATTCTTGCAGTTGCATCCTCAATCATTCCAATCCGATAGCTCAAATAAATTTGGCATCGTCCGCGTACATGTGGGTTTTACAATATTTGAGTATCGAAGGTAGATCGTTGTTGAATAGGGTAAAGAGAAGTGAACCTAAGATTGATGCTTGTGGAACGCCTGCATGCGTTCACAGGAAATCCGAGAGTTCGTTATTTACAAGAACTGCTTTAGTTCTTCCAGTCAAGTATTCCTGAATGAGACCAATTGCCGAGTTTTCAAAGGAGAAATATAGTATTTTAACTTTTTTAGGAACGGTGCATGCGGAACCGAATCAAAGGCTTTAGAAAAGTCGAGGAGAACCATCGTTGTTACGAGATTTTTATCTATTTTTTGTCGGATGTCATCGACAATTTTTAAAATCGCTGAGGTACAGCTGTGTTGTGGTCTAAAACCAGATTGAGCTTAGAAAAAAGTAATCTGTTGGCTCATTATCTTTTGAAAGAATTTTTTAGATAAAAGTTAATGGATATAGGACGGTACTCTTTCTGTTTTGAGTTGGATTTCTTAGGGACTGGGATAACTTTGGAGGCTTTCCAAAGTTTAGGGTGGCAGGAAGTTGTTAGAATGGTATTGAAAATGTAAGACATACATATAAGGTGAAAAGAGCGGAAGAATTATTTTGATGAATTTAGGATGTATTTTGTCCAGACCAATCAATTTCAATCAATTTCAATTTTGTTTTATTGAACATACTATTTACAATTTGGCTTACAACTATGTAATAAGATACTACATATGTATGTATACAAATTTACATTTATTTGCTCGTAGGGGGCCTAACTATACACAGTGACTTAAGTTTAGTTATTTTTGTATAAAATTTACATGACGAAAAAAATTAAATTTAAAAGGTCGGTTGACTGTATTGTCCTCAGGGTGTTCATTCCTGGTTGTCAGTGGTGATTTTTGTGGGTTGTGGGCAGGGATGGCGTTTTAGCCGCGGTGGTAGGCTGACCCAATGTCAGCGTAGGACGAGACTACTTCCTCGTTGTCCATAAATACGTTGTCATCCAGAGTTTCCATCAAACTGAGGTACCTCGGCTCGGGATGTCGTTGTTCTGTGGTCATCCTTCTCATAAGCTGATTCGGGTGGTCGATGATGTTGCCCATTAGTTTCTTCGTTTAATGAACTAGATATTTGTCCAGTGGGATTAAATTCGCTTCTTTGTAGAGATGCTCGTTCCTGTAGTGTTTCTGTCGCTAACAGTCGAAGTAGAGTCCAGTGCAGATCCTCAGTATCTTCCTTTCGAATAGTTGAAGTTCCTTCATAGCTGTCTTCGGGATAGATAACCAGACAGGGAAGGAATAGCTGATCACTGGTCGCAGGAGCTGCTTGTAGATTAATATCTTTGTCGGTTAGCTAAGACCTGATCTTTTTTTCAGCAATGGGTGCAAACGGCTGAAGGCCCAGCTGGCCTTTTTCAGAACATTTCTTGAGTGCAGATTAAACCTTAGCAACTCGTTGAAGTGCACTCCCAGGTACTTGACATTTGGCTTTGCCACTATGTAGGATCCGTCAGGGAGTTTTAGGACCAGATTTCTGCAAATTGTTGCGGTGCGAATGCCTCTACCAGTTGAAGGTTGATTCGGATGCCCCATTTCTGGTAGAATTGGAAGAGTCTGTTAATGTGGGTTTCTACTTTTTGGACAGCGATTAGTGGTGACATTGATGTGGCGTAGGTGAGCGAGTCATCAGCATACAGAAGGTTCTCGCGTCCAATTGGTGAAAGTTGGTCTGAAGTCATCAAGTTGTAGAGGAAGGGGCCTTGTCAATATTTCGAGCGGGAAACAGCTGTCTGTGTCAAAATAACCTATGATTTAAAAAGAAACCACTCGATGGCCCACCCTGCATATTTATGTTTTTTTTTTTTTATTGAAATGGTCAGATTTGATTTGATTTTTTTCGCGGCTAATAGAATGCGATTTGAAATTGATTTATTTTTGTCGTTGTAGAGTAAGTATGATTTTGTGTCTGTCTAAGTAATGCAAAAAATCTTCATTCTTTATTTATAACTTTTTCATTTGGTTATCCGGAAGAACCTTCCGGAACTCCGATTCGGTATGCCAAACAAAAAAGTTGCAATTATTAGCCAATATAGGCCTGGTAAATTGAATGAATTTAAAAATTCTGTGGGATAATTGACCACCTCATCTTCATTTATAACGGTATCGACTGACTTGAATGTGAACACTTTTCCAGGTAACTCTTTTAAAAAAAGTGGTACATAATTGAGCCTCATTAATTTCTCTAACGTCTTTGTTTTTTGCCGCCAATATAGCTCTTTCGCTTAGCCAAACATGTGTCCTGTATTGTAGTACAATGTTTGGAAAAACTTTTCGAATCAATTTTTCTTTTGATAGAAGAGCATTGCACAAATTGGTTGGTAACGTTATAAAACCACGTTAGTGCGCCGAGGTTGTGTTTGTGTTTCCATGATTCAGAGCTAGACACGCTCAATGAGCTCAGAGCGGCTAACTTTTTTTTCGTGTGATATGACAGAACACACTGCTCCAGCTTCAGTGCTTCATTGTGTTTCATACATACATCGGAGAGCTCTGATCGAACTCTGCGCAGAGCGTACTCGACACATCTTAGTGTAACACATCTTCTCTTTTTTTCCGATTACTTACTTACTGTGGTAGCTTCTTGTATATATTTTTCTCGATATTAGATGTCTGTCGTCTCAATTAGTTTGTAGAGTGAGCCTTTCAAATCATTGGGGTTCTCTAAATCTAATTCCAGCTTAATCCTATACCACTGTGCCAACTCCATCCATTCAGCATACCAACTGCTTCTTCGATGTATTACCTCAAGGGCCGCTTTCCTTGGTAGTCTTTCATTGGACATTTTTAAAACCTTAATTATATAATCAATGTGTAGCTTAAGTGTCCGTATGAAGAGTGGGGATAGTCCAGTTTCCAGCATCACGATATAGTTAGGGGTATTAGAAGGAAGACGAACCTTAAGATTTTTTCCACCAATTCAAAATGCTTATATCCCCATACTTGGGATGCATAGAGCATAATTGACTCCGAGACTGCTTCAAAAACACGGAATTTACTACTATGGGCAATGTATTTACTGGCGAAACAATTTTTCCATGTAGCACCAATGGCATTCTTGGCCTTCTCAAGCTTCTCCTTCAAATGCTTTTCCATGCTCAAATTTTTGGTAAAACAAACCCCCTCGTTATAAGACCACCTCTCATTTGAACAATTCCTTCCACCACCTTTTTTGAAAATCATGACTTGATTTGTTCAGATTCACTTTGAGGCTCCAAGCTATGCTGTATCTATATAGTTCATTAATCATCAGTTGCAGTGATTCTGGTGAATAAGCAAATAGAACTATGTCATCCGCAAAGAAAAGTGCTTTAATAATAGTTCCTGCATATTCGATACCTCCAGACAAACAGTCAGAAAGATCCTCAATGTAAAGTGCGAACAGAAGAGGGCTCAACGCACACCCTTGACGTACTCCCGATTCGGTTTGAAACCATTCAGACATTTCCTCTCCATTTCATACTGCCGATTTAGTATCGGCATACAGGTTTTGCAGCACACTACCAAACTTTTTGGACATCCCTAGTCCAAACATCTTGTATATAAAAGCTTTTCTATCTACCGTATCAAAGGTTGCCTTAAATAAAACAAATTGAAAAATAAAAATTCTTGAAAAATCTAACGAGCTAGGTAATTTACTGCCACAAATATTGCTTATTGCTAAGTTATATTTGTATAATAGCTGCCATTCAACTTTGCATTCTTGTAAATTACTTCTTATGTATTTCTATGTGAAACGATATTCTTAATTTCATAGTGAACACATGTAATTGCCATTCTATTTGGTTTTAGGTTTCGGTTCTCATTGTAGAGAAGAGTTGTTGATACCTCTCTTTCCAGTCTTGTTTTGTTTACTATTTGCATAGTTAAACTACCAACTCATTATTAAAATGACTTCATAGTGTAAATGGTATAAATATTAATATCATAAACAGTTGCTCTTATGTTTACTGAATATTGTTTTATTGAGGAAATGATTTTTCTTTCAAAATAAAAATTACTTATCAAAAGAAATATCATATCATAAAAAGAAATTCTATTAAACTTGGCCGAAAAAATATGAAAAAAAAAGTGTTTAAGATATTAACTGGGCTACAAAAAATGAAAATAAAAATTATTTGTGGAGAAAGTTATAAGAATTTAAGTGAGCATATGAAAACTACTTGCATTCGGTATTGTAAGTTAAAAGATCTGACAACTTAGGCAAGGCACCTGATTGGCGAATAAATGGAAATACCATTTTTTTGTATCTGCGAATTGTACATATGTATATCATGATCATTGTTGCATAGTTCCGCATTTGATAATGTAATTTTCAATTGGTAAAATAAATTAATTTGTTAATCAATATGTCAAAACGCGTATTATGACAATTTTAGCATTCTATTGGTTTCGATTCAATTTTTCAAATTAAATTTTTTGGACAGATTTGCGTCCTTCTGTAGTTAGAAAATGTTTAAAATAAAGAAAACGGATCATCTTCCAATAATCACAACCATCCAGATAGAAGGTATAGAAAGGATTGGAAATAGAAATCTAAAAAATGTTGCCGAAACTGAAGTGGATACAAAATAGAGCAGGAAAATATCACATTAACCTTAATATTGCGCTTGGAAGCCACAACGATTCGGACCTTACAAATATTATGAACAGTATAAGATCTTCCTACCCTACCTGCATTAGTTCAAGTGGAAAACAACAAAATCAAATTGCACCATGGTTTGATGCAGACTGCAAAAATGCAAGAAAGAAATCTTTTGCGTGGTTCAAAGCATTTCGAATTCATAGTGATGGGTTTAGCAAAACCCAGTATATAGAGGCAAACAAGGAATTTAAATCTATGTAAGAATAAAAAACAAAATTACTTTGAAGTAGAGGCTAGACGACTGGCGCAGTCCTGCAATTCAAAAAATTTTTGGAAAATGGTAAAAACCTTGAACGGAAAAAAGTTCATAATAAATCAAGATCTAACACCTGGTATCTTATTTGGCCACTTTAAGAAACTTTTGAATCCTCTATCTAGTGGTATGACCATCTCTTATCCTGCACCGAGCTTCGAGAGTCTATTATTGGATGCGAGTATAACGAGTTCAGAGATAATAGATGTACTAGAGGCCTTAAAGGACGGAAAGGCGGCTGGGTCAGATGGAGTTCCTGTGGAGTTTATCAAATTTGGGACCATGGAATTGGTAAATAAGCTTAATGTTTTGTTTAACCAGATTATGGATACCGGATGTATTCCGCTGCAGTTTAAGGAATTTTTAATTTTTCCAATATTCAAAAAAGGATGCACGAGGAACCCGGAAAACTATCGTGGGATAATTTTTTTTAAATGCTTCTTATAAGATATTTACATCAATTCTACAACGACGACTAAGGTCCTGGATAGACGAAAAATCATTTAATTAAGGAATTTCAAACTGGATTTAGGCCAGGATACTCTACAACAGATCACATATTTGTACTAAGATGCATCGCAGAAAAATTTATACAAAGTGGAAAAAAAACTATATTGCTTTTTTGTTGATTTTAAAACTTGACTTAAAACTAACTTATTACTAAATTAAATCATGTTGGTTCAACAATAGGGGCCCAACGTTCTTCATTTGGCTTTACATAATTATAATATTTTATTATAATAATTTATTCGGAGAGCTGCAGCAAATACTTGTCCAGTTACCTAGCTCGTTGAATATTGTAAATGGCGATTTTGTTTTTAAGCTCAGAGCAGGGAACTGAGCTATCAAATAAGATCTTCAAACTAAAATCTGTGTTTATTTTTTAGCTCAGACACGTCAGAGCGCTCAGGTTGATTTTTTTTTGTTTCCATGATTCAGAGCTAGACACGCTCTATGAGCTCAGAATCAAATGAACGAGCAAATGGAGTAAAAAGGTTATCGCGGCTAACTTTTTTTCGTGTGATATGACAGAACACACTGCTCCAGCTTCAGTGATCCAGTGTGTTTCATACATAAATCGGAGAGCTCTGATCAAACTCTGCACTGAGCGTACTCGTACTCGACATTCTCAAGCTCTGCTCAGAGTTAAAAAAAACGCCTATAGATAAATCGAAGATCTATGATCAGTCAGTGCCCTGCTCAGTTAAAAAGGAAAGACGACTAATATCGTAATATCGACGAGATGGTACATTTCGACGTTTTCCCTTTTTAAAAATACTTTTTCAGGGAATCATAGGGGCAAGAAAGGTTTTGGTATGATACCACTTAATTACTTCTAAATTTAAAGTTCACTTTTCTTTATTTTAAGCATTTTCTAACTAATATCGCTCTAAGGCTATTATAGTGAATTTTAAGAATACAAGAAATATACTGTGATTTGAGACATGAGATGTTTAGAAACTAAAAACAAAAACAAGCAATAAACTCCCACTGCCTCAAATATTGCACAAGTTTGAGAAATATTACCTTTAATTAAAGTTTATTTTAATTTAGAGTTTATTCGTTATACATATTGCTTCAATTCAGTCGAAACAAAAAGAAATATAAATTATGTTTGAATAGAATTTAAAAGACTTGTTTGAACAAAAACAGTTTGGTCTAGTTTGAATGTAAATATTCCACTGTACGACACTTATCAGATAGGAAGTTGTAGCACAATAGCTACAATATATTTTCATCCCACTTCTTCAAACGATAAAAGTTTGACTCATAGTTTCTAAGGTAAACATTCTTCGTCATTTCTATCTCCAAACATTATTATCTCTTAAACGATACAATGCAGATTTGTATCACTCTTTGATTTCAAACCGTGTTAAAATATTGAGTATGTCTAAAAGAGGTGTGAGTCTAACAGGTGCTTGAGTTAGTTTTAATCGCGTGATGCTGTGCTTGTACTCCAAAGTGGTTTCCCGGCCGGTATAATTAGTTGTTTTTTAAAAAAATGTAGTGCTAATTTACGTCATTGTTAGCAGTCAGGTCATTAACGTTCGACGTAAATCGAATCATACGATCTAAACGTACCTATCAAAAACAATATCGTGCTGGATTAGCAGAAAGAGATTTGTTATTTAGTTTTATTAGCGATATCGCTTCCACTTAGAATAGTAGGATGGATTGTGCTGGTTACTAGGTTATTCTAGGAACGCGATTAAACAGAAGACAAATTTAACTGAAGTAAACAGTTATTCTTTGTATTTTGATTGCAATTGTTTTTTCTATTTATTTTGGACTTTGTTAAATTCTATCAGTACAAAGATAAAGAGTTACTAAAATATTTTTTTTAATAAATATGGAAATTAAAATATAACCGATTAAATGTGTTTTTTTTTTTGTTTATTTTTCTTTTAGTGATTGATTATTTTAATACCTATTATCACAGAATGGCTTACTCCTCCTATGCATATAAAAACAACCATTTTATTAGCATACTTGTCAGTTTCTTAGTCAAATCACAATACACATATGCAAGATACACTCCAAAATTATACGCATATATACTTTCTATGTGCTTATATTGAATTTTTTTGTTCCAGCTATGTCTGTCCGGCGTAGGTATTTTAAATTGATATGTTCGTATTTCCTAGACTTTGCAAATCATGGAACTTTGGACCCCAAATCATCTGTATGGTATGGTAAATGATAATAGATACATAGTTATATGTTTTTGCGTGATTAACTCCTAAGAAATCAAAAAAACAATACCATTTTAGAACAATTAAAATCGATGAAATGGAGTGGGGAGTCTGGGCCTGAAATTCGTTGGTCTATTTTTTTTTAGTATTTCCCTTAGTGTAACAATTTGAACAACACGCACTCAAGGAGCTATGAATACACACACTTATAATTTTAAACAGTGCGGGCAATTAGAAAAGTAGGATAGGATTTGAAAGGAGATACCGATGCACATTGGTTTTGAATGTCTGCACATTTCAATGAGTGTGGAATATTGAGCGGGATAAAGCATTCCACATTCGTGTAGTGCGGTTAAAAAAAGAATCTTTGTACTTGACAGTACGTCCGAAATTGGGCTCAAGGGTAAATTGATGAGCATTCCTAGAAGTACGGGTATAACGGTTGAATTGTTTGAGGGGAGGAATGGAAATGGCTATTTCACTAAAGAACTATATATGAAAATAACGGTAAAATAATGAATCAAACATTGCGGCGGTGTTCGACTTGACGATTATAGGATTGTGGACGGGCTTAAGACGGTCACACAGTAGTTTCGATAGTACCATTTATGTGCCGTTGCACCCATACTTGGTTGATGTTGATGTAATCTACTAAAATATCTCATTTTTGATGAGCTCTGCTCGTATGTATGCCATCACATGCTGCGGGTTTGTTATTCTAAAGCTAAGTCTACCTCTTATATCTTCATGTCCCATTACTCGCTCTAAATGATACTGCTTACGCCCTTTTCTACACAGGATTTTCTTTTTTCCTGCCTGGAAACTCTTCTCTCTCTGCACTTGTTTGTTTGTACACTGCAGTATATATGAATCTTCTGATATTTTTTCCATTATCACTCCACGGGTTATTTATCTGAGTTGGTTTGTCGTCTACGGTTGTAACGGATGATATCCGGATATTGAGAACAATAGTTGGTGGCATATGTGTTAGGTGATTGAACAGAGAACAAAATCTCCCTCTACCAATAGTTTTTATTTTAGGAAAAGCGGAACCTACGATGATCCATCTCCGAGCGTTACTATTTAGATCTCACATTTTCACACTCCCTTTTTTCACTTAACTGAAAAAAAAATCGAAAACAAAAAATATTTTTTGAAACAGCCTAAAATGTATGTATATATGTTTATCCATATGTATGTATGACTATTCATACCTGACACTACAATGGCTCAATCGCATGAACATATTTCTGGACGTGTGATATTTGTAAATGGGGACTTTAATTGCCCCCGAGATCGTGCGATTAAACACCTTTAGACTTATTCTTTGAGACTACGTTGAAGATAAAATATGCATCAACACGAGAAAACAATTTGGTATATCAAAAACTGTTATTCCAAAAGCAAAAAGGCAGCAGTTGTGCGATGACGTGATGGAAAATGAATTAAAAGTAAAACTATTTGAAAGGAGATACGATGAAAACATTTCTATTTCATTACTTACCTTAGCGTTTTTATTTCAATTAAAATCAAAATGAACACCTTTTTTTACAAAATTATTGCGTTTTCCAATCGATTTAAACCGACTGCCTCATGAACTTATACTTGCAAGTTTAAAATTTTTAAATTTTGCTCAATCCTTATAAACACATTTGCTCTCCAACTTCAACAATAATTTCTTCTTATCAATTAAGTCTGTACTTTTCTTTCATCGACTGAAAGATTCATCTGCTTTATGATCACCCCACTTAATTATCGTTCTCCAAAATAATAATAAAAAAATATTTAACATAAGAATGTCATTGATCGGAATCACTCACTAAATATTTCCAATCCACAAAATGTTTTTATTAAAATACATTAATATCATTAATTACAACCATCTTTTTTTGATAAATTTGGAGTTTTTGGTGAGAAAAAGCAACACACAAGCTAACTAACATCACCACGATCAATTTTTGATGTCGGAGCGTGTTTCGCCACATTTTCCTACGACCTTATAACACCTCAGCTGATTTTCTAATCAGGGAACTGCTGATTTTTGTTGAGGTTGCGAGCGAATTTTTATACAACTCGGATTAAACTGAATTATGCACAACAATGTTAGTTGAAGTTAGGCATTCGGTTGATTAAGAGGTTCCAATAATGAATTACTGCGTGTAGCATGTTCTTCGAGCTCTATTAAATTTATCCGATTGAAACACGACTTGTTATTGTCTAAAAGGTGAACTTTGTGCTTTGTTTTGTTGTATTTTCTTCTTAAACTTGAACTCACTGTTAAAATGGGATTGTACAAAAGTATTTTTAAAAGATATACATTTTTGATTTAAATGAATAAAACGCTTAAATCATATTTTTAAAAATAAATTAACTTTTTACAAACCAGTGTGTTAACCGTTGCCTTTTCAACAAATCTTTGACGAATTGTAATTTGTGAAGTCCTTTAACGTGCTTTTATGTTATATAACTGAAATAAACAAGTTTTTTCTATTAAAGCTACGAGTATTATTCAGTATCATAGAATAACTTGAACTGGTTACCTAAATTAGTAGTGAATGAACAAAAGAATTAATTATAGATTTTGCCTAATTTTAACTAAGATATGTACATAAATATTTATACATAAATAAATTGACAAATGTAGGCTATTCCATGCTTGCCTGCTGAATTTTGTTGGGTATTGGTTTTATTATCGAAAATTAAAGCTGTTGGTGAAACCTTGCTGATTGGCTTTTGGATCATTAATGCTGTTTTAGATCACAATTATTATTCATTTAGCTGTTTTCAAGAAAAAAAAAAAAAAACAATTTATAAGTTTTATCATTGAAGATTAAAGTTTACTTCATTTATTGCACAGTAACATTAAAGCCTTCTTTTCTTGGTATCCTGCATTGACTACATTTTTCTTGGTTTTCCTTCTCGTTTTATTTTGTTAATTAATAAATGTGACACCATGACCTTCAGCCAATAATTATTTCGGCTGCTTAGCGATTTCGCCAACTTATCTCAACCATATCTCAGAATGGTTCTTTTATTAAATACATTGTTCACCGTACGAGGAAGAAAAAGATGATCAGTGGGCTATTATAATAACTATAAAATTTCGCTTTCTTATGAACAAATTGGTGGTCAATGTGATATTCAAATGTCATTGACCTGAAAATTTAATGGAGACTTCTAGTTGCAGTTGATTTAACCTCAAAAAACAACATAGTTAAACTGAATAAATGTATAAATTAATACACAAAACATGAGCTACTTAATAAGCGGCTTTAGCTTAACTAAAATCCATCGACTTTTGTTTGTCTTTGCACAAATTCGTGAATAAAATTAAAATTTTAAAGTTGTAATTGCGGCGCTATAGGAAGTGATTTCTTGTTTTTTTTTTTTTTTTTTTTTTAAGCCAATTTCTATTTTAGTAATGACTGCGTGCACGACGTATCGAAACAGTAGATTGGCATTGCTTTCATAAATACAAATTAACAACAACCAATGTATTTTACGTGTATCCTTATGTTTTTAATTGCAACAATAATTGGAAAACTATATAAACACTTTTATTTATGTAAGAACAAAATCATCATGTTTCATTTCTCAAGACAAATTTATCAAAATAAAAAGAAAAACATATCGTTACTATATTGCAGCAAACACAGAAGAACCGCCAAAACCGAATAACCTTATAAAAAGGGTTCAATTTTCTAATGAAAATTTAATAATTCAAAACGGAGTCTGCAGCAATACAAATAGTTTACTTAAAAGCGTCGCAATGACTTCTTCGGAGAGGCCAAGTTTTTTGGTAAGAACACTAAACAAGACACTCATAACATCCATATTTATTTTTGTCGATTTTCTTTGAATATTTTAGGTAGGCGATGAAATTGAAGCGAGTATACAAGAAGCGACCGAAGCTGTCGATGAATTTCCTCAAGGAAATAATCCAATAAGGGTCAATGGTGATCTAGTTGATAAGCGGAAGCGTTTAAGGTAAGTTAATAAATAAATTAAATAGAAATTAAAATTAAAAAAAAAAAAACAAAAAGAGAATCATAAGGTATTGAAGTTATTTGGTAACTTTGAGCCGACGTAATCCAAGTAACTATTTTTGAAAATACGGAACTGGTTGTGTAGAGTCTAAACAGCTGCACCTTTTCCCTTTTTAGTAAATGGTTCTCGTAAGTTAGTGGTTAGAACTTCCAATATCCAAATGTCTGATATCTTCATATATGACCACTATCATAAGAAAAAAGTTCGTCTTGGATGCGCCTTAACCAGTTGCAAGGCTCAAGAGTAAACTGATGAGCATTCGTAGCAAAATAAGTATTATGGCGGATTTGTTTGAGGCCAGTAAGACAACTCGCTATTAAGCTTGGGCAAACGACGGTGTTCAAGAGAAACAAAAGTTTCCGTGATGGATGTGTCTCCTCTAACTTTTAGGGCTCTAGTCAAATGAAAAATTGTGTCACCCGCCTAGATATAACAATTTTAGTTTATGAATAAAAAAAAACTCTTGTTAATAAAATAAGATCCACAATATTATTTCATATGCTTTATTTAATTAAAAATAAAATATGTGACACGTTTAGTCCTATAAGGACATCATTAGGGAGGGAACTAACATTGCTTGTACATATGTACATACAATTTGAATAAAAAAAAATAATAAATAACATCTAGGACTTGAAAAATTGATTCCATATGAAATTAATAAACATAATTAAATATATGAATATTATATTAATTTTGAGCAAAATACGATTCATATTAAAATGAATTTTTCAAGTCCACAGTCATATTTATTATTTTTCTTGTGCCTCATTTGTAGATGGTAGCCAGATCAGAAGAGGAAAATTAAAGCATTTTGCTGAGTTTTTGGCAACGTTTAATATATGACCATTCCATAAGAGCTGCTAGTTTCTTTAATGTACGTGCTTTTAATAGAAAACGGCATGGATGGGGTTTTACACCAATGTTTTCTCGACTAACTACTGAAAGTGGCCAGTTTTTGATATTTAATACCTCTTATGGTATATAAAGTCACCAGGCAGGCGCTTATGTCAATAGTTTTTTAACTTAAAAGTACTATGGGTCCAGAAACGCCCCTTTTGTCAACAAATAATTCACAATTTTAACAAAAAAGAAAAAAAATCCCAATAATGTCCAAAAATAACCCGACTCTGGTAATACTTAAACAAAGAAAAATCTCAAAATAAACAAAAAATTTGCATTTTCTATGCAAATTAAGGAACTAATACTTCCAACTTCGTATGTGGTAGAATAGGTTAAATCCAGTTTCACTTTATTGTATGTTAATTAGATGCTGAATATTTAAAAAATATTAAAAATAAGTTTAATCCTTTTATTTATTAATTGACCTAAAAGTTCAGTAACTTAAGAACTAAAAAAATGTTTTTCTTAGAAAAAAATGGTTTTGGTTATTTTTAATTTTCTCAAAAAGTACGAGACGAGAACCTCCGGAGTTCTGATTTTGACTAAAAATTAATAAGAGCATTGGATTTTGGAACCATACAAAAAATAAGTTTGAAATTTTATTATTAATTTTTTTTTTCAAAATTTTGAGTTTGGAAATTAAATAAAAAAAAGACTGCAAAACAACTTTATTTAAAAACTAAAATAAAAAAAAGAGATTTCTGGTTTTACAAACAGATATCGAATAGTAGGTGTTAGTCGGGTTTTTAATTTTGTTTTCTGTTTTAAGTATTTTTTTAGGAAATCGTTCCCCCCAACCACACGATTTATACTTGCGACTTATAGGTACTATAATACGCTATTCACACCTAATCAAAATCTAGATTTCGAGCAAAATCTCATCTACTAGATTTCTCATACATTTTCAGATTTCCAAATCTACTAGATTACGACAAAATCTCCTCAAAATCTACTTTCAAACACAAGATTGTTAAAACAAACAAACCTTTCGAAATATTCTGCATCGTCAGCAAATTGTCAGCAAGCGAAAAGGCATATAAAGGATTTCCTCTTTGAATTGTGATGAGAGAAGATAAATTATATCCGAGGAAGCAGGATATATGGACATATTTATAAGGAAATAGCTGTAGCTTTTGAAGGAATGTCCATTGTTGATGAAATTTAAATCATTGACCAGCGCCTTAAAGAAATAGCAGACAAACTAAATGAAATGGGTGCCGACAATAACAACATTCTAAAAGAGTATATTGAATCAGCTAAGGAATTTCATAGAGGTGTATTCAAATATTTAAATAAACGAAAAAAATTTAAAATTAAAGACGTATTGTCAATATGGTTGTCAAGGCCTTTTCCGAAATCTTGCTTTTAAATGTCTGAAACAGTTTTCTACAACTCGACGACATTTTAACAAAGAGTAATTAATTTTTTTTCTTCAGACGATTGAGAAGTTGAAAAAGGATATGGCTTCATTAGGTTTTTGAAAATCTTAGCACATTTATAGTAACCTTATAGTACACATTATTATTGAGTATACAAAAAAGATCTTTACAATTGCATTATTATATAGTGTGGGCTACAAGTATCTTACAAAAACTTCTCACTTTTACTATCAAGAATTTTTAATTATCAGGATTCATTTTTTGTTCATATAAACAAGAAATTAAAAATAATTGGCAAAATGAAAGAAACGTCAAACGAAATCCTGATTCTGTTCAGTGCAAACGCTTCAACGAGATTTAGTAATCTTGTTGCTGAAATCCGAGATTTTAATTCTGTGTGAAAAGCCTATAAGGCAAGTTATGCATTCGTAAAAAAAATCGAACTCGAGATTTTGATCAAAGTTGACATTACGATGATAGCGGAGCCCAAAAAAATGGGTCTCGCAATTCTGCCTGTCTGTCTGTCGGTTCGACTACAACCTAAACGGCTTGGCCGATTTACTTCAAACTTGGTAGATATGGCTTTTGATTTTTTCCCCCCACACGTTTTTTTTTTTTTTTTTAAACCAAAAATAACGGTACCTGCCATACGAATTTTTTCGAAATTTTATAAATATTTTTTTTCTCAAAAACTGTCCCACAGATTAAAAAAAATCATAAAATTTCATTTGCATAGTTAAACCTAGAATGGTTGAAATAAAATTTCCAAAAAATGGTTATTTTTGGTACCCCCCTTGGAACCAACCAACAACCGATTTTGATTATTTTTTTATGTTAAGGCTCCCCAGCAGTTTCAATATTATTGTGTATTCAAATTTTCAAAAAAAAATTATGGACTTTTAAAAAAAATTTCAAATTTTTTTTTTGAAAACTCGATATTTCGAAAAACCCATGCTAGATTTTTTCAAAACTTGATAGATAAAAGTTTTTTAATATAAATTATAAGATGTAAGAAAAAAAATTTATTTTACCTAAAAATAACTGTACCCTCCATACAAATGTTAAAAATTGGTTTTCGAAAATCGTATTTTTTTCGAAAACGGTTCCGAAAATTTTGCTAAATTTTTTTTTCTTTTGATTGGATCGTAAAAATCCATAATCAAATAAAAAAAAATTAAATCAAGATATTACTAACTGTGCCTACCATAGAACCATTTTTTCAAATTTAGAATTTCTCATTATTTTACAGAGAAGCTTCTAAAAAGTTTAAAAAATATTGCATTTCAAAAAAAAATAATTTTTGAGTTTTTGAAAACAATATATATTTTTTTTTGGAAAATTCGGTATCAGAAACGGCTCAATATTTTTATTTGTAAATTTAATTTTTATTTGAAAAATAATAAAAACTTTGAATTGGCGTACCCAAATTTTTTCTTAAGAACATTTTAAAAAATTTTTATATATTTTTTTTAAGAAACCAGTACAGACCTATAATTTTTGTTCTTGCATAAGCTAATATTTGCTTGAACAACCTGGCAACCTGTTTTTAGCTCCAACTACTAAAGGAGTTGTTTTAGTCTATTAAAAAATGAATTTTATGCTTATGAACAGTTTTTCTCTAATAACTTTCATTTTTTAAATTCTTAGTCGTTTACATAAGAGCAAGTTCGTGCGACCCAGTGGTGCATTTTATTTTTCTTGTCTAAATATGTACAAAAAAAGCAACCTCCACGCAAACATTAAACTCGAATCAAATTTGAGGTGAGATATTATGAAGTTTCTGTTGGCATAGTTTTGTACAAAACAATTTTTAGAATAGTTTGAGATTTCTGTTTTGCTAACAGGTTTTTTGGTGGTCATCAGCTGATCTTTTACACAGTATAACAACAACGCAAAGCTGTCCGATAGCTTTGGATCGTTTGTCACATGTGGAATCTATTGTCGATTTCCTTTACACATTAGGGATTTCGATCCTGAATCAAATTTTTTCATATATTTACATGTAAATCCCACTTCAAAAATATGGATTTGAAGATTTTGATCCCTGTCAAAAAAATCGAGTTTTTTGGTGTGAAGGAAAAAAAAATCTGGCGAGGGATCAAAATCTTCACACAGACATTGATTTCTAAGTGTAAAGGAAATCGACATAAGAGTGACGAGGAGGCTGGCGTTTTAGATACCCAATACCGTTTAAAAAGCGATACGACTACAAAAACGACAATTGGCGTTGAAGTGAATAAGTATAAATTTTTGATGAAAGGCCCCTGTTCGTTTTCTAATCATTGCTAACAAAAGTTAACTTTTGTCGTTCGTTTACCTCAATATTTTTATGATTTGTAACAATATGAGGTCATAATCTCGTTCATAAATTTATTTTGAAGTGTCCAATAGTTGCCAACTGTAATAATTTTCAATTCTTGTCGATGGTGTGAATTGAAAGTGTCTTTTGTTTACAAAAGACAAATAACTGTTTTTTCAAGTCAAGTGATAAAATATATTTTTGCACGTAATTTCAGACGAGTTTCGTTGTGACTTCCACTTAAAAATATCATTGTGAATATCTTAAAGTAAAATGTCCAATTGGTATCCTTCTCACATTTTTTGATTCGGAAAGTGAAGATAAAGAAGAACTTAATGCTAAAATCATCCAAGGACCTTGGCCTGTGCCAAGTATATTTTTGATTTTGTATATTAGGTAACTTGTAAGTCTAAAAAAATGATCTTAAAAATATATGTATGTACTTGTATTTTAAGAACGACCTACCTTTTTCTAATCTTTGAGATGTTTTTGTGGAGGACCCACTGTATTTTAAGAAACCAGCAACTTTTACCCACAGCAAATTGCTTTTTTTTCCTTCCTTGGGCACTTTTAAGCATTGCTATGGCTAAACCTTGGTGAGAACACATAAAAGTGTTCGAAATCTCCGTCTGTTTTATATGTTTCATGGCAAACGTTTACGTAAACTTGTAATTTTGCACAATTGTTAAACTTGCCACGTTGCATAAATACCCTTATTATTTATCTTACTTAAAAACTCCTAAAATAGTTTGAGGTTAAAAATTAAAATAAACTATTTAAACAAAATTTTAAATTCGTTAGAAAACTTCCCTAATTATTATTAATAAATTATTTTTTTTTAATGCGAAATGTCTTTAAAATTTTTCCAAAAAAATAAATTCTTTACCAATTTTAACTATTTATTAATATGTATTTAAGGCAATATTTCGAAAAAGAATCATTCACTCGTTTTCAATACATAGAATTTTCAAAAATAAAAAATATGATTTTAAATTGTCCTATATACAAGTTTTGATAAAAATCGGTAGAGCAGTTAATGAAAAAGTCGAAAATTAAAAAAATGGTTCTGAAAACAGATAGACGGACGGAAATGCGGAACCAACCTTTTTCGTATTCTCGATATCTCGATTTAGATTTTTTTTTTCAAATGTAAAACTCTTCTTATAGTAACTATATCGTCGCTGTAGATCGAATACCTCGTAACCCAGAAAAAACCGATTTGTAGGTAATGATGCAATTATATTGTGAAAAAAATTCCGGATCTAATGAAAAATATCCTGTGAACCTAAAAACTATAATTGCAGAGCCACGCGCATAATTAACAACACGTCTCTCATTGCCTCTCATTGATTTGATAATAAGTTTTTTGTGTCTCCTGAAAAATCGACTTTTCTTATATATATTATGTATGTATATCGCAAGTAAAAACCGACAACTGAACCACCATGTGTGCTAGTGTTCCCCTGAGCGAATCAAACCACATCCCTTACCTGTTGAACAGACTGTAAGCAGTTATTGAATTTAAAATTTTTTTATATTGTTTCCATTATATTTTTAGTTTGTTTTGAAAATAATTTATTTAGTTGTTAATAAATTATTTATATATGTGTTCAATTCTGTTTAAAAAGGATAAACAAAAATAACCAAATGCCGCTAAAACAAAGCGATATTAAGAGATTCACTAGGGCACTACCATTTCCAATACAATTTTCATACAATTGTTCGGAGAGATGCAAACAAAAAGCCTTTCTACTACTATGTAAACTCTATTAGCCAACAGGTAGTAATCACAAAAAAAAAAACAACACCGTCTAGTATAATATGAGAAATAATAACATTCTTAATTAAGCTTGGTGGGGTTAAATGGCCAGACAGGTCTGAAGCTAGACTATTGAAGATTTTTGGTCAGTTGGAATTTATATACCACAAGTGTAGGGTTACGTGCTGGAGTATTGAACGGCAGACGAACATATAGTTCAATTCGTAATTTCATTTTGTTTTTAATTCATATTCGTTGATCAAAAGTTATGCAAAGCGGTGCAATTAGTTTTCTACAGTAAAATGGAAATCGTACATTCATAAGTATTAAAAGTTGCTGTATTTACTTACATATATCAAAAGAAAGTTATTAAAGTAGGTCATCGTTCTATGAATAACGTATTTAGTAAACATTGAACTTAATTCGCGGATGCAACAGGTATTTTGCATTAAATTTTCTGCTGCAGTTTTAAATGAATGAGAAATTCGTCGCTGGTTGTTGTGTCTTAATAACCATATTGATTTTAACAATGCTTAAACGTCGTGCGAGTAAACGTTTTGTTTTGGTTGAAACTGGGGAACAAAGTTCTTCTTGGGACTCAACAGTTGACAAAAACAACCAAATCGCTAATCAACAGCAAAACAATAGGAATGACTTGGCTGAAGCTGAAGTACCCAGGAATTTAGTTGCACATGGAGAAGTGGTAGTTCAGAATCCTGCTTTATTAAATGTACCACAAGCTTCTGGCTCTCTTAAGTAATACATATATACATTTATTGTTTTTTTTGTTTATGAGATTTCTTTTTTGTTTCTTAATTCTGAGTATAATAAATTTCTCTTTTTATAGGCCTAGCATGTCCCGTGGAACGGGCTTGGGAGTCGAACGTCATCAAGAGCGAGATTTCCTAATTGCCACCACAGAAGAGTTTGTAAAGAGGTTCGGGGGTACGAGAGTAATTAATAAAATTCTAATTGCTAATAATGGAATTGCTGCCGTCAAATGTATGCGTTCCATACGCAGATGGTCTTACGAGATGTTTAAAAATGAACGTGCTGTTCGTTTTGTTGTAATGGTGAGCGGAAAGATGAATGGTTAGAAATAAATCATGTATTTTTGTTTTGTTTTAACCAGGTTACACCAGAAGATCTTAAAGCCAACGCTGAGTATATAAAAATGGCGGACCACTACGTTCCAGTGCCTGGTGGATCAAATAACAATAACTATGCAAATGTGGAATTGATTGTTGACATAGCACTACGAACTCAAGTTCAGGTATGTTGTCATTAAAATAATAATCATCCGATCAGGAAAATTGTTTGCTTTATTCAATAAACAATATTTTGAATAGGGTATGGCATTTCTTTACGGAGTGATTTGTTTAATTATTCATTAACTCGACGACTCTAGCAAATAGATTTTACAAAGACGTACTTTTATTTAATTTCATGTTAATTGGTATCACCTGTTCATATAAAGTTCTAAAGTTCAGATAACGAATGGTTAAAATTTGGTAGTTGAAACATCTGTTGGCGGTTTATTGGATTTTGATGGAGATGACTATAATTAAAATAATGGGGTCATCCAAGTGAGACAACTTCAAGTCTAAAAATAATTTGTATCTTTTTTACTTTTTTTTTTATTATCAACTAACATGATTGTTTCTATGTGGAATTTTGTGATGTTGATAATTTCTGCCTAGATGTATTCGATGTCTCCATCCGTTTTTTAATTAGACAGTTAAGATCCTTTTCAAGACGAAAGTTCATTTCGTTTTCAAATGAATGTTTTGCAATTCTATGTCCAGTATGTTACTATGTTTCATAAGTCCTTTTAAGCTCGAAATGGTCTTTTAGTTTTGAAGATGTGACAATTATACGGTTCAAATATATTTTTGCCTATTTATAAAACTTTAAAGTAGAGAGTAATAATCAAAAGTGGTATTTAAGAAAACAGCCTTGAGGCTAACTCCGGAACATCGCGTACTTCATGATCTCCTGATCCTAGCAATTGAGTTGATCTTTAACTTATATTTTAATAACGAAGCTAAGAGCTAACGACACAAATTCAAGATAATTCAATGTATTTAATAACTTATATGTTTATATCCGATATTTTACGGTTATAAGAACACTTTATGGCAAGTTGAGTACTTCAGAGTACTTTTGTTTAATTTTCATATTAAACGCTGCTTCTTCTTTGTCCTTTTAACTTTGTTTCGAATTAATAAAGTTTCTGACTACTTTAGACTTTGAAATGTGGCGATGAACACAATGAACATATAGTTCTTATAATACACTCCAAACTAGTTTTCAAACCAATTGACTATCATTTCATTATATTATTTTAAAAATAGGCTGTTTGGGCTGGTTGGGGTCATGCTTCAGAGAACCCAAAACTTCCAGAATTATTACACAAAGAGGGTCTAGTGTTTCTTGGACCACCTGAGAGAGCGATGTGGGCACTTGGCGACAAGGTTGCATCATCAATTGTTGCACAAACTGCTGAAATTCCAACTCTTCCATGGTCCGGTTCTGATCTTAAAGCCCAATACACAGGAAAAAAAATTAAAATCTCTTCCGATCTATTTAACCGTGGTTGTGTGAGTAACGCTGATCAAGGACTGGCTGCTGTTGCAAAAATTGGTAAATTAATAAAAGATATAAAATATGTAATTTGAATGGTAAACATTATTCGTTTTCAGGTTTTCCGGTAATGATTAAAGCGTCTGAGGGTGGTGGCGGCAAAGGTATACGAAGAGTAGACACTGCTGAAGAATTCCCTGCCTTATTCCGTCAAGTTCAAGCTGAAGTGCCCGGTTCGCCAATTTTTGTAATGAAGTTGGCTCGTGGTGCTAGGCATTTAGAAGTTCAATTGCTAGCCGATCAATATGGCAATGCCATAAGTTTGTTCGGACGCGATTGTTCCATACAGCGACGACATCAAAAAATTATCGAGGAAGCTCCTGCAATAGTTGCTTACCCAGAAGTATTTGAGGATATGGAAAAGGCAGCCGTGCGTTTAGCAAAAATGGTTGGTTATGTGAGTGCAGGAACTGTGGAGTATCTTTACGATACGTCGGGTAAATACTTTTTCCTCGAGCTGAATCCAAGGTTACAAGTAGAACATCCTTGTACTGAAATGGTTGCAGACGTGAATTTACCAGCTTGTCAGTTACAAGTAAGTGATAAATGTGTGTTGAAAGTATGTATTATTGTATAAGTTTTTTTTATTAGATCGGTATGGGCGTTCCATTATATCGCTTGAAAGATATTCGTTTGCTTTATGGAGAATCTCCTTGGGGAACATCTATAATAGATTTTGAGAATCCTGCTAATAAACCTGTTCCTTTAGGACACGTCATTGCCGCCCGAATAACATCTGAAAATCCAGACGAAGGCTTCAAGCCCAGCTCAGGAACCGTGCAAGAACTAAACTTCCGTTCAAGTAAAAATGTGTGGGGATACTTCAGTGTTGCCGCTTCCGGTGGTTTGCATGAATTCGCCGACTCACAGTTTGGACATTGTTTTTCGTGGGGAGAAAATCGTCAGCAGGCTAGAGAAAACCTAGTAATAGCTCTCAAAGAACTTTCCATCCGTGGAGATTTCCGGACAACTGTAGAGTATTTGATCACATTACTGGAAACAAATAGTTTCTTAGACAATAGCATTGATACTGCTTGGTTAGATGCCTTAATTGCAGAGCGAGTTCAATCCGAAAAGCCCAATATTCTTTTAGGTGTTATTTGCGGAGCACTTCATATCGCAGATCGACAAATTACTGAAGCTTTCTCCAGTTTCCAAACTTCTCTAGAAAAGGGGCAAATTCAAGCTGCCAATACTCTAACAAATGTAATAGATGTTGAGCTCATCAATGATGGTAATCGGTATAAAGTTCAAACAGCAAAAAGTGGACAAAACACTTATTTCCTTTTGATGAACAACTCGTTTAAAGAAGTGGAAGTTCATAAGCTTTCCGATGGTGGAATGTTATTGTCTTTTGAAGGATCATCATATACAACTTACATGAAAGAGGAAGTGGATCGATATCGGATTGTGATTGGAAATCAAACGTGTGTTTTCGAGAAAGAAAATGATCCTTCTATTCTTCGAAGCCCATCGGCTGGTAAACTTATAAATTTACTTGTAGAGGATGGAGCTCATGTCAATAAGGGCCAGGCGTTTGCAGAAATTGAAGTAAGTTTTCTGTTCACCTAAAATATAAGTAATTATTTATTTTCGATTAAAAGGTAATGAAAATGGTAATGACGCTGACATCCATAGAAGCAGGCACCGTAACATTTATCCGTCGTCCAGGAGCAGTTCTTGATGCAGGCACACTCCTTGGTCATTTGGAGCTCGATGATCCATCACTGGTCACCAAAGCTCAGCCTTTTAAGAGTGGATTTCCAGTGACAGAAAACTCTTCCATACCGGAAAAACTCAACCGAGTTCACAACAGTTACAAATCCATATTAGAGAACACTCTTTCAGGATATTGCCTACCGGATCCTTACAACGCTCCTCGTCTTCGAGAAGTTATTGAAAAGTTTATGCAGAGTCTTCGTGATCCATCGTTGCCTTTGCTTGAACTTCAAGAAGTTATAGCATCTGTTTCCGGGCGCATTCCAATCTCTGTTGAGAAAAAAATCCGAAAACTCATGACATTATACGAGCGCAATATAACAAGTGTGCTAGCCCAGTTCCCATCGCAACAGATTGCCAGTGTAATCGACTGTCACGCGGCTACTTTGCAAAAACGTGCAGATCGAGATGTATTTTTCCTCACCACTCAGGGAATCGTTCAACTGGTTCAACGATACCGCAACGGAATTCGTGGTCGTATGAAAGCTGCAGTCCACGAACTTCTTCGACAATACTATGAAGTTGAATCTCAATTTCAACATGGTCACTATGATAAATGTGTGGGATTGATTCGAGAAAGGCACAAAGACGATATGTTAACAGTTGTTAACACAATTTTCTCTCATAGTCAGGTATCGAAAAAGAATCTTCTGGTAACGCTATTAATAGACCACTTGTGGGCCAATGAACCTGGCCTTACAGACGAACTGGCAACTACTTTGAGTGAACTTACGTCCCTACATCGCGCAGAACATTCACGTGTTGCACTTCGTTCGAGGCAAGTACTCATAGCAGCTCACCAACCTGCCTATGAATTACGCCACAATCAAATGGAGTCGATATTTCTGTCTGCCGTTGATATGTATGGACATGATTTTCACCCAGAAAACTTACAAAGGTTGATTTTGTCGGAAACATCAATTTTTGATATTTTGCATGATTTCTTCTATCACACAAATCGTGCTGTTTGTAATGCTGCTTTGGAAGTTTATGTTCGAAGAGCGTATATATCGTATGATCTTACATGCCTACAGCATTTGGAGTTGTCCGGAGAAGTACCGTTGGTACATTTCCAGTTTGTGCTACCAACTGCACATCCAAACAGGTAAATCTCGATTTCTTTAAAATGTTAAAAAAAAAAACTATATAATTACTTTTTAAAGGCTTCAATCTCATTTGTCACTGGATGGAATGGAAGCAACTTTGTCCCCAGGTGCAACATTTATGCGAACAGGGTGCATGGCAGCATTTAATTCGTTCGAACATTTCGAACAATATTCTGATGAAATATTTGACCTTCTTGAAGACTTATCATCCCCAGCATATGCTAGTGCTAAGGTTCTATTCTTATCACTTTCTTTTAAATTTCATTATGTATAATTTATTCTTATATAAAAAAAGGTACTTGAAGCTGTTGACGCAGCAGATTCAGCTTCTGACGGCAGACTCAGTACATCTATCAATGTTTCTTTATCGGATCCAGTTTCAAGAGCTAATGCCGCAGAAGAAGCTATATCTACAGAGCCTATTCATATTTTAAGTGTAGCTGTTCGCGAGATTGGTGAAATGGACGATGTGCAGATGGCATCAGCTTTTGGCACATTCTGCAAATTGCATCGGGAGGAGTTGTATCAACGACGAGTGCGCAGAATAACATTCGCTTGCCTGAAAAAGTATACTTTAAAATATATAATTCGTAGTGATAAATTTTAAAACGTTAATATTTATTGCAGGCGCCAGTTCCCCAAATTTTTTACCTATCGTTCAAGGGATAATTTTGAAGAGGATCGTATTTACCGACATTTAGAACCAGCTTGTGCCTTTCAATTGGAGCTAAATAGAATGAGAACATATGACCTAGAAGCGTTACCAACATCAAATCAAAAAATGCATTTGTACTTGGGTAGAGCGAAAGTATCCAAGGGTCAAGAAGTCAGCGACTATCGGTTTTTCATTCGTTCCATTATTCGTCATTCCGATCTCATTACTAAGGAAGCTTCATTTGAATATTTGCAAAACGAAGGAGAACGTGTTTTGCTTGAAGCAATGGACGAACTGGAAGTAGCTTTCTCCCATCCACATGCAAAACGAACAGATTGCAATCATATTTTCCTAAATTTCGTTCCAACTGTTATAATGGATCCTGCTAAAATTGAAGAATCAGTTACAAAAATGATCATGCGTTATGGGCCTCGATTGTGGAAACTAAGAGTTTTACAAGCTGAACTTAAAATGGTAATACGTCAAAGTCCACAATCGGCTACACAAGCTGTGCGCCTTTGCATTGCAAACGATTCTGGTTACTTTTTGGATATATCAATGTATACGGAAGCAACAGATCCTGAAACTGGCATTGTAAGTTATATTTTTATGACACAAACAAATTATCTTACCTACCATTATTTTTTTTAGATAAAATTCCAGGCATACGGAGACAAACAAGGTTCACTAAATGGACATCCTATTTCAACGCCATATATGACGAAAGACTTTTTGCAACAAAAACGTTTCCAAGCTCAATCTAATGGTACCACATATGCATATGACATTCCTGATATGTTCCGTCAAATGACGGAGAAGCAGTGGAAAGATTTTTCGAAAGCACGACCCACTGTAGAAATTAGAATTCCCGAAAAGATTTTGTTAGAATGTGTAGAGCTAGTATTGGATGGAGATAGTCTTGTTGAAATGAAGCGACTTCCTGGAGAAAACAATGTAAGTATTATTTTTTTCTAGAATGGATTGAGCAATAAGTGCCAAACGACATTCAAGTAAAATCATCGAATTAAAACATTCTTCAAATAGTGTGGTATGGTGGCCTGGAGAATAGTTCTGGCAACCCCAGAATACCCCAGCGGAAGAGAAATTATTGTGATTGCTAACGACCTGACCTTCTATATCGGATCCTTTGGCATTAAGGAAGATATTTTATTCCACAAAGCATCTCAATTAGCACGGGAGAGGAAAGTTCCAAGGGTAAGATAAATAAAAAACTAGTTAAACCATTTTATCCATATCAATTCTCAGATTTATATATCAGTGAACAGTGGTGCTAGAATCGGACTTGCCGAGGAAGTCAAAGCAATGTTTAAGGTTGCATGGGAGGACCCAGAAGAACCCGATAAAGGCTTTAAGTATTTGTATCTGAGTACCGAAGATTACAGCAAGGTTGCAAGTCTTAATTCGGTACGTGCAATTCTCATTGAAGACGAAGGAGAGCCACGTTATAAAATTACAGATATTATTGGTAAAGACGATGGACTGGGTGTGGAAAATTTGAGATATGCTGGCTTAATTGCTGGTGAAACATCACAAGCCTATGAAGAAATTGTTACAATTTCAATGGTGACATGTAGAACTATCGGCATCGGTTCGTATTTAGTGCGTTTGGGGCAGCGCGTTATACAAATTGATAACTCGCACATCATCCTTACTGGATATGCGGCTTTAAATAAGGTAATAGAGAAATATATTTACGATTTTAGAGTCAATTATATATTTTTTTTATTTATTTAGTTATTAGGACGTAAAGTTTATGCATCGAATAATCAACTCGGTGGTGTTCAAATTATGTACAACAACGGTGTATCTCATAAGACTGAAGGTATGATGATAAATACATGCTTGATTGAATGAATTTAAATATTTTTTTTTGCAGCAATTGATTTGGATGGTGTTCATACCATTCTTACATGGCTTTCGTACATTCCTGCTTATATTGGCGGTGATTTGCCTATTGTTTTGCCCAATGACCCAATCACTCGCCCTATTGGATTCATGCCCACAAAATCACCATACGATCCACGATGGATGCTTGCTGGTCGAGTTAATCCTGGTAAGATTAATATTTCTGCAATCATTCCAATCAAAAAAATAATATTTGTTTGTCTACAGCCAATATGAACGAATGGGAGACGGGTTTCTTCGACAGAGGCTCATGGGCTGAAATAATGGAAGCATGGGCAAAAACTGTTGTCACTGGAAGAGCTCGTCTTGGTGGTGTTCCAGTCGGTGTTATTGCTGTTGAGACAAGAACTGTTGAAGTGGAAATGCCGGCCGATCCTGCGAATTTAGACTCGGAAGCCAAAGTATTTTGGAATTTTTTTTTTTTTTAATATAGCTAATATTTTTTATTTTAAGACATTGCAACAAGCTGGTCAAGTTTGGTATCCTGATTCGTCGTACAAAACAGCTCAAGCCATTAAAGACTTCAGCCGTGAAGAACTTCCACTTCTGGTGTTCGCAAACTGGAGAGGTTTCTCCGGTGGAATGAAGGACATGTACGAACAGATCGTGAAGTTCGGAGCCTACATTGTCGATGGATTGAGAGAATATAAGCATCCTGTTCTAATTTACCTGCCACCTAATGCTGAACTCCGTGGAGGAGCATGGGCCGTTTTGGATTCTCTTATTAACCCAAGATACATGGAAACATATGCTGATCCAGAAGCGAGAGCTGGGGTCTTAGAACCCGAAGGAATTGTCGAAATCAAATATAAAGAAAAAGATCTGATAAAAACAATTCACCGACTGGATGCCACCGTTATTTCGGTAAGTTTGATATTATTTAAAATATGTATATTCTAATGTAACAACAAACCTATTTGTATTTAGCTCAATAAACAATTGGAAGAAGTTGCAGGCGATACGTTAAGAACACATGAAATTGAGGAGAAGATAAAGACCCGCATAAATCAACTAATTCACGTATACCACACTGTTGCGGTCCATTTTGCCGATTTACATGACACACCTGAGCGAATGTTGGAAAAGCAATGTATAAATGAAATTGTTCCTTGGAGAGAATCCCGCTCCTGGTTTTACTGGCGCCTACGGCGGTTATTGTTGGAAGATTCGATGACAAAAAAGATCCTTAAAGCTCAAGATAATTTGTCTGTTGGCCAAGCAAAGCAAATGCTTCGAAGATGGTTGGTTGAAGAGAAAGGAGCGACTGAGGTTTGAAGTTTTGAAACAATAATATTTGATTGCTTTTACTCAAACATACTTTCTTAGGCATACGTTTGGGATAGCAATGAAGAAATGGTTCGGTGGTACGAGGAACAGAAAAAATCTGAATCAACTGTTTCGACAAATATAAACGCAGTCAAACAAGACGCAATTATATCAAAAATTCAAACACTTTTACAGGTGAAATGTGAAATATTCATTTTCCTTATTCAATTTTGTCTGAAATATGTTTTTTGAACATTTTAGGAATGTCCTGAAGTAGCACTAGATGCCGTTGTTGGTCTTTGTCAAAACCTTACACCCGTCAATCGTGGTGTAGTTGTTCGAACCCTAGCACACCTCGAACTTAAAGATAACGAATCCAATCCCCAATGACCGATATGATCGGTTTTTAAATAAAAAACAAATCATTTTCATCGATTGAATGCAAAAAAAACTGTATATAATACATGGCCCGCGCTTGCAAACTTCATTTAATATTCCTTTTTTTTAGGAATTAATTTAACATAACGTTTAGTAGAACTAAATGAAATGTTTGTTATACATTTAGAATGTACCCCGTCGCATGTTCAATGAATTATTTTTAAACAAATTCGCTTTATTAAGTTTGTTGCAGATTATATTTATTTAATAAGACAAGTAAAAACATTGTAAATTATATAATGCAGATTAATAAAATCTATCGAACCGATTTTCTACACTGCATATCTTTTTGTAATGAATTTGTATTAATGCATAAACTTTGTAAAAATAAAATAAATGCGTTAATTATAAAATATTTATATAAGCTACTTTCAAAGTGTATCTTGTTTCACTAGATGAGCATAATGTTTATGTAAATACAGGCAGTCGACACAAATTATAAGTTTATTTGAACTAAACTTGTAAGAACGTTACGTCCAACGTTAAGAAAATTACTAAAGAAATGCTTTAAAAAAAGAACAAAAGGAAATACTTCTTCTATAGAAGAACTTTGAAAAATGTATTTTTTTTTATAAAAATGTTTGAAAGAAACGGTTCAGGAGTTCGTTCATCTTAAGCTGGGCCCGTATTACAGATTACGAAACGAAAGGCAAAAAAACGATACCCTAGAAAACGATAGTCAACACATGGACCGATTATGGTTTACTATAATGGATGCATTAAAATATTGCCTGATAAAATAAAAAAAATCTATTTTTTTAAGCGCATCCAACTTCATTCTTTCAATATTTCTGTCAAAAATAGTACATGTGTCAAAACAATGAAATACGAGTGCCAAAAGCAGTCGTAAGAGAAAACGATTATCATTTTAAAAAATCGAGTATCGTAAAACGTAATCGCAACTTAACGATAACGACTGATTTTAAACGATAATCGTAATTCGTAATACGGGCCCTGTGTTGCATTTTAATAATACATAATCAGCCCGATTACCGATGTTGTAAACCACAGCGAAATATACGACCTGACACGATCTGCATTACATAAGTCGTTTCCTACATTTGTCACTCGTTTTATTGTCTGTAAACGTCAAACGCCGTTGAACACTTTTTTGAAAAGTGAAGAGAGCTGGGACCCTATTTTGTTAAACGATTATCGTTGAAATTACGTCGTTATCGTTGAAATGCGATTATGTTTAGTTCTAACGATACATGAAGCTTGAAGAATGTAAATAAAAAAATAAATAATAATACATTTTTGAGTGAAAATTAATTTAATAAAAAATGAATTAATTTTGTACGCCTTTTTCGTTTTACTTAATAGCTCTTTTTCGTGACTTTCGTATTCCTCAGTATCGTTGACTTGCCGCTCGTTTCATAATACAAAATAGGGCCCCTGTATTTCGTTCCGAATGAAATCCACTACTTTCGGAATGGCAGTTCCAAAAGTGGAAATAAGTCCGGTAAAAGTGAACATTTACAGTGACGAGCAAAAGTTGTCAAATGATTTCTTTTTTTTGAAAAATTGATCTAAGTAAGGATTTTTTAATAGAATTAAAATCTTTTTTTATTTTGTTTATTTAACTCGCATTTATTATGTATAATAAAATATTCAAAAAATAATATATTATACAAAAAAAAAAAATCATGATTTTCTGGTTTTGTCCAATTATGCACGTTTTAGTTTCAAGAGATTTAACATCGTTTGTTCATTGAGAGATGTTCCTCTCTATTGTGCTTTGTTTGTTTTACTGTTATTTAATAAGTAACAGTTAAGATAATTTTATTTGTTGATAGTTTGTTCTGGGTAAATCGTTCATTTTAAAACGTGTAAAGCTGATTATTGTCAAAATGAAAAAAAATTTTTAAAATACCGTCGACCGCGCTATTTTTTTTTAATAAAAAGTGGTGAATCATCGCATTAAGTGTCCAAAATTTTGAAAATTTCAAAAACTTCTGTGCTTAATATTAAAAAAAAAACATCGATGTCCCCCCAATGAAAAAAGGATGGAGACGACTACTTTCTGAATTAAGAAGTTGTGGGTCCAAAACACCTAAGCAGGCAGCCCAAAACATAGACAAGCCAGTTAGCGAATGGACTGCATGCCGGGCACTCAAAAGAATTGCGTTAAACGCTAAAGAGAAACCGAAGAAGCCTCTGCTTTCAGCGAAAAATATAAAAGCCAGGTTAGTTTTTGCTAAAAAGCGCAAGCACTGGACCATTGACCAATGGAAAAAAGTCATTTGGTCGGACAAGACGAAGGTCAATAGATCTTTTTATTGGTCACATCCTGGAGAACCACTTCAACAACGGGTGGCCGTGCCGCGATGGTTTTGTGCTCGCCTGTCAACCTCATGATCACTGGTTCGATACCTGCCGTCGTCTATGTCGTCTTTAATTCCATTTAAACCTTCTAAAAATTGTCATCAATGGGTTGCTGTTTACTCATTACATGTTGTTTAGGCATAACACTAACAACATGTGATTGAGTTAAACTAGTATGCCCAACAAGGATGAATACGAATAAAATAATGCAAATTATAAGGGACTAATAAATAATACACGGCATATCTCCGCTTTAGTTCAGCCGCCATCCCTGGAGATAAAAAAATCTGAGACAACCACCTTCAGTCTCAGAACATCGTGAAACACATCTTTCCTAACCTTCTTTCTCTTCCGTAACTTCACGCCCATGCTGTGTTGAAACATTTAAAGGGTAATCATAATCCCTTGAGCACGAGTAGATTTTATAAAAAAAAAAACCGTGAAACATGAAGGAGGTTCGGTGATGGCTTGGGGCTGTTTCTCTGT
Source organism: Chrysotoxum bicinctum (assembly GCA_911387755.1). NCBI lineage: Eukaryota > Metazoa > Arthropoda > Insecta > Diptera > Syrphidae > Chrysotoxum > Chrysotoxum bicinctum. Next base: position 181,468,426 of record OU426987.1, read on the forward strand.
TGGTCCTTTGGTGAAAATCGATGGCATCATGAACAAAGAAAAATATTTGGACATTATGAAGACAAATTTACCACCTTTTACTGCATCAACAATTCAACAGGCTTCAAGAACTGTGAAATAACTTTTCAGCTGAACGGAGATCCAAAACACGTCAAAAATTGTCTCGGAATGGCTGAGAAATCAACAGTTTACGACAATGACATGGCCAGCACAAAGCCCTGACCTCAATCCAATTGAAAATTTATGGTCAATTGTGAAGCGACGGTTGGGGCAGCACAAAAATCACCCATCAAACACTCAGGAGCTTTGGCAACGAATGGAGCTGGAATGGGGCCGTATTCCAGAGCAATTTCTCCATAATTTGGTGGAAAGTACGAGTATTCCAAAGCGTTGCTCCCAAGTAATTGAAAATAAAGGTTTATGTACTAAATACTAAAGAAAAAACATTGGCGCAAAATTTTAATTGAATTAGTACGATACTAAAGCTGATTTAGTATGATACTACGTTAAAACAACGAAATTGCAAATTTTAATGGGATATAACATCATACTTTCTCTACCCTTTTATTAAAGTTAAAATCATCCAACACCTATTTTTTTTTTAGTATCGTGCTAGCTTCATATGACTCTTTGACATTTCGTCGACCCAGAATTACAAGGTTCTAACAGCCATTTTTACGAAAAATGAGATGGATGTCGTTGGATTCGTATTTTTAAGCGCTTTCGAATGAATTCATGGATATGCACCTTAATTCACCCTATAAAGCGTAAAACGCAAAAAACAAAGGTTCTAAAAACCAAAATGAAGTTAATTTAAGAATTACAACGTTCTATGTAGCAAAATTGGCGGATAGAACTTTATAATTCTCTCTTTGACCAATAAAAAAATTACACATCTTATTGACATAGAACCTTGTATTCCTTAATTTTGTACATAGAACCTTATAATTCTTATCGGATTGCCGAAAACGCAACAAAGTTCTATGTTGATCAATTTACCTTTGGTTTTTTCTTCGTGTTTTTGATATTGTTTACAAAAAGCTTGTGAAAAACTAGCAACAAGCAGTATCTCAAACCAAGTCTAACAATTTCAGAAATGTTTCATATGTATTAAGAGAACACAGGATCTGACAAAACTGTTAAATTTAATGCATATCGACAAGTTTTCAACACCCAATTTAACTTGGCTTTTCATAGGAAAGTGGGAGGGGATTTAAAAGGAGATACCGATGCACATTGTTTTTGAATGTCTGAATATCATAATGGGAAGGAAATATAGAGTCGGGTAAGGCATTCCACATTCGTGTAGTGCGGCTAAAGAATGAATCTCTGAATTTAACAGTACGTCCGAAGTTGGGCTCAAGGGTAAACTGATGAGCATTCCCCGAAGCGCGAGTGTTACGGTTAAATTGTTTAAGGGGAGGAATGCAACTGGCTATTTCACTAGAACAATGTTTGTAAAAATAACGGTAATATAATGAAAGACAAGAAACATTGCGACGGTGCTCGAGAGATTCAATTGTTTCTGTTTTAGTCCTATCACCTATCAATTGTAAAGCTCTTTTTTGGATTCTATCCAAAAGACTCAAGTGGGTTATTGGAGCACCTGCCCAAATATGGGAATTATACTCGAGTTTAGGACGAATATAGGCTTTATAGATTACAGCCAGATCAGAAAGGGTAAAAAATTTCTTGCATCGTCGAAGGAAACCTAAACACTTAGCAGCGTTTTTGGCAACGTCGAATATGTGGTCATTCCATACAAGGTCGTCTGTGATGCACATACCGAGAACTGAGATCTGTTCGGTTTCCTCAATGCAAGGGTCACTTATGGATAGCGGCATGGGGGTGGATTCCGCTTTAGCGACAGGAGACAGCATTGAGTTTTTGAAGCATTAAATCTATGCGAGGAGCATAAAATAGCAGTTGAAAACACCACTGTATCTGATGAGCTGGTTTTGAAATATAATGCGCATTTTCAGGAAAAGGAAGAGGCATACAAGCAAAGACAAGTTGACAGAGAAAATACAGTTCCAGTTTTGTGCTTTGACATGCAAAATGTACTTACCTGTCCAAAAGCTGATGTAAGCTCATTTTTTTACCACTCAAAGTTAAATGTGTATAACTTTACAGGACATTTTTCACTTAATAATAACGTCTATTGCTGCTTGTGTGATGAAAGCACAATGGGAAGAACAGAAAATGATATTGCTAGTGCTTTGCTGAAACTTCTAAACCGTGTTATGTCAAAACCGGAACTTGTTGGTAAACTTCATATTAATTGATTTTCATAAGCATCAGCCAGACATCCAACATATACATTTTAAATTCTCTACTCCAGGAAATTCTACAATTTAGGAAATAGGTAATACCCATAGCTGCATTCAACGCGTCTTACGAATCGCGATTTTCATTCACCCTTGTCATTCAAAAAACAAAATCTTACAGTTTTGCAAATGCAACCGTTAGATTTTAAAAATGTGTACGAGTGTTGTAAGATTTTAAATATTAAATTAATACCATTTTCGAAAGTTGTCCAACATCAACTTACACAAAACCTTACCGAGTTGTTTTTTAAGACTTCCCATCTTGAAAAATCTCTTAAAAGTGTAGACTTAGTGTTCAAAAACCTTAAGAAATAAGAATATGTGGTCTTTTCAATGGCCAAATTTAAAAGAGGTACAATTAAAAAATGACCTTGCAACAAGAAAAATCAAACCATTTAAAGCAATGCTTAAATACATGCCTGCAATTTATTGATAAAGAAATTTCGAAAATATAATGAAAACAAGAACAAATATCCAATATGATTAATTAAAATTCTTGTTGGTTTAATTAATTTATAATATTCTATAATTTTCTTAAATGTATTCACATATTTACTTGAACTGTAAAATATATATAAAATATACTATGAAAATTAAAATTTTAGTTTGTTTAATCAAATTACTATTTATTTTCTTATTTATTTAAATGTTGTACCTTTAATTCATTCAATCAATAATTAAAATATTAGTTTTATTATATTTATTATTTATTCTCATTATTTTCTTATTTTTGTTAACGAACTGTTAAATATATGAAGTTAATTATATAGTGTACTAGGTGCTACATGCATTAAAAATACTATATAATATTTTCCTATAATAAAAATGTAAAAATCAGATTATTGTTTTATATTTAGTTGGAGAATCATTTCAGATACTCTATTTTGCTGCTTTTATACTATGAATACCATAGTTTTTTTCAACGACTAAACTAAATGTTAGAAATCTTCATATGATTAAATAACAATTACAAGGTTCTATGTGGTACATAGAACCTTCACCGAAATTTGAACTACATGGAATTGGCTCATAGAACTTTGTGCAAAAAATTTAATTTGCAATTAAAAGGAAATTCCTCAACACATAAACAAATAAATTATATTTTTATTAGTTATTATCAATAATCTATCGTTTGTTATCATTCGAATGTAAATCAATAGCCATTTAATACGAAATCTGAGCATCAAAAACTTAAAAGTTGAATAACTCGAAATGGGGGTCGGTCGACATAGAACCCTGTAATTCTCAGCCGACGATTTGCAAACATCAAAAAAGGTTCGTGTATTTACTTTTTTACACGAAATGTCATTGTTTTAGGTGTGCTCAGAATCAATTTATTAAGAAAATTCTTTTAGTACGATACTAGTTAGAAAATGTTTAAAAATAAGAATTAGTTAGTAAACTACTATAAAGTTAGCAAATTGTTAAGTAGTATCATACTAATACCCTAATAATAGGCTGTTTAAAATTTTGCGCCATTAGTTATTAGAACGGTCATAAATCCAGGCTTATCCATTCTTTACCGGACTGTCTGTATATAAGCGATAGTAGTATAATATCTAGAAAATGAAAATAAATACCTATTGCAATTTATCACTCGTAGCTGTCATTCCCATGTATTTCATATGAGTAGAATCCTATTAATGAGATGTGGTGTGGTGTGTTGTGTTGACGCTGTATCGTTTAAATAAGAAGCTTAAAGCGCGGAAAAGATTGAATCAGCAACAGCACCGTCAACAACAACAGCGGCCGCCATTAATTTAGAGCCAATGTATTTCAATTGTTCAACACACATAAGAACAGCAACAGCAACGCCAAGAGCGTCGTTAGGCCAAAGTCCTAAATTTGTTGTTGCTGGTGCAGTGTTGTCAACTTTTCCACTGCAATATTCAGTGGCACCACAATGAAAAACTTTTTTTCCATATGAAATGTCGAACAGATGAAATGACGTTGCTGTTGGCAATGTGTTTTTGAGAAATGTTTGCTGGTCAGCGTGCTGTTTGCTGTTGACGATGCTGGTGCAGTTGCTGGTTTAATCTGTTTCGCGCATAAGGAAATTATGACAGTTTGGAACACAGCAAGTTCGTTTAATTATTACTACGTTTATATGCAGTATCGAAAGATCGAGTTGGATTAGGGTCGGATTTTCGACCCAGGTTTTTCGTCATTTGAGTTGAGAGCTCGATTTGCAGTTGAGTTGAAATGGTGTTGAGCGATTCTGAAACAATTTGTTAAACCAACTCCTCGACCCATGTTTTTCGTCTCATATTTCGACTCGACACCGCTCAGCGAGTGAGATCGAGTCGAAAGAAACTCATTTCAACTCAATACCGGTTCACAAAGGGTCGAAGCTCGCTTCAAGCTCGCTTCAATACCTCATATAAACGTAGTATTATGTAAGTCCACGGCACACGCGCAACACACCACCCCAAAACATAGCCTACGAACCTCCGGCAGAAGCATTGTGGGTAAATATTTATAAACAACGGCCAAAGCTGCTAGCATGTTTTGAAATTTGTCCGATTTCGCTTGAACAAAATGCCATAGTTTTTGCCACTTTGTAGTGGCAATACAAAATTGGGTTTTAATCACAAGCTGAATGCAACCATAATATAACTGCTGCCAACATCAATATTGCAAAATGAAATGTCAAATTTTAAATGTCACGAATGGAAAAAATGAAATTAAAAAAATTAAAATATCCATATTTCCATATTTCCATATCCAACCAATATTCCTAGAAAATCGTTAAGGGGTTTGGTTAAGAACACTGTTTTCAATTAAATTCGAAATTCAATTTTTATTTTTCTATTTATTTAAAACAAACAAACAATTTCTAGAATAAGTGAAAACAGGAAAACTTCACTGATAAGATAGAAAAAACATACTGGTGTGTGGCCACCATCAGTGGTTCGAAAAAACAATTTACATACGAAGCACAAAAATGTTTTCGATTTTTGTTTGGACAACCAATGGCTATATTTGAACAAAAACACGAAAGAAAAATCACCCTCGATGACACCCAGCAAATAATTTGCTGTATAGAAACGGCCCAGACGGTCCATGGACATACGGTACATTTTTTTTTACAAAATATTGAAACATTTGTGTTATTGTTGTTGTTGTCCAGTGTCCATGTATGACTTGTTAATTATATTGTATTTCCGTAGGAGTATCTTCTGCGCCTGCAACGGGGACCATTAAAAGAAAATAGTTGGAAAATCTTACGTCGCTACAATGACTTCGCTGAACTTAATCGACATCTCCATCCTTCTGGTATTGTATTGCCGATGCCCGGTAAGAAACTCATTGGTAATATGCGCCCTGATTTCATAGCTGAACGACGTCAACAACTGCAAGAGTACATAGACACAGTCCTCATGAATCCAATTCTAGCATCATCGCTGCCGGCGAAGCGCTTCGTTGACCCGGATAGCTATTCACAATCATTTCACGGTAAATCGATAACCTTTCTATTAAACAATTTCATTTTTACTTGCGTTTGTAGGTTACATAAACGATATAGTTTTGGATTTGTACAAAATAAAAATAGATATTTTAATGACGAAATTTTATATTGCGATTATTAACATACGAAAAAGTATATCAATTGCACTAGGTTTGTATTAAGTGATTCTCTAAAGAAGATATTGAAATTTAATCTGTTAGGTCTAGAATAACGCAAAGGGTTTACTTATATCAACAACAGCCCTATTTATAACAAAATCTTTACGAAAACTTGTTATGTAGGTATCGGTCATAGAACGATTTTTGGTTTTCGTTTTCTCATTGAGATCATAATTGGCTTATATTGAGATCTTAACTGGCTTCCATTAAAACTTGTACATAGAATCTAATTAAATGTTTACGGCAATAAAAAAATTCAATTAATTAAATAATATTAGATTTTAAAATTTCGTTGTCAAGATCGTCAAGATGAAGGTTTTGTAAGATTAGAGAATGACAGATCATCATTTCTTGTTTTTAATAAAAGACACACAAATGACCACAGAAAAGACCTGCCAGAATTTTGTATTAGATAACATGACTCATGCACCTATAAACGGTCATACTAATATGTTAGTTATACATCTAAACCAAAGAATTGCTCTGGGACTATCTGCTTTTGAAATTTTGTTCCCATACATTTATATTTACTCAAGAAATCAGATGGCACTAGTTTTTTTGAGTTCAAAACTAAGCAGTTGTTTAAGTAGGCTGACAGTTGATATACATTATTAGTTCAATGTAGATCCGTTGTGATACCATGACTCCCATGTAATGAAATCTATGATAAATTCTATGATATCAAGCTAGTTAAAGTTATTGATCAGTTTCAGCAATCTATAGCCTTGCTTATAGCCTGAAATGTCGGAGGGTACTTCTAAGTCATTGAAAAAATGTATGTCATCAAACATACTCTCCTTTACCTCCACTTATCGCTTCATCCGGCCCGTAGGAGCACGTGGCTCCTTACATCGTCTGGTAGATTAGTTTGATAGGCCTGCGGTTGGTGTATGTGTCCGTTTGTTTGGTAATGATTGCTAAATAAGTCGAAGGGGCTGTCCCTATACTTAAGAGGATTTTACCAATCTTATGGAGAGGTGGCCCTTCCGTTTTCGTTCTATATATCATTGCCATCCCGGAAAACGTGTATGTCTTTTGACTGTGGTTGTTGGCGATTTCCAATCTCGTGGTCGACTGGTTGATAGAGCTTAAGAATTTTCAAACCATTTCATAGCGTTAATAAATGTCAACAGGTTTTTGCTTGGAATGTCAGAGAGCGCAGGGCAGTGACACAGGTAGTAAGGAGTATCCTCATGTATCTCCTCGTCACCGCATCCTCTGCATAACTCGTCTATGCTAAGTTTCATCTTTTTCTTGTGGTAACCCAGTTGTTTGTGTTCGGTGGTGATGCTCAAGAGAAGAGAAAGAGACTTAACTCAGTAGGATGATTGTCAGTCTTTTTTTTGTTGAAACTATGCCGTAGAGGCTTTTTACGATAGCTTCATTAACCTCCTCAAGGATCCGAAAATCCAGGAATTGCCATTGATCGTCCGTCAGTTTCCGTGTAGAAATCCCATCTGTGCCAACATGCTGGCCTACTACAGACATCGTGGAGATTCTAGTTTTTTTCTTTGCGTTTGTCGCTGATAATCTTCGATGGTGAACTATTATCGTTCCTGGTGGATCAGTAGAGTTTGAGGTTCTCCTTTGACAATCCTAATGCGGTATTCCTTAAGCTGGGCTTTGCCGTTGTGTTGTCGGGTTTGTCAGTAGTTTGATTGCGTTTGAAAGTTGCTGCTTGTAGATTAGTATCTTGGTGGGTTGACTTAGACCTGATCTTATTTTCAGCAATGGGTGCAAACGGGTAGCTTTTTTCAGGACATTTCTAGAGTGCAGGATAAAGCTTTGCAACCCGCTGAAGTAGATTCCCAGGTACTTGACGTTTTTTTTGACATCTATGGTGGATCCTTCACTAATTGTTAGGACCAGGTTTCTGCAAATGGGTGCGGTTCGAATGCCTCTACCAGTGGAATGTCTCCTGAAGCAGACAAGTTTTGATATGGAAATGTTGATCCGGTTGTTCCAATTCTGGTAGAATTGCAAGAGTCTGTTGATGTGGGTTTTCTACTATTCGGATAGCGATTAGTGGTGACATTGATGTGGAGTAGATGAGCGAGTCATCAACATACAAAAAGTTATAGCTATAAATTGGAGAAGGTTGGTTGAATGTCATCAAGTTGTAGAGGAATGGGCCTTGTTTTGAGCCTTAGGTGAAGGACCTAAGAAAATAGAAGACTTGTAGCTCTCGCATTTCCAAACCTCTTGTTCAATTAGAATAAAATCTGCATTTTCAATTATGCTAAAATTCAGCCAATGATGTGATATTTTGGTTAAATTTTTTAGATATGTATATCTTCTTAATTTCCTAAATTGGTGCATGTGCTATAATTCACTCACTTTTCTGTTCTGAACTATTTTGTTGATTTGTAAATAACTAAATAAAATAAATAAATTAAAGCCTGGTATATTTTGATAACAAAAAATTAAAATTAACAGGATTTTTAGAATTTTATTTGTTTTTATTCAAAGCTTTAGTTTTGCTCAATATTGTATATTTCAAAGTTTATTAGACTAAAAATGCAAAACATTTTTTGATGACATCAATGAATTTCTTCTTTTAAAGAGTTAGTTCGTTACTGCTACAATTGAAATTATGAGTTGGGTTGGCAAAGTAGGTTAGGTTAGGTTGGAGTGGCTGTCTAGCTGTTGTTGACTCACTTAGACCTCAAGGGTCCGTTGTGATACCACTAAAGAGGTTACTCATGGGAGAGTAATGAATTTAAACAAACCATTTCGTGCTTTTAATAAAGTTAGAGAGACATTTTGTGTCGATTGTTGCCAGTTCACTGGTATTATCGAAGAAGGGATTACCGAGATAATTATTCCTTCTATTGGAGAGTGCTGGACATGTACATAGAAGGTGTTGGACTGTTTCCTCTTCCTCCTCGTCCATGCAGCTTCTACAGAAGTCACTTGTGTAGACTCCTAGCCTCAAAGCATGTCTACCTATGAGGCAGTGTCCTGTTATAACTCCTATTGTAGAGCTTATATTTTGTCTGCTCAGGGAGATCAAACCTTTTGACCGTTTTAGGTCTATGCTTGGCCATATTTGTTTAGTTGCCAGGCAGGTGGTACCCTGTGACCATCTAGCATTTGTTGATTCTAGAGCATATTGTTTGAGAAGATGTTTGCATGTAGCAAGTGGTGTTCCTATGTTATGTTTTTGTCTAACAGTAGGCAGAAGTGTTCCGTTTTTGGCGAGCTCATCGGCCTTGCAATTTCCCGGAATGTCTCTGTGGCCCGGCACCCAAATAAGGTGAATATTAAACTGTTCTGTCATCTCATTCAGAGATGATCGACAATCGTGGACCAATTGAGAGTTAGTGGAGACAGACGCGAGAGATTTGAGGGCGGCTTGGCTGTCCGAGAAGATCCGTATATCCTTGCAAGATATAACGTTTTCTTTGAGCCAGGATAGTGCCTCTTTAATCGCCATTACTTCTGCCTGGAATACACTACATTGATTGGGAAGTCTGTATGAAAGACTGAGATTTAGTTGTTTTGAATAGATGCCACTTCCAACGCCGTAATCGGTCTTAGAACCGTCTGTATAGAAGTGTACAGCATTGTCTTCCAGGGGTCTCTCTTCTTCCCAAGACGATCTTGAAGGGATGGAAACCAGGAAGTTGTTATCGAATACCATTTTTGGGGTGGTATAGTCTAAGCGATCTGGGATAGATCTGAAGTTGTCTAAGATGGTTGTATGACCAGTATTGTTACTGATCCATTGAGAGGTGGCTCTAAGTCTCACGCATGAGTTGGCTGCCACCATTTTGGAGAAGATGTCAAGAGGTGTTAGGTTTAAAAGCACTTCCAGGGCTGCAGTTGGTGTCGAGCGAAGTGCTCCTGTGATGCACATACCTGCTGACCGCTGGACTTTGATGAGTTTATTTAGATTTACCATCTTGTCCAGTGCGGTCCACCATACGACAACTCCATAAATGAGTATCGGTCTAATAACCGAGGTGTATAGCCAATGGGTTATTTTTGGGGAGAAGCCCCATTTCGATCCTATTGCCTTTTTACAAGTGAAAAGCGCTACGGTAGCCTTTTTTACTCTTTCATCAATATTTGCCTTCCAATTTAGTTTTTTGTCTAAAATGAGGCCTAAATATTTGGCTTGGTCGGAAAAGCTTAATGGTATTCCTTTAATTTTGGGTGGGTTAATCTGAGGAATTTTGTACCTTCTCGTAAAGAGTACTAATTCTGTTTTATGTGGATTGACGTCCAAGCCACACTGCTTAGCCCACTTTGTTAGCCTGTTTAAGGCATTTTGTAGGAGTTCTGAGAGAACTTGGGGATGTTTCCCAGATACAGATATTGCAACATCGTCAGCATAGGCAATCACCTTGAAACCCTCTGCTTCCATTGATGTTAGCAGTTCGTTTACTACCATGTTCCATAAGAGAGGCGAAAGGACCCCACCTTGGGGGGTACCTCGATTCACCGATCTGGTGGTAGTAAAACTTCTCATGCTGGAAGTTATTGTCCTGCTTTTGAGCATGAGACTTATAAGATCAATGAGTGGTTTCTCTAATTCCAGCTTGTTCATTGCTGTTGTGATCGCCTGGTAGCTGACGTTGTTGAAAGCTCCTTCGATATCTAGGAAAGCTACTAGATTGTATTCTTTGTATTTGAGGGAATATTCAATACCGCGTACCAGCGAATGAAGTGCTGTTTCTACTGATTTTCCCTTAGAGTACGCATGTTGAGCTGTGGAAATGAGACATGGTTTTAAGTTATGTCTGATGTGAATTTCAATCAATCTTTCCAAGGTTTTGAGAAGGAAGGATGATAGGCTGATTGGTCGTAGATCTTTAGGGCTAACGTGAGAGGGTTTCCCTGCTTTAGGAATGAAGACTACTTTTGCCATTCTCCAGGCTTTAGGAATATATCTCAACCTTACGCAGCTCGTCAGAATGATTTCCAATGGTGGAATGATCATGTCAGAGCATTTTTGTAATTCGGCCGGAATGATTCCATCTGGTCCTGGAGATTTATATGGATCAAAGCTGTCTACAGCCCATTGCAGTTTTTCCCGCGTTATTAGATCAACTGTGTCGCTTGTAGCGGTTTGAGACTCTGATGTTGAGTCGTAAAGTATGTTAGAGCTACCTGGAAAGTGGGTGTCTAATAACAGATTAAGAGATTCTTCATCTGTGGTAGTCCATGTGCCCGCTTCTGTCTTTAAAGCACTGGGTATAGTTGGACTTTTTGAGAGAATTTTCCTGAGTCTTGAGGCTTCTGAAGTATTGTCTATGTTTCCACAGAAGTTTCTCCAAGAAGACCTCTTGCTCTTCCTTAATTCTTTCTTATATTGCCTTAGAGCTTGTTTATATAAGTCCCAATCAGAGGGGGATCTAGTGTATTTAGATCTATTGAAGAGTTTGCGACAGCTCTTCCTGAATGGTTCTAGATCTTTGTGCCACCAATGAGGTTTCTTTTTACCCTTTATAATGGTAATAGGGCATGAAGTCCTCATTGATTCGTTAAGGGCTTCGGTGAGATGATTTACCGAGAGGTCTAGTTCATCTTTGGTGGAGGAGCTTTTAAGAAGGTTGTGGTCAAGCAGTTGTGCGAGTACCTCCCTATATCGTTCCCAGTTAGTGTTACGGTGATTGCGAAATCCCGTAGATATATTTGCCACATCACTGAGATCAAACTGAATGTATCTGTGATCAGAGTAGGAATTCTCTTTTGAGACATACCAGTTTGAAATCAGGTTATGGATCGAGTCAGAGGTAAGTGTAATATCAAGTACCTCTTTCCTGTTCTTGGTTACAAATGTAGGTTCATTACCAATATTATTAATGAGTAGATTAGTGCTTAGTATGTAATCAAATAAGGACTCACCTCTCTCATTTATGTCAGAGCTACCCCATACCGTGTGATGGGCGTTAGCGTCCATACCGATTAGGAGACCCACTTTCTTCGATTGCGCGTCCGCAATTGCCTTCCTTAAGGTGTTTGCTGGAACTGGGCTGTCGTGGCCAAGGTAGGAGGATATGAGCCAGTAGGTGGCTTTATCATCCGTTGTTAGGACAGCGGTGGTAGTGTCCTTGTCGCTGTAATTGGGGAGTAAAAATACATTTAAGTCTTTTTTTACTAATATGCATGACCTTGGTTCACCTTTCTCCGATGCATATAATAGAGTATAACCAGGAGTCCTGAGGCCCCTGATGATGGAGTTAGAGACCCACGGCTCCTGTATCAAGACGATGTCCTCTTTGTTGCTATGCAGTCGGAGTACCAGGTTATTCGTGGCCATGATGGCGTGATGGAGATTAATCTGAACTAATCGCAGCATTGCTACTTTTAGCCAGATCAACCTCCACCACTGTTTTGTCGGCGTTTTCATCGTCTGAGGAGGAATGAAGTAGGATTTCCTCACTCAGAGTGTTGCCTAAGGTCGAGTCTTCAGTATCCATGTCGGAATTGCTGTCGACTATGGAATTAGCCTCCGCGTCGGATGGCTTGTTCGGGGCTTTGGAGATCGGTGGTTCCTCGTGTGGTGTTGCATCGACCTCCATTATTTGGGGTTGTGAAGCGTTTCCTTCCGCTGAAGGGGCTTCTGTGGGGGGCGCGTTAAGCGAATCTTCATCTTTTTTATAGATGCGAACTGTGACTTCGTCGAAACCATACCTAATCACGCCTTCGGTCGCGGCCAGTGGAGCTAGCGATTCCCTATTGATCACCAAGAGAGCTGATCTATAGCGACCCACTGTCTCCTTCTCAACCTTTGGGACTTTCCAGTCGTGAGTAGGCAGGCTTGGATTGCTGGTTTTGATTAATTTCAAAATCATATCCGGGCAGTTATGTAGAGCCGGGACCATTATACGTGCTCTTGGTCGGCAAGGGATATTCTCCCTTGTAACAACTTCGAGCTTGGCACCCGGCCAGACTTCTGGCAAGCCATTGACAGCAGCCCTGTACAGATCGAAAGATCTCTGATCACCACAGGCGATGAGTTTGATACGATTTTGGTACCATCCTGCATCGACTGTGTCTGGGAGAGGCCCCGGATTCTCCTCGATGACAGATAGAAATCTGAAACCAAGGTGAGCCTTGACGTCTGCCCATTGATCATGAGAGATGTTACCATCCACATGACTCCTGTCAATGACTGCGACTATAATCTTGTCTTTGAGCGCGTCTCTAAAAGAAAGATCTTTATTGAAGGCTATTGTGCTGCTGGAATGCACTTTCTGCCTTTTCGCTTCGGGCTTGTCGCCCTCCAGAGACCTATTGCGCTTTGACGTTGAGTCGCTGCAGGTCGATTTGTTGTTACTGCTAAGGAAGCCACTAGCCCACTCGAGTTTTCGCGTTTGCTCCGGGGTTCTCTCCGCCGCCGGTATGACACCGACTGCGGCCAGAATCCGCGCAGCATTACGCTGATCTCGACTGGCCTGTGCCTTCATGGACCTCTTTCTGGTCGACCCAGAACTATGTCCGTGTGACACAGTTGTGGATCCACCTCCAGAGTTAATCGCTATCGATACCAATCGGGGTGCGCCCTCATTCTTCGAGTCATTTCCACATGTCGCAGATTTTGCCTCTCCGGATGGAGTGTCCCTTCTTGGGGTCGCTTGCGACGTCCTAGCAGGAGCGGGGATGGGGTGTGATGTGGAATCACCGCCCTTGGGGCAGCCGAGCGTCACAGCTGTACCACTGACGGGTAGTTCCTTTTTGTAGAGGTTGCGGCTAGTAGAGGGAAAAGGATTCCCGCCACTAGTAGCAACCACAGGGTTGACAACCCGTTCGCACCTCTGAGTTGACTCGACAGCCTTATCAGGAGATGCGACCGCGTTGTCAGCCCTGGCTCGATTGATTTTTCTGATTATTTTCCTGTTTGTTTCCTTTTTTTTCATTTTATTCCCACGAGTAATGCGGAAAGACGGTCAGCCCCGGCAGAGCCGCTTACCGGGGCAAGGCAAAAATATGACGGACCTTGCCACAGCATCCGAAAGAGCTCGTTAATGGCTGGTTTATCCCCCAGCCTTTCATTCTTCGGCACGGTTTTCGTACAAAGTACGCTCACACCACCACTGAAATTAGGAACCTCTAAACTATGATTGAATTGGGTTTCCGGACGTTGCACTATTGAGGAGTTACAACAATTCGGCGACCCAACTCAACCTTAGCTAATCACCATCCTGCCAAAAACGCACAGGACTACTGTGGTGATCATTGCCCACCTGGCACCCACTTGGAGGGTTTGAATGAGGATTTTTGCCGGGCGTTGGCAAAGTAACAATTACAAGTCTTTAATGTCATAATGAATAGAGAATAAATAATACCAATATAAAATATATGAACATTTCATTAAAATTATTATTATTATATTATACAAAAAAAAATACTTCTTCTGATAATTTATCTTATAATTAGATCAAGCAGTACAAAATGCATCATTATGTCTTCGAACGGAAGGACATTATTTATTGGGACAAACAATGGGCGCAATTGGATGGCGTCTGAGAAAGCACTATTTTAAAGTAACACCCAAACCACCTGAGAAATCTAGTAGCAAGCATTTGGTAAAGAGTGGATCTCAATCGCATCAAGCAAAGTATTTTGCTTCATCTAGCAATGGCAGTGGCAGCTTAGACTCGGGGTTGTATGGACCTGGGGAAATAGTCTTGGAATGGATTGAATTCGGTCCGGACAAATATATGGATGACAAGGAAATCCACAGTGTCCTAAAAAGTTTTGTAAGTTTGCAGCACCATTATATAGATCCAATTATTTATGCAGCTTCCAATGAAAACGGATGTGTAGTTGTAAGAAAGTAAGTCAAAGATCAACATCTCATCACAATTGTCTAATAATGATAATTTGTATTGTTTAAGATTTCACAAACAGGGGACTCTCAAAGATATTCTTTGCATGTCAACTCCAAAAAATCCATTTCTGAGCAAATATGGAAACCCAAAAGGACGAACTACACTCTCGTTGAAACAAATTGCACTGTATGGACGGCAAATTCTGGAAGCTTTGTCTTTTTTACATTCTAAGGGGATGCCTTATGGTAAGTTTCGACTCAAATGAGCGTAGTCAAAATTATTGTTTCCAAAATTCTGTTTTGCAAAGTGTTATAAAAATAATTCAGAAATGCTAAATGTTGAATAGATTAACAAAATGTTTCCATGGAAAGATGGGTTGGAAATAATATTTCTCATAATACAATATTAGATGTAAAATTGAAGTAAACTTTAAATTATAAGTAGAATATACAGAAATTATTGAAAATTCGATTTAGTCAAACGTTCAGTTGACCATACGAATAAACCAGCTGAACAATTTAATTAAAATGATAAACGGCATCTATCGAATAAATCTACCAAATGGATTGAAAATTCTTAAGCTCTATCAACTTGCCGACCACCAGATTGAAAATCGCCTCCAGACCAAAAGGCATAGAAAGGGTCCAGAACGACGATAATAGAACGAACGAAATCAAAATTTGTGGGCTCTTCGTCTTGGCACTACGATGACTTCTCAAGTGCAAATAATGGAAAGGATCCCACCCTTAAAATTCATCTACATCTCCTCAACTAGGTGATTATATGAAGACAGAAGTACCCTCCAACATTTCAGGTTATAGCTTGCTAAGATTCAATAACACCTTTGATAGGCTTGAATGTCAGGATGTACCATAGGTTTCATTACATGTATGTCACAATATCTACGTTAATCTAATTGTGATGGTAAAAAGATCAACCGTCAGCCCATTAACTTAACCTAAACTATTATACATTTAAATAACTACTTCACTATACTCTGTTCAATTTATATTTGCAGTACAGGGAAGATAGGATATTTGCCTTTCAGTCTGACCATTATGGATTTCAATAAGCTATCTTTAATTTAAAGCTCTTACAGGGTTGCCATAGTGATCATTAAAAAGTGCCACAAATCTCACAAAAATATCTATAGAGTTACCAACTATTTATTAATACACGCACATATTATAATTAAAAACAATGATGACCTAAATAAATTGAATCTATCTTTTTCCACACCACCAAGAGGTAAGATAGCAGGTGCGTTTTTTCTAAAGTATCCCTTTCTAGGTAAAAAATAAATCACAGAAAAAAACTTGACTAAGTAAAAACAAATCACGTCATTACTCCGATGCCGACAAGTAGGTAGTTCTTGTCACTAGTTTCTCCATTCAAGCATATTTTCAAAATTTCCACTGCACCTTAAATAAAAACATCCATTTCCCACATCTTTTATTTTCAATCATTTTCTCAACGTGTTCGACGATGCCATTTTTCAGTATCAACCTTCATAAGTCATGATAAAAACTCTCTTTAAAAGATAATAGCCATAACAATTGTATAACTGCATTTTAATTTTTAACTGTGTTTCCAAACATAAAACCTAAAACGTGAAAACAGAAAAACACCAAGCGTCAAACACCTTTTTCTCAAAAGTATAAATATTTGCTATCAAAAGCTCTAAAAAGCTCAAATCCTAAAAGTTACATACCAAAAACCAAACGAAATGCCATATGAATTTCCATCAAGTGGAAAATGGGAACTCTGATTAAAAGTGTTTTTTTTTTAAACACATTGCCTTTCATCCGGGGAGCAGATAGGTAATGGTGGGATGTACGTGAGCTCAAAGAAGATTACAGAAACAATTTTAATGTAACTCAGTAATTCTCTTTCTTATTTCAGTGACAATTTCTTAAAGTGCCGTGCAAACAGCAGCAGGCACCAGTGTTTCTGAAAAAGCTCTCCCATAAGGCCTGTACTGCAAATATAAATTGAACAGAGTATAGTTCGAAATAATGCAGACCTACCCTAATTGTAATCATGTTTCGAATTATGTATGTAACCTAAAAAAAAATCTTCTAAGTCATGCAAAGTTCTACTCACAGCCAAGTCGTGTGTTCGGAAAATAGATTGCCCTGTTGGTATCTTATTACGGATATTGTTTTAGCCCCATCGAAGTGCAATTTTTCAAACCTATCGATGTTTATCGACTACTAAACGCGATCGTGTTAGAAGAGCGCGACATGATTGAGTCCGCTTTAGGTCTTAAACCTCGACAGCGAATAAAATTTGAATTTCGGAGTACCAAGTTAGGAAAGAGTTTGAATAATAGGACGTATAAAAAAATAGATTTAGTGGGTTAGATATTGTTCGAATTAACGAGGTAGAAATGTTTGCAAACTATGAATGCAATATTTTATTTAAAACAGAACACCTTCCGCAAAAGTCAGATGAGCTGATGCGCATTCTGTTTTTTGGGTTCAGAATAAGTTGTGAACCATAAAATTGCTATCAAAAGGGACATTTGAGATCTACTCAGGTTGATTAGGCCATTTATTTTGATTCTAAAAGAGATCTGTGCATAGATTTGTCATACATAACAAGTATTTATTTTAGGCACCCACCGTTAGTTTCATTAATGAAGCTCTGTTTTATTCTTCTCTTTTCAGGGATGTATCATAAAATTTAAAAATATTGAATCTGTTTTCTCTTATATTTTTATCTCTAGGTCACCTCCATTCTGGAAATATTGTAATTGAAGACGATTGCGTGAGACTGTTGGATATTGAAAACTATATTTTGGGAGTTCCAGCATTCTATCGTCCATTCTTTGTTCAGCATAGTAAACTTCATTCAGCTGAAATAATCGATGTTTACTGCTTTGGTCATGTGCTCTTTGAAATGACCATGGGTTATCCACTACAAGAATCGGTTGCTCGTCAAATAAGTGATTGTCCTGAAGATTTAAGTAATATTCATAATGCTTCTATTAAAAACCGTACATTTATTATTTTTTTTTTTAATTTGAAGAAAATGTATTAGAATTAATTTTGTCAAAAGAGGCTTGTCGAGCTGGTCTTCCAACATTGGATCAGCTTATTGAGCATCGATTCTTTACTGAACATGTTCCTAGTCTGCGAGAGCTAACAAATCCGATTGAGGGATCTAATAAACCACATTTAAAATTATCCGTAAATGCCAAAGAACAAATTCGCATTGCCACACAAAAATGTGAAAGTCGATTAAGGGATGAACAAAAATCGGTAAAATAAAATGATTCTTAAATTTGTTCAGTTATTTTAAAATACATTTCTTTTATTAAAGGTTAAGAACCAAAAACGCTTGGTACGTGTTCAAGAACTGATGAGTTCCGAAGAGGAGCGTAAAAAGTCTAAGCAAAAGGCGGTAATTTTATAGTTTTGTTTTTATATTTCGATTTGTTACTTATTTTAAAATTTTTATTATGTAAATAGAAATTAGAACACAAGCAATCAAAACTAAGACAACAAAACTCAC
The DNA here is from genome assembly GCA_911387755.1 of Chrysotoxum bicinctum. Lineage (NCBI taxonomy): Eukaryota > Metazoa > Arthropoda > Insecta > Diptera > Syrphidae > Chrysotoxum > Chrysotoxum bicinctum. Next base: position 181,486,679 of record OU426987.1, read on the forward strand.
TACAAGCTAACAATGGGCGAGCCCCTTCTACTTCTGGCAGTGGTGGAACCAGTGGAAATGTTGGAACATTGTCTATTCGAATATATCCATTCAACAGATCTGACAGTGTTTTAAGTGTTAATGTATCAAACGACACCGCTTCAACACCCCCGCCGTCATCAGGAAATGGCTGTAAGTAACATTTAAAGTATGACTACATCTATGCTCGTTTTTTTATTCATCGTATTATCTCTACTTTTTGCCTTTGCCTATACCAGGTGCCGTGGTAATACATTCAAAATAAAAATAAAATACAAGACTGAGTAGCACGTAATAGCTCTTGTGATCAAGAAATTTCAAATTTGAAAAATTTTCTATTATAAAAACATGCACAAATGCTATGTACAAATGTCCCTTCCCAGCCGGGGGAAGGGGTGGACTGCTTTTGCAAGGATGTGAAAAATTCTCCAAGAATCTCTTCTAAAAAATGCTACTCATCGTATTCTTTGGGACTCGGCAGAAATTGTAGGTCCCTCCATTTCTGGTATAAAGCATACAGAAATTGTTGAGAGTTGTAAGTCACTAGGTTTATGTTTACATGTACTAAATTAAAATACTTTTTCAAACGTAAATTGTACATTTTATGAAAGGTTTAGTTCTTCTCTTTCCAAGGATATACAATTTGAATAAAGCGAGCAAAAACTCGTTGAATCACATAAAGATTTAAAAGCGATATATTCGATGCTTTTGAAACAATGTGATTAGGCGAAAATGTTTTTTTTTTTAATATTTTGGAAATATACATCGAATGTAAATTCCTTGACAAAAGTAAGAACCCCAAAATCAATTAAATAGGATGAAAAATAAAAAAAAGGTATAAGGCTTTATGTAAAGCTATGTACAAATTCCTATTTTTTGTCAAACAATTCCTTTCTATGCATATTTCCAAAATGGTTTTTGCCTCATAACAGAGCAACCAAAGTCAAATTTTCGTCCAGAACGTTGAAAATATCATTTTGCTTTTAAACTTTGAAAATGTGTTAAAAATATTTTGTCGCCTTTATCTCGAAAACGTTTCATTGAAAAAATAGTGTGTAATCGAGAGACCCCTGGTCAGGAGCGCAGTTCCCTATGCTTATTCTTCAAATCCGAATGTAATTTCGAATTACATTAGAAGTTGAAGAAAAAATGTAAAGATCTTCGTTCCTGTCGGTGGTACAACAACCGCATAAGTTTATTCTTTATCATTTGCTCTGTGGAAATTGCTAATGATAGCACGCGCATACTCGTACTAACACTTATATAATAAAAGTAAGTTTTTCGTTACGTGGCGATTTCTACGATTTCAATTTTTGATGGGCAAATTTAATTTTGTATCTTTTGTGATCCTCCTCCAATCCTTTGTAATTATGTATTTGAGGCCACGAAAAATAAATAAATACAAATTTTTAAATAATGCATACATATATTTGTACTATATGTACATATGTATATACAATACTCTAAATTTTATAATATGTACTTCAACTCTATTTTTTATTACAGCATCTCCATTGCCTGCATTACCGCCGCCATTACCACCAACAGTTCCTGTTGAACAGCCCTTAACACATAAAAGTGATGCCAACATCAATGAAGAATCCACTCGTTCGGTTCTGTTGGAGTCAATTTCCAAGTTCAATCGGGGGTCCTTGCGCAAAGTTCGATCAAATGATTAAAAATAACTTTCTGTTTGAATAAAAACACCAAAATTTGGACCAAAAGTAGTAGAAAAGAACTTAAATAAAGTACTAATGAGTAAAGATTTTTTTTACCAAACAATTGAAACTGGATAATTGACAATTCATAAATAAAATAAAACGACTGCAATTTTAAACATAAAATACTTATTTATTCAATGTAATCTCAATGCAGTAACTAGAAAATTAATCCATTTTTGTTTTGGAAAAGAACTACTTATTCATTATTATTTGCTCCATAAAAATAATGAAAAAGAAATAAAAATACTCTAATGCAAGAAAGCTTTAAGCTAAAATTAATTATAAACGAATATAATATATTAACTGCACCAAAGTGATGCTTCTTTGAGGCATTCCAACATTTTATTTCGAATGGAATTTAATTTATATTTCATCAGGATACCTTTATAAAAGTAATTATTCCTATATTAAGAAGAATCGATTGGAACTAACGTCCTTAAGATGCTCATATGAATCTTAAAAGATGTTTGCCAATGGAAAAGTCATGCTTGTTTTTAGTTAATTTTATTCGTTGAATTTCCTTCATCTAAATGTAAAACTGTTAAATGTTCTGCAGCACTAAATATACTGGTAAGCTCTTTCTTAAAATCTATCAAAATACAAAATCTTTTTTTAAATACAACAATCCTCGCCTTAACTTTTGCTACTACCAGCTGCAATACGTTTAAGCTTATTTTCAAAACATTGGCACTTTCTCTGAGCCAAATATGTTACTGTAAATTTTTAAAAGTCTAGAAAATTAAAATATTTTTGGAGAAAATTTATGCAAGGCACTATTTTAATTAAATTGTCCAGTTGTGTCTATGATGAGTTATTATGAACTATAAATACAGTAGGAAAAAAAAAAACAAACAACTATAATTAAGATGACTGTTAAATGTTTACACTAAGTAAAGTAGCTATATAAATGTAAGAACAATTTTCTATATACAAAAACTTTCATGGATAGTATACATTGTAAAAGTCATGTCCAAATATTATACAAAACTAAAACATATACTATAATCACCCATATCGTATTTACATAATAACTATACAACTTACTTTTTCCACAGCATTAAAACTAAGCATAAGTCTTAAGGTTCCAATGAATGTAAAATCTTAGACAAAATATTTTATTCTGCAGGATGTCAAAATATAGGATACATTATTGTTATTATAAAATTAAATAATTGATGGTGTCTAAAAACGAAAATCTTTATCAGACAAATTATTGTTTTTTGAGGCTGTGACTACAAAAGTGGTGTAATTCACATTCCTATGAGATCATAAATGGTTTTCAGCTTTTTGAAAAGCTAATTAAAGACTCTAAAATGGTGTCTTATAAATGGTGTCCCTAAAAAGAAAAAGAAAAAAAAAAAGCAAACAAAATATCGGATTTTTTTAAAGTATGGGTTACATCACTTTTGAACACACAATCTCATTTATACAAGTAAATACAAATCATAAATATCAAAGTATAGTAAAAGTTGATTCATATATTTGCATGCCAAATATTCAGATGTTGTGTTAGCACAAAACTACTCTTATAGAAACTATCTTCTTGTTTTTTTTTTTATTTTCAATATGTTTGCAATAATTTTTACTAAGTTAATAAACCTGTTACGTAAATGTGATACAAATGGTTTTTTTTTTTAAATCTCTTTGAAATTGTTCAAAATTAAGGAGCTCAAAGTGCAAACAGAAGATTGCACTGAAAATCACAAATAAATAGAAATCCAAATGTGAATGACCAAAAATAATGTGAGTATTAAAAATACTGTATTCCTTTTAATTAATTTTAAAACATTTTGTAAAATAATATTTCAGGACTTAAATTATTATTATTTAATCGAATATTGACCATTTACCAAAAAGATGAATCGGAATACCAAATTCAAAGAAATTGTTTCAATATTTTTTAACAAATTATAGATGAGTACGCAGGGTTGCAAAAGCTTAAGTCACTTGTTAGCTTAAGCTTGGCTTTGATTCACAAGCTTGTGAGTGACTTATGAATTAAAAAAAATATAATTCAGCAGCTAGGAACTGACTTATGAATTAAAAAAAAATTTAATTCACAAGTCAGTTGGTGACTTGTGAATTAAAAAATTTAAATCATAAGCTTCTTAGTGACTTATGTATGAATTAAAAAAAAATAATTCAGAACCTACTAAGTGACTTATGAATTAAAAAAATTTAAGTCATGGGCAAGTAAGTGACTTATGAATTAAAAAAATTTAATTCCCAACCTACTAAGTGACTTATGAATTAAAAAAATTTAAGTCATGACCAAGTAAGTGACTTATGAATTAAAAAAATTCAAATCATCAGCAAGTAAGTGACTTATGAATTAAAAAAATTTAATTCAAAACCAACTTAGTGACTTATGAATTAAAAAAAATTTAATTCATTAGTTAATGGATAAATGCTGATTAGAAAAATTATGAAATGGATAATTTATAAGCTAGCATAATAATCTTATGATTTAAAAACTAGATCTGAAAGCTAAAAAGATATTCAAAATTAAAAATTAAAATTAAATGTTATACTTACTGAGTAGGTACCAAAAGTTTCGAAGTGCTTAATTAAGAAAACGGAATGTTTTTTTTTTCAATTTTATTGAAAATACATATTGAATTAGTTTCAGGTACTTAAAACAATTTTACAAAAAAATATCAAATAATCAACTCATGTAAAATATGAAAACCAAAAAATTTAAAGGCATATGCATAAAAATATGCACTCACGAAATTTATATAATGATAACCCATCATTTTCTGAACCCAAAGATTTTATCAATATTGCTTTTTATTTGATTGGATTATAGGGACTGCATAAACGCCAACTCCCAAAAAATTATCCAAAAGCTTTCGTTATAATTAAATAATTATGTAGTCAAAACAAGCTTAAAAATGTCCAATCTACCAACTAACTTATGAATTAAATTTTTTTTAATTCACAAGTTACCAACTGACTTGTGAATAAAATTTTTTTTAATTCATAAGTCACTTACTCCCTGATGACTTGATTTTTTTTTAATTCATAAGTCACTAGGTGAATTAAATATTTTTTAATTCATAAGTCACTTTGTTGCTCATGACTTACATTTTTTTTAATTCATAAGTCACTTACTCCCTGATGTCTTGATTTTTTTTAATTCATAAGTCACTTAGTAGGTGGTGAATTAAATTTTTTTTAATTCAGAAGTCACTTTGTTGCTCATGATTTGAATTTTTTTAATTCATAAGTCACTTACTCCCTGATGACTTAATTTTTTTTTAATTCATAAGTCACTTGGTAGGTGGTGAATTAATTTTTTTTTAATTCATAAGTCACTTAGTAGCTTAGGATTTAAATTTTTTAATTCATAAGTCACTTTGGGGGTTGTGAATTAATTTTTTTTTAAATTCATAAGTCACCAAATATCTTATGAATTAAATTTTTTTAATTCACAAGTCATCTATAGACTTATGACTTAAGGATTTTTTAATTCAAAAATTCTCAACCCTGTGAGTACGATGAAGATAAGGATGACAAAATAATTTAAAACTGCGAGTTACTCGTAAGAACAATGAAATTCATTAAATTAAAATATTTAATCGGTACACGAGGAAGCAGATAGGAAACGATAATATTGAAATAACAACGGAGATGGGTTCGTCGAATTTTGATACAATAAATTGGTCATAAAACAAGGTAAAACGAATTTAGGTTAATACAAGGGCGTACTTACTCTAAAAGGTAAACTTTTTCTACTAGCTAATTAGATAAATTTTAATAAACATCACAGCTTATAATCTCCTCCTCACTGATAATAATATTCGTTTTTCTCCAATTCTTCTTGAATGTATTGGAATCGGAAAAAAACTCTAGATTTTGATCAAAGTTGACATTACGATGATAGCGAAGACTAAAAAAGTGGGTCTCGCAATTCTGTCTGTCTGTTTGTTCGACTACAGCCTAAAGCTAAACGGCTTGCCAGATTTTCTTTAAACTTGGTGGTTAGTATTTTTAATTTTTCCTCCCACACGTTCTTTTCTTTTTTTTTTTAGACCGAAAATAACGGTACCTGCCATACGATTTTTTTTTCGAAATTTTGAAAATATTTTTTTTTCTCAAAAACTCCAACAGATTTTTTTTTAAATTGAAAAAAAAAATTACAAAAAATTATTATTTTTGGTACCCCCTTGGAACCATTTTTTCGGTTTTTGATTTTCTCAAAAACGGTACAGCCAATTTTGATAGTTTTTTTATGCTAAAGCTCCCCAGCAGTTTGAATATTATTGTGTTTTCAAATTTTCCGAAAATTTTATTTTTGGATTTTTAAAAACAAAATTCAAAATTTTTTTTCAAAACAACACATTTCGAAAACCCCATGCTCGATTTTTTTAAAACTCGATGAATAAAAGTTTTTTAATATACATAATGTAAGTACAATTGTACATTTATATTACAAGATGTAAGAAAAAAAATTATTTTACTTAAAAAATAAGGGTACCCTTTTTTTCGAAAATTGAGAATTTTGCAAAATTTTTCTTTTCTTTTGATTAATTTTTACGATCTATAATTTAATAAAAAAAAAAAGATATTACTGACTGTACCTACCATAGAACCATTTTTCCAAATTTAGAATTTCTCATTATCGACATAACGGATTTTAATGAAAATTTTTATAGAGAACCTTCTCAAAAGTTAAAAAAAACATGCATGTCAAATCTTTTAAAAAAAATTTTTTTTTTTGAATTTTTGAAAAAAAAAATCTTTTTTTTTTGAATTTTTGAAAAAAAATCTTTTTTTTTTTGGAAAATTCGATATCTCAGAAACGGCTCAATCACCCCTGTTCTGATTTTCGTTTACGAAAGTAATACTTTCGTTTTCATTTCGTTTCGATTTTGTCTGGAGAATTCGAATTTGTAAATCTAAAAATGTATGTAAGTATTTTTAAAAGTATATCTTTAAAAACAATTGTTTTTGTCTTTTATGAAGGGGAAGACACATGTGTAACAAACAACCTGTCTGAATGTTGCAAGGCAAATTCGTACGAAATTAAGAACGTCGTTTTCAAATCCGTACGAAAATCAATTTCGGTAACGAATTCAATTCGGAACGAAAATCAGAACAGGGGTGAATATTTTTTTTTTGTAAATTTAACCTTTATTCGAACAATAATAAAAACTTTAAATTGACGTATCAAAATTTTTTCTTAAAAATGCTTTAAAAAAATTGTATATAAAAGTTTATTTTTTTAAGAAACCACTACAACGACTTATAATTTTTGTTCTTGCATAAACTAATAGTTGCTTGAATCACATGGCATCCTGTTTTTACCACCAACTATGAACGGAGTTGTTTTAGGCAAAAATGAATTTTATGCTTATGAACAGTTTTTCGCCAATAACATTCATTTTTGAAATTCTTACTCTTCTACATAAGAGCAAGTTCGTCATGTATTTTATTTTGTAGAATCTTGAATCGTTATTTTTGAAAATTCTTATTCTGCTCATTTTTGAAGATCAAAGGGCACAGTAGTACCCAGCCAAGTTCTGGCACTGCACCCTTTTTACAGGAAAAAACTCTGGCGATTTTTGACCCCTCGTTAATTTCAGTACCAATGAAGTCAGAATTCCAAAAATTCCGAATATTTGCTAAGCTAGTCAGGCACAGGCGCCTCAAAAAATCAATTTCCTTCAAGCGGTTCCTGAGATATAAGGCCTCAAAAATCACAAAAACCTTAACTGACTGACTGACAGATCATCAAAATTATGGAGCACTTCCCGACATCGTAGAATTTTGTAATTTTGCACTACGGTAGGTCTTGTCATGCCAGCAGCGGAAAAAATTTGAGGTTTTCCAATCAGGGGGTGTGGTATCCGCCCACTTTCTCCGAATTGGTGTTTGTTGAATGGAGCACTTCCGACTGCTGTAAAACGATGAAATTTGGTAAAGTAGTAGGTCTGAAATTGCATACAAAGAAAAAAATATAAAATATGAGGTTTTCCATTCAGGGGGCGTGGTATCCGTCCACTTTCTGAGAAAGTATTTAATTTATATTGAGAACTTCCGATTGCTGTAGAATGATGAAATTTGGTAGAGCGGTATAGCTTAATGTACATTCAAAGCGAAAAATAGAAAATCTAAGATTTTTCATTGTCTTTTTATTTTCATTTTGAAATTATAAATGCATCTTGAAATCTCATGACTTTTCTTATAACTAGAGTGCTCGATTTGGTACTCTATGTTATGTTAACATGAATGAAAAAAGAAAACATTTGCATATTGCATACCTGAAAAAATTATGAGTTTACATAAAAAAAACTCTTAACTGTGATGTGAACTAATCAAACCACTAATTAGGCTATTAATTGGTGGGCTATCTTCATTTAAAAAAAGGAGTTAAGATTGCAATAAAAACATCATCGCATCCTCAACAATTATTGCTTTTTTATGACTTTGAGGATGTATAGGTACTAGTATTTATAACTAAGGTAGGTATGTTAGTATTAGGTATCTTGTCAGGACAAGAAGAAACAACTGAAGCGCAAATCAAAACAACCAATAAGAAAAAGAAAATATACCAACAGAAATAGGAAGCTATAAACTAAATTTATTTTAGAAGGTAGAGTCCACCTTTCTATCTTTCTGTATCTTTCGAAATTTTGACATGACAAAATATTAAAATCTTTGCAAAAAGGGAAAGATCAGACCAAAAACATAAATGTTAAAAAGAAGAGCCAAGTTCTTCTATACAAAAACCTTTGTGTAACAAGTCAGCCGTGAAAAGTACTGAGATCTAAAAGTACGCCAAGTTCTTACTTCATGAAGGTTTAATACCGAAAATTTAAAGTAGAATAATCTTGAAACAGCTGCAATGTAATAGAGAAATTTTATTATTTAATGATTACTGACTAAAATTTGATGGGCTTACTTGGCAAGTATTTTTTTTATGCCCAATTCGAAAGGTTTTAAAAACTTGACTACCTACCAATAATGAAACACTTTTGTGTAGATCTCTTGAAGGATTTGATTATATGCAAAATTTGCCCAACATGCTTGTAGAGAACAAGGACAGAGTGGATTACAACTCTAAACAATGTGCTTGTTGTTATGAAGAAATTGAAGGGACCAACAATTTTCTGTGGAGTTTTAACAGCCAACATGAGAAGCACTTTTCGTGACAAGTGGTAGTTTTCGAGGATTTGTCACAAGCTGGCATGAGGCAGTATACTCCTGAAAAAAAAGTTTCTTTGTTGGCAGCGGCTGAGAATCAAACCCAGACTTGCGGGCGATGACTGTTCATTGAGTACCACTTGATATGTTACGCTTCTTTATGAGCACATTAAGAAATTGAACAAAAAAGCAAGTCTAATGTGGTACAATTCTTAATTGTATAGACTCTCTGTCTATATCGCCCACCTCATACACACTTTCAACTGCTTTTTCGCATTATGGTACATTAGTTGAAATTGGTTTCCGTTTGAAGTAAAACTAATTCAATTTGAATTTTACGTTATTTATTTGTTATAAAATAAATTAGACTTATGCTTAAAATAGTATTAAATCATTTTATGTACAAATAATTATCAAAATTTAAACTGTACAAAAGAACATGGAACAAAATATACAATACTATTACATCTATTGATTTGTGGTTATCTAATTTGATATTTTTAATTTTAATGACAAATTTTGTTCATTTACTTATAATATTGTGAGAATAAAAAATTGTTGGCAGCACATCAATTTTGAGAAATCAATTTTGAAAAGGCAAAAAAAAGCAGTGGTATAATTTATTGAACAAAGGACGTTTAAAAATCTCTATCCGCCTACATAGTGGAAATTTCAATATAAGGAAGTATAAGACAAAAATATTTAACGTTTTAAAAATATTTTAAAGTAAAAAAATGGAATCCACATTATTACTTATAATTATGATCTTGTGAAGATTAGAATGGCTGATGTCTCCCTAGTAAGGCAGAGTTATTTAAGTTAACCTATGATGTAAGTTCATAACCAAATTTTATATACGCACATATGTGTAACTTTAAAATCGTATTCGAGCATCTCATTATAAAAAAAAAGTTAATACAAAATTCTAGTTTCCGTTTTCACTTAATATTTTTTTTTTCTCAGAATGTTTTCCGCCTCAAAATTGATTTTCTCTTTATTCTCATGAAACCAACTTTTTTTGTAAAACTATTCAATATTAAACAAAAAAAAAAAATACTAACAGAAATAACTTACATATTCAATACAAAAATATAAAAAAATAAACATTTTATGATATAAATATCGTAGATTATTGGGCTAATTTGCTTTTGATCTCATCGTATGTTCGATCAATTGGTGCCAAAAAGACAATGATATCTAACACAACTACGAAGAAAATCAGGGCAATAATGTAAACACTCAATAGCCCTTTTCGGAAACTGGCAAACTGTAATTGAAGAACAAAAAAATATAAAAATCTTGTTTAATACGTTCTTTGATGCTTCTAAAAAATCTTACCGGTGCATCCATTTTTCTTTCCAATTTGATGCCATTTCTGCTGCCCGACATATCACCCATCGGGAATGAATTCACCCTTTGACTCACTTGACGGTCAGCCATGCAACCTCCAATCTGCGAACAATAAAAGACCTATTAACGGGGACTTATAGTGAAATCTGTTCAAAGAAAACTTGAACACATAAATTAGTAGATATAAGAAATCAATTTTTAAGCACAATATTTACAAGAACAAAGGGAGTCATGTTTTTTTTATGATAAGAAGGAAAGGTTGCATTAATCACTTTTCTTTCTGTACAAAATTTCTGATTAGTATTAGAACATTGAGCTCAGATTAAGAAATTAATTTGATCAATTTGAAAGCCACATACAGTCAGTGGCAAAATGATCTGCACAATGTGATACTGACACTCTATCATTTCAATGATGGTTTGTGTACCAACCATCAGCCAGATTTTGAGGAGGTAGAAATTCTGCAAATGAGAGACATTTTGCCAAAAGGTACACCCTAGAAACTCTACACATCCTCAAAAACAACAATAATATGAATAGAAAACAAGACACTCAAAACATCTCTGCAAGAGAGCAATACTCTTGTAACGGCCAAGAAAATTTAAATTTTGAGTTAAAAATAAAAGAAGACTGATCTTCGCATTAGAAGTGCAACTTTTTTAAATTTCCAATTTTAAAATTAATTAACTGTATTGTTTTAAAAAAGTTTTTAACAAAAGTAATGTAAAACTAAGTAGACAAATAATTTACTTTATTTTATTCTACATATATGTATGTATGTAAGTTTTTTTTTTAATTTCAATCATTTTGTTTTTTCTTTGTAAACAAATTTGTTAAACTGTGTTTGTGATTTATTGTTTCGATTATGGATCCTCTGAATAATGTCGTTTTTATTTGGCAATCCGGATGCCTTCCGGACTCTTCTGAAAGTGTTCAATTGGGAAAAAATGACAGTTCTGATTCTGAAAAGAAGAGAAATTTGCTTCTGGATTTGAAATCAGAAGCAAAACCAGAAGCACTCACATATTCATATACTTAAACGTCAACCTCAACAGCTGTGATTTTTGGTATCCAAATTGTGCGAACCAGGGTTGGCCGAATTAACTACACTACATTTTCTACATGATTTACTACGTTTATATGAGGTGTTAAAGCGAGCTTGAAGCTCGCTTCGAACCCTTATATACCTGTATTGAGTTAAAATGAGCTTCGTTCGACTCGATCCCAATCGCTCAGCGGTGTCGAGTCGAAAATCCGACCCTAATCCAACTCGATCTTTCGATACTGCATATAAAAGTAGTATTTAACTACGCGTAGTTTATTGAACAAACTACATGCCTAATTTACTACAATTTATTACGTCTGCTACATAATATATGTAGTTAATTCATAAAAAATCAATATGCCATAATAAAGGGAAAAAAAACAGTTTTGCACTTTTATGATCTAATGTAGGTTTGTAAAAAAAAAGTTTCATTTACCATAAGGATGAAGAATTGTAGGAATAACTGAAAGTTTAATTTAAAAATTCAAATTTCAAATGCACAACTGACAGTTAATTGACAGCAATGCTACAATTTGTTACATTAACTACAATTAACTACATTTAACTACATTAACTACATAAACTACGTAGCAGACGTAACAAATGTAGTTGTTTCTAAAAAGTGACAATTCGGCCAACCCTGCTTTCAACAAACATTTTTCTTGATTTTGATTATTGTACGCATTTGATGTTTCACATATACAATCAAACAAAACTTCAGAATCATCAGAAGCAAACAAATGTGTTCAGTTGGGATTCCGGATCGGAGAGAGATTCGGGATTGCCAAATTCCATTTGAAATCAATCCATTTGAAAATCAAGAATAATGTTTGTTGAAAGCAAACCACTTCGTATGATTAGGATACAAAAAATCGCAACTGTCGAGTTTAACGTTTAAGTATATGAATGTGTGAGTGCTTCTGGTTTCGATTCTGATTTCAAATCCAGAAGCAAATTTCTCTTCTTTTCAGTATCCGAATTGTCATTTTTTCCCAAGTGAACACTTTCCCCAACGGAGCTCTCCTCTATCGAGGAGAAGGAGGCCTTTTATAACCGGCTGAGTGCTGCTTATGATAGTACACCACGTGGAGACATCATAATGGTAATGGGAGACTTGAATGCCAAGGTTGGCAATGACAATGATGGGCTCAGGCATGTTATGGGAAAGCATGGTGTTGGAAACCAGAACGACAATGGCGAACGTTTTGTCGATTTTTGTAACGCACACCGCCTTGTTATAGGAGGAACCATGTTTGAGCACAAGACGTGCCAAAAAATCAGTTGGGTGTCGACGGACATACAAGCTACTTCCAACTGTCAACCTAACAGTCAGTAGTAACAAATTCCCGAATACGCACTGTATCCCCCAGTAGAGAAGAAATCTTAACCGCAATCAGAGCACTGAAGAATAACAAAGCGGTTGGACTTGACAGTATTCCCGCAGAGCTCTTACGAGCAGCGCCAACAACATCGTCTGAGCTCTTGCACCCACTCATAGAAAGAGCTTGGGAAACAGAAAGTTTTCCTGAAAAGTGGAAAAAGGGGATGATTGTCAAGCTTCCAAAGAAAGGAGACCTTACGCAGTGCGAAAACTGGAGAGGAATTTGCGTGCTGCCTGCTGTAGCGAAGGTTATAGCAAGAATCGTCCTAGGTCGAATAAAAGACCACCTAGAAGGCACGCTTGAAGCCGAACAAGCAGGTTTCCGCACTGGATCTTCCTGTGTGAATCACATCAACACCTTGCGGATCATCATCGAACCACTTCACCTGCTGTTCATCGATTTCGAAAAGGCGTTTGACAGTGTCAATAGAGAATTTATTTGGCTTGCCTTGCGCAGGACGGGCATCCCGGATAAATTGATCGCTATTAACAAGGCTGCATATGAAGGACCCAAATATCACGTTCTGCATAAAGAAAGGTTGTCAGAGGAGTTTGAAGTCCAAAGTGGTGTTAGACAAGGTTGTATACTGTCACCAATACTGTTCCTGTTTGTAATAAGTGATGTGCTGCATGCAGCTTTGTCGACTTTAAATGGAGGAATGCAGTGGAATCCGCTTTCACACCTGAAACATCTGGACTACGCGGATGACGTGTGCTTACTCTCTCACAGGATCATGGATCTCCATCAAATGAAAACAAGGGTGGAGAGAGAAGCCGAAACCGTCGGGCTTAAGATCAATACGGCAAAAACTAAGAGGATTAGCCTTGGAACTTCCTCATCTACTCAAAGCTACAGCTACAGCTGTTCCTCTCCAATGTAGAATCTGTGCTTCTTTATGGATGCAGCACTTGGAAAGTAACACCCACTGTCATAAGAAAGCTGCAAATGTTCGTGAATAGATGTCTGCGAACCATCTTGCGGATTTTCTGGCCTAACCGTATCTCCAATGATGAACTTCATGCGAGGACAGGTCAGGAACCCATCGACTTTATAATACGAAAACGTAAGTGGCAGTGGATTGGACATACGCTTCGAAAAGGTCACGAGTGCATTGCGAGTCAAGCGATGCAATGGAACCCTCTCACGCAGCGAGTCAGAGGAGTGGGCCGACCCAGAAGTACTTGGCGAAGAACGGTCGAAGAGGAATCAGCACAACTGGGGAAGAGTTGGAGAGAGCCCTACGCCCCGTAAGGGGAACCACACGGACGTAACAGGTCCAAGGACCTATAAGTAAGTAAGTAAGTAAATAAATTAAAATTCCCATTCTTATTTGCCGTAAATGTCGTTAATAATACCAATTCTAACTTAGGGTATGGAAGTTTGATTAAGCGTCTGGATAAAGCGACAAATTGCAATAAACTTAGAAGATCACTTCGATATATTCCCTCCGCCGTTTTGGACATTTTGTTCCAGCTGAAATCTCTTCATATGTTGAGGAAATGGTCGGCAATTCTAAGTTATTCGGATCATTCTGCCAAGTCTGATTCACTACATCATACTACAATTACAATTCAATACAAAAAAGTTACCATTCCTTCCAAATTCAACTGGATGTTATGAAGTTTTTGGAAGATAAATTTATTTTTAGGCGAATTAAAGACAAAGGATGGGGATGGTGGAGCCTCTGATATACTCAATGTAGTCGTTTTAATAAAACGCCTTTAAAACGAGAAGGCTCCAAAGACCACTTAGACCACATAGAGTCTCTGCAGAGGTGATTTCTATCGGGTATGACGTTAACAGCAATGGTCAACGGACTATGGAGATATATCAGGACATGGGTTGCTTAAACAACCATTCGAAGGAATTACGGCTGCTCTTAAAGGATATTTTAGACGAACCCAGATATCCCGCACCACAACCAGTAATGGTGCACAACAGTCTATCTATCCTTGAGGAAATCCAGAACGCTGAAACCAACGCTGTGACTCCTTCAATCTCACAAATTGCTGATGTAACTTCTCCTCCTGTTCGTGAGTTACCACCCGTCCGACCAACAGTCACCGATGTCACTTCTACACGTCCGTCCCCACCCACGATACAAAAATTTGGCGTCTCCTGGAACCTTACTGAATGGAATAACCGATTAAGCAAATTGAAAACCGCCAATAATAGCTACTTTTGCTTGAAAAACACTCCCCACTTTGCCAATGTAACCTGGGTCAAGTCTTACTTTAAGCGTCGATTCTCCATCACTGTCTCTGAATGTCATCGGATGTCGTCCAGATGTTATAAAATCCAGTTTTCCTCAAAGTACGCCTGGATATTTCACCACCCTAGTGGATCGCTTCGCCTAGAGAACATGATGCTATCCAAATGGAAGACCGGAATTTCAACTTTTAAACATAAAAATCCTAGTTCTAAGAAACATGTTTCATCTAACCTATCCATACCAGACCCCACCTCTGTACCAAAGCAACGTCAAAGCCCTTTTCGTAAGCCACATCAGCCGTCGATATCCAGAAATAAACAAAACCCCAATAACTGGTCCTTCAAAATGGGCATCATACCTAACTTCTCTCGTTCCCTATTCCAGAACTCATCTCTATCCGGTAATCCATCTAAACCTAAAGGTCAAAGGGTTTCCTTTAACCTAACTCCTTCAACTCATCTCTTACCCCCAACAAATTCTAATTCAAAGTTCAACCTCAATTCTGGAGCCAAACATTCTAATTTTCGCAGATCTCATATTCTTAACCCCTCGCCAACTTCTAAAACACCTAACCACACATCCTCTTCTACACCAAACCCATCAATCCCCGTCTCTTATTGTTCAGTCCACTCTACCTCTCCCCCGACATCAATTACCCCTCCCTTAATCACCACTCAGTCTTTTACAACTTTCCCAACGGCAATCTCACCTTCATCTTCCTTTATTGACCCCCTTCTACCCCCTACAGTCAAATGCACCCAACAATCTAGTGAATCCACTGAATGTCGCTATGCTCTCTCTAGGCTTAGAGATAAAAAAACCTATGAAAACATTCGTCTGTTTTTGGCATATCTGCACAATAAACCGGACTCCGTCTGCTTTGAAGGTAAAACGAAAACAAGTGTAATGGTCTCGATTCAACAAGAAGGTCTCCCCACCGATGTCCCCAGTCTTAGGAACCTCTTCATGAAATATCATGATTTTCTTAATTTGTCTCCCCAAAAAGTTGCGAATGACCTTGAGGCCTTGGGACAATATATTCACTCAAAGCGGATCTCGCACCTTCAACGTAGCAGAGTTGACCATTATAAGTTTTTTCGCTTCTAATATTTTCCCAACCTCCGCTTCTCCTTCTTCCAAAAATCTCCCTTTTTCTTTCTACTATCAAAATGTAAGAGGCCTTCGTTCCAAAACTCAGTCAGTTTTGCAACAAACTCATGCCTTACCCTTCGATTTATACGCACTAACTGAAACGAACCTTATCCCCAGCATCAAAAATCAAGAATTGTTCCCTTCTACTTTTAACGTTTATCGCGATGACGATCTTAACCGACCCACCAATGATTACCCTAACCGTGGTGTCCTTCTTGCTGTAAAAAATACTATTGACTCTTCCCTCATTGCCATATCTTTTTCCCCTATACTTGATTATGTGTCAATTAAGATTTCACTACCCCGAAAGTCACTCTACGTTGTCTGTTGTTACATCTTACCTTCACAAACCATCGAATCCTATGAACTTGTAATTAAAACGATTGATCACATCACCGATTTGTGTGACCCCCATGATGAGATCATTCTTTTCGGTGACTTCAACCTTCATAATTTAAAATGGTCTCCATCAGACGATCTTTCGCTTTATATTGCTTCCAATCCCACATCTGCCAAAGAATGTCTTTTCTTAGATAGCCTCGCTGATTCAAGCCTCTGCCAAATTAGTGGCATCTCAAATTTCATGGGTAGGCAACTAGACCTTATTTTCACAACAGACCCCATTAACTCATCTGTCTCACCTAGTCCCCTTTCTCTATCAACCATCGACAACTTCCACCCTCCCCTTCTTGTCTCATTTTTTCACGATTCTCCACTACAGTCCACTCCTTCAATTTTGACAACTTAACCGTAAATGATGCCATAACCTTATTCTACAGAGAAATATTTAACTCTATTTCTCTTTATGTTCCTTTTTCCCGCCACAAAACCTCGTCTTCTTCTCCACCCTGGTACAATCGCAAACTTCGTTCTCTGCGAAATAAAAGAAATAAGTTATGGGAAACTTACCTCCGTTCTCGTTCTCCTACTGACTACTCTAACTATCTGGGTTCTTATCTCCATTTCACCGAGCTATACAATTCCCTTTACCAGCGTTATCTAATGGAAACGCAATCCAACCTTATCAAAGACCCTAAGTCATTTTTTCAGTTTGTTAACTACAAAAGAAAATCCGATGGCTACCCAACCACTCTCTCTTTCAATAACGAAACATCAAACGATCCTAACACTATCGCCAACCTTTTTGCTACATTCTTCAAACAATCTTTTGCTGATGACTGCTTTGTTCCTGATTCAGCCTATTTCAATTATCTACAAAGTTTTTCTGTTCCTCGTTCCGTCGATCCCCATCTCATCGAATATAAATTGAATCAACTTAACGATGAATTCAATCCTGGTCCAGATGGTCTCCTTGCCATACTTCTAAAAAAATGCTCTTCCATCCTTTCTCTCCCTCTCTCAAAAATTTTCAGCCTTTCCCTAAATAAAGGAGAGTTTCCTGAGATATGGAAATTATCTTTCATAACCCCTATTCACAAAAAGGGTCCGAAGAGCGATGTTAATAATTATCGTCCCATTGCCAAACTTTCACACATACCCAAACTCTTTGAAAGTATTTTGTATGAAACCTTAAGTTTCCACTGCAAATCTCTCATCTCCCCCTCACAACATGGCTTTCTCAAATGCCGGTCTACAACCACTAACCTTGTTGAATTTGTATCCGTCACCCTTTCAGCCTTAGAAAAAGGCTACGAAGTCGATGTAATCTCAACCGATTTCAGCAAGGTCTTCGACAAAATTTCCCATAAGCTTATTCTTTTCAAATTGTCCACTCTCGGCTTTGAACCCTCTTTGTTACAGTGGATCTCTTCTTACCTTGAAAACCGTTATTACAGCGTTCGATTTAGATCTGCCACCTCATGCCCTTTCTTAGCTACCTCCGGTGTCCCCCAAGGCAGCCACCTCGGCCCACTTTTGTTTATTCTTGCTATTAATGATATTGATAGGGTCATCAAACATTCTTCTGTCTCTCTGTACGCCGACGATACCAAGTTTTTCAAGACCATTTCCTAACACATGACTCTTCGCTTATTCAAAAGGATCTAGACAGTTTTTCAGTTTGGTGTCTAAAAAATTGCATGGAGCTTAATGTCGTCAAATGCCAATCAATTACTTTTTCACGCAAACGTAACAAATCTCCTCCCCGTCTCTACCTGCTCCATAATCAACCCATACCCACAGTTGATAATATTCGTGACCTTGGCATTTTATGTGACCCAGAGCTTAATTTTCTCACTCACATAGACGATATCATTCTCAAAGCAAACTCAGTGCTCGGTTTCGTCAAAAGATGGTCCAAAGAATTCTCCAACCCCTATGTAACCCGGTCCTTATACATATCGTTTGTTCGTCCACTGCTAGAATACGCCTCTCAAGTTTGGAGCCCTTACCAAATTACTCATATTTCCAGAATCGAAAGCATCCAACGTCGATTCCTACGCTTTGCTCTTCGAGGTCTATCATGGAACAATCCTCTGATTCTGCCTCCCTATCTAGATCGACTTAAACTAATCAATCTGAATTCGTTGGAAGAACGAAGAGAGATATCAGACATTCTCTTCATTCATCGACTACTCTCCGGTTCCGTTGACTGCATGTCGCTCTACAACTCCATCTCTCTCAATACTAATCCCCGTAATACACGAAACCCTCGTCTCTTTTATATACCCACCCACCGAACCTCTTACGGCTCCAACGAACCTGTCTCTCGCATGCTACGGGCTGTTAATTTAAACATATGCTTCTTCGACTTTAACCTGAGCACTCCTTCCTTAAAACTCCTGCTTCTGAACCGTCCTCCCCCTCACTAACCTTAGCTTAAGTTCTTAGTTTTTAAGTTAGATTAAGAATTAGCTTGTATTAAGCCGAATAAATGGGGGTTTTGCCCCCACCAAAATTAAATTAAATTAAAATTAAAATTGTTGGTGTTTAAATAGTACGAAAAGGGCAGCGTTCTCTATGTTCTTCACTTTTCTAAGCATTACAACGATAGTCGTTTCAATAAAATTCCAATTCTCGTTTCTAAAGCCTTGTCGTTTTACTGGCGTTTTAGTAAAACGACTATCGGAATAAGGGTGAATTTCTCATTGTATCTTCCTGAAAATTGTAGCGTATTCTGGCCAATGTGACAATGTGGAACAGCATTTATAGGCATACGGTATCGCTGCATGTAAGCATAATGCAACATGCGGCTCCGACAAACAGATATTTAATTGAAGTAATTTTGATTGATTCTGGACTGTCGCAGCATTGCGACTTCTTAAAAAACTTTGTGGTTGCTAGCAAAAATCTATATAGAAGTTTTAATTTCAGCTATGGATTTTTTAATCTCACCTGAGCTCAATAAAAACATGCTTTCAAACCTACCTTCTTTCTTCTAACAAAATCTGACACAAAAGAAATCACTTACGGAGAATATTAAATGAACAATAACATGAAAGGCAACAAACGCCACCAAAATCCAGTCCATCCATTCGGGAAGTTCAGCCTTGGAAAGCTTCACCGCAAAAAATATTGCCACAACTAAAAATTTAAAAATATATAAATCGTAGTTAAGTTCAAAAACATAAAAAAACATACTTGCAATAATATGAGCCAAATTTCCGCCTAACCAATGAAGCCAGTTGAAAATTGGCCTTTTTTTGTCGTTGGGTCCGGGTCTGAATATCGCTCCGATAGGTTGAATGAAACACAAAACTGTCGTTATAACACCTAATATAGCGTGAGGATTTCGGGCAGCTGACCAGCCTCCAATTTCAATAAATATTATCACAAATGCAGCCATTGTAAGTGCCCATGTTGTCACCATGCATATTCTATGCCACTAAAAAAATATGTTTATCAATTAAAAAAAAGAAAAATTAATTAAAAATGATATTTTTTACCGCAAACCATTGATCTTTTCCGCATGTATGACTACCGACCCAGGTTTGCTTAAAATACCGGGCCAAAAGTATTCCAAGAGAAGTCGATCCAATCCAAGCAGTTATCATAAACGCACCATGAAGTCGAAGTAAAATATTGGATGATCCTGAGAGATCTTGGACTTCTGATAGTATGATTGATTTTGCGGAAACAACACGACCGATACTGTGGTAACCAACACCATTTTCTGAAAAGGTGTTTTTGAAATAAAAATAAAGAAACTATTGCATGATAAATATTCTTACCTTTAACGCTATTTCCAACAGCCAGCATAATAAAATATTGATTATTCATCAAATCAAACATTTGTCCTTGAACGGTTGTAACTATATCCCTCTGGACTTTACAATAAATTTTTCCATCGATAAGGGATGAATCTAGTAGTTTGGCCGTTTTTTGAGGCTAAGCAAAACATAAAAAGTTTTGATAAATAAATAGCAAATAAAAATATTTTAAGCTGCGAATTTATAACTACGTAGGATGGAAGATCTAAAGATTTTGTAGACAAAGGAATGTGATCATACTCGTAAGGAGCTGAACAGGTGATCGTTTTAATGCAAGTGAAAATGAATTTCAATGATTGTTTGTGCTTCGGAAAGCGGAATATTTACCAGATACTCTGCATTATTAATATCACTCATTTTTTAAGAGGTGAAGACTTGGAAGGAATTGCATGAATAATGAATTCGAAAGCTACTTCAGCTCAAACTATTTTATAAGTTATTTAATTTTAGGAATGAATTTTGAACATTTTAACGTTTTCCTCTAATTTCATTAAACCTAATTTGAAAGTGATTGAACAATACAGTAAGTACGTGCAGTCTAGGCAAATTGATAAAATAATAAATAATAATTTGCGGGTGAACTGATTGAGGAGAAGAATGCAACTGGCAATGCTCCCTGCTTGTGAAAAACAAGGAAAGACATGAAGCATTCCAAAGATGTTCAACAGATGGGAATGATTCCATGATAGCACTGTTTTCTATCAGAATTAACGCTCTGTTCTGTATTCTATGCAATAAATAAAGAGAAGTTTGGGCTGCAGCTGCCCAAAGATGTAAGTTATACTCGAGTTTTAGTCTTATAAACGCCTTATATATTTTAGCCAAATTAGAAACAGTGGAAAATTTCTTACACCGATATAGAAGTCCTAAGCGTTTAGCAGCAAAAATACCGAGTACTGACAGCTTTTCGGTTTCTTCTATGAAGGTGCCATTCAAGGCTAAAGGCATACGGGATTTTAGTTTTTTTATTTTTTAAACAACATTTAGCAGTACTGTAAATATCGGAGTTTAATGAGTTAATCATACGATACAGTTGCAATTTCACTTCTGAAGGAGATGGACGTGAATTTTAGAACGAGTATGAGAAGCTGAGAGTAGAGGCGTCGGCAAAACAATGAAGTGGAATTAGAATTTTTTGAGAAGAGAGCTTGGTGCCAAACTCTATCAAATGCTTTAGAAATATCAAGCGCAATAATCTTACGTTATCCGAAACATTTTAAAGATCTGTTTCACTCTTCGGTGAGATATGCCTTCAGATCACCAGTGCAACGATTGCTGCGAAAGCCATATTGCGAGTCATTCAGAACCTTTCAGTTTTTAAGATATTTCTCGAGCTGGTGTTTGATCAGCAATTCCATGTCCTTGGAAAGAAGGAGCGGACTGCAATTTGTCGATAGAAGGAGAGGGAGCAAAGGTAACTTTTTTTGGAATAGGCTGGCCAAATGCTGTTTTCCACCTTCCAAGCTTGCGCAAAGGTTTTGCAGATGAACTGGCAAGGAAAGTGTCAGTATCAAAAAAAAAACAGCAGTAGCCATTTAAATATGGGACCAACAATCCCGATTGGCGTGATTAAAAGGAAAATAGACCTAATAACGAAAGAAGAAATCAATAACTCCTGGTCCTCCAGGGACGACTGCATTATCTCTAGAAGTTTATGGCCTAGAATTAATGAAAAGGAAATACGATATATTTTATCACTGAGTAAAAAGAATATTAGAATCCTAATAGGTGTACTAACAGGTCATTGCGCCATGGGCACAATGGGCACTAGAATGGGTGCATTTGCACCCGATTTCTGTAGGAGCTGTTAGGATGTCGAGGAGATTGAAACCATTAAACACCTGCTCTGTGATTGTCTGAACCTCCAAACAAATCGCCTCCGTTACTTTGGAAATAGGTTTGTTGGAAAACTGGACGATCTAAGGCAGGTCTCAATGGCAAATATAAGAAAATTTATAGTGAGCACAGGCTGGTTCGCAAATGAACCAGTCTACATAGGACATTAGCTTAGGAGCATCTCTGTTTTTATTAATAGGGGGACCAATAGGCCCCCGTGTACGCAACAGCCTCTGTGCTGTGCACTTCCCTCCTAACATAACCTAACCTAACCTATGTTCTCGTCAAATGACCAGAAATTTCTACTTTTATTTGGACATTGCAGAATTTTTTGCGTTAATTTCTGGTCATTTGAGAACTTGGTTCTTTTTATAACAGCGTTGCAATGGTTTCTGATTTACTTATGCTTTTTTCCGATTTTTTCAGATGGGTTGGCTTTGTAAGAGCGGAAACTTTCTTCTCTCAACCTGATAAATTCTTTAAAGCTTTATCCGAACCAATACTTTTCTTTAGGTTTAATTCCCTTCTCTGTTAGGAATAAAAGTAATATTCCCAAAAAAAGACCTTAAGTCCTTCCCAGTTGACATTCTCATATTGCCAAACGGTCGTAGTGGAATGCTTCTCTTTAATTATGAGATGGATGAACGGGACACGAGAAATTGACTGATGTTACACAATGGTCCGGAGTGCTGAATGCAGAGGTAACCTTAATGGTATAATTATCAGGGCGAGAAGTAAGAAATAATTCGAAAGCGTGGGCGTTTTACCCAGCAACAACTGGTATTCGAATGGGTTCATCAACAAGCTGATTAAGGTGGTGCATCTCAATTAAGATCTCAAACTAACTTCCTTCGGGTATTGTCTGTCCTGAATAGCGGAGCCAACTTAAATTGTGTACATGGTAGTCAGACCGACACACATAATGACGATACCCACTCTTTTGCTTTCGCCATCATTGTAATGAGTTTCAAAGCTAAGTATATTTTGTAAGGAACATTTCAAGTGATCGCTGTAATATCCATCAGCATCTAATAGCTTCGAAAATTAAAAAAAAAATCAGGTAAATCTTCCCTTATAATAAACATCTCAAATAAAATGTAATATATCTACATATATTATTTCCAATCATTAGAGCATTTTTCATACCATGTTTTCATACTAATACAAAAAAATAAAGCATAAAAAGTGGCAAAACTTACAACTCCAATTCTAGTCGTTCCATAGTTGGGTTTTCCGGATGTCAGCGACGTGTGCAAAGCGACGTTCCCGTTTTGAGCCACACATTCTGTTACCAAGTCATCACCCATTTTGTCATCATTTGATAACCCCAATGCAAGGTAAGCTGGATCGTCTATAAAAAAAGTACAAAATTCTCTATGATAAGCAGTTTTGTGTACAAAATTATTCTGGAGTTTACTTGTTGAACCCTTTAGCTCAAACTCATAGATATCACCACGAACAATGACTGACCCAACAGCTATACAATTTTTAGTTTTTACACAACCATCTGGAAATCCAAAGCATGTTTTACTCCTTGCACAATCTTTGTAAAATGGATCCTCTGCTTTGGGCTATAAATAGTTTTTGAGCACTTTGTTTTGAACTTTACAAAATCTTTATATTTTATATACCACTGGAGCTGCCTTCTCTGGTTGAGGGACATAGTTCCTTATAGTGTTTGTTAGGGGTGGACGGGTGCTTGATATACCAATAACTGGAGGTGCAATTTCTCGCTTCACCACTTGAATAGGGTTTGATGGAATACCAACCCAAAACGTATCATAGGTTTGTGCGACTGTGGAACTAAAAGATAATTTATTCGTCAAGAAATCCAACGAACAATATAACTTTAATACTTACTTGAACACAATTTGACCAAGGAAGTCCACTGGACATTGCCATTCGAGAGTAATGACTTGCTTCGGGCTGGCATTGGAATGAGTTGCTGAATTATTTACTGAGTTTTCGCAATTCATCAGCTTAGCCGATCCATCAGCAGTAGGATTAAACTGCCCCAACTAAAAGCACTGACTATTAGAAATGATAAATATAAGTGAAAACACTTACAATTTGGTAAGGTGGGTTTCTATTTCGAGCTTGGACCATAAAACCACCGAAATTCAGTCCCTCAGGGGCGCCCACTATATCAACCCTCAACGTTTGTCCTTGACCAATCATTGCTGCAGATGGTTCTATCCGGAAGGGTGGCACCGAATTTGACGGCTCTATACCACTATGATATGGAAGCATTGTGTCGCAGACTGTTTCTGGAGCACCGTGTGGAAGACTTGATATTGGTGTCCATGATATAATTAATACTACAACTGTAGCAATTAAGTATTTGTGTTGAATCATGCTGAAAGTAAAATGAATATATGGGTTAAAATTGGTCATCTTTATGCCTTGTTAAATTTCCATCGTTGTGTGCTTAAATATGTACTAGCGATTGGTGAGGCATATGTGCCACAGGCACACGGTGAAATGGGGGGAGCAAATTTAAAATAAATCAAATAAAAAAAGAAATTATAAATACATATTATTTGCACGACTGGATAGCACGAACTTGCTCTTTTGTTTCAAGGCTATAACATGGTCAAGCATTGAAGTCATAAAGTATCTATTAGATTATTAGTACTGTCGTATTGTTACAAGAAAATGAGAAAAAGAAGAAGTAAAAAAATAAATTTTTATGATTTATTTACTGTGCCTTTCTCGATTTTTCACTCTCATTGTGAGGTAGAAGCTTGCAAGACGAATTTGCACCTACATCTCCTATTAACTCCTCTATATTTTATTTTAACTATCAGACTGTGTCACAACATAACATTATAAGGGTAGGTATAATAAATAGACAAAATATATTTCAATTAAATTATTATTATTTTTTGAAAATGGTGTTTATGAATGCGGTACGTCGAAAGTCGCTCTATTCCAAAGATTGGGTTGATCATGCTAACTTTGTCTCCTCGATGCAAGTGCCACTCATACAAAGTGGCATTGGGGGAGGGTTATGCTTTAGCGACAGTAAACAGCATTGAGTTTTTAAAGCATTGAATTCTACACGGTTTTTGATTCCCCACTATCATACGCTGCCATTGGAAGTCCACATTCCAAGGACAAAGATGTGAATATAAAAACGTTAATGAAAAGCTGAGGGTACTGTCGTCAGCGAAACAATTAAGTGAATTAGAAGTTTCAGACAAAAGATCATTTATAAACATAGGGAAGAGTATCGGAGACAAAACGGAGCCCTGTGGCACACCAGAATTTATTTTATATGCTTCAGATTTAAAACCATTCAATACAACATTGAACAGTTCGAAAGGTAATTTCTAATCCAACAAGGAAGAGATTCATCGTTACCAAATGCACGTATTTTCGATAAGAGATCTTGATACCAAACTCTATCGAATGCTTTTGATATATAAAGTGCAATAATATTACTTTCTCCAAAACTATGTAAACATTTGTTCCACTCTTCGGTTAGATATACCATCAGATCACCAGTGAACCTAATTCTACGAAAGCCATACTGCCGTTCATTAAGAAGCTTTCGTTCTTCAAAATATTTCTTAAGCTGAAAATCGATCACCGTTTCCATGACCTTGGAAAGAAGGGACGTAAGTGCAACTGGACAATAGTTAGAGGGGGAGGAGGTTTTGTCTTTTTTAGGGACAGGCTAGACAAATGCTGTTTTCCATCCACTCGGGAAGAGGTAGAGATGGAAAAGCTTACGCAGTGGTTTTGCCAGCGTTGAGGAACACCTCTTCAGAACAATAGCAGGGATACTATCCGGGCCAGCGGACTTGTGAATGTCAAGATCTCTTAGTAATTCAGCAACTGCACGAGTGCGAAAGAAGATTCGTCCCATAAAATCGTTTACGCTTTCAAGTACAGGAGGAGTCAACAGGAGAAACTAACAGCAAACTGCTTTCCTCAGTAGGATTGGCTTTAAAACAACGGAAACTTACTTTAACCTTAGTAGATTCTTCACCTTTGAAATTCATAGAACTCGGAACCTCAAGGGTTTCCGTTTTTGATTAATAAAGAACCAATTCTGTTTCGTGTCATATTTTCATGACATAATTTTTGTGCGAGAATTTACTTAAAATAACGAATTCCTTTTGGAGTTTATAAAATTGTATTTTGTCATCCAAATTCTTTGTTTTTTAAACTTTGCATTGAATTTTGTTTTAGATTTTTTAGATGTGTTTACCTTTTGTTATATCAAGGAGGCTTGGAAACATTCTCTTAATCCTATTAGGCACACACAAATCGAAAGTATTTTTATAAATATCTGCAAAGTGACTAAACATACTTTTTAAATTTAAATTTGAAAATCCAGTTTTCCAGTCGACTATTTCAAAGTAATAATTATCAAGCTCAATAAAATTAGTCTTTGAAAATTTAAACAGTTTTGAATTATTACAATGAATTTTTAATAATTTGAATACCTGGTCTGAGGTTGATCGAAACACATATTTGTTCGCAATAAGGATGATAGGCAGAAGAATTAGATTATTACATGAATTGCTTCAACGAACAACCATAAGTAGACAACCTTCACAATCATCAGCAGAAACGCAAAGATCCTATCGAAAGACGATGTATAAGAATTATTCTCTGGTTATGTAAGTACTGATTAAGTGCTATAATATTGACTTCGAAGTACACTTTAACACAGTACATTCTGTGATGTGCTTGTTGCTTTCCAGCCGAGGTTTTGCTCGCCGGATTTCCAGGGTCCCTCTGAAGAAAAGCACGAAACTTCAGTAGGAAGGTCTTTAGAACCTTATACAAAATCTTTATTGAAAAACAAATCTTAAATTCATATAACAACTTAAATATTCTTGACTTCAATTAATTACACTCTGCCTGGTGTATCTGGTAAACATCGGTTATTCTCCTTGTATCGGGGTCTTGCTGGTTTCCTTTAGAAAGCTTTATTCTGGCATCTGGTTCCTTCGTTAACTGGCATTCGGTATCGGTTTATTCTTTTATAAATACGGACTACGCTCTTGGCGCTTACAAGATCAGCAGGTTTAAGGCCCCTGGTAGGCACTAGATCGGCAGGTTTTGGGCCCCTGGTAGGCACTAGATCGGCAGGTTTTAGGCCCCTAGTAGGCACTAGATCGGCAGGTTTTAGGCCCCTGGTAGGCACTAGATCGGCAGGTTTTAGGCCCCTGGTAGGCACTAGATCGGCAGGTTTTAGGCCCCTGGTAGGCACTAGATCGGCAGGTTTTAGGCCTCTGGTAGGCACTAGATCGGCAGGTTTTAGGCCCCTGGTAGGCACTAGATCGGCAGGTTTTAGGCCCCTGGCAGGCACCGCCAATGTATAAACACTGACAGATCAGCAGGTACCAAAGCCCCTGGTGGCAATTAGGACGTTTTATTCTTCGAACCAAACTGATGGAACGAAATAGCTGGACAATTTTAGATGACTTGTAAACTAAAATCTAGCTCGTCAGCTTCGACCGGTAGCAAACAAGTGACTTTCCTTCAAGGTTTCAAGGTTTTTTATTGAACTTTAATATATACAATTGTGAAACTTGAGGATAATATGTATAGGGTAGAAATTTGTTGGCACATAGGGGGCCTAACTTATAAAATGACTTAAACTCTAAAAATTATAATATTTGTAATGTACATGGTTCAAAATTAGCATTATGATAAATTGTCTTGGTTTTTGACTCGGGTTGTTCAGTCCCGGTTGTCCAGTAGTGACTTTCCTTCCCAACAGGAGGTCCTCTTGTTATATTTTTCGTATAAACTATGTGTGAACTATATACTGGTCGAATGCGAATCGCCCAATATGTTCAAACGACTGTGACGTCATGACCTTATAGTGACTGCATATTTTATTAAGACTGGTGTCGTTGGTAGCTGCAGCGTTGTATGGTGTCGTCGGTCGGTGCTGTGGCGCGCTGCGCGGCGGCTGCGTGGTCATGGTAAATTAAATCACCCAATGTGTTTGGTATTGGTAGAAGCATGGAACGCTTCGTTACAATTCAAAAAACATTAATCCCATAAAAATAGTAGCAAAATGAAAAAATGATATCGTGAAACTTGTGGTGGTGCTTCCTTGGTGCAAGTTCCACAATCCTATTTGAGGTTGAAGGAGTAGGTGTAAAACGTTGAAACTTATGATTTTGAAAGGTCTTGAGTATGCCATTAATTTGATACACTTCTCTTCATGGTGCCAATATTTTTAGGCGATTAAGTTTTTTTGGCCACCAAGTCAATATTGCAGCACTTAATTATTACTTAACTGCTGCACGATTAGATTCATTAGTTTTCGTTGTGGCGGTGCTATCTTGTCTTGAAAGGCAATTGACATGGTAAAAAATAAATTGTTATTTAATTCATTCAAACAGCAACAAATCTTTCCTGCTTTATTTTCAAGGAATAATTACAATACAAACATCTTGGCCGAAAATCAAAAAAAATAAGAAACAATTGAGAAAAAAAAAACTATTTCAAACTTTTTTGTTGCCAAAAATTGAGTTACAAAATTGTTTCTTTATTTATGTACAAATAAGTAATTATATTGCATTGTGGTTACAAGAAATCAATGACTTGGTTTGCGTAAATTTGGGAGTGACTCTTGGCTCTTGGGGGACACAAGACAACAAGACCACATACTGTGACCATGAATGTACGCTTGAGTGAATACGAAATGACTTATCTGCACAGCGAACCATTTCATTACAAAGTAGGTAAACACATAATGTAGATACACATATTCATATAATGTCTTTGATTACCTTGACTAGTTGGAAGGACCTAGTTTTGAGACACTAATGACAAGAGAGGAACAAAATTGGCAATTAATTTTAATTAGACATTTTTGACTTGCTGCAATTATAACTATTATAAAATTGATTGTGTAAGAAAACATAAGATTTAAACGATGATACAATATAAGCTTACATTTTGACAGCAGTAAATTATAATTTGCTTGTCTAATGAATGATTAAAACTAAACAAAGCCTTTTATGATAAATATCTGTATTAAGGTTTTATTTGAAGTTAGTTTCAACATTCTTTTAGGAAATAAAATAGGAATAAGAAATTTTGATTACAAAATACATACATACATTGCACTTATTCAGATAAAATTTGCAAAGATATAAACAAGTGGAAAGCACCAATATTTTTGAAAATTATAAAATTACTTCCCAAATTTTAAAATGTAAAAATCTAATTGAAAGCTTATAGCCTTCTTGGCTTATAATATTTATTAAAATTTGTAAACTTGAATCAGCTGGATAGAATTCAAAATAAAGCACTAAAACTGATAGAAGACACATACATTACAGACATTTTTGCTTTCAAACAATTCGGCCGTAATACTCGTCTAGCTGGGAATGCTCATCAGCTTACACTTGCACCTAACTCCGCACTGCTTTCAAATATAGTGGTTCGTTCTTTAGCCACACTACTAGAATGTATATTATCTTGCTCTTCTCCATTGTGATGTACCAGCTTTCAAGAAAATGTGCATCGACATCTCCTATTAGCCCCTCTCTAATTTTAGCTAAGCACTAACATTGTGTTACACCATAACATTTAAGGATAGATTTAATACCTTGCGTATGTGTACAAATTATAAAAGTAGGCTGACAATAAATCCAAGCACACCTTCAAGCGTTACATGCTGATTAATAAGAAGTTTCTCCGCTTAATGGGAAATCTGAGAATAACTTCACCGAGAAAATAAGTAAACATCTCCACCCATATTAATAAAGATGGTTTAGTGGAGGTTTATCGTTAAGTCCTGGACTAAGTGCGAAATCTCATTAATAAAACAAATTTTCTGTTAAGTGACGTTTACTAATTATTAGCGAAGGAATAAGAAATAGAAATGTCCACAGTCAGACACAAGCAATTGACAATCAATTTAGGTAGCCACATAATATAAAAAAGAGATTGCTTACTTTTGTAGAAGATTTTCTTAAAAGGATTTTTGATAAATGTCATTTTACTATTCCGGGAACATTTTGTTTTTATTAATATAAATATTTAAGCCATGGCTTAACTCCTATTCCATAGTTTAGCAAAACCATGGAATATAGGTGGAATAAGCGTTTTTTATTAATACGGCTGCTCATGTTCGTATGGACTATCACATTAAACCTAATAGGGCAAAGGAGCAACCCAATATAAGTAAATATGCATTCACCCCTTTGTGGTTCTGTTTGGGCCTTTATCCACTCATAAAACGATTTCTTATTGGATTTAGAGGGAAATAGCCTAATCTATGCCTCAATCAAAGGGAAGATACATCGACTAATAAGCATAGTGAAGGTGTTCGATGCATTCGGTGAATTCGGCATACCTATAGTTAAATCTAAACTTTGCCATTCTGTATCCAGGAAGAGTTCAACCCAAAACTGGTAAATATTCGGTGGATGAAAATAAGATCATCAAAGAGTTAGCTGAAGGGGCGAAACTCAAATATCTAGACATTCTGTAGCTTAAATGACTATGGTCAACAAACATAAAAAAGTTGAGTTTAGAGTATATGAATAGATTGGAGCTGTTTCTTAAGACTAATGGTGGGATATAAAATCGGAGCAATAAACGCATGGGCAGTTCTTGTTCTTGTATAGTACACCTTGTCATAATAATTAGTGTGTTGGACTGTCATGCTGGAGGTCTTGAGTTCGATTCTCAGCCGCTGAAAAACAGTTTTTCAGGGGTGTACTACCCCTTACGAGGAATGGACAAATCCTCTAAGAGTATCTCTTGTTATGAAAAGTGCTACCCCTCCATTCCTGGCAACAAGCACACAGAAATGGCTGAGAGTTGTAAGTTACTAGATCATGGTTCTCTTCGAGCTGTTGCACCACCAAATTTATTTTTTTAGTTCCGTTTCTTATCTATTCTTTTGAAGTGTTGAAATGGCGTGACACTAATTTGGATCGGATTGCAATGTCTATAAAAATCAAACTTAACGCTTGAAGAGTGAACAGCGAGCTTTATGGACCTTATAGCGATTTCGATCTGGTCAATAAGCTGAAAACACAGCGTCTGAGATTGCTGGAACACCTGGAGCGTATAGATACCGAAGCACCAGCCCGATGAGTCTACGAATCTCCCCCCGATGGTCATCGCAGCAGAGGAAGACCCCACCTTAGGTGATGCACACAAAGAGAGAAGAACCTCAACCAACTTAGAATGCGTAAATGTAGGCAGCTACCTAGGGACCGAGCCTAGCTAGTCTTCGAGACTATTTAAGATCTCTATCACCTAGGAATGGTTATGGAAGCGGACAAAGGTTTTACACAACTTAACCTAAGCCAGAAGAACATTGCGGTGCACAATGAACTAATAGAAGAAGTATGGAAATCAAAAGCCCTATATGGCACTCCTCCAAATGTTCTGGTTGCAAGTTGCATCAATGCAGAGAACTGATATATGTAATGATAAAAGGAACCCTTTACTCTGAAACCGAGGGATTTCGTATTGCTATACAGAATAAAGTTATTCCCAGAAGAAATTATAGGAAATATGTATATTCTCAGAGAAAGCATCTCTAGGTATATGTAAGTGCAGGAAATGTAGGTATGTAAGTGAAACCATTACCCAAGTCATAAATGGATGTACTACACCCTTTAGT
Source organism: Chrysotoxum bicinctum (assembly GCA_911387755.1). NCBI lineage: Eukaryota > Metazoa > Arthropoda > Insecta > Diptera > Syrphidae > Chrysotoxum > Chrysotoxum bicinctum. Next base: position 181,518,335 of record OU426987.1, read on the forward strand.
CATGATTACACTAACAGACACTAAATCAAGACACATGCGCATATACCGTACTACAAGTATTAACCACCCTTTGTGCCAGAAAGCTCGGACTTACTTGTTTACTGGAATAGGACCGGATATAATTGTAGTTGTATTTATAAAGTCAAAAATAACACAGTTTTTCCACTAAACAAATATACTGATCTGGCAAATGAGTTGCAGAAGATATACAAAGCGAATAGAGGGTGACAATGACTCCAACAGTCTTAATTCCTAAAAGTCTCTCCCAAAATCTTCAGACAAAAAAATATAGAAAACAATGTACAAATAATGCAAAAAGTAGTCATATTGTCAAAATGCAATCTAGTAAGGAGATTCACCTAATAATTCAACAATTTATAATTAATAAATTATAATTAAGGTTTATTAAAATAAGCAAAACAGCAGAGGTTATACTGGCTTATAGATAATTCTGAACTTCATGGAAGTTGATAAGTAACGAAACTCTATAATAATAATTATTAAAATTATAGTTTTTAATTTTTGCCTGTAAAACTTAAGGTTTTTTAAATGCAACATTAATTAAACGAAACTTGTTAGAAGGGATAGATCAATAGGAAATAATTTTTGTAGGCACAGTGGATTGAGAATAAGGTGTTAACGGCTCTTTTCGAAAACGTGATTTTCGTTAAAAATGCTATTGCCAAATGATCTTAATCGGAAAACTGCAAAAGTCAACTATTGAAAAATCAAAACCGAAATATTTATGCAAAAGCTTTATTTTCGATAACGCAGTTTATTAAAGACATATGTCCGAAAATACTGTAGAAGTAGATTGCATATTTGACTATAACAACATTTACGCCAAATTAATTTTGATTTGACGTTTTCGTAAACGGTCTATTACCACATCAAATCCAACGAGTGTCATCTAGTTGAAAATGGCTTATATAGAAAAAATACCGGCTAGAGTAGGAATTTAACCCACACATCTAAGTTTTTTTTTTTTATTATTTGTTAACGTGTTATAAATATCTTAAGGCTTAGAACATAATTTAGAAAAACTTGCTTACTTAGCAATGGTTTACAACCATCTTATTGGTCCTTACGAGTGCTTACAAAATCTGTTTGATAAACGTCATTCAATTTTCTGGCAAACGCATTTGATGTTTAAGGAAACGCTCGCTAGCTCATCAACATTTTACGAGTATGTATATTTTCATATAAAACTAAACACAACTTCACTAAAACTAGACAAAATAAAAAAAAATTAAAAACTACTAGTATCCCTTGGCATAATGGGTAGTGCGTTGAACTGTCGTGCAGAAGGTCTGGGTTCGATTCCCAGCAGCTGGAAAAATGTTTTTTTCAGGGCTTACGTTTGGCAGTCAATAATGTCAAAAATGGTAAACAAAATTAAAATCTGTACCAATTTGTTAGATGCATAATTCAACGAGAAATAAAAAATAATGCTTTTGCGTTTTTGAATGACAAAAAAATAAATTATTAAAACACGAGTAGATGTACTCGTACCTCATTTTCAATAAAATGTGTTTTATTTTTGAATCAACCCTTAACACGCAGCAGTGTGTCCTAATTCTTGGTAATTTTACCATATTCAAGCGTGCTGCGGTCAATTTCTTTTTCATTTGTTATACTTTTATTGAAAAAGAGATTGCCAAATGATAAAGAAAATTTATTTATATTTCCTCTATTAGTTATGAAATATACAAACAACTTGTCGTTGTTTGAATCGTTAATTGAATTTATAGTTATTTGACCCAAAAAGAGCGTTGTTGGAGTGAATTTATAGACTTATTTAAGCATTTGGTATTTTAATTTATACCTCCATGCTTAAAAAAGGCAGCAAAAAACATATGAAGGGTGATTCACTACAAATGAGGCTTGTTAGGGACAAGAAAAAATTGTTTGCGAAGGGAAAATATTCTCACGGTTACACTGGAGACATAATTTACAAACAGCTAAACATATTTTTTTTCTAAATTTCATATTCTTTTGCTGTCTAATAAAAACAAAAACGAATTAACAGTGGAGAGTCGTTTGCCCTTAAACCTCGAATATGAATATTGATATTTTTTCTAATTACAGCCAGGGTTTCAAATATATGTAGAGTGAAATCGAAATGAAAACGAATTCCCAAATCGAGTGAAATGTAGAACACTGAAAACAAAATCACTCGCTTTCATAATTTCTAAATAGCTTTAATGTCGTTTTCCATTGGTTTCACTCAAGGATCCACTCATTCTAAAATGCAATGGAACAGTGCTAAATCATTACTTCTACACAACTTTGAAACTTGGTCCTTGCATGTATTAGTAAATCGTCGTGTTGATGAAAATCAGCGACAGGAATTTATTATTTGTCATTTTTGAAGTAAAACTACTTTTCCGGCGTTGGGGGTAAAAAATTTTCTATGGAGTTGTCAATGACATGTCAAAACGACACGTTATCTGTCAAAGACAGCGACATGGTTTTTACAATTATTGCTCGAACTTTGTTCGATGTTATTTAAAACAGTTCAAAAACACCTTTTATCGCCGAAAGAGAATGTTCTTTTAATGAAAGAACCACAACAACTAACCAACAAAACAATTAAAAACATAATTTCGTTAAAAAACACACACAACAAAAACTTTTTTTTGATGAATTATGTGTTCGAACAATTTCTTGATGGAAAACCACTTCCTTTTGTGCAAAAAACACAAACAAATATGTATCTCTTATAGTTTTAATTATTTAAAACATTATCTTTATCCTACACAATAATGAATACTTATATACTATTTAACTTGAAAACTAAGCACTAAAATTTACAAATTAATTAATGCAAAATATAAAGACACTTGTAAATAAACTTTCTGCTTTCTGTTGTCAAATATAAACTAAGTGTCAAAATTAAATTAGCATTGCCTACAATTATAAAATCCTTTGGCTCGTATTTGAGTATGCTTCTTGTGTGGATTTTGACTTGAAATCGAGAAGGGAAATTCTCTTTTCTGAATCGTCAGAAGAGTATTGTATTGAAATGGACGCTTCTAGACGCTTGGGGACGTCCAATGGAAAACATAAGTGAATTTGAAAACAGCTGTCATGTGTCACTTGGCATATACAAAACTATTTTGTTTATGAAGTTTATTGACTGCTGTTAATATTTTGTGTGTCAATTTTGATGAAAATAATATAAAATATTGTAATGAGCACCGAATTGATTGTAGTGGCATTACAACGTACCAATTGTGAATATGCAGAAGAAAAAAAGAGAAGACAAAGGTTGGGAGATCATTTAAACCCATTAGGAATTAATGACGCTGTTTATATGGGTTAGAGATTTATGTCGACTTGATAAACGTGCCATTAATGCCTCCAAATCAGTAAAACTCCCATTCCTTCATCGTTCCAGCTAGCTAGTTTCAATGCTATTCTATAATAGAAAAGGATGTATTTCATTTTTCCAAATTTTTTTCTGAAAATTTCAAAATAAATAATGAATTCTCACAAATATGTAGATCTGATCGAATTTAAGCCACCTAAAAATCGAGAAAATCGAAGTATGGAACACGGAAATTTGCATCAATTTCACAATGTTATGGATATCGGTAAAAGTGAATTGTAGAACACCAAATTTTATTTTGTATCAATTTCAAATCCATTTCGAGTGAAAGTGAAATGTATTACGTTTTAAGTTAATAGCATGCTGATTGAAAATTCGATTTAAAGTATGCCTATAATGACCACCTTTTCTAAAGTCAATTTAAGTACACAAGAAAATATATTTTTCTTTAAACCTTATTTTAATTTAATAAATAACATACTATGTAGGTACATTACTTAAATATTATATGAATATTTAATAATTAAAAAAAAAAAAAACTGTTAATAAATTGTTAAAATAGCGATTATCGGAGTTGATATTTTTCATCCGACAATATTTCTTCAAGCATTTCGGGAACGAACTCGAAAAACTCAAGACGTCAAATTTTTAAGTTCAACCTAAAGTACAAAAGGTCCTAAAAAGTTGAAATGCTCAACTGGCTTTTATCGGTAGACCGGTGGCCGAAGTCCCTGGCAAACAGTAAATGAATGCTTTGCAAACTGTTAGAAACAAACCAACCACCGCACAGAGGAGTATTCGACCCCAAAATCCGGTCATAAGTAAAAAAAAAAAAATCGCATTCGACCCGTTAATTTTTGCGTTTTGCATTCTTCAATACCCATGCTAACTAAAACCGGTTTCAAATAATAACTGTTGACCCCCTAATCCTCAAGATCTTAGTCTAAATCTAGTCAATTTTATAAGCTCACGCCACATAAGCTTATTTTGTTTTCTAATCATTAACACTGAAGTCTGTTTTTTTATTGTGATTTGTGATAATTGTGAAAAATTTCTAATGGATGTCTAAGGTCAAGGTATGTACTTTATTTTAATACAAAAATTTCCATATATTTTATTGATAAAGTATTAAAAATTGAGATGACAAGAATGCATAGAAAAATATGAAAATTTATGTAATTTTCGGTGGAAAAAAAAGTGTTTTTGTTATAGTTCCGGGTACGATCGGGCAAAAATTTTTCTTTTATATTTAACTGTACATTTTTATCATCTCATGTACATAAAAATAAAATGCACGACTGGGTCGCACGAACTTGCTCCTATGTAATAGACTAGGAATTTTAAAAACGAATGTTATTAGAGAAAACTGTTCATAAGGATAAAATGATTTTTTTTAATTCTTTAAGTAGTAAGAGATTAAAACAGAATGATATGCAAATATGAATTTATGCAGGAACAAAAATTATAAGTCTTTGTAGTGGTTCCTTAAAAAAATAAGCTTTTATGTACAAAATTTTTAAAACATTTTTAAGAAAAAATTTTGGTACGCCAACCTTAAGTTTTTATTATTGTACGAATAAAAGTCTAATTTCCAAAAAAAATACTAAGCAGTTCTTGAGATATCGAATTTTTCAAAAAAAAAAAAATTACTTTTTTTTCTAAAAATTGAAAAAATATTTTTTCTTAAGTTTTTAAATGCAATATTTTTTAAACTTTTTAGGAGCTTTTTTATAAAAAATTTCATTAAAATCCGTTAAGTCGATAATGAGAAATTCAAAGTTCGAAAAAATCGTTCTATGGTAGGTACAGTCAGTAATATCTAGATTTAAATTTTTTTTTTACTAAATTATAAATTGTAAAGATTAATCAAAAGAAAAAAAATTTTAGCAAAATTCTCGGAACCGTTTTTGAGAAAAATGCGATTTTCGAAAACCATTTTTTAAAATTTGTATGGAAGGTACCGTTAGTTTTAAATAAAACAATTTTTTTTTTTCTCAAATCTTGTAGATTATATTAAGAAACTATTATTTGCCAAGTTTGAAAAAAATCGAGCAAGGGGTTTTCGAAATATTGAGATTCCAAAAAAAAATTTTGAATTTTTTTTTAAAAATCCAAAAAATTAAAAATTGAAAATTTGAATATGTAATAATATTCAAACTTTGGAGGAGCTTTGGCATAAAAAAAAATATTAAAATCGGCTGTACCGTTTTCGAGAAAATCAAAAACAAAAAAAATGGACCCAGGGGGGCTACCGAAAATAACAATTTTTTGTAAAAGTTTTTTCAACCATTAGCTAGTTTTTACCAAATGAAATTTTTGGAATTTTTTTTAAAAAATTCTGTGGGACAGTTTTTGAGAAAAAAAAATATTTATAAAATTTCGAAAAAAAATCGTATGGCAGGTACCGTTATTTTTGGTCTTAAACAAAAATAGAAAAAAACGTCCGGGGGTAAAAAATTAAAACCCATATCTACCAAGTTTGAAGAAAATCGGCCGAGCCGTTTAGGCTGTAGTCGAACCGACAGACAGACAGACAGACAGACAGACAGACAGACAGACAGACAGACAGACAGAATTGCGAGACCCACTTTTTTGGTCTTCGCTATCATCGTAATTTCAACTTTGATCAAAATCTCGAGTTCGATTTTTTTTACGAATGCATAACTTGCCTTATAAGTCGCAAGTAAAAAGTCACCCATCTTGTCACATTTTTTTTTAATGGGGTTTCTTAGTCTTGAGGTATTTTTAGTCAATTTGCCCTTTGTTGTTTAAAAAATTATGTTTAATTTAGATATATAACCAAATTACATTCAAATGATCTTTAAGAAAAGCAACAAACAAAAAAATTTCATGTATAAATAATTAAAATGAATTAAATAAAATTAAAAAAAAAAAAATACTTAATTAAAAAAATTTATTTTTATCTAACCCGAAAATTTTTTTCAGTGTAACTTTTTAATGCATCATAAGTTATAAAATAATATTTTAGGCCAATTCCAATAAGAAAAACAAAAAAAATATTTTTGACCGGATTTTGAGGTCGAATACTCCTCTGTGCACCGTGCAAAAGAAACCCTGTTTTCTTCCCATCATTGAATCTTTTCAATTTTAAAATATGTTTTCACAAAATGTTAATTGGTCGAAGAGATCAGTGCCGCACAAATTGCAATCAAAGCGATTCTTTCGAAACAATAAACTTTGTGGTAGTTTCAACATATTCTCAAACGGACTAAACGTGGATCAAAAGATTTTCGAATAGTCCATAGTTTCAATGACCCATTTTTGAATTTATCTGGTCACAATCTTTTTTAGAATTTTGTATACGATATAATGGAAATCCAGCTCCAACATCTCTTGATAAAGCTGATTGAATTTGAAGAAAGTATTGTTAGTTCGGTATTTTTCTTTTAATTTTAAATTTAAATTTAATTTAAATTTTTTTTCATTGTCATTACACCAGTCAAAAAGCTTTTCCATTTGGATTTTGAAGACTTAATTTATTTTGCTGTTGACTACTCATTGTAAACATTTCGTTCAAATAATTAAAAATAATAAGAACGATTTCGTACACATAATTGTTTGCGACTAATGAATCTCTCGATTCAGCTCATCAAAGGCATAATATGCACATTAGCACAAATTAAAAAAAATCTCTTTTAATCTGTTGAAACTTTTACACTGTTTAAAAAAGTCAATTTAAAAACCAAAAATTTGAAAAGTGAAAAACTTTTTAAAATTTCGAATGTTGAGTTAAAATCTTCACATTTTACTTTGTAGGAAATAATTTTTTTTTTGAAAAATTGCAAAGTGTAAAGTGAAAAGTCGTTGGTAAAATGAAATATGAATCTGCTTTTATATATTGTCAGTAAAATTTACATTTGCTTTTCAACATTGCTAAGGTTTTATAATAGACTAGACTAATAAGGCCCACAGAAATTTTTGGGTGTGATTAAACGCACAAAATAATTAGTACAATTGCATAGTCCTTTAGTAGTTATTTACAAATGTGAACATCTGGCATGCTCTAGTGGGAGCAATAGTGCGTAATAATGCATCAAGTATGCAGTTCTTTTCAAAGTCTAAATAATTGCAGCTTTATACCTGCAAGACGCGATAAGAAGAAGGCCGCCTGCAATTCGTCTTGGACCTTGATATTTGCAATCAAGGCGCTTAGCTCTGCGTTTTGAAGTAATGGCGAAGTTGTTATCACAATTATTAAGACTTTGGAAAAAACTGCATACTTGATCCACTCTTTATTACGCACTATTTGTTCCCACTAGAGATTGCCAGACGTTCACATTTGTAAATAACTAATAAAGGACTAGGTATCTAATAATACTAATTATTTTCTGTTATCAATCACACCCAAAAATTGCTGTGGGCTCTCGGTCTATAAATGTTTTACCTTAATTTGGACTATGATAAACAATTTTGTTGGATTATTGAAATAAATACATATAAACATATATATTATTTTTACTTGCGACTTATAGGTACTATAAGGCAAGTTATGCATTCGTAAAAAAAATCGAACTCGAGATTTTGATCAAAGTTGACATTACGATGATAGCGAAGACCAAAAAAGTGGGTCTCGCAATTCTGTCTGTCTGTCTGTCTGTCTGTCTGTCTGTCTGTCTGTCTGTCTGTCTGTCTGTCGGTTCGACTACAGCCTAAACGGCTCGGCCGATTTTCTTCAAACTTGGTAGATATGGGTTTTAATTTTTTACCCCCGGACATTTTTTTTTTTTTTTTTTTAAGACCAAAAATAACGGTACCTGCCATACGATTTTTTTTCGAAATTTTATAAATATTTTTTTTTCTCAAAAACTGTCCCACAGAATTTTTTAAAAAAAATTTGAAAAATTTCATTTGGTTAAAACTAGCTAATGGTTGAAAAAAATTTTACAAAAAATTGTTATTTTTGGTAGACCCCCTGGGTCCATTTTTTTTGTTTTTGATTTTCTCGAAAACGGTACAGCCGATTTAAATAATTTTTTTTATGCCAAAGCTCCTCCAAAGTTTGAATATTATTGCGTATTCAAATTTTCAATTTTTATTTTTTTGGATTTTTAAAAAAAAAATCAAAATTTTTTTTTGGAAACTCAATATTTCGAAAACCCCATGATCGATTTTTTTCAAACTTGACAAAAAAAAGGTTTTTAACATAATCTACAAGATTTGAGAAAAAAAAACTTGTTTCATCTAAAACTAACGGTACCTTCCATACAAATTTTAAAAAATGGTTTTCGAAAATCGTATTTTTCTCGAAAACGGTTCCGAGAATTTTGCTAAAATTTTTTTTCTTTTGATTAATCTTTACGATCTATAATTTAATAAAAAAAAAATTTTAATCTAGATATTACTGACTGTACCTACCATAGAACGATTTTTTCGAATTTTGAATTTCTCATTATCGACATAACGGATTTTAATGAAATTTTTTATAAAAAAGCTCCAAAAAAGTTTAAAAAACATTGCATTTAAAAACTTAAGAAAAAATATTTTTTCAATTTTTAGAAAAAAAAGTCGTTTTTTTTTTTTGAAAAATTCGATATCTCACGAACGGCTTATTATTTTTTTTTGGAAATTAGACTTTTATTCATACAATAATAAAAGCTTAAGGTTGGCGTACCAAAATTTTTTCTTAAAAATGTTTTAAAAATTTTGTACATAAAAGCTTATTTTTTTAAGGAACCACTACAACGACTTATAATTTTTGTTCTTGAATAAATTCATATTTGTATAGCATTCTTTTTTTATCTCTTACTACTAAAAGAATTTAAAAAATTAATTTTATCCTTATGAACATTCGTTTTTAAAATTCCTAGTCTATTACATAGGAGCAAGTTCGTGCGACCCAGTCGTGCATTTTATTTTTATATGAAAAAGAAATTCTCAGTAACCGCATCATTTATGAGTGAGGCATAAAGTTAATGGTGGTATGATGGAATACATGGCATATTATAGTGACTAAGCAGGTTTAAAGTGTATTGCATTTTAGAATTTCGTTGATAGCAGTAGATTTTAGATTAGATTAGATTTTTGTTTTCAATTAAAAATTTTGACAAGACATACGTAATGCAATCAGTAGGTTATTTTGCCTTGGTATCTGCATGATTGACAATTAATTCAAATACTTTTTTTTAATTTTTGATAGGTGTATAAATTAAGAAGTTCCCTCTCTTAATCGAAACAATCAATTAAAAGTGCGAACAAACTTGCACGAACCAAATTCCAAATTTCGATGTTGCATTGCATATAGCTAGTATCGAGCTTCTTCTTTATAAAACTCTTTCATATTTTCTTTGCACAGGGTTTTAAAACTTTTACTATAATTATTATTCAATTTTTTTACGGCGCATACATTCGTCTATCTAAATTGAACATCAAAGGTTTCTGGCTGTAAATAAACTATTAGGTTGAGAGAAGTAAGTTTTCGCTCTTAAAAAGCCAACCCAATTGGAAAAATGCTAACAAGTTAGAGATCATTGCAACAGCCAATATCCCAAAGGCAGTAGAAATTTATGGTCATTTGTGAAGATCGTAAAAAATTCAACTTCATCTTCGATTCCAACGCTCATCTACAACGACAACTCGCGCGCTGGTAGCTCTATATTACCTGACAGCTAAATTGCCACTTCTGTACTTGAGAACGTAAAAGGACAGGTATAATTTGCCACACTACAGTTGCAACTTGCAAGAGCTCTTTAATAACTTGATACAAGCAAATCCGCTAGCCCTAATAATACACTGCCCTTTCTTCTGAACAAATGTTTTTCCTCGCTGTCAAAAAATAACATTTGTCTAGACTGTTCCTCTTCTTTCTCTTATCGACCAATTGCACATCCTTTCTTTCCAAAGCCATGGATCGCTGATCTATCATTAGCTCAAAAAATATCTCGAAGATCGAAATCTTCTGAATGATCGGCAATACGATTTTCGCCAACCGTTCCCCTGGTGATCGGATGGCACATCTCACCGAAGAGTGGAATAGATGGAAGATAGCTGTGGGCAACTCCAATCCAGTGAATCTATGGTCGATAAGTCTTCTTCAGAGTATCAGTAAGGTATTCGAAAAAGTTATTAATAGAGCAATGCCCAAATGGGCGGAGGCCAATAATATCATACCGCATACTCAGTTCGGTTTTAAGGTAGGACATGATACAATTCATGCCACGTCTAAGCTAATCTCTAATATCCAATGGAACAAAACTCAAAGGCAATGTACTGGTGCTTATCTTGTTGATTTGGAGAAGACTTTCGACACCGTATAGTTAGAGGGTCTCTATCTAAAACTGACGAGACTCGGCATAAGTAAACCACTATTATAATATACTTTATGACATGCTCAATGGTAGAAAGTTTGTTGTCAAAAGTGGCAATGTAACTTCTACCGCAATCTTCGATATCAAGAATGGTCTTCAGCAGGGAGCGGTCAACTCGCTGACTCTACCGACGACCTAATAGCGTACAGAACAGCTCCAAAAGTCGAGGTCTTCAGAATTATCTTGCAGCGTGACTTCGACAAGGTTCAGCGATATTGCGATGACTGGAAGTTGAAAATCAACTTTCAGAAATCTGAAATTATTCTGTGTAAGGACTCCGTTGGCTGGAGCCCCAAGGGATACGAGAAAAAACTGGCGCAAGCTGGTGATTGTAGGGCCACATGGACAGCCACTGGCAAATTAAAATGTGGTAAAGTACCTTGGCATCTGGCTGGATCAGTATTTGTATTTCGACAAACATATAAATGCTACTCTGACCATGGTTGGGGGAGCCTCTGCCCTGACGAAACGGTTGTCTTACAGCAGACGGCTTGACAGCAGGGTGAAGGTGATTTGCTACATGGCCCTCATCCGGCTGATGATTGCCTATGGGTGCCCGGTGTGGTTCAACGTTGCCCCTCCTCAAATGGAAAAGATTCGGGTGTTTGAGAGACAGTGTCTTAGACGTTGGCTTGGATTACACAGAACACCAGAGTCGGAGTACAAACATTATTATTCCAACCAGGTTCTATACAACGGGGCCGACATAAACAGAATTGATAAATTTTTTGATAAAGCTGATTCGACGTCACATTGCAAGAGCGGCTAACAGCCTAACTTTTGGGGCTTACTAACCAAATGATGATTACTATAAGATTGTATGTCTAAGCAGCTTTATCCCGACCGATGCATGTCTATACGTGGACAGTCGAATGCTGGTCCAGGATAGAAAGGTAGTTCCGCTGATCTACCACGTCAGTGGAAAGGTGGCTCCTTTATAGTCGACATCTCCGCACAAGACGGAGCAGAGCGCCTTCGGTTAAGTAGGACTGTGTCCGATCGGGACCGTAGGGACAGGGAAACCAGTTATGGTGGTTTTCTAATGATAGAGAAAGTTGACGAGGACTTGTATGTCTTAGTCGACTTACATACATAAGTTTACGTGTATTTTAGGTAGGAACAGTCAAGGTGGCACCAACAAAAAAGTTTTAAGTAGTTTTAGTTTATTTTAAGTAGCTTTAAGTAGTTTTTAGGTAGTTTTAATAAGTTTAACTGTAGGTTGTAAGTTTTGTAACTTTTTTTTTTAGATTTTCTCGAGATAAAAATGGCCGAAAGGTATTATAATTTATATATAAAGGGTGGTTAAATTTTAAGGGCCGATGTTGAATGTGAACCACACCTAAACGTCAAGCCCAACAATTGCCCCTCTCACGATCGTCGTTGATGAACATTATGCATAAAGACTTGCATTTACACGCTTACAAGGTGCAATTGACTCAAGAACTAAAGCCCCTTGACCATTTCAAGCGTCGTCAATGGTCAGAATGGTGGCAAGATATGGCAACAGTGTATGATCAATTTTCGATAAAAATCATCTTCAGTGATGAGGCACATTTTCACCTCAGTGGATTCGTCAATAAGCAGAATTGCCGCATTTGGGCGAATGATAATCCAAGAGTGATTGTCGAAAAACAAATGTACCAACAAAGAGTGACTGTTTGGTGCGGTTTATGGGCTGGTGTTCGCTATCGTGAGATGATAATGAACTTTGTACGGCCCAAATTGGAAGATATGGATGTGGACGATATGTGGTTTCAACAGGACGATGCCACTTGCCACACAGCTAACGAAACAATGGCTCTTTTGCGCGATAAATTCAATGGGCGTGTTATCTCACGTGGTGGCGATGTCAATTCGCCGCCAAGATCATGTGATTTGACACCGTTGGACTTCTTTATTTGGGGTAATTTTAATGAAAAGGTGTACGTCGATAAGCCGGCAACAATTCAAGAGCTAAAGGATGAGATAATTTGGCAAATTAACGGCATAGAACCTCAATTATGCCTCAGCGTCATCGAAAATTTGGACCATCAAATGGAGGTGTGCCGCCGAGGTCGCGGTGGCCATTTGGCAGATATTTTGTTCCATACATAATTGAACCATACCAATATTATCATAATAAAAAGAAATGACAATAATTTCCTAAATAATTTGTGTTTTATTCAAAATCAACATCGGCCCTTAAAATTTAACCATCCTTTAGTTTAGCTTAGAGCACCTGCATAGGGCCAGTAAGTTAGTTTTAAGTTATTGGATAAGTGGGCTAATTTTTCAGGAATTGTTGGTCCTGCTTTAAGATAGTTATATGTTGAATTAAAAAAAAAAGATTAATTGTGACGTTGGCATATTTTGCGTGAAAGTGATAAGCTTAATGCTTAAACTTTCAACCGTGTTCTAAGTTTTGTAAAACCATACTTTATTGCTTAGTATTTTTATTCAACTTTACAACGAAAACATCAATTGGGATTGTTTTGCGCCTCTAATTGAAAATCATTTAACCAAATTTGTATCCAACGAAATTCTTTACGATTTGCAGACAAATAAGTGTGAATGAATTCTGAATTTTTGCTTAGCGTACGACTAAAAATAGTATATCTTGGTAACAAATCGAGACGGGTGCGAGTCATATTATTATTAAATTCAAACCTGGTTTTGAACTTGTTGCTTTCATTGCCCAAATCGTTGTGTTTACCCGAAAATGACAATTATAAATCATCACATGTATGTATATATACAATATACACATAAGTATTTCCTGCTATTTTGTACTTACTATATGTCATAAAATTAAAAAAAATAATTAGCGAAATTGTGTCTTAAATTTTTTTTTATAAATATTTAAATATGTCTGTGGTGCAGTGTTTTTGAACATGTTCATTGTTCATTGCCAAACTTGTATTGCAAACGAAATTACTTCCTATGACTTATCAGGTATATGCTTTTTACTTGCGACTTATAGGTACTATAAGGCAAGTTACGCATTCGTAAAAAAAATCGAACTCGAGATTTTGATCAAAGTTGACATTACGATGATAGCGAAGACGAAAAAATTGGGTGTGGCAATTCTGTCTGTCTGTCTGTCTGTCTGTCTGTCTGTCTGTCTGTCTGTTCGATTACAGCTAAACGACTCGGCCGATTTTCTTCAAACTTGGTAGATATGGGTTTTGATTTTTTACCCCCGGATGTTTTTTGATTTGATTTTTTATGACCAAAAATAACGGTACCTGCCATACGATTTTTTCCGAAATTTTATAAATATTTTTTTTTCTTAAAAACTGTCCCTGCGATTTTCTTAAAAAAAATTCAAAAAATTTAATTTAGTTAAACCTAGGTAATGGTCGAAAAAAATTTTCAAAAAAATGAGTAATTTTGGTACCCCCGTTGGGACCATTTTTTTTTGTTTTTGATTTTCTCAAAAACGGTACCACCGATTTTGATCATTTTTTTTATACTAAAACTTCCCAGCAGTTGAAATATTATTGTGTATTCAAATTTTCCAAAACAAATTTTTTGGATTTTTAAAAAAACTTTCAAATTTTTTTTTTGAAAACTCAATATTTCGAAAACCCCATGCTCGATTTTTTCAAAACTTGATAAATGAAAGTTTGGAAAAATAATCTACATTATATGAGCAAAATAAATTCATTTTACCTAAAAATAACGGTACCCTCCATACAAATGTTAAAAAATGGTTTTCGAAAATCGTATTTTTCTCGAAAACGGTTCCGAGAATTTTGCTTAAATTTTTTTTCTTTCTATGATTTTTTAATATCTGTAATTTAATAAAAAAAAATTGAAAACAAGATATTACTGACTGTACCTACCATAAAACGATTTTTTAAAATTTTGAATTTCTCATTATTAGCACAACGGATTTCAATGAAATTTCGTAGAGGGAAGCTTCTAAAAAGTTTAAAAAACATTGCATTTCAAAACTTTACGAAAAATATTTTTTTGAATTTTGAAAAAAAAAAATCAATTTTGTGTTTTTTTTTTTGAAAATTCAATGTCTCGAAAACGACTCAATACTTTTTTTGTAAATTTAATTTTTATTCATACAATAATAAAAACTTCAAATTGGCGTACCAACATTTTTTCTTAAAAATGTTTTAAAAATTTCTTATATAAAACCTTATTTTTTAAGAAACCACTACAAAGACTTATAATTTTTGTTCTTGCATAAATCTATATTTGTTTGAATCACATGGCATCCTATTCTTACCTTTAACTACTAAAGAAGTTTTTTTTAGTCATTTAAAAAATGAATTTTATGCTTATGAACAGTTTCTCTAATAACATTCATTTTTGAAATTCTTAGTCTTTTACATAGGAGCAAGTTCGTGCGACCCAGTCGTGCATTTTATTTTAATTCCTCCTCGTCGTCAAAAACAGTTCATCTGTTACTTTAAAATTCAGCTAGAGAAAATTACTTTGTACCTACTCGAGAAAGATGTGTTTGTAGAAGTTAAAAAATGCAATTAAATTAGCATTACTTATGCATTACCATAAACATAAGTGCAAGTTAAGTAAAACATTGAAGCTCATACCTGTTTAAAACTCCATTCCTTATTTGGACGCGCCACCCGCGCCGACCGCACCTGTAATGTGCTTTTTTGCTTTTCATTCAAGGTCTTTAAACCATCAAATAAGATTTCTTAACAATCACTATAAAATTTATTCATTTGAGAATTAAAGATTTATTTGATTTTCCTAGCCGCAATTGATCCACTTTTTCGATTTGATTTCAAAGCCATTAATAATGATTCAAATAAAGTAGCTTGCGACTTCTGAGGTCACTGTCAAAAATGTCTTAACTTTTTTTTCTTTCTTTCTTGGATTGTTGGATAAAATACTTTAGGACTTGCCTTGTTTCGCATGTCAATAATTGGACATGAGTTTTGTTATTGGTATTGCTTAACATTTTTGTATTTAACCTTGATGCTTGGTCAAAACAATTCATATGTATACACATTTGTTATAATTTGTAAGTTCCTTTGAACTGGAACCCCTATACGAGTTACTCTTGGTGGTAGAAAATAATATGACTAAAAAATTGAAACAATGATCACGAGAACATTGTGGAATTTTAATACGTATGACCGACCAGCTTGAGATACTTTTTATGAGATTTATTCAGAGAATAATGGGAAATCCCTGCGTTCTGACAATCATCTCATAAATCAACCTTGTGATGTCAGGTATTTTTTTTTATGATTTTCTGAGTCACAAACTACAATCGAAGGCAAGGTTTTTGTAAACTACTGAGTAGAATGACTCTGTGACTTGTTTTCACGGTGGGAATTCATTAAAAATGTTATTGCGACGATAATGAAGCAAATTGAAGCAGGTTCTTAGGAAAAAATGATTAACTTGCCTTTTTTTAGATCAAATATTATATTCGTACAAGAAATATAAGTACACATGTACTTACAAACAACAAAAAGAAGGTTTCACATAGAAATAGACCCTTTTTCTGCACTGATTAATATTCAACATGCATTGACTTTCTTTCATTGTATTTTTGAGGATTCCATAATTCAAAATTTCGGAGAGATCTGTAAATACTCACACATGTTGCGATTAAACTCCGCGGACGGAGAAACCAAGCTAAGACCAAGCTACTCGAACTTGATTATTCTTCACAACAATATGGAATTAGGTAATTTATATAATAACAATTCTTCCAAATTTCGTTAATTCAGTAAATGTAGTAAGCCGGTCCCCAGATAGTCGAACTTCGTACTATAAACATGTAGCCCCGGCCTTGAAGTACATACTCTTGACTTGATACAATTAAACAAAATTGGAATAGTAAAAAACACACTTCAAAGCTCACTTACACTTTTAAGGAAATTGAAAGAAGAAAAAGGTTAATGAGCTAAAAATTGAACTCGAATATTTCAAGAAGGGGTGGCCATGGCACGATGGTTGTGTGCTCGCCTGTCAATCTCATGATCACAGGTTCGATCCATGCCGTCGTCTATGTAGTTTTAATTCCATTAAAACCTTCTAAAAATTGTCATCAATGGGTTGCTGGTTTACTCATTGCATGTTGTTCAGGCATAACACTACAACATGTAATTGAGTTAAACTAGTATGCCCAACAAGCTGAACACAAATAAAATAATGTGAATTATAAGCGACATAGAAATAAGACACGGCATTTCTCCGCTTTAGCTCAGCCGCCATCCCTGGAGATAAAAATATCTAAGACAACCACCAACAGTCTCAGAAAATCGTGCCACACATCTTTCCTATCCTTCTTTCTCTTCATTAACTTCACGCCCGCGCTGTGTTGAAACATTTAAAGGGTAATCATAATCCCTTGAGCGCGGGTAGATTATATAAAAAAAAATAAAAAAACATAAGATTATTATAAGGAGAAAAGTGAAGGTGTTATGTATAGATTAATGTTCATATAACTGTGGGCTAAATGGTTGGCTTGCCCGACCGTACAGACACAACAATATTAAAATCCTGACCTCAGCAGATATTTTTTCGACGAAAATTTGACAACTGCACTCTTACTGTGGGCATCGGTAGGGATGTTAAAGTTATTTTTCCATCAAGAAAGGACTGGGAGGATAACCACCATCTTTACTGATTGCTCAAAGATACAGTTTGGTATCGTTTCGTGAATTTTCTCCGAGTCCTTAAATGCCTCTAGATTTTTTCGTCCACCTAATTTGCCAGAGTCTTTCAAGAGGAATTAAGTAAAGGAAGCATACAAAATACTTAAAAAACTTAGGTTCAAACCGAAATCGGAATAGGGCATTTTTGCAGACAGCCATTGATTTTTCATCATCTAAATTGCTCCAGCATTGCCAGTAAGTGCTTTGCGAGCCTAAAATTTAACCTCAATGCCACCCTTATCTGGGTTTTGGGTCACAGTGAAATAGAGGAAAATGACCGGGCTGATGAGCTAGACAGGCAAGGATTACCTCTCTTGCAGAAAGTGTTAACATTCATTTTGGTGTTATGAAGGGCAACACCTTTTCAATTTTTCTCACAAAATCCAATCGTAGGTGGAGTAGCTTAACCAACTACATTATATCTAGTTAGATGTGGCCTATAGTAATTGACGAACAAATGACCTAATATGCAGACCCAGGCAAGATATGGCCAGGATAGTTGCAACATACATATACTGGACAGGGTACAGCCCAATAGGGGAACATGCAGTGAAGCTGGGAATTCCTTACAATACTCATTGTCGTAGTTGTGGGGATCAACGGGAATTCATTTCTTCTGCAAATGTTCTGTTTTGGCCAAAATAAGAGCTGAACTATTCGGAGCTACTCTTAGACAACCTGAACGAACTATCTGAACTGAAGATCAGAGACTTTCATAACACGATCAATTGGCTCTGGGACGAATCTTGATGACATCCGTAGAGGGTAATCCTCGATCTTAAGACTACGAACTTCAGGTACGGGGGAGCTCATAAGCCTCAAAACGGTGCAGCGCAATCCAGCGCTGATTTGGTAACTGAGCAAGTCTACTCCTGGCCGCTATTTCTACCTATCTACTTGTCTTTGAACGGTTCAAGAAGGAACTTATAGCAAATATACTATCTGATCGAAAAATGTGAAGAAAACATTTTTGGTAACATCGAACATATCAAGGGCCAGTTTTTCAGTGTTGAGTTAACTCTAATTTAAAACAGAATTTGTTAAACCTATAAGTTTAAAACCAGATGGTTTAGATTGGAGGACTTTAAATTTCAATTGTTAAAAATCTATAAAAATAGAATATCAACACTATGGAAATCGAGATGGCGTCACTACACAAATATTCATTTTGCATAATGTGTGACTTCAATTTCGATATACTTTCATTGGATTTATATATGTAAAGGCTGGTTCTATCCACCCTTATAAATAGTATTAATAGAACTTAAATGCTGCTGATTTTTTTAAATGAAATCTTGTATTAGTGCGAAAACCACACGTCATATATGTAAGTTTTCTGATGGGATGCCAATGTTTCATTGTTAATCGACCACATATCACCTTGACTGTTTGCGGTTTTTATTCAAGAAGGAAGCAATGTAATGATAAATGTCACTGATAATGATTACTGAAATGCCAAATCATAAAGAAAGTAAGCAATTGAAACACCAACACCTATAATGCCGTGGAGGTCAGAAAGAGTAGTATTTCATATCTAAAACTAATCAAAAGCTTGTAACTTGTAACATTACACTACCCTTAAAAAAATTATTTTTAAAATTGCTACGAATGACATTCATGAAGAAAATATTAGTCCATTGTACGAATATTCGTAAGATATATGTATGTATGAAGAATTTGTACAGTGGTATATCTACGAATGCATTTGTAAAGTTTTACTAATAACTGTGTTAGTATCCACGAATCTATTCGTTTAATACACTAATTTTATTCGTAAGCAAGAAGTAAACAATTTTTTGAGTACATTGTATGAATTAGTGTGCACATATAATTAATATCAATCGTTTATTCCGCGTACGAATGTCTTCGTACTTTCTTCTATTGAATTTGTAGGATTTACTAATAAATTCGTACTATTTACTAAGTAAAACTAATATTAGTAGACAGAATTCATTCGTAGATTGACCGTACGCGTACGAATTGTGTAGAATGTACTAAGAACTTCGTACTTTCATCAAGTGCTTTATTATTTACTTATCATGAGTAAAAAAAGAATAATATTTGTAGATGACCTTACGCATTATTCGTATAATTTACGAGGCAGCTTAAAGCACCCGCAATCAAAGTACCGTTTATTTTTTTTATCAATGCATTCAATTTGAGAATAGGCATACATATATGTATTTTTGTGTAGTAAAAAGAAACCCTGTTACCGGTGCTTTACTGATAGAAATTCAATGTACTAAGTACAAAATTTTGAAGATTTTGAATGTAAAATATTAAATTTAATTTAGTGGCCTTTAGTAAAAAAAATAAAGTTTGTTAATTTAAATTATTAGTTTTATTTTTAACTATATTTATAATAAATTAATTAATTTTAAGATACCTTTCAGTTTTTTTTTTAACTTTATTTACAATTAGGACCAAAAAATTAATTATAAAACTATTTTTTAACTTAGAAAGTCCCTACATATATACATTTCATTATTTATAACGAATTAAAAAATCTTAAGATACGTTTTAGTTTTTTTATAAAATAAATTTGGTGGTGCAACAGCTCGGAGTGAACCAGGACCTCCTGACTTATAACTCTCAACCATTCCTGGGTGCGTGTTACCAGGAACAGAGGGGACCTACAATTTTCTGCCGATTCCGAACGGCTAATGAGCAGCACTTTCCATGACAAGAGATACTCTTGGAGAATTTGTCAATTCCTCGCAAGAGGCAGTACACCCCTGAAAAAACCTTTCTTGCAGCGGCTGAGAATCGAACTCGAGACCTTCCGCATGACAGTCCAACGCACTAACCATTATGCCAAGGGGTACTAGTTTTAGTTTTTTTTAACTTTATTTATATTTAAATCAGTAAAATAAATTATAAAATAATTGTTTAACTTAAAAAATACACTACCTTTTGTTATTATTTCTTACAATGGATATTTAAGGAATGCCAGAAAACATATTTAATGGTGGTAAGTTCTACAATAATATTTGTACAATATACGAACAGAGCTGTATAATTTATAAATGAATTACAAGGACATTGGTAAATATTACAATAATATTCGTAAAATACACGAATGCACCTGTTTAATTTACGAATGAATTACAAAGGCATTGGTAATACAATTATATTCATACAATATATAAATGTAGCTGCTTAATTTACAAATGAATTACGAGGACATTGATAAATATTACAATAATATTCATGCAATGTACGAATGAGAAATAAAACCATGTTTATATGTACCAATAGTATTCGTACAATATACGTTTGTTTTACTGCGAATACTAATAAAATATTCGTAATATGTACTAATCTACGTCCATTCTACGAATACTATTCGTGTCTGAAAACCACAATTAAAATTTGTAGAATGCACGCAGTTCTTAGTAATATTTACACATAAAATTTTTTGAGTGTACATAGTTTAAGATTTTCTCACCTTTTTTGTTAAATAAATTTCTGTCGTCATGTCCATGTTTCTTACCTCGAATTTATAAGGGATCTGGCGTACTTAAAACATATTTTAAAGATGTGGTGGTACTACTAGCCACAATTGAAATACTTGTAAAAATTTTGTACCTGTTTGGAAATCCCAAAATCTCTTCTTCTATTTTATTTCAAAATTTCCATTAATAAATAAATCAATGAGGACAGTTAATTTAAAAATCCAAGTAATTAGAAATATATCGTACTTCGCAATTGAAACAAAACTCAGGTAAACATTTCTGTTCTAAATTGAACAGTTCGAAAATAATTTGTTCAAAAACTATTGATTGAAATAACTTTAATTGAAAATTAAATTACAGAGTAGACTGGTCTTTCAAAAGGGGGCAGTTCTTCATTTTCAAATGCGAAATATTTGTACATTAAAACGTGTGCAAAGCATTAAAGTCAACGTGGAATTTTTTAGTCGAAAAAACCGAAACCCATGTCATTGTCGGGCTCCTCCTACTTTTTTTCTTTCTTAGCTTCAGCTGTAGAAGCATCTGCACCGGAATCGGTAACAGCTTAACCACTAGCTGGGGCGGCCTCAATCTCGGATTTTTGATGTTGAATCCGTTCAAAGCCTTGTTGTATGTACATACTTCGAAAACAACCGTCAAAAATGTGAATGCAAACTAATAAACTTTTATTCTTTAAAAGAGTATTAATACAATCAAGGCTCTAATTGTAAATTTGATGATTGTAACTTCTGCTTCATAAAACTGTAATTTGTCAGCCAAATTGACTTTAAATTGAGGTTTTCAAATAAAAGGCATACAAGTAAAGGGCACGAGTACGATAACTTGGCCGCCAAGATTTGATGACGGCTTTTTTTAGAGGGGTCAAAAATAAGCACTTTTTACTATGGGAGGGGGGGGTCTATCTCCCTCCGTTTAGGAGGTAGGGGCACTTTTAGAAAAAATGGTTTAAATTGAAAGAAAAAATATTAAAAAACAACGGCAACACCTACAATAAAGTACTATACTGCATTTGAAAGCCAGAAAATTGTTCTATAATCCTGCATTTAAATTAAATTACTCATATCAATTGTTTTTGAGAAATTCGCATTTAAAGTCCAAATTTTGATAAAAAAACGTGAAAAAAAAAGTTAAGACCGGTTGTTTTCAAAATTGTGAAATGAAATTGTAAATTAACTTATATGTGTTTCATGTATTTCTCAGTTCTTATTTGAACACAAAAAACGGCATGGTTCTATGTCTTCTGGTTTTTGAGAAAACCTCCGTTTAGGAGGTAGGGGCACTTTTAGAAAAAATGGTTTAAATTGAAAAAAAAAAAAATATTAAAAAACAACGGCAATATTTACAATAAAGTGCTATACTGCGTTTGAAAGCCAGAGAATTGTTCTATAATCCTGCATTTAAATTAAATTACTCATGTCAATGGTTTTTGAGAAATTCGCATTTAAAGTCCAAATTTTGATAAAATAACGTGAAAAAAAAAGTTTAGACCAATTGTTTTCAAAATTGTGAAATGAAATTGTAAATTAGCTAACATGTTTTTCATGTATCTATCAGTTCTTAATCGAACACAAAAAACCGCATGTTTCTATGTCTTCTGGTTTTTGAGAAAATAGAAAATAACTAAAACTACTTTTCTACAAAATGTTTGATATTTTTTGCTTCCTTACATAAATAAATCAGTGCTAGCTTCCAACATTACAATATATAAACAGTAAATTATGTATGGGGGGGCATGCTGCCCCCCTGCAACCCCCCTGCTTGGGCACACTATAGGATTTGGGGTAGGGTGCATGCAAAGTTTCTTTTGCATTCACAGAATCTGTATTTAAAAAAATTCAAATTTATTCTATTTATCCAATGTCCACTAAATACATATAAAATACAATAAACGATCTTGAAAACCAAAACAAACTTCTGACCATGTTCACCAATACATGGCACTATTTTTCTATCGAAAATATTGCCTAGAAAGGAAATATAAGGACGACTGGGCTTCGCAAATAATAGAGTTTTTATCAGATGTAAAAAAAGTTTACCCTTGTTATACCTATGGTGATATATGTGAGGGTTTACAGTTAAAAGACATCGATCCTCCCACCCTTCAGAGCGAAAATTTAGAAAGTGTTTTACCGCCAAAATATCCTCGGCTTCCCACGATAAAAGAGTAACTCAACGAACTCGACTGTTATAGTACGGACGATGGCTTTATTGACGAGACTTACACACCTTTTTAATACATTTTGATCATTTTTAACTAACTATGACTGACTAACTCCTGACTAACTGATAAAATAACTGACCCAGATGCAATTCTACCTCCTCATGGTGCATTCTGGGTAACGCTAAATGAATTGCGGTACTGAACTAACAAAGATTCATTATGTTTATTAACATTAATCCTTAAAATGGAATCACCGTCACCACCAAAAATCAAAAAAAGTAGTTTTGGTAATTTTCGATTTTCTCAAAAACTAGAAGACATAGAACCATGCGGTTTTTTGTGTTCGATTAAGAACTGATAGATACATAGATCACATATAAGTTAATTTACAATTTCATTTCAAAATTTTGAAAACAATCGGTCTAAACTTTTTTTTTCACGTTATTTTATCAAAATTTGGAATTTAAATGCGAATTTCTCCAAAACCATTGACATGAGTAATTTAATTTAAATGCAGGATTATAGAACAATCTTCTGGCTTTCAAACGCAGTATAGCACTTTATTGTAAGTGTTGCCGTTGTTTTTAAATATTTTTTTTTCAATTTAAACCATTTTTTTTCTAAAAGTGCCCCTACCTCCTAAACGGAGGTTTTCTCAAAAACCAAAAGACATAGAACCATGCGGTTTTTTGTGTTTGATTAAGAACTGATAGGTACATGAAACACTATCAGCTTATTTACAATTTCATTTCACAATTTTGAAAACAACCGGTCTAAACATTTTTTTTCACGTTTTTTTATCAAAATTTGGACTTTAAATGCGAATTTCTCAAAAACAATTGATATGAGTAATTTAATTTAAATGCAGGATTATAGAACAATCTTCTGGCTTTCAAACGCAGTATAGCACTTTATTGTAGGTGTTTCCGTTGTTTTTTAATATTTTTTTTTTCAATTTAAACCATTTTTTCTAAAAGTGCCCCTACCTCCTAAACGGGGGGAGATAGACCCCCCCCTCCCATAGCTTATTTTTGACCCCCCTACAAAAACCCGTTATCAAATCTTGGCGGCCAAGTTATCGTACTCTCCCCAAGTAAAGGCCTTGTCAAACAATCAGAGTGCGTTTTTAAGCCGTGTTTCAACACCAGCGTTCCGTAAGATACTGCTCTACATATCCTGTCACATATGTAGAGCGCGTTTTCAATGTCGTGTTCAGTTCACTATGGCGTCAAAACGCAGCGTTGTTATAAATAAAAAATAATTTTTTTGGACGCCTTTTTAGAAAACATTTTTTGTGAATTATCTTGTGTCTTTGGCGCATAATGTTATTTTGAACTGTTTGTAGAAATGGAAGAGCTAATAGAATATGTCAAAACCAACCCATGCCGACATGGCTGATAAGACGTACAAAAATATTGTTCTAAAGAGCTATTTGACATTTCGTGAGAAAATGGAAATCATGATTTTTGAATTTTATCACAACAAACTTTTGAGAGGGTTAAACTTATCGTGATAAAATTTATAAACTGCGATTTGTCTGTAAAATATTATAAATTCTTATACCTACAATGTCTAATATTCACGAAAATAAAAGTTTCAAATCTAAAATACTAAGTTTCCAATGAACTCCACCTATTTTTGTAATGCATCCGGCATTTTTAGAATCTCGTATAGCGAAATAGTTAGTGTGTTGGACAGTCACGCTGAATGTCTGGGATCAATTCCAAGCCGCTGGCACTTCCGAGAAAAGGCCAAAGAGCTTTTAATGTTATCCGTTAGCACTCAGCAGCCAATAGGCGGCTCATCAATTCCACGCACACATGAATTATTGAGAGTTGTAAGTCACTAAGCCTTGGGTCTCTGCGAGCTGTTACAACAACTGTTATTGGCATCTACCCACAAGCTACAAGAAAGTGTAGAACGCACCTATGACCATACGTTTCTTGTGCATAATTATAAACGGAAGTATTACTGATTTTTTCCCTTCAAGTGAAAATCTTTTATTAACTTATCCACAACTTCAAGTTAAAATCATAAACTATATAATAATAACAAAAAAACGACAAAACGTAGACAAATTCATAACGTAGGTAAAGTATTAAATATTCAACATGACATGACATCATGAACATACACAAAAAATCACTTCATTGACAGTTCAATCAAGGTTTTTGTTTGCTATTGAATAACATTAATGTTTGCTTTAACTCCCTTGCCGTTTTTCTTGTTCGTGTATCTTTATTTTTCTTTCAATCCGCATTGCTTCAGATGCAATGCATATCACGTTAAAGAGTTTGTATTGAATTGCAATCCAAGCAATATCCGTTTTACTTAGAAATAAATTCAAACAAAATATCAGACATTAATTTCTTAAGATTTCTAATTATATTTTCTCATTAAATACTCAAACTGAATATTCAATTACATTCAACTGTTGAACTTTGATTTCTTGGTATTTTATAGATTTCAATCTTATGACGTCGTCGGCGTCGTCGGTACAATGATATTAAAATTAATTCAGAACGAGGTCATGTCAAGCACAAGTTTTACTTACTTGCTTTCAAATCTCGACTCAAACATCAATTTACACTCTCGCAATAGCGAATAAACGTTGAAATTCAATTTTGCCCGAGGTATAGAAATAACGATATCTAACTATATTATTAATTTCACATTCCACCTTTCAATGCTGAAAGTCACACATAAGAAAATTACACTTCCATAACAGTTCTGACACTTTTTCCTAAACGAAATGTTGGTTTAAATTTTTTTTAAATTGACTGTTGCTCTCTTGAATTTAGGTCACCAACCTGATATTCACAAAAATGGAATTGCATGCCCTAATCATAGTAATTGGGGTACTTCTTTATTTGGTAAACAATTTGCAAAACAAAATTAATGTGCATCCAAACGGATCGCAGGTTCTGAGATAAAATACGTTTCATTGGCTTGACAATCGACTTGAAAAAAAATATGCAAAATAGAATTAGCATTCCGATGAGAACTAACGACCTTCGGGTGTGGTTATAAAATTTAAGCACAAAAAACAACATAAAAAACACTGCGTTTTTTCATTGAACTCCATCCTACCTTCTGGAATTGATTAACGTTTCACTTGTGAGATGTTGATTTATCTGTTGAGTGAAACTTTTCAATCACTCGCAGATCACTGTCAGACTATTGGTACAGTCCGTGACTTATGCCGTGCGGTCAGCACACGTCTCTTAACCCCCGCTGAGAGAAGAATTATTGAAAAATTATTATTGTTTTGCCACTCGTGAGTCGTGACACCGAAAACGGATGTATAGCCCGCGTTAACTGAAAGAAGAAAATACCGACCCAACCGTTTCAATAGTAAGTTTCAAACTAATCGCTAACTTCTTAACCAAAGACTGGTTAGCTGTCTATCTGGTAGCAGTTATAAGTCTGTTACTACTTTCCCCTGTTCACCTTCTCTGGCAATCTGACTGGATTGTTGGCAAGTTTTACATTCTTCCACTCTATCGCACATTTTCGACATAGCTGCGCGGTGCTCACAGAGCTGGAATTCCAAGAGCAGGAAGGTGTATTAGTTTTGGAGTTAGGGTTTGGAGCAACATACATAGTACATTAATCTTGACTATCAGGTTTATTATTTTATGAAACAAATTGTATCCATCGAAAGTAAATGGGTACAAGAACCCAGACAGTACCTACTCCTATTACCTTTTACAGCTAGTTTGTATTTTTACAACAGGTTGGTGCTTACTTCAGAGATTACCAGTTTGTTGGTGATTCATTGAGAAAAATTACAAATGAGTATGAACAACCGCATTCTCAAAACAGATATGGAATCGTTATTATTGTGGTCATTATCAAAACTTGTTGTCATGGGTTTTCTTAAAGTTTCCCCAAAATTTACTATGATAGACATTGGCTGGTGGGACTGTATTTCTAATGAGGGTTTAAATAGATTCTAATTATTCTTTCACTCAATTGAGAGTTTAAAGGTAAAATTAATAACTTAGCGAATCTGACTCAAAATGAAGGGGAAAACACACGTGATTCAATAAAGCCGTCTGGAGTTTAGTTCTCTTTTGATACATACATTATATTTGTGGTTATATTGGTATAAATATTTTATATTGGTATACGTACGACGTACGTATTTAATTTTAAATATAATTTCGTTATAGTGAGAGGGGCATTTCTTGAGCATTCAGTTATTACTTCTTAGGCATATATTAACAGGTTTTAATTTTAGAGAAAACCTGCTAATATTATCAATCGATAATATCGAGTTAACAAAATACAAACCATGTTGTTATTTAATCGATAACTTTTTGCTAGTGTTGGTTAAAAATCGATAGTCTATCAATTGAATTGATAGGTTTTACCATACATTATATTGTCAAAAATAGTTTTAAACTATGAGTAGATTCTGTTGAATATACAAATCAGACCAAAAACATAAATGTTAAAAAAAGAGCCAAGTTCTTCTATACAAAAACCTTTGTGTAACAAGTCAGCCGTGAAAAGTACGGAGATCTAAAAGTACGCCAAGTTCTTACTTCATGAAGGTTTAATACCGAATATTTAAAGTAGAATAATATTGAAACAGCTACAATGTAATAGAGAAATTTTATTATTTAATGATTACTGACTAAAATTTGATGGGCTTACTTGGCAAGTTTTTTTATGCCCAATTCAAAAGGTTTTGAAAACTTGACCAGTAAGCCCATCAAATTTTAGTCAGTAATCATTAAATAATAAAATTTCTCTTTTACATTGTAGCTGTTTCAATATTATTCTACTTTAAATATTCGGTATTAAACCTTCATGAAGTAAGAACTTGGCGTACTTTTAGATCTCAGTACTTTTCACGGCTGACTTGTTACACAAAGGTTTTTGTATAGAAGAACTTGGCTCTTTTTTTAACATTTATGTTTTTGGTCTTTTCTCACTCCTTTTTGCAAAGATTTTAATTTTTTTCCATGTCAAAATCTCAAAAGATACGGAAAGATAGAAGGGTGTTCTCTACCTACTAAAATCAACTTAGTTTATAGCTTCGTATTTCTTTTAGTATATTTTCTTTTTTGTTATTGGTTGTTTTGATTTGCGCTTCAATTGCTTCTTCTTGTCCTGGCAAGATTTTTAACACTAACTTATCTACCTTAATCACAGCAATCAGAAGTGCTCCATATAAATTAAACTTTTTCTCAGAAAGTGGGTGGATACCACGCCCCTGAATGGAAAACCTCTAATTTTATATGTTTTTCTTTGTATGCAATTTTAGTCCTACCAATTTACCAAATTTCATCGCCTTACAGCAGTCGGAAGTGCTCCATTCAACCAACACCAATTCTCAGAAAGTGGGCGGATACCACGCCCCCTGAATAGAAAACCTCAATTTTTATTTTCGGTCCCTTATATGCAATTTGAGCCCTACCGTTCTACTAAATTTCATTGTTCTACTGCAATAGGAAGTGTGCCATATAATTTACATCAGTTCTGAGGAAGTGGGCGGATACCACGCCCCTGAATGGAAAACGTCAAATTTTATATTTTTTTCTTTGCATGCAATTTAAGTCCTACCACTTTACCAAATTTCATCGTTTTACAGCAGTCGGAAGTGCTCCATTCAACCAACACCAATTCGGAGAAAGTGGGCGGATACCACGCACCCTGAATGGAAAACCTCAAATTTTCGATTTTTTCCTCTACTTGCATGACAAGACCTACCGTTGTGCAAAATTACAAGATTCTACGATGTCGGGAAGTGCTCCATAATTTTGATGATCTGTCAGTCAGCCAGTCAGTCAGTTAGTCAGTTACGGTTTTTGTGATTTTTGAGGCCTTATATCTCAGGAACCGCTTATGCTAGAAAATTGAAATTTGGTGAGGCGCCTGTGCCTGACTAGCTTAGCAAATATTCGGAATTTCTGACTTCATTGGTATTGAAGATAGGGATGGGTCAAAAGTCGCCTGAGTTTGTTCCTGTAAAAAGGGTGTAGTGCCAGAACTTGGCTGGGCACTACCGTGCCCTTTGATATGATTCACTTTTCTTTGAATATTTATAAAGTTTTGGTGGTGACAATCGTATTCATTTAAAAAGGAAATAAAATCGAATAATCGATTGTATTGATTGGTTCAAATATTTTTTTCGATTTGTTTTTCGCGCAGTATCTATATTTAGGAATTTTCATTCGCTGCAAATATACATAAGACAAAAGCACAAAGTTGTTCTTATATTTTAGAGATTTCGAATTTTAGAAATGCGTGTTATTAGAGGCCAGTTATATGTAGCTATCATTGAAATGGATCATTGACAATTTTGATTTTAATTTTTAAGACGATTAAACAAGCTATAATGGCTTTAATTTGTATCAAAATGAAGCTAATGCGTTCTAGTTCTTTTTTAATCTTAAAAATACTATGTAAATTCTGATTTAAAATTTCTTTTATATACACTTTTATCATTTCAATGATAGAAATCAATTTCAAAAAACGCTGATTTTCCTTTCTTTAACTTGGAAGACTATCGTTCCACTGAATGGGTACGATTCTCTTTCTATTCTCAAATGTCTGTTTTGCTTTCAGTGATCAACTCTAATCTCAAATACCTAGAATTTGTTGTTATCAGTCACTGAAAGGATCCGTTTACTGAAACCAATTTTTCAATGATTGCTATAACTGGATTGTCAAAAAAATAAAATCAGCATTCCACTGATTTGTTTCAATGATGCATTTTAATGAAGCATAAAATTTACAAGATCAAATCAGTTCCTTTAGTAATTAGTGTTAATAACAGAATGCCATATGATTTGTTAAGCAAATCTGAATTTAGGTTAACACAAATTGTGAATCATATATATATAGTTCTTTTAAAATATTTTTAGGAAAAATTTTGCAATACCAATTTTAAATTTTTACTACTGTCTAATTTAAAATTAAGTTTTGTAAAAATTTTTTTTGAGAAATTGCATTTTCAAACAGAAAATAAAACATCACATCACCACCCAGCTAATTTCACATTTGTAGTGTAAGCTTTCGTTAACCAAGCTCACAGAATTTGTGATTCTGAACGCCTTCAGCAGGAGTTGAAGCATGTAAACATAACACTTCAGAATAATGGCTATAGCTCTAGGCAAAGATCTTGGAAGCCCAAACCCGAAACTGTACAAAATTCTTCTTCTACAGAACTAGAAAAAAGGGCATTTTTACCTTACATTAAGGGAATTGGGCGAATTTTGAGAAAATTCGGTGTAAATACCGTTTTCAAACCATTAACAAAAGTTCGTCAACTTCTTCTGAGATCACCGAAAGACAGAATTCCACTCCAAGACCCTGGGATGTACTCGGTTCCTTGCAGTTGTGGGTCATCGTATATTGGGGAAACGAAGAGAGATATACAAATCCGATTAAATGAACATGTTAGCCTTCCAAAACAATACCGTCACAAAATCGGGGATATGTAAACATCTAGCTTACAAACAAGGTCACCTTATTCGGTTTTATCAAGTCAAATGCATTGCAGTTGAAAGATTGTATGTGCCGAGAATTGTAAGAGAGGTAATAGAAATAAAGAAGCAAGAAAACTTCAACAGAGATTCAAGCTTCAAATTATCAACAACATGGAGTCCTCTAATAAATAAAATCATGAGAACAGCAACAAAAAATCCGACACCTGACGTCGTCGTAAACTTTGCGTGTACCCAACAATACATTGACTCAATGCAACAACAACCAAGTACAAGTTCACTATCCACAAATAAATCAAAGTGCAACAGCAACTGTGCACTGTCACTGCTTTAGAACAAGAGCGAGTACAAAAAAAGATAAACTTAAAATCTCAGAAAATTGAAATTCAAGAAAATGGTGTTATGGTTAATACTGCCAGTAATATCTAAATTTTAAATAAATAATAATTTTAAATTATTGAAAATTGAGCGAACCCAAACAAAATTTTATCAAAATTCTAAAAGCCGTATTTGTGAGAAATAATGTTTAAGAAAATCATTTTTCAACATTTTTGTCGTAGATGCAATTATTTTTAGATAAACAAAATTTTCTACATTTTGGCTCCCAGTGGTGGCCATGTTGTTTTGGTTTCATCTGTCAAATCAATTGTTTATTATTCAGTTAAAGATGCCATTTCAGCATGGCAAGTAACACAATTGAACAGCACGTTTAAATGATATAACATTATTATCAAAATGAGTGCTCGTTAGTGCAAATGACTCTTCAACGGTTGTTGGCCAAATTTGAGATGACCGGTTTAGTAATTAATCATCAGCCAACATTTTACTTCAACAAACGCGAGATCGAACGAGAACGTCGTCGCGGTCGGTGAAAGTGTACAGTAGTGAATGGCTTTATTAACAAGCAAAATTGCCATATAATTTACGACACTAACCCATTTGAGGTTCACCACGTGACAATGTATCCTTAACCGTTTACTGTTGATTTTAGGCCCGAAACGTCATTGGTCCGTATTTTTTCAAAAACGACGTTGGTGAGGCGGTCACCGTCAATGGCGAGCGCTACAGAACGATGATAACCAAATGAAGGTTACCTCTCGCAGACGCGAGGTGAATTGGTCACCAGATTCATGCGATCTGACCCCTCTAGACTTTTTCTTATATAGTTAGGGGCGAGCGTATATGAAAATTGGATCACTCGGATCAGTGCTATTATAAAAAGCCGACGCAGGCAGTTGAACGATGTCATATTTCACAAAAACTGGCAGATATGGGCCTTACAAATAAAAAACAAACATTGTTCTTTGTTTTATTTAACACCTACCTGTCCCTATTGAAAAAAAACCTTTTTAATATTAAAAAAATAAATATTGCAAAGTTTCAAAAAAAAATCGAGAATGTGGTTTCCCAAATATGAAGTTTCCACTTGCTCTTATGTAAAATACTCGTACTAAGAATTTCAAAAATGAAAAAAAAAATCATTTTTAAATGACTAAAACAACTCCTTAGTAGTTGGAGCTAAAAACAGGGTGCCGTGTGATTCAAGCAAATATTAGCTTATGCAACAACAAAAATTGTAAGTAGTTGTAGTTGTTTCTTAAGAAAATAAGCATAAGAAACATTTTTAGGAAAAAATAATGGTATGCCAACTTAAAGTTTTTACAATTGTTCGAATAAAAATTTAATTTACAAAAACAATATTGAGCCGTTTTTGAGATAAAGAATTGATTTCGTTTTTAATTCAAAAAATATTTTTTTTTAAGTTTTGAAATGCAATGTTTTTCAAACTTTTGAGAAGCTTCTCTACAAAAAATGTCATTAAAATCCGTTATGCCAATAATGAGAAATTCAAAATTTGAAAAAAATGGTTCTCTGGTAGGTAACGTCAGTAATACCTTAATTTCAAAATTATTTTATTAAATTATAGATCGTAAAAATTAATCGAAAAACAAAATTTATCAAAATTCTTGGTGTCGTTTTTAAGAAGAATACGATTTTTGAAAACCATATTTTTCACATCATGTAGATTATATTATTATTTATCAAGTTCAAAGAAAACAAGCATGGGGTTTTCGAAATATTAAGTTTGCAAAAAAAATGAAAGTTTTTTTTAAAAATCTTAAAATTTTTTTATATAATAATAATACACAATAATAAATAATATTCAAACTTTTGAATAGCTTAAGCATACAAAAACTTATCAAAATCGGTTGTACCGTTATTGAGAAAATACAAAAAATGGTTCCAAGGAGGTTTACATTAATAACCATTTTTCGGAAAATTTTTTTCAACCTAGCTAACCAACCTTAACTAAATGAATTTTTTTGAATTAAAAAAAAACTGTGGAACAGTTCTTGAGAAAAAAAAATATTTATAGAATTTCGAAAAAATGCGTTTGGCAGGTACCGTTATTGTTAGAACAAAACGTGTGTTTTTTACGAATGTATAACTTGCCTTATAGTACCTATAAGTCCCAAGTAAAAATATATAATATAAAAAAACCAAGTTTGAAGAAAATCATCAGAGTCGTTTACTTACTTTGGTATAATCTTAGTATACGACACACTCTAGGAAATAGTCCATTTTTGGTAATATAATACATTTATTTTAAGTCCCAATCTCAAACAACCATGTAGTATATTCCATCTCAAGCAACACACTTGTGTTTTTAAGGCTAGGCACGCACATTCAATTTTTAGTTTCGCAACTGTTTAGTTGCTAAAATGAAACATATGGGCTTATATGGGACACCGCGCACTTAGAGCAACTCGATTCGAGCAACTAAAAAGTTTGTGTTCTGATCTGACACAAACTAAACGATTGCCTAAAATTCATTCGCAACAGTTGAGCTGTTTTCTATAAGCGCAAGAGAGAAAAAAGTGCGCGGTACTTAATCAACTGGTGATTAAACTATTTGATTTCGATCACAGTTGCTAGTGCGCGGCTAGCCTAAGATATCTTGGAGAGTTGTTTCCTAGGTGCCTTAAACTCCTCAAACTGTATTGAAAGCGCATATTCTAAAAATAAACACGCTTGAAATCGAAAAGTATTTGCAAATATATATTTAGAAAATAACTAGCTGACCCGGCCACGCGTTTCTGTGGCTAGGAACAATAAGAAAACATCAGTCGCGGAGTCCACTATGCTTTTTCACACAGATGGTATTTGTAAAAAAATATGGTGATCTCCTTATTCATCAACGTTTTTGGCTGAAAAAATCGCCCGTTGACTAAGCCATTCATGATTCAAATAACTATTCTGTATATCCGGGAAAATACTCTTGTGCCATTTTCTCATTGATATATTAATTAACTTTTATAAAACTATGTGATATTACTTACATGTATAAATTGAAATTATTGTTCCTGTGCTCCTACTGTGGCTATGTCTCGTTCTCCTGCTGCTCTTGTTCTTATGATATTCTCTTGAAGACGTTCGTTCTTAATAATTATGTGATAATACTTACATACATATATTCAAATTAAATTATAAAGTTTTGATCAATGAAGCACAAATAAGTAAAAAACAGGTTTAATTTCACTGTATTTTCTTCATTATAATATGAATGCAATAAATTGCGACTATAATTTGAGATTTAAACTATCCTATCTCTCAAGTTGGATCGAACTGCACATGGTGTGCGAATTTTATTATAATCGGTTAAGTGGTTTAGGAGTCCATTGAGGACAAACATCGTGACACGAGATTTATATATATTAAGATAAAAAAGAATAGATGTTAAAATATGACTTGCAAAACTTAAAATGATAACTATACATAGGTATAAAATGAAAAAAAAAAAAAAATTGTGATGAATTGGATAAATGTACATATTTATTTAATAATTATTCTTCTCGCAATAAAATCTACATACATTTACCCATCTCAAGCATTCCTATCTTGATGGTGTTTATTTTATAATGTATTTGTTTTTGGAATATGAATAATTTTGATATGTCAAACAAACTCATCAGGTAAATGAGTGACTGATTAACATTTAAGACTTTATATTTTCTTATAGCTTTTTCTATTTTCAAATACAAACTGTGAGTTTGTGGTTTATTGGTTTGTTTGTGGTTTATTGGCATAACCCTGTGACTTAAGAAAACTCATAAAGAAGAAATTTAACGGGGTCAAATCCCTGGATGTCGGTGTTCAAATTCACATCGCCTCCGCGTAACCCAGCCATGTTCGGAAATCGTTCATGCAAAATGTCTGTGTGGCACGTAGCACCATCCTGTTGGAATCACATGTTCTCTGTTTACATATTATCGGATTTGAGCCAAAACAAATTGGTTATGATCTAGCGATACCGTCTTTTGAATGTCGTTATTAAAGAAGAATCGACCGATAATACCGCCTGCCCAAAATTCACACCAAATAGTGACTTTTTCTGGATGCATAGCAATTTACTGGATCTCGTGTTGATTTAAATTGTCCAAATTCGACATTTGGTTACAAATCCATTCATCAAGAAATGTGGTTCGTCGCTGAATAAAATTTTTCAGCGAAGCGCACAAATTGTTGAATGTAATAATATTCCACGTTGATTTGGCAAAACAAACTTAATGCATGGCAGCCGATTTGACAGATGAAGCTTCAACAACATGGCCGCAGATACCTGTCAAAGCTTAGAAATTGCTAGTCCCATTCAACAAGGACAAATAAAATGGACATTTTGTTATGATGTTGAATCTTGATGAACACTAGACATCCTGACTACTTCCTGGCTAAATTGATAAGCAATGTATTTTGTTTTTATAACTGTCTGAATTCTTTTTCAACTTACAATTAGTAAAAATTAACTTTCTGGATGTTTGTTTTAATTTGTATAGTAAAAATAGCCCGACAATATCAAACACATAATGTCGGATGAAACGAAAACTTTTTTTTTCAACGAAGTTTTAGTAAAAACGTCCGAAGAATATCTTCAAGATGTATTTGAAAGTGTAAAACGAAATGATTTTAACATACTTCTCTCAAAAAAGGTTTTAAAAAGGGTCCATAGGGAGTAATGGTAAAACATTTGTTATGAATGCCTCTAAGATATATTTAAAGATATTAATAGCTTCAAAAAGAACGCTTTTAAAGAGAAAATTAGCAGGTTTTATTAAGAAAATTGAACCAATATTTAAAAGTGATGCTACGGATTGCGTAATTGTTAGTACGTTAGACTGTTACGACAAAGGTATTCGCCCAATTTTCAGTCCCTGCCAATAAAGAAACTTCTCATCTTACTTGGTAGAAAATTGTAGGAATGGTTGTGAATGATATACATACATATGTAAGTCATTTTAATCTGGTTCTCCCCGAGCTTTTTAATCAACCCTCTATATAATGAAATTTGTAAGCAGTTGTCAAAAGTACACTGGGGCGTAGACGTACTTTTTTTTTTAAATTGTTGGATATGTTTTATACTTATTGTTGCGTTTGGAACTGTCAATTTAAATTTTATTATTTTCAATATACTATGGTTGGTTCATAAAGATACTTGTTATTTTTTATATAATCTACACAGAATTGACGCGGCGTGGGGGGCGGGCGTTAGAAGATCCTATATCTTTTTGATTGACAACAAATATTTTGAGTTTATATTCTTAACATGCGGGCATGTAAATATGATTTATAAAGTCGAGTTATTACACCCAGTGGCATTTCAAATAATGCAAATAATGCCTACAATTTTCCTCCTCTTGAAAATAAAATGAATTGCCTTTAGACGGAAGAGGCATTAAAAAAATGGCTTAAAATATAAAAAATAAATATTTAAAACAGTGGTAATACTTGCAATAGAATTATTTATTGTTATCGAACGTCATTAGCTTATTTTGTTAAAAAATAAAATTTGGTGGCGAAACAGCTCGAACTGAACCAGGACCTAGTGACTTACAACTCTCAACCATTTCTGTATGCGTGTTACCAGGAACGAAGGGGACCTACAATTTTCTGCCGATTCCGAACGGCTAATGAGCAGCACTTTCCATGACAA
This sequence comes from Chrysotoxum bicinctum, assembly GCA_911387755.1. Taxonomy (NCBI): domain Eukaryota; kingdom Metazoa; phylum Arthropoda; class Insecta; order Diptera; family Syrphidae; genus Chrysotoxum; species Chrysotoxum bicinctum. The sequence continues at coordinate 181,554,706 of OU426987.1, forward strand.
GAAATACTCTTGGAGGTTTTGTAAATTTTTCGCAAGAGGTAGTACACCCCTGAAAAAAACTTTCTTGCAGCGGCTGAGAATCGAACTCGAAACCTTCCGCATGACAGTTCAACGCACTAACCCCTATATCAAAGGGTATTTATTTTTTTTATCTCTTTTTTAATTGAAGTTCTTTCTATTAATAATTTACGAATTAGTTACCGTTGAAGTTTTTTCTTTTAATTTTGTGTTTTAAAAACTTTTCATAGAAATTACTTGATTTGAAAATGCGTCTAAAAATAGTTCTTAAATATTTTTTTTTTCAATTTATCCTAGAAAATTTCCTCTCGCTCTTCAAGTGTTTGAGAGATATATTTAGTGTATTTTTCTGCTTTTAAAAATTCTGTTATTATTTTCGCATTTTCAGTTATCGTTATGCTGTTGAAATTGTATCCATTATTAACATATTTATTGCTTCGTGCAATATCAAATGAAATTCAGATTTTGTAGAAGAGATTTTTAGTTTTATTTTGCTTGTTTGCCTTTATTTTTATCTTAGTTTTGTATCTTAGGTTTTAACTTAACTTTACTTTTTTCTTCTACAAAATTCTTTTTAGTATTTTTCTTACTACTGAGATCTTTACTTAACAAATGAAAATTATGGAATCGAATCTTCTCGCAAAAACGATTTTATTCAAAGGTGGCTTCGTCAGCACATTCAGCTCTGGCGGAATTGTGGCTGCGTTCAGCTTCAAATATACTCGATGTCGGTAGTGGCATCGTTGCCAACAATATTCATTAGGAATATAAACTGTGCCCAAACAGACATATTAACTTAAAAGTGTTAATTTTCTGACAGTTGCATATATTTCTGGAGTTATATAGTTGGCATACTCGTATATCGTCATACTTTCCTAAAAACGTAATAGATTTGATTGTGAATATGACCTTATGAATGCTTATGCATTTATCACATGTGCAAATAAATTCCCAGACATCAGTTGCACAATCTTTTATTAGATAAACAAATAATTTGTTTTTTGTTTTTAATTCCAAATGCTTCTATATTTAAAACCTTCTTATCAACTTTAAAGCCAATAACTTAAAAAAGCAATCATCTACTAGCAAGCATTGATACGGATCTCTGATAACAAGGTATCCCAAATCTCAGAAGAATATAATATACTATTAAATCACAAATCTGCAAAAAAATGCCTCTAGTGATATTGGTAAATTTAGATTCCGATTATTTTTTCTGACTAGAACTTTATGACTGTTTGATTACTTTAAGAATCGATTAATCAATTGATAGAAGAGCTTTATCAACTTACCGATCCATTTTAAACTGCTTCTATTCTATACTAGAAATAATCATATTTTGAAAACAATTTTTAAAATCGAAATAAAATTACCTAACTAATTTTTACGGAAATTTCGCCAGCACTAACTGTAATTATTTTTACCTTTTCTTTTCAGGACGAAAAAATGACACGTCAGAAACATCTTAACATCAAAGCGGCAAACAGACAAAGCGACTGATTTCAACTGATCTGCAATGCTGATATCAAAGGACACGGTAGTGCCCAGCCAAGTTCTGGCACTACACCCTTTTTACAGGAACAAACTCAGGACCCCTCCCTATCTTCAGTACCAATAAAATCAGAAAATTAAAATTCCGAATATTTGCTTAGCTAGTCAGGCACAGGCGCCTCACCAAATTTCAATTGCTTAGCATAAGCGGTTCCTGAGATATAAGGCCTCAAAAATCACAAAAACCGTAACTGACTGACTGACAGATCATCAAAATTATGGAGCACTTCCCGACATCGTAGAATCTTGTAATTTTGCACAACTGTTGGTCTTGTCATGCAAGCAGAGTAAAAAATCGAAAACTTGAGGTTTTCCATTCAGGGGGCGTTGTATCCACCCACTTTCTCCGAATTGGTGTTGGTTGAATGGAGCACTTCCGACTGCTGTAAGACGATAAAATTTGGTAAAGTAGTAGGGCTTACAAAGAAAAAAATATAAAAATTGAGGTTTTACATTCAGGGGTGTGGTATACGCCCACTTCCTCAGAACTGATGTAAATTATATGGCACACTTCCGATTGCAGTAGAACAACGAAATTTGGTAGAACGGTAGGGTTCAAATTGCATATAAAGGATCAAAAATAAAAATTGAGATTTTTTATTCAAAGGGCATGATATCCGCCCACTTTCTGAGAAAATGTTTAATTTATATGGAGCACTTCCGAAAAATAGAAAATCTAAGATTTTTCATTCGAAGTGTCTTTTTATTGTCATTCCGAAACCATACATGCATCTTGAAAATTCATGACTTTTCTTAGAAGTAGAGTGCTCGATTTGGTACTCTATGTTATGTTTATGTTAAAATGAATGAAAAAAGAAAACATTTGCATACCTGAAAAAATTATGAGTTTACATAAAAAAAACGATTGTGTGTACTATCGTACGCGCGGTAGAAGTAAAACTTCCTTTCCCTATAGCAAAGCTCTGTAAGTTTCTAACCTATAAACGTACAAACATTTTGTATTCTAAAAACATGTCGCTGTCTTTGACTGATAACGTGTCATTTTGACATCTCACTGACAGCTGCATAGAAAATGTTTTACCCCCAACGCCGGAAAAGAAGTTTTAATTCAAAAAACTCTTAACTGTGATGTGAACTATAATCAAACAAAAAAGGATTTAAAATTGCAACAAAAACATCATCGCATCCTCAACAATTATTGTTTTTTTATGAATTTGAGCGGATGTAGGTACTAGTATTTATAATTAAGGTAGGTATGTTAGTCTTAGGTATCTTGCCAGGACAAGAAAAAACAATTGAAGCGCAAATCAAAACAACCAATAACAAAAATAAAATATACCAAAAGAAATAGGAAGCTATAAACTAAGTTGATTTTAGTAGTTATAGTTCACCCTTCTATCTTTCCGTATCTTTCGAGATTTTGACATGGCAAAATATAAAAATCTTTGCAAAAAGGAGTGAGATCACACCAAAAACATAAATGTTAAAAAAGAGCCAAGTTCTTCTTCTATACAAAAACCTTTGTGTAACAAGTCAGCCGTGAAAAGTACTGAGATCTAAAAGTACGCCAAGTTCTTATACTTCATGAAGGTTTAATACCGAATATTTAAAGTCGAATAATATTGAAACAGCTACAATGTAATAGAGAAATTTTATTATTTGATGATTATGACTAAAATTTTATGGGTTCATTGGTCAAGTTTTTAAAACCTTTGGAATTGGGCATACAAAAAAACTTGCCAAGTAAAGCTGTAAAAAAAGGTCTGTCGATAGTCCAGGTAGAGTTTTTTTTTCAATCAGAACTATCTCGAAGCGTGCTCTCTGAGCTCAGAGCGCGGCTAACTTCACTTTTTTTGTGTGAAATGACAGAGACAGACGGCGAAAAAAAAAACAAACAAACAAATAAAAATGGACGTTCGTCTTTGTACAGTAAAGCGGATCTCGGACGATGTTTTTTGTAAGAAAGTTACCAGCAAACTCACAGAAAATCCAAAAAAATTCGGATTTGTCGATCAATAGTTAATACTCTAAAAGCCCACAGAACATTTTTGGAGTGGATATTTCACCAAAATAAAGGTATCAAATACAAAAGTCTGACAGGTTTGGGTGAGGGGTTAAAAATAAAATTTTGTTGATTTTTGTGTTAGGAATATAATCATTTTAATCAATTTGTTTTAAAAAAATAATGATGTTCCGTCGTTTTTTCTAAGTCTAAACATTTTTATCTTGATGATCCGATTAACTCAAGCTATTAAAATTTTAAGCAAGCCATATCGGCTTTTTGTTGTAGAACGAAAACTTAAAATCAACAATAAAAAAAGTCGATAAGGTTCGCTTAAAATGGTTATATCTATGGGTTCTATGAATCAGATCGTCAAGAGTGAATTGCTTCCACTTAGGAAAACTGACTAAGCATAATTTCGTGTTTTTCATAAAGTAATTGAAGTTGTTAAACTCATAACACAGATAAAAGAAATATTGCAATTTTTACCACCTCACCTCCACCAAATTCTTCAAAAAAAAAAAAAACCTGCCGGACATTTTTAATTTGCACCAATAAAAGCGTTTACTCATAGTTTGGTTATATACATCCAATCCAAAAATTTGCTGTCAGCTCTTAAGCTTTAATGATAGCCCATGTATTGAAGCAATGTACGCGGTACCGTAAATAACGTACACAACGGGATAAGATACCGGGATTGTAGTACGCGAGTTAGCTTTTCAACTCAAGTTTAACCCCGAACGGCGTATGATCTCGCACTGAAAAACTGGGTTTAGGTAAATAAAAGCCACCAAACATATAATTTGTATCATTTCTTACAAACAACGAAACAAACAATTAATTTCAATAACACAAGACACTGAAGACATGTTTCAAATATTGAACCTTGGTTTTTCCAAAAATATATTTTTTTTCTGCACAGGAAACGTTGTTAACAAATAAATGTAATTTGTTGAGTTCTGACGATTTTCTTCTACTTCTTTCTTTTATTCCAGAGATATGTATTTAATAAAAAAAAAAAACTTTTCACAAACGGATTTAATTATAGTACAAATAATAAAGAGTCGCGTTTGCAAAAAAATCTGGTGTATCATAGGCGTACTTAACATATCCATCCTTTTCGGCATCCCATAAAAATGTCACAACTGATTTAAAACCTTGCATACACTTTTCACCAATAGTAACAACACAAACAAGACGATACCTGCGGACAAATTAAGTTATCATATATTGGTTAAAGGACTGTTTTCCTTTGACTTTTTCCACTGACCTGTCGTAGTTTTTTTCCTTGATGCGAGTTTTGATTTCCTCACTTATGTGCTGACACAAATCCTGGGCTTGCTTTGAACTATAAATAAAATCCTCGAAAGCTTTGTCCATCACGGCTTTCATTATATTCTCGCATTGCTCTCGATTCAGAGGATTATGTGCTTCCAGTCTGTATGAAGGCATATACCGAGGTACTGCTGTCTAAAGGCAGAAAATTTAATAATATAATAACACAAAAACCCCAATCTTAGATTTGAAATTACCTTCGGTGTTCCGCCACCAAGAAACAAGCTCATTCTATGAGAAGTGGATCGTGAGGATCTGCCATTCTAGAAATATGAAAAACAAATAAAGCTGAAATACTAACAAGACAGTTCTCCGACCGAATAAGGATTCTCACTCATCAAAAATGAAGCGTATATCTAATCATATTCAAATGGCAATATAAATATCAAATAAAGAAATAAAAATAGAATTTCTAAGTATTTACCTTTTCTTTCTTCCGACCTAGGTATATTTTCATCAAACCTGACCAACTTCCTGCCATGTTGAGGTAATAAGGTATCAATGCTTAAGGGAACTCTTTTTCAGAAACTATGATTGTTAAATCGATACAATTTTATTGTAATGCCAGTTCTATATGTACTTTTTATACATATGTATACGGAGGAATCTGATTTCGTGACTTTCTGTCTAAAATGTTAACCTCACAATGATCTAAATGTCTATCAATTATTTCCAATTGAATAACAATAAACTCGTGTCCCATATGCAATCGAATTTCATAACCATACTTGAGATATGGAAATGTACCTATAAGGATACAATAAAATTTGGATATTGCAACAAGTTCTCGCCTGTTGGTACTAAAAATTGATTGGAATTGTGTTGTTACCATACCAATATGTGTATTTTACGAGTGCGTGATTTTTGGTCATAGAAAACTTTATATCTACCTCACTTCAAAACATGCGTTTGGGAACATTATCTCGAGATTCGCTAAGTTTTATGTCTTCAACTTAAACAAAAGAATCAAAAAAAAAAAACATGTTGGTGTGAATATGTCTATTAATTAGTGGTCGTAGAAAAAAGCGTTCCTTGCTGGGTGTTAGGCCAAACACACTCTCGAGAATTTTGAAGCAGGTGTACGAAGAAATGCCACCCGTTTTCCATTTTAATACGAGTAGAGCACATAATTTATAAAAGTTGAATTGAATTTGCAAATAAAATAAAAATGTGTTATTTCAAAATTAAAAAAACAATTTAACAATTTAACATTAATACGTTCGTTTTGTTACAAATATAACTGCGGCAACGCTGATGTTGAGAGTTTACAAAAATGTAAAACCAGCTATTTTGTTGCCAACACAAACTGAAATTAGAGACAAGAGTATGATGATAGATTTATTTAGTGCAGAAACCCGTTTGAACTGAAATTAGTGGACATTTTTAAAAATAATCATACATAGACAGTCGCAAAAGTAACACACCTTAGCCATAAGGATAGGATATCAAACCAAAAAATACCGACCGATAATTTAGTAATATCCATTGCACGAAATGAAATTTTTTTTTTATCAAATACACAAGAGCTGTAAAGCTGAAATTCAAATATTGGTACAATCAAGTTACAGAGGAAAGCCAGACATACATTGTTCAAATGCATGACATGCAGATGCGAATGCATTAGTATGTAAATTCTGATTCAAGTTGCATATACACAAATCAAGCATGAGTCTTCAAACTTTTATTTTTAATCTTTAAACTTGGTAGATATCGTTTTAAAATTTTCTCCTTCATGTTTTTTTTTTTCTTTTTTTTTAAGACCAAAAATAACGGTACCTGCCATACGAATTTTTTTCGAAATTTTATAAATATTTTTTCTTCTCAAAAACTGTTCGACAGATTTAAAAAATAAAAACACAAAAAATTTCATTTAGTTAAAGCTAGGTAAAAGTTGTAAATTTTGATAATGATAATTTTATTTTTGCTAAGGCTTCCCAAAAATTTTTAATTTTTAATTAACAAAAAAAATATTTTTGGATTTTTAAAAAAAACTTCAAAATTTTCTTTTCAAAACTAACTCAATATTTCGAAAACCCCATGCTAGATTTTTTTAAACTTGATAAATAAAAGTTTCTTGATATAATCTACAAGTTGTGAGAAAAAAAAATTTATCTTACCTAAAACTAAAGGTACCCACCATACAAATGTTAAAAAATTTTAAAAAATTGTTTTCAAAAATCGTATTTTTCTCGAAAACGGCGCCTAGAATTTTGATAAAATTTTTTTTGTTTCAATTAATTTCTATGATCTTTAATTTATTAAAAAAAAATTGAAATTAAGATATTACAGCTTGTACCTACCATAGAACCATTTTTTCGAATTTTGAATTTCTCATTATCCACATAACGGATTTTAATGAAATTTTTTATAGAGAAGCGTCAAAAAAGTTTAAAACACATTGCATTTCAAAACTTTAAAATAAATATTTTTTGAATTTTTGAAATAAAAAATCTATTTTTTCTTTTTTGAAAATTCGATATCTCAGAAACGGCTCAATATTTTTTCTTGTAAATTTGATTTTTATTCGAACAATAATAAAAACTTTAAATTGGCGTACCAACATTTTTTTTTTTTAAATCTTTTAAAAATTTTATATATAAAAGCTTTTTTTTAAGAAACCACTATAACGACTCATAATTTTTGTTCTTGCATCTTACTACTACTCTTACTACTAAAAGAATTTAAAAATTAATTTTATCCTTATATGAACAGTTTTCTCTAATAACATTCGTTTTTAAAATTCCTAGTCTGTTACATAGGAGCAAGTTCGTGCGACCCAGTCGTGCATTTTATTTTTTTAAGACCAAAAATAATGGTACCTGCCATACGATTTTTTTTCGAAATTTTACAAAATTTTCTTAAAAGAGGTACAACCGATTTTGATAATTTTTTTTATGCTAAAGCTCCCTAAAAGTTTGAATATTATTGAGTATTCAAATTTAAAAATTAAAAAAAAAAATTTTGGGATTAAAAAAAAAATCTATTTTTTTTTTTCAAAACTCAATATTCCGAAAACGCCTTGCTCGATTTTTTTAAACTTGACGAATATTAGTTTCTTAATACAATCTATAGGATGTGAGAAAAAATTGTATTTTACCACCATACAAATCTAAAAAAATTAGTTTTCGAAAATCGCCTTTTTCGCGAAAACGGCACCTAGAATCTTGATAAAATTTTTTTGCTTTCGACTAAGTTTGATCATCTATGATTTAAAGAAAAATGAAATTAAAATATTACTGACTGTAATAATTTTGAATTTCTCATTATCGGCATAACGTGTTAATGATTTTTTTTTATAGAGAAGATTCTTAAAAGTTTGAAAAACATTGCATGTCAAAACTTAAAAATATACATTTTTGAATTTTTGAAAAAAGAAAAAAAATTATTTTTGTTTGGAAAATTCGATATCTCAAAAACGGCTCAATATTTTTTTTCAAAATTTAATTGGTATTCGTAAAATAATAAAAACTTTAAGTAGGCGTACCAAAGTTTTTTCTTAAAAATGTTTTAAAAATTTTCTACATAAAAACTTATTTTTTTTTGAAAACCACTACGACGACTTATAAATTTTGTTGAGTTGTTGTTTTACTCATTTAAAACATGAATTTTATGCTTATTAACAGACTTTCTCTAATAACATTAATTTTTGAAATTCTTAGTCGTTAACATTAGAGCAAGTTCGTGCGACAGAGTCGTGCATTTTATTTTTTATCATATACCCACGATTTTTTTTGTATATAATTCACACACGCTCAAGGGTATGTTAAGAGACCCTTATAATGTTAAACACAGCATGGGTGTTGGGCAAATTAGGTGGAGAGAGAAAGGAGGTGTCGATGAACATTGGTTTTGAATGTTTGCAAATTGAAATGAGAAGAGAAAACCGGGTAAGCTATTCCATAATAGTGTTGTGCGACTAAAAAATGAATCTCTATATTTGACGGTAAGACCAAAATTATGCTCTACGGTGAACTGATGAACATTACTAAAATGGACAAATGCTGTTTTCAATCCTTTAGGGAAGATTCCAGAACAGTAGGAGCAATGGGAAATCTTAGGCAATGGTTTTTCCAGCGATAAAGAACATCTCTTCAGAAGAATGGGGGATATACCATGAGAACCAGCTGATTTGTTTATATCAAGATCTCGAAGGGCTCTGCGATCTAATTATTTTTAGCTTTGCAAACAAAATCAAGTTGCAGAGTAAAGATACTCGTAGGTTTACGCAGTTAGATTTCACTAAGGAATCTTCAATTGATATCAAGTATTTGTAATGAATTTTGTGTTTTTGAAAAGTTTATTTCTGTGATTGAAAAAATCATAAGCTTATGAATTTAAATAAAAAAACTTTGCTATATTGGAAATTGTTCAATGTTGAATAGAACTTTCGATGGAATTCGAAACCTGAATTAATAAGCCTTCCTCTGAGAGGCAATCGATCCGCAAAGCAGCATTTCATTTATTTATTTATTTATTTATTCTTCATCAAACAGAGCTTAGATACACATTTCTTATAGACTTCTTAATACCTAACTTTCATAAGATACATGCATTAATAGGATGCATCAAAGTACAAAATATATAACCATTTTTTTTTCTCCAAAAAATCTCTGCTTAGGAACATATTAAATTCATGTCAATTTTGCGGAAATCCTGGCGTTAGTTTTGGATTTCGTTAAAATGACTTGGTTCGGTACAGCTGTGAGCCCTCCATATGTAATATGGGTTCCATACGATACAACATACAACTTTAATTTCCGCAATGAAATTTCACCCAAGCATTGTAAAAAAAAGAACAACCTGACAACCCGAAGATCTCCAAGAATTTGTGAACAGTCTTTCCCCTAATTTCACAGTGGAAATTTTAAGTTAAGTTCTGTCTGAACTTGAAATTAATTTTATATTTGAAGTTTAACCCGTCCGTTTTCACCGTGAATTTTAAAAATAAGCACATTGTATATAGTGAAAAGAAAAACGCACGGCAGAATAGCCCATCGCAACCGATCATCGAACGTGGTGTCGATATGTTGTCAAGTGGTTTCATGACTTCATAGGTTGAACTAGTTTTTAAAGAACAGAATAGTGTCTTTTAAAATTTAAATTAAACTACAGAAGGTTCAAGGCTTAAACGAAGTTTTGAAACTGAATTACTTGTTGTACGGAAACATTAACCAAACTATGAAACTGGGGCTTAAAGTACATTATATTCTTCGTAATTCTCTATGTGAGGACTCCTTATCCCTCTGTTTGGAAATGGAGATAAAGTCCAGTTTTGTTCATACCTATTTATATAATTTAACTTAAAATAATTTACCAAAAACAATTAGTTTGGGTAAAGGTAGTGTGAAAGAGAATCGAATCTATTTACGTGAATAGCAAAATAGGGCTGATATTTCCAACTATTGGTATCTAGCCGATTGAATGTAGAAAAAGGTTATTTTGTCTATACAAACTGAAGGGTTGGACATCAAGTGGTGTCTTTTTAAATCATATTTTTCATATTTTGACATTGGCAGGTGCTTTCCTCTCGAAATCTTGACAAAAATTCAGTACCATACCTCCGTGAAACGAAATGAGTCGCTTTTCGAAAATATTGAAAACCTATTTCCAAAGAAGCAGATTATTAGCTTACAATTGATTCAAGGCGCACGAACATCCGGTTGAACGGCGTTATATTCCATTATCAATTGAAATGTTTGTTCTTACTAATAAAGCCATAATACATAGACAAAATTTAATTGTGTTAATTTTATAAAAAGAAACTTGTATTTGGCCCACTCTTCATATACTCAATTGCTCTTTTCTGTATAGAGAAATCGTTAGTCAGTTATTAGTCTTTGCTTATATTTTTTTTAATTGCTTAAGATAATAAGGAAATTAAAAACAACGGGAACACTAATAATAAAGTGATATATGTATTATTAAAAGTTATCATTCAATGATACCAACCAAATATTTACTTTTGTGATGGGGAACATGATTTAAAGACATTAGATCGAAAAACAAAGAAACATAAACTAACGGTTTTTGCATTAAAAAGATAAGTGTGGTGTTTTTCAAAATCAAACAAATTACTTCTTACAGAAAGAAAATAAAGCGTCATCTAAACTCTCGCTATTTAAACAATTTACATTAAAAAAAAAAAACAATGCTAGTGTCTCTTGTAGGTCCTCTCCATTCCTGCCGACAAAATGCACACAGGAACAGTTGAGAGTTGTAAGTCACAAGCTTCATGCTCTCTTCGAGCTGTTGTTTTTTACTTGCGACTTATAGGTACTAAGTATAAGGCAAGTTATGCATTCGTAAAAAAATCGAACTCGAGATTTTGATCAAAGTTGACATTACGATAATAGCGAAGACTAAAAAAGTGGGTCTCGCAATTCTGTCTGTCTGTTCGACTACAGGCTAAACGCCTCGGCCGATTTTCTTTAAACTTGGTAGATATAATTTTTAATTTCCCCCCCCACGTTTTTTTCTTTTTTTTTAAGACCAAAAATAACGGTACCTGCCATACGAATTTTTTTCGAATTTTATAAACATTTTTTTTTTCTCAAAAACTGTTCGACAGATTTTAAAAATAAAAATACAGAAAAATTTCATTTTATTAAAGCTAGGTATTAGTTGAAAAAAATTTTCCGAAAAATGGTTATTAAGGGTACCCCCCATGGAACCATTTTTTTTTGTTTTGATTTTCTCAAAAACAGTACAACTGATTTTGATCATTTTTTTTTGCTAAAGCTCCCCAAAAACTTAAATAGAATTGTGTAATCAAATTTTCAAACAAAATTTTTTTGGATTTTTAAAAAAGACTTCAACATTTTTTTTTCAAAACTCAATATTTTGAAAACCGTATGCTTGATTTTTTTAAACTTGATAAATAAAAGTTTCTTAATATAATCTACAAGATGTGAGAAAAAAAATTTTATTTCAACTAAAAATAAAGGTACCTTCCATACAAATGCTAAAAAACTTAAAAAAATGGTTTTCAAAAATCGTATTTTTCTCGAAAACGGCTCCTAGAATTTTGATAAAATTTTTTTCTTTCAATTAATTTTTACGATCTTTAATTTAATTAAAAAAAATTTCAAATTAAGATATTACAGCTTGTACCTACCATAGAACCATTTTGTCGAATTTTGAATTTCTCATTATCCACATAACGGATCTTAATGAAAATTTTTATAGAGAAGCTTCTTAAAAGTCTTAAACACATTGCATTTCAAAACTTTAAAATAAATATTTTTTTGAATTTTTGAAAAAAAAAATCTTTTTTCTTTTTTTGAAAATTCGATATCTCAGAAACGGCTCAATATTTTTTTTGTAAATTTAATTTTTATTCGAATAATAATAAAAACTTTAAATTGGCGTACCAAAATTTTTTCTTAAAAGGCTTTTAAAAAGTTTGTATATAAAAGCTTTTTTTTTAAGAAACCACTACAACGACTTATAATTTTTGTTCTTGCATAAATTCATAATTGGATAGCATTCTATTTTTGTCTCTTACTACTAAAAGAATAAAAAAAAATAAATTTTATCCTTTTGAACAGTTTTCTCTAATAACATTCGTTTTTAAAATTCCTAGTCTATTATATAGGAGCAAGTTCGTGCGACCCAGTCGTGCATTTTATTTTTATATGTATTTATTAGATTAAAAAACTAAGCCAAAACTTGGATCTTAGGTCTGATTTTAGTAGCCCTACAAAAAAAAAACACCTTTCTAGGATCTAGCTCTTTTTTGTAGCTCGAAGTGCTAGTAGAAATGATGATCGTGTAAAATTTTCACCGCTAGGTACATAGGTATCTCCAGTTTTTAAATCATTGAATAAAGATTCATTATAAAAACTAAAACATATTTTCAATTACATACATGATATCAATGAAGGAATAGGTAAATTTTTCCACAAAATGTTAATGGAATTTGAGAGTACTAGTCTTCTCCTTGAAAATTCATTGAATTGAATTTTTTAAAATAGGTTAGATATTGTTTATTCATTACATGTTCTTAAATTTTATTGAAAATTTCCTAAGTTGTTCCACAGCTTGGGGGTGGCCGTGGCGCGATGGGTGTTTGCTCGCCTGTCAACCTCATTATCACAGGTTTGATCCCTGCCGTCGTCTATGTCTTCTTTAATTCCATTAAAACCTTCTAAAATTGTCATCAGTGGGTTGCTGTTGCTGTTTACTCATTGCATGTTGTTTAGGCATAACACTAACAACATGTGATTGAGTTAAACTAGTATGCCCAACAAGGATGAATACGAATAAAAAAAAATAATGCGAATTATAAGGGACATAAAAATAAGACACGGCAGTTCTCCGCTTTAGTTCAGCCGCCACCCCTGGAGATAAAAAATCTGAGACAACCACCTTCAGTCTCAACATCGTGCCACACATCTTTCCTATCCTTCTTTCTCTTCCGTAACTTCACGCCCGCGCTGTGTTGAAACATTTAAAGGGTAATCATAATCCCTTGAGCGCGAGTAAATTATAAAAAAAAAGCAATAAGAAGACGCAAATTTGCAATTCTTAACAGCGTGACCTTCTCATAAAATTAATTTCGGAAGCTAACTTCTTGAAAAAATAATTTACCAAAATTAATGAAAACGTCATTGGGAATTTCAAAATCAATCCAATAACTCCAGCTTCTGAAATTAAAGATATGTATGTTCTGCGTTAAAGCTATTGAAACAGTTTATAGACGTTCACGCGCACATGGTCGGTCAAGTAGCCCATCACTATCCACAAAAGATACCTTTGATGACAAAAATACGTTTACAAAATATTTCAATATTTTTGTTGAAATCGGTCTTTCAACAAGATAAATACCCAAAATATCCAAGTAAAGTTGGGAAACAGTGGTTCTAGGTAATAAAGTTATATTGTGAGGGAATGGCCCCACAGTCTCCAGACCTAAATCCTATAGAAAATCTTTGTTGTGATGTAAAAAAAACTAAGTTGCTTGTGTCCAATTCAATAAATAACAATGAACATTAGAAAGCTGTACAACACTTATGGAAGTCGATACCGCGAAAGGTGTGAAAACCTGATGAACGCGATGCAACATCCTTGTGTTGCTGTTATTTATAACAAAGGACATCCAACTTAATATCAGTTTAAAGTTCAAGAACGCAACTAATTCTTTTGATACAAATTTTCAATAATTTGCTTCCTTGTTGTATTTTAAGCAAGCGCATCTTTTCGAAGGCTATTTTTTTAAGTTACAAATTTGTTAAAAATTAAAGCTTTTTATTTATTTTCGATTTACTTGTATTATAATATTCACTACTATTATTTTTACTACAGTTGTATGTATGTACTAATATCTTTAAAAAAAAATCAATTCCGAATTGTTTTATTGGCTTAAATAGGTATTCACAATTAAAAACATAAAACCGGGCATAAAAAACACACTAAAAATATCGCTTAATATTTTTGTTGAGGGTTTAAAATATGTTACTCTCATTTTCCTTATTAATTAACCAAAAAATGATTAAACTGTTATAATGGGTTTATTCTAAAATAAATCAGAAAAAAATGTTTAGGTATAAAGAGAATTAATAATCAACAGAATTTTTAAATATTAAAAGAAGAATTTTAGCCTTTCCAGCTATAAAAATATTTTGATTTTTTGGAGGTTATCTGAAATGTATGTAAGTACCTATTTTACCACATTTTTAACATTCGAGCCCAATCTCGACATATGTTTGAATAACTTTCTTTTCCTAAAACTATTTTGTTTCACTTTGTCTGAATATACTAAAAATTATTGTATGTACATGCGTTATTTATGTATGTGTGTATGTACATATATTTCTCCCAAAAAACGAAATTTTCTTACATATATTGATATTCTATTGGAGACAAGAAATTATAACTTCAAAAACTTTGAATAGGTTCAAATGAAGTATAACGGTTTTTATTAGAATTAGAAAATTGCAACTGTGTACAATATGTATGTATGTATGTACATATGATGAGTCTTCGAATATTAAAAAATAGGTAACTTTTCAGATAACCTTTTTGAAAAAACCGATATTTGTATTATTAAAAACTCAAAAAATTGGGTTTATCAAAGTACATAATACATATGTACATAAATTTGTAAGCAATATGTACAAATATACATTCATACATACATACATATGTACATACATATGATACCCGTAAAAAGATTTTCAACATTTATGAATCATTATTAAGAAAATATAATACAAATACTCACTTCTTTTGTGCCATAATCTCCCGACATTTTGTACAACGATTTATATGCACATATATGTATGTGATGTTTATTTGAAAGCTTTTAATTCGGGTTGAAAAACAACATTTGTCACAATGTTACTTAGATTAACTAGAACAAAAATAAGTAAAACGCAAACGCAATTAATTACATATATGATTTAAATTTTGATTATAATTCTCTTGGTGTTAAAGCATTATATTGTATAGTGTCCCCAAACTTGCTTTCATACTTTTCGATCCATCGAAGAGTATTACCTAAGATACGCCTGTTTTCCATTCGTTTACATTCCGTTCTACCATCTGGCTTGGTATCTTAATCGGAGGTTCAAGCTTCCATGTTACTAAGAACTTGGGCTGGGATTTACACTCGGCTGAAGCAATGTTCATTCGCTTGATGTGGCCACGCAAATATAGTCGAGGTTTTTGACTTTATAGACTGCCTCCACAACTTGGTATACCTCATAGAGATCGAAGTTGTATCTTGTTCTGCAGAAGCCCTCACCGCACACAGGACCTAATATCCGTCGAAGAATTTTTCTTTGGAAAGAGACAAGTATGTACGTATAAGCTCCCCTTCCTTCTTATCGTCCAACTAAGATGTCATCCGAGAATTTAACCACCTCCATCACGAATTCCATCCAACGCTACTAATATATATCACAGATTCCATTCAACGAATTTCGTGAAATTTCGTATCCCAATGAAATAGAAATATGACCTCTTTCTCTACAAAGAGTAATTTGTGCCGGGCGGTGGGAATACGCTACCGAGGTGATGAGGTCCTTAACTATGTACTTCTAAGCTGTTTCTATAAATAGTGACGTTTTGTCCAAGACATGTACTGTACTTGTATTTGTTTGTTTCTTAATAATATGAACTTGGTCTTGTCGTAATTTGCTTCAATCAACAAGTTTTGACCGATCTATAATCGACCAAAAGGGCCCTATTACAGAACGTTGAGAACGGCAGATAATGTTGATATCGTACGCATAACATAGGTCCCATTGCCTACCCTGCCCTCCAACTGCTTCAGAACGATAATGAAGTAATCAGATTTCAGATGATATCATATCTTCTTGCTGAAAACCCTGTGAATATTTGGAATAGTTCGGAGAAGCTATTCTATAATATATAATTTTTCCAGGATTCCAGGATCGCCTTAGAGTTTCTAGTTTTTAAATGTATAGCTAGTCCTGTCTTTAATGGTAAGTGGGTAGAACTGGATCTTCATTGATTGAGTTATCTTCTTTGCCCATTCAGGAGGATTTGGTAACCTTCGTTTCTTCGCGTGCGTTACCTTCTTAACACCAGCATCCTGTTTCTTGACCATTTTATAAAATTTGTTGGTGTTGATTCGATCGCGAGACTCTTCGTGTCGTTATGAGTTCGGAGTCTGTGTACTCCCCATTTTGTCCACTGTTCTCTCACTACTCTTGTTTTCTGTTGAAGCATATTCCGCATGTGCATCTTCTTTCAGTTGCGGGTCGTTCGAAGCCTACAGATATATACATGATATGATATGATACTGAGACAACTGTCGGATGTCAGGATATCGTACCCAACCCAAGCAATATAAATAATGCTTAACTTAATTGACAGAACTTAACGATTTTCCAAATGTCACCCTTACAAACCCTATAGAACAGAGTTCGACCCACTTTAATGCTGGCCCCGCTTAAGATCATAAATCTTATTTATATTGAAAAACTTATTTATACACGACGGATATTTTACCCTTTATGAAATGTTTGAATTTTTATTTTCAATTACAGTATTTTTGTATAATGTTTTTGTTTACTTCATTAAATTATTTTTCTTGTATTTTATAATATAAGTTTTAATTAAAAAGATGATATTAATTTATGAAGAATATATTTTAGCAAAATAGGCATGAGTTATTCGTTTCGTTTATTTCTTTATTTCAATAAACCTTGGTGAATCATCGTTCCTCGAGAATAACGGTTTCTTGTGGATACAGTCCTAAGCTTTGCAATGTTGGATTAGTTGTAATAGCTGCCAAATCTCTTCTTGGCCAACCGGCAATTACTTTGTGTTCCTCAACCAAAAACCCATTGGAAGTTATGAAGTTCAGTAAATCCTTTTGAAAAATTAAAAAGAATATATATTTTCGTGTACATTTATTTAAAATAAAAAAAAATACCTTTAATGTGTTTTCAGTAAAGAATTTTCTCTCAAGAAAATCTCCTGTAGGCTTCCGAATTCGAATTTTTGTGATATTTGATTCAGATTCCTCTGGTTCGGATGGAAGGGCTCTTTCGGCCTGAAAATAATTTTAAGCTAAACTGGTTCGAAAGAAAAATAAAGAAAGCTTACTTCAAAACGAATTGACTCCTTTTTGGCATCTTGTTCGGCTTGCTCTGATTCCAAACGCTGACGTTCTGCAACAATGGCTGCCTCTTTTTGCCTTTTCGCCGCTTCTTTGGCCATGTCAGCCTGCAACGTCACTTGATAGGCTAGATCTTGTTCGGCTTTCACTTGATCTCTAGCGGCCCGTTCATCTTCTTCTCGAATTTCCACTTGAATATGTTCAGAATACATTTCTACTGCTTCTATCAACCGGGAAAACAAATCGTCTAGCCCAACGTTCCCTTTGAAGTAAATAATATTTTTTTGTTATACATTTTTCTAGTTAGAATGACATTAAATTTGTCGACACCTAAAGGAGATCATTTTTAAGGAGCGAATTTCACTTTTGTACTCCATAAGATAAGATGTATAAGATAAAATAATAAAAGATTTGTTGTAATGTTATTATTATAGATTCAAAATGTCTGTCAATGGATTTTAATTGAAATTTTTTTAATAGTGGTATAGCTTCTAATTAGCTGATTTATTTAAGTTTCTTTAAAATTTGTATTGTAAAAACGTTCTTGTAATTTTAAGTTTTAAACTTTTTTCGCGGTTATGTGACATTATTTAAATAAATAAATAATGTTCTTGTAATTATTTTATTTCAAAAATAAAAAAAATATTGAAAGTCACCATCCGATTCCAAAACTAAGTTACTTGAATTTTTCACTACATCTACCCACCGGAGGTCTGTACAAGATTTCCTCTTCAAAATCCATTTAAAATTATCCCAATGATGAAATAAATTAGTTACATAAAATAATGGGTTATTGGAGAATTTACCAGATACGAGCTGAGAATAAAAATTTATTTCTCGAAACTGAAGGAAAAGATTCAAAATAAATTTTAAAGAAGAAGATCAATACTTTCAGATGCCGTAAGGCATCAAATAAAAGAACAACTTTTGAGGTCGGAATTGAATTCAGAGTATCAAACACTTTCGGAAAAGTATAGTTTGTTTTCAAAGTTTTGCTTTCGATATAGTTATCGAATGAAAGAGCAAACTTGAAGATTTCAGTGAATAATACAAAATTATTAATAACTTTTCTTATTATTTGTATATTAAATTTTGTCTTAGCTTTTACTGCGTAATTTGCTTCTGGTCTGAAAGAACCGTCCTAAATATAAATAAATATTAAATATTTTAAGCTTAACAGTTTTTGTATGTTTTTGATATTTTAACAGATTAAGAGAAATTCAAAGTTATTTTTTAATCTTTTTATCTCTATGAAAAAATAGTATTTTTTTAATTGTTTCGGGCCCTGTATTTATTGCACTTTGACTAATTTTTCAAAATTTTGCATTATCGTTTTTGATATTCTAATTAATCATTTCAATTTTGAAAAAAAATCTGTCGAAAGACCTTTGTCTAAAAACACTAAATTAAAAAAAAAACATTAAGTCTCAAGTCTAGAAATTATAAGCCTACCGTTATGATATTGAAATATCACAATTACTGAAGAATCGTTTCTTAGAAATATCTATTTTGCTTGTCGCCAAAAATGTTACTTTGTTTAAATTACCATGAATCACAGATAAAACTTCGCACGTACTGCGGCCAGACAATCGGCTCTTTCCAATTATTAATATTGCTGGTAATTTATCTAATGGGATATTTCGAACAGTCATAGAAGCTGTGTTTCCTACGCATGCTGATACTGAAGATAATAAGCTAAAATTTAAAATAAATTGTTAATTCTTCTTCACTGTAAATTTTCAAAGAGAATTATTAACAGATTTTTATTGCTATCGAATGTAAGATCCCATCCGTAGAGAATAAAATTTTGAATAAGCGTCTGAATAACGCTGTCATGCTTCATTAGGTGATCACAAAATACATTAGTAAGTATGCTCTCGCCGTGATGTAGATAAATGGCCAGAAGTTTTCTCTGTTTGAACAAAATTAAAATTAGTTAAAAATTTATTAAATAATTTTGTTTTATGAATTTAACTTACATCTTTGGCCGGTTTGTGGCAGGCTTCTTTGAGAGCATCTTCTAAGCTTCCACGGAAAAATACTGGATGTGGTTCTCCAAATCTTTGAATATAGTTGTCAACAAACTGTGCAGAGCCACGTGCTTCGTCATCGGTTTGATTTGGAACTGAAATTCAAAATATTAATAAGTTTCAATTCAATATTTGAGTCGAGAATTTGTTTACTTAGATGACGAGACTGTGGTTGAACAGGGGGTGAATCAGTAAAGAACTCTTCGCAAGCGTTGAAGTCAGAAGCATCTTCAAATTCATCAGCCGAGCTATCGCTCTCGACAACAACGGTGCTGCTAAAAAATTGAACGATGGTCAAGTAAAATATAAAAGTTTAATATAAATTCAAATACTAACTTATTGGTTTTGTTAGGTTTGGAGTTATTCTTTCCTTTGTCAGCGTTAGAATGAAGGATTAGATTATGAGAGAGCTCAATGCCTGATTGCTGTGGAAAAAAGGAGAAGCAGGAGCTTGTAATGAATATAATTTAAATTAAATTTAAGCTTACAGCTAAGGTGGTTCCGTTTTCTGATCCAACTGGCCAGCCCGTCCATTCTTGGTGTCTCACCGGTATGTTGGTTATGTAGTAAACGTCTGTTTTTACTTGAAGTATAGTTTCTTTCCCAGAAAGGTTTAACGATATCTCTTTTCCTTCAGGCTGTTGTACTATATTCAGATTGAATATTTTTTCAAAACGTTTAATAATTTCGTCACTGCAAATAGTAAGAAGAATTTGTTTAACCTTAGCAAAATTAAGGAATATTGAAGTATTGTTTTATTTTTGATCTAACGTATTAACAGAAAATATAATATGATAAATATTTATTTTGGAATGCTTAACATTAACCAAATAAAAAATATATTAAAATGCAATTTTATTTGTACTGTATCCAAAAACGGCAATACCCCAAAAATAAGACAATTTTCTCAAATGACGTCAAATGTCTATTTTAGTTTATGATATGAATACCATTTATATGTTATACAACACAGTTCGAGGATTAGGGAAAGTGGAGAGGATTAGGTATGTGGATGCTTAAATTCTGAAACACAGTCTTGCAACCATCACAATCGTTGGCGTCGTTTTCCAGAAATTTGTATGGCAGTTGCCCGTTTTAGATAAGCCAAATAAAAAATCGCGTTTATCATCGCGAATCATATGAAATGTTCCATACAATTTGAAGCAAATCGGTTCAACCGTTTAAGGTCCAGCTCGATATAGTAGAGTAGAAGCTGAGACCGATGACTAAAAACCCATTTTTTAACTTCTCAGTCATCATTATGTTAGTGTTTTATCTCGACATATTTTAACATTAAACCAATAGCAAGCATGTGGGTTAGGTTAATGGGCTGATAAATGATGTTGTTACCGTCACACTTAGATCAATGTGGATCCTTGTGATACCCTAGGGACTGTGAATACCATGTTATGAAACCTATGATAAATCCTGTGTCATTCAAGCACGTTAAGGTGTCCATGAGTTTCAACAAACTATGGAAGTTTGGGAGGGTACTTCTAAGTCTCTGAAGAAATGTTTGTCGTCATATAATCACCTGGTTGAGGAAAGGTAGATGCCTTTTAAGGGCGTGATCCTTTGCTTTACACTGACGAGGTGCCAATTCTCCGTTTGTTCAATCGTTTTCGTTTGTTCTATCACTGTCGCCCTGGTCCGTTTTTATGCCTTTTGACTGTAGTTCGAGGCGATTTTCAATCTCGTGGCTGGTTAGTTGATAGAGCTTGGGAATTTTCAAGCCATTTGATAGAGTTAATAAATTTCATCAGGTTTTTGCTTGGAATATCAGAAAGTCTGTTTTTCGGATAATCTAGCACAGTGCTGTAAAGCAGGTAGTGAGGAGTATCCTCATGTATTTCCTCGTCACCGCATCCTCGGCATAAGTCGTCCATACTGAGTTTCACCTTTTTCTTGTGGTAACCCGGGTGGTTGTGTCAGGTGGTGATGCTCACGAGAAGAGATAGAGACTTTTTGCTCAGTTGGATGATAATGTCTGTCTTTTATTTGCTGAAGCTAGGACATAGTTTTCTGGTTATAACACAGGTATGTAGCAAGCTGCATCTCTTGTTTGTTGCAACTTGAACTTGGTTACCTTTGTAAAATAAGAGGGTGGGACCTCAACTGATGGATTGATCCTATTCTTGCCAGCTCGTCAACATTTCCATTACCTGGGGCCTTATGTTATTCTGTGTACCAAGAAGCATTAGCTCTTCAGGACAACAAGTTACACGGTTCGATTTGATTTCAATGGCAGAAATCGTTTTTATTGCTGCTTGGCTATGGTATTGCCATCATTGAGACTTGTCTAGCAGTTTTCGTTACTGCCAAAATCTCAGCTAGTTCAAGAGTTTCTCAAAATAACCCTGCCCCTACACCAGCATCCATCTTGGAACCGTCGGTATATATTGCTTTCATCGATTCGCAGGTTGATGTGTTGTTGATTAACTTTGCTAGGGAAAGCGGTCGTGAACGGCTTGTAAAAGTCTACTGTAGCCTATCATCTGTTTCTAGGGATTTTAATTTATTATTTGGACACGCAACCAGGGTGCGGTTTGCGATGGGACTAACCATAATTGTCTACTACATTGATCTGAGAATGTACTTCCATGATTCACCTGCAAATTCTCTGAATACCATAAGTCTTGTGTAGCTTTCCCAACAGATTATTTCGACATGTTTGTCCTAGAGCAGTTTATTACCTAGTGTGATTTCAAGAAATTTAAGTACCATTTTAATTTGGATTTCTTCATAAGACAGCCGTGAAATAATTTTTTCCCAGAAGAGAAGCGAGGCCTTTTAGTAGTTCATACACTACAAGACTCCACAATAAGGGTTATGGTACCCCTCCAAGGTGAAAATCTATTCTTGAAGACTTTTCTGTCCATGAAATCCTCAAAAATCCAAACTCAAAAAATATCGAATTAGTAAATCAACTCATATGTACATATGTAATTTCAATTTTAAAATTTGATTTTCTTTTAACAATTCAGAGCCAAAAGTCATTTCAGCTAGGTAGACTCTATTCAGTTTGTAATTACCAGATTACTTTTAAGTACATACCTGTTTATAAATAATAATAAAAATACATTTTTTCCGAAAGATTATATTAACAACGTTTCTATATTATGTGGCCCAGTAACAGTATGTATTAACATTTAAAAAAAAAAAAAATTGTTTAAATGCCAAAATAATATTTTTTCCTTCGACGTCGACCTTTGTTCCATCAACTCGTCCAGATAGACGTAAGAATTCTTTTTGAGAAACAATTTATCCAACTAATTATTTTAGAATTACGGGTGAGTCACAATTTTTGAAAAGTTGCAATTACTGAGTTAATATTGATAGGAATTTAAGTGTTTCTTTTACCGAGGTATTAAGTTAATCGAGCGCTGAGAAACCGTACTATAATATAAATAGCCTTGGCATAATGCGTTGGACTGTCATTCCGGGGATCTGTTTTCTTCTTTCGAGGAAAGGCAAATCCTCCAAGAGTATCTCTTTCCAGTTTCTATACTAGAAATATTTTTTCATCTACAAGCATTTGCTTAACAGATATGTATGTATATAATAACAAATTATTTAATAATAAGTGTGAGGAAAAAATGGAACTTACTTCATTGAACGACAGCTCCCGATATCGGTTCATTTTGGCTATATGTAGTTTGTTCTATGGAGATGTTCAAAAAGGCAACTTCTTGTTCTCCACATTCTAGTTGGCCTTTTTTGATATGATACCTACACAATCCCCTACAACCAGTACATGATGAAGTTTTCTTTTTGATTCTAGAGATTTAATCCCGAATAATTGACACCTAGCTTTATACTCGGGACTAAAATTCCAACACATTTTACGGTACACGTATTCGGCAAACCACCTTTGCACTTGCTCAGTTCTTTCCAAACGAACTCTATAGCAAGGATTCCAAATTACATTGGCATATTGAATTGTTGTTCAATAGTAAAACATAAAGATCTGTAAAATCCTTACTATTTCATATAATTAATCCAACTGAGCTGTTTGCTTTTGCAACTATATAATCAACATAACTTTTTGGAGAACAAGAGTTTTTAAAAACAACCAATCAAAGGATTAGAATTAATTTTATATGGAAAATAAGAAACAGATCCTAATTGTAATAAAAATGTAATAATCTTGCATTTACTGATATTAAGCTTCAAGCTATTTAAAGAACACCAATTTAAAATACGCTATTAATCGAATTGAACTTTAACACAATCATCAATACGCGTAAAGCAGATAATTACAATTTTCAATTACATGCACTATATCATATATACATATTATAAAAAGCAAAGGGCCAAGATGTCTTCTTTGTGGAACCCCAGAAATACTTTTAATACTTTGGAATCAATCAGTACACGTTGAGTTCTATTCTTCAAATATGAATTAATGCATTTCAGCTTTTTTAACCCATATTCTGAAACTCGTATTTATGACTCGTATTCGACTACAGTCGTAGAAACAGTCGTATGCGATGTTTTTCGTTTCCCAATATTAGTACAAGTGAAGTCGAATGTTCGACTCCTGGAATAACAACATACGACTGTAGTCGAATACGAGTCATAAATACGAGTTTCAGAATATGGGTGATTGTTAATACTCATAGAGAATGTTACTCAAAACCGAAAAATCATTTCTTAAGTTACTAAAAAATTAATGTGGTTGCGTGTTACTTTATATTTAGCAAAGATTTTTTTAATTTGCTATCAGAAATACTCGTATACATAGCTTAGCGTGTCTGCGATTAAAATATAAAAATTATATTAAAACGAATTAGTTTTGTTTGAGTTTTTGATTTTTTTTAGCAAGAAATATTTTTAAATTATTTTAAGTATGCAAATTTAATATTGAAAATTTAACGATTAAATGATTAGCTTGAATCTCGTCTAAATATTTATTAATTTTTATTATATAAAAAAATATCTATAACTATAGATTTTATATCTACAAATGTAATAATTATAATATTTATTCGATTTACTCCTTACAAATCAAATAGATAATAAAGTTTGTTTTTATAACAATTACTAATCGATTGGGCAGTGATATTTTTTTCAATTAAATAATACAAATATTGGGTGTTAAATGGCGGTTATGAGACAGACACGTATAATTGTAAGCACTAAATGACAACACATAAAGGCTTCTGTTTTATAAACACGTAATTCCAAGGCTAAGATTCACAAAGCAAACCAAACGAACCAACAACCAAACCCATCATGTTCTAATTGACGCAAGGCACATATTCGACATCTAAGACGAGCACACATTTTGAGGGCCAAACGTCGACTCTGACCATTTCTAAGTTGCCCATAAACATAAATTATAATTTGCACGCCTTAGCATACCTTGAGTTGTCAGAGCCTAAAAAGAGCACCTGAGCTAAAAATTCTCCGCTGTTCGTTCATCTACAACAGACGCCAACAATCAGTGGTCCCAGTATTGCCATAATATGAAAGAGGCACCCGAAACCACCCTAAACTGCCAACCATCCCAGAGAATGGTCATGTTATGATAAAGGAATACGTTAAACTAAAAAAAATTGATAGAAGATGCAAATGCAAAATAATAACAAGGAGAGAAGAGTATGGAAGAAGGAAAGTAAAACAATGTCATGTGTTGAAAGAAAAGGGCTTAACCTATCCTTCCAGCTGATAATGGACTCTTTCGAAAGAAAAATTCATCGACGGAATATGCGCGAACTCCATTTGGTGGACTAAGATGTTAATGTATTCCAGAAAGTCAACACACTTGTACTATAGTGTCTTGGTCAAATCAAACGAATTTCAAGGACAATATGATATTGTAAAAGACTTAAGTCAAATTAGAAACAAACCAAATCGAAAAAAAAGTTCTACGTTTTGAGGCCACAATAAAGACCGAACGTACGGTTTGAAAACCAAGCGCTTGCTACGCATTTTTCATTAATTACATACATATGTATGTTTATAAAAACATTTTTTTAGTTACAAAGTACATACTTGTAGATAAGAGCAAGTATGTGCCATCCTGTACTTATTTTTTTTTTTTTTAAGTGTTGAAATATTTATTTAAACAAAATTTTGACCATCTCTAAAAAAATAAAATGTCTGTGAACTTATATGTGACCAATTACTTTAAAAACTTGTCTATTTAATGAACTTTCCAAAATGGTTTAATATAAAGATAAAAAATGAAATAGGCTATCAATTTACTAACGCAGGTTTTTAGTACTAGGCCAAGAAAATTAGACAAAAAATGACAAAATTCCAAAACGAATTCCGACAATGTTGAATTTTGGTGGAAAACTGTATTTTATTGTCTTAAGAATTTCCTTTATTTGGACTATGGATAGTGTTTTTTTTTTGTAAGGGAGGATGACTGAAGGAGGGTAAAATGGGTTGAAATACTACACAAAAACGTTCTAATGCATTTTTGTTTTATACAATGAATAGATTTTCGAATTTCATTTTACAACGAAATGATATAGGAAAAAGTGTGAACTTTGGCGATCGATTCATCACACTGTATGTAATGGGAACTTCGCCTATACATCTGCGATTGCCACTTCTACGGTGAACACGAGCGTCAGTGAGTTGATGGGGCCACCTCTCCCTAAGATTGGTAAAATCCTCTCGGGAAAAGGGACAACCCTTCGACTTAATCAGCAATACTGATCAAACAAACGGACATATACATATATTAAACACTGACCTATCAATTTTACGAACATCCTTCCCGAATGCCAAAACTTCACTTGTGTTGCACACGATAGTGACCTGGACCATCTGGCGGTTGAGATGAGTCAGATTGAATTACAGAATTACAACTGAACGTCGTATTTTCGAATTAAAAATCCAATACGAAAAACTGAACTGGAGATTCCGTTCAGAAGTTGAAGAACGCCTACCAGAATTCTGCAGCGTCAACAATCTCAACAACAATAAGAACGATAACACCATTGCTCAATTTGAAACAGTGGTCAACATTGCTTTGGACAGGCAGAAAACACCCCACACCAGCAGAGATAAATATGCAAACTTACCCCAACATATACAATTAATATATGCTCGCCGGCAAAGACTCCGCAAAAGCCTCCAAAGAATATTCCACAGGACCTTTAATAGAACTTCAGTGTACTAACACAATGTTCAACCAGGCAATAAAACATTATCAGGAAGAGACTCGAACATATTAAACCTGGACCTGACACGTTTAAAAAGATCAATCTGATTGTTGGAAGAGCGAACTCAATTCCAGACACCATCCTTCCTTGACTTTATCGAAGATGTAGAAACTCGCTTTCAAGAGATATCAGCAACCACCGAAACCGTTACCCTGTTTAACGAGGAAAACCCATCATCGGAGCCGACGCTGACAGATGTTTTCACTTCTCCTGAAGAAGTAGCTGACATTATCTTCACTGGAAACTCCAAAAAATCAGCAGGAAGCGACAAGATTTCTAATTACGTACTTTAAAAGTTACCAAATCTAGCTGTTCTCCTGTTGAATATAATCTTCAATAACTGCCTGAACAACAGCTATTTCCTTGCAGCCTGGAAAACCGCAAAAGTTCTCCCTGTCCCGAAGAAGAACAACCGCGCAAATGTGGAAGGATGTCGGCCGATTTCTTTGCTCAGCTGCATGAGTAATGAAAAAGATTAAGATTTTTGAAAGAAAGATGATCCGCATTTACACTGAACTGTACCGTAACCCACTGACGAAGAAATATATACCAACAAGGAATCTGTATAAAGAAGCAAAGTTAATACCACTGGACAAGTATTTACTGCAGCTCTCCGGAAAAATCATCAGGAACATGGAAGATCATTCCAACTTCTCCAGCATGAACTAGAGCCTAGTGACAAGTATCTATACACCCGAGCCATCACTGACGATCATCATCCATAACGACAACGCACCCTTTTACAAGAAGAACAACAATCAATACTAAAGGGAATAAAACGCCCACTCATCAAAAATTATTATTTAGTTAATATTAAAAAAATCATGAATTAGATTTAGAAAACATTAATATGATATTGTAAGCAAATAGCATTATTTAAAGCCAAATGAAGAACGTTGGGCCCCTATTGTTGAGCCAACATGATTTAATTTAGTAATAAGTTAGTTTTAAGTCAAATTGTATATAAAACAAATTGAAAAATAAAATTCTTAATCTAATCTAATCTGACCTATCAAACTCAACTACTAGACGTTCCAAGGAGCCATATGCTCCTACGGGTTTGGTGAAGGGATGATTTCTTAAGTGGGAGTAAAGGAAAGGATCACACCATTAAGAGCCATCTACCTCTCCTCAACCAGGTGATTATGTGACGACAGACATTTCTCATAGGTTTCAAATTTCAATGCATGGGAGTCACAATCCCAAGGGTATTACAACGGATCTACATTGATCTAAGTGTGACGGTAACAAAATGAACCGTCAGCCCATTTACCTAACCTAACCTATATGATAGATAATCAAGATGGACGTCTCATTGGATATTGTACAGGATAGTAAAATAACTACAAGTTGTTTCTAAGGCATAATCCAAATAATTCACAATTAAGCGAAAAATCTCAAAAGAAGAACTTTGTCCCGCTATAACTTAAAGGCGAATCAACTTACAAAGCTCGTTAATGGTTAATTTTGTGAATAATTTTATTTCAAATGCTATTTGTATAGAATGACATAAGCTACAATTTTAACTTGACATTGTTTTTTTAACCAACTAATAGTTTTAGGGAACAAACAGAATTTCAAACCCATTAAACATACATACTGGTCAAAGTTTTGTAAAAATATATACAAAAATTATAAATTATAATAAAAAAAATGCAACGAGTTTAAAACTTTACTACATACTCTCGTATCTATGAGTACAATAATTCTTTTTTTTTTGTCTTTTTAAGGTCTTTAGACCTGCTATAACCGGTGGTAAGTTTATCCATCATTTACTGGGCCAACTCATGGTCTAGGTGTGTCGGCTCTCCTGACAGCCACGTCAACCTAATCTTCTGAACACCCTGTATAATATTTGAAAAAAAAAAGTATTTACCAGCTCCTACTATATTTTCCCCAACAAAAATACAAGAAAAAAGAAAACGAGATAATCCATTTATTGCAAGAATCCCGTAAATGACCTTTTTTAATATGTTATTAGAAACTCATTTAACGTTAACATTTTAAATTTTTAACAACACATAAGGAACATTTAAAAGATATTTAACGATTTCGAGTTTGTATACCGATTTCTCATTTATTTTAGGAAAACAATTAAAGTGCCAATTTGTCTTGAGAGCTAGTAATAAGTTTTGGTTGAAAGCAATTTATGCAAACACACGTTTATATATATATATATATATATATATATATTTATTATAATATACATTATATCCATAAAATTAACCTTATAAAAATCAATGCTCAAAACTATAGTGGAATATCCCAAAATAACATACTATATGTATCCATGTACATATATAAATGCAGTCAGGTAGGAAAAATGATATATTTATTCATGTTACTCCACAACCATTTTGAACTTGTTTTCCTGCTACTAAACAAGATCTGGCTAAAATCCTTGAAATTTATTTTAACCGAAAATCATAACCCCAAGAAGCACACTTCTCAAACTAAGAAACATTTCCCTTATCTGCGCTCAACTAATCATAAAATTCAGGCAACCGAAAACAAATTCATCATTAAAAATACGCAACACAATACAAAAACCGAAACATTTCTCTACCTGCCTAGATACCCACAAATATAATCGACCCAAAGAATAAAACATTTCATTCCTTTGTTCTTTGTCGTAGTAAAAACCAAATGAAAAATCATACATTTGGAAAAGTAAAGAAAATACAATAATGAAATCCAGAAATGGGAGATCAAACCTAACATACCTGTCTGTACATCTAAGTTTTTGATACAAAGAGCAACAAGCGCTTTTCTAATGCCTTGCAATATATAGACTTTTTAGTTTATGAAAAAAGAATAGAGACAAAATATGTCTTGTTTGCCAAAAATTAAAGATGGTTCCTGAATTTAACTTATGGTCTTATCTAAGACTGGCGACCAGACCAAACGAAAGTGAATGGTTTTGGGGATGGGGTCTCATTTTATATCAAACATTGTTTAATTAGTGAATTTCTATTAAATACTATTGAGTTTAGTTTACGATCAATTCACAAACAAAGATACATTTCAGTTCCTGGGGTTGTATACTATTTACGATAGATGGGTATATTTCAGTTTCTTTTAAGAAAAAACTAGTCTCCTGGTCGCAGCTAGTTTTATATTTACTGAGCTTGTTAAGGCCTGTTTTTAGGATCTCGCAAAGTGTGAGGATAAACTTATTTGAAACCTTTAACTAAGATATGGTTAAGGAACAGACACCTCACCATTTTACTTCCTAATGAAGGGTTTTGGTCTCCAAGTTGTATGTTATGATATAAATAATAAAAAGAAACTTTTAATTTTAAATTTTAAATGTATTTAAAACACAAATTTTTACAACTTATTTTGAATTATAATTATGTTACGCGTTTCGGAAATGAATTTCCATCATCAGACTATCACGATTTTTTCTTAAATATGTAAACAGCAAGTGGCAATTTACATAATTAAGAAAAAATCGTGATAGTCTGATGATGGAAATTCATTTCCGAAACGCGTAACATAATTATAATTCAAAATAAGTTGTAAAAATTTCTGTTTTAAATACATTTAAAATTTAAAATTAAAAGTTTCTTTTCTTTTTATTATTTATATTACTTCCTAAGTTGCTGTCAGTTATATGTGCAATGTAATCAATCCATTTTGACAAATTCGTATCGATGATAATGAATCCTTTGGATTAAATTAATTTTTTTAAGTGAATCAATATTTCATAACATAATTTTTGAAGTGATATAAGTTAAGCCATTGAATTTTTAGAGTTATGGTCTTGAGGTAAACGCAAACTGAGAGGAAACTACTTAAATCTGAATCTAAAACTCACCTTTCATCGTCCATATAACCTTCTTCCGTAAGATCAATAAGAATTAGTTCATTTTCTGATGTTAAATCTAAGTTGCACAGCTGTGCGGATGAGTATTGTGCATCTTGAAGTTTAGCTGGAGGCCAGCCCCGTATAGCTTGACGGCATATTGGAACTTTTGTTGTATTGAAAATTCTTTCTTTCAAATGACCTAGATATAAATTCAAATTAATCTGGGAAATGAAAATTAAAAAAGCTAAGAGATCTTACCAACAGTTGCAACAGACGGCAGTTTAATTGTGTATATTTGTTGATTAAAGTGTATGTTGAATGTCAGCGTTTGGACTTCTTTTTGTAACGAGTCTATGTCGGTGTCGTATGTGAGATCAATAAGTTTCGCCTCTGCAGATGTGGAAGCCACTACGAAAAAAAAAAACAAGAAGTCAAAACTCAACATTCGAACAAAAGCAGATTTCTTTGTTCTGTTTTGGACAGTGCTTACCTGGCACAAAGGCACTCTCAGCACCACTGGAGTCCCACCTGTTGAAATTGGAAGGAGCACTCGAGAAAGTGTTCATTGTTGTTGCTCTGCTTGAACTGAAGGAGGCCTCTTCCATGGGACTTTCTTCCTGGGGCATGACGCGTTGAATCGCAGCCTAGAAAAAAAACATCCAACAAACAATGGAAGAACAAACTTCGAAAACGAAAATTCGCTTGGACAAACCATTAGATCCCAGTTCGATTCCTCGAGGTGGGAGAACGCTTCTCCGATGTCTTCTATCCCAGTGATGCTCTGTAAAATCGATGTTTTTTTATTTATAAACAAAACAATGCAAATGATTTCTTTCAACAATTCATGGAAATTTCTTCATTAGTCACTGTACGAGTGGATTGAAATGTCAATGAGAGACATTTCCTAACCTCGGACTTTTTTACGCAGATAAAATTGAAAGCTTTCGTCTTTTCACGGATGAAATTTTACTTACTTGAAAATTTGCAAAGATTTCCTCTTTGTTTTCTGACATTTTATTTAAGATTTATATAAAGGTTAGTTGTTTAAGTTAATTTTTTCTTTTATGTAAAAACGGAGTGCATACACAGTGACAGAGTTAAAATTCAATAAAAACACGACTAGGGACTTTTTTGTGTCGAGAAAATTTTGACGGCTGATGTAAAAATGACATTAACATGACAAAGAGAGAAATACCTATGTAAATGGATAGTGGTCTCTTTTTAACTTATTGTGGAACATAATGAGATAATTAATCACCTTAGGGTGGAAGTGCAAGGAATTGGTTGGAACCTAATGGGCTTGTTCATGGAAATGAAATTTTTCGGTTGTCTCCAGGAAAATACTCAAAACTAGAAATGATCGACCGGTAGTTAAGAATTTAATGTTGTGGCAATAAATTTAGTCTTGTGTTTATATCCCATATAGTTCTTTAATGTTTTCGATTTGTCATGAACAATTTTGTAAATTCAATTTTATTCTTTTTAAATGTGACATGGCTTAATTTTCAATTTTGGCTACCATATAAGGGCTTACAAAAAGACGACTATTAGGCGAGTTTTTTTTGCAAGTCCATATAGAATTGTAGAAAAAAAACGACATCGGGACTAAGCGCTTTACATGCAAATGCAACAACTACTTAAATCTATACAGAGCTAGCTAAGACCAGATAATTTTCGAGAGTTAATCTAAGACCCGATAAAAAAGGTGATGTCAAAATAGTATTATCTATATGTTATCGATAATTTACTCAAAGACGTCAAAAGTGACGTCATACAATACAGCTCACAAATGTCGTAGCGTACACAGTGCTTCCAGCTATTTCGAAAAAAAGCTCTTAAATCCCGATGTCGTTTTTTTTTACAAATCTATTTGGACTTGCGAAAAAAACACACCTATTGTAGCTCTGTGTTCTTCTAATTCTATGCTAATTTCAGCCAACAGAAATCTAATCAACACATTATCAAAAACAAATCACGTACCCACCGGTTTGAACGAATC
This sequence comes from Chrysotoxum bicinctum, assembly GCA_911387755.1. Classification (NCBI taxonomy): domain Eukaryota; kingdom Metazoa; phylum Arthropoda; class Insecta; order Diptera; family Syrphidae; genus Chrysotoxum; species Chrysotoxum bicinctum. The sequence goes on from OU426987.1 coordinate 181,587,183, forward strand.
AACAAATTAAAACATTTCGCACATAATTGACATTTATAAGTCAGTTTATATTTTTGGGTTATTCCGCAATCTTAAGAAATAAAAACAGTAGGTGCGTTTTATTATTCACAAATCTATCTGGATCCGAATCTGGATTTAAGTTTTATTATGTATTACAAAAACAATTTGGGATCCTGTTTTCTATCGGATTCTATTTCAAAGACCCAAAAATCAGTTATTACACTGGTGAGTAGATGACTTTTTATGGTAAGGTAGTGTAAGCTATAGTGTAAAGAAAAAAGACAAGAAATAATTGAAAATTTACAAACCCAAGGATAAAAAGAAGCGGACTTATAACACTGCTGTCGCTAAGATCCGTATCGTTTTATTTTCAAGGGAAGATCCAGATCCGGATCCAGATAGATTTGTGAATAATAAAACGCACCTAGTATTCTTCAGCAATTTTGCTGTCAAAAACTAAATCCTAGAACGCAGATCACTTTAAATTTTATCTCATGTCAAAATTTAGCTGAGATCTTCGCTAAAGCCTAGTACGCAGATCGAGACAAGACAAATTTTATCTCTACAATTTTAATCTCTACAAAACTTTTCCAAATCTCGCGCAAAAGTTTGAATTTGGAGGGATAAAATTTAATTTAATGTGTTTTGTAGTGTATCTCTGGAACGGGTTGTCTTACAAAAGTCGTTCATACCTTTTTGGAATCTCCTCTTTATGCTTTAAAAAGAGAAGCATCAGCACCTTTTACATAAAACCGGTTTTGACGAAAATCCCTTTTGGAAATACGGTGGCTGTCAAAATTTGTCCCACAAAATAATGCTTGTATCATTCTTATTCCTGGAAAAACTTAGTGGAGACATTTTGTATAGCAATTAGCCGTGTTTTTTTGGAAAAGTTATCCGTAGTACAGTAGTATTTTATATGAATAACAAATACATCATCCGCAGTAGGATCGCTGCCGATAAAAGGAGAAGTGAAATCCTGCTGCGGATAGAGCTTTGACGTTTATTCGAGTTTCGGCAGTGATCCTACTGCGAATGTTGTATTTGTTTTTCATATAAAATCCTACTATACTACGGATAACTTTTCCAAAAAAGCACGGCTATTCACAATAGTATGAATTTTGCGCGCGAACTGCAAAATTTGTCTCAGGAAAAAAAAATTATGGGAGACAACATTTTTCCCGATCTGCGTACTAGGCTTAACGTTTGGAAAGAAATATTATGGTAAGACATACTTCTTTAATTGATGATATCAATGGTAATCAGATAAATTATCTGTAGTTTTTGTTTTTTAGTTTCGAACAAAATTATAATACCGTGAATACCATAACTCCAGGCAAATAAGAACCCACTTGGTGGTAGTTCATTCAAGTTGTTGTTGTAATATTCAAAAATTCATATAATAATTTTCTTTTGGATTTTGTCTCTCGAATAAGGTGTATACAATGGTTGATTTCCTAGATATAGAGGGCGCTTTTATCAATGTCGAAACATTAGTAATCTATGATGATTGAAAGTACGCTTGATGAATTGATTAATCAAATACTATCCGAACTATAGAACAATTGATCCAATGAAGATTTAACGAGATTAATTTCTAATCTACTAGATTTATGAAATAAATTTGTATGGTAAATCTTCAAGATTTAAAGAAGATTTATGGTGAATCCACTTACATCCAGGATTATCTCTTGGTGAAAACGTAGTATAAAGCGGAGTTCTATTTCCACTTCTTTAGTACTTGGTAGCCATAATGATAAAAAAGGGAGAGTTTTTTCCATGTAAAGGCTTCGTTCAGCATTGTTGATTAGTAGAAGCAATTAGTTTCTTGTCGATTAATCTGGTCGAAATTCTGCTTAAAGCAGTGCGGGACAAAAGGTGATGATAAAACAACGTACATTTGTTTATAAAGTAAAAATATTATTACGAGCTAATGATTACGCATAAAAGGTAGACACATTAAACAAAAAAAAAATTACCAAGTAATATGAGTATCTACACCTTCAAAACATTTGAATATCAGTAATAAAACAAAAATTATTGATTTTGTTGCATATTTAAAGAATTATTTATTTAAGGTTTTAAAGTTTCCATTTCGATCAACAATTTTTTCTTATTTATTTCAACTGATTCCTGAACTGGGAAATTATGTTTGAGTATAATGCCAATCCCAAACTATTAATATGGTTTGTACATTCTGGATTTTTATTTTCTAAGCTTTTAGATTCAGTATTGAAACATCCATTATCTGATTGCCACAAAGTTATTGGTTTGAGTAAAGTAATTGTCAAAAACTCTGAATATCCCACTATTCCACAAAACAGGCCTGAAAAATTTATAAAGAAAGAGTAAAATTTTAGCTTAGTTTAGAACAGAAAAACATTAGGTGCGTTTTATTATCCACAAATCTATCTGGATCCGGATCTGGATCTTCCCTTGAAAATAAAATGATTCGGATCTTACTGACAGCAGTGTTCTAAGCCCGTCTCTTTTTATCCTTGGGTTTGAAAATTTTAGATTATGTCTTGTCTTTTTTCTGTACACTTTACTACCTTACCATAAAAAGCCATCTACTGGCCAGTTTAATAACGAATTTTTGGATCTTTGAAATAGATCCCGATAGAAAACAGGATCCCAAATTGTTTTTGTAATACATGTTAAAACTTAATCCAGATCCGGATCCCGATAGATTTGTGAATAATAAAACGCACCTATTGTTATGTTAAATACTTAAGACTTACTTTGTTCCATAAATAAATCCCTGTAGTCATTGGGAATACCATATTGCAATAAAATCATTTGTTCTTTGTAAATTTCAGAACACTTCTCTGCAAATAAAACATCAATGGACTGATTGTGTGGGATATAATTTGAACAACGCTTCATCAAAGTAAGAAGAAGAAATAGCAATCTGCAAATAAATAATTAAATAGTAGGTTTAAATACAATTATATCAGTTTTCTTTTATGAACTCTCGTAATATTATCCAGCTAAATAATTTTGTTCTTAAAACTTTTTCAATAGGGTTTTTAAGTTGTAAGAATTGCTAGTTTTATAGAATAGAATAGAATAGAATAGAAAATGTGTTTTTATTGAACAAAATAATGTTACAATTTTTTCACAATAGTAGCACTGGCTTTTGCCGTCAGCCCGAAAAGAAAAGAGAATTGTGTGTATACAAAATAATATTTCCTCATAAAATAATAAAATACAGATAAGTTTTATTTAAAAATCTTCTTCAATTATTTGTTTTCTATATTTTAGCGCTAATTTTAAATAGCTGTAGAGCTTCATCCAGTTATCCTCGTTTATAGATTAGATACAATTTCCGTTTGTGTGAAACTATTTTTGCCCCAATGGTCTCTTCTTAATTGGTTTAAGATTGGGCATATACCAATAAAATGCTGGATATCCTCTCTTGCACTTAAGTTGCACAATGTGCATTCCTCACTTCTGTCGTTCCTATGGGGTGTATAATTCAAATCCAATATTTCACCTCTGGCCTTGAAAATCGTTGATATCTGATCCAAACTGTATCGATCGTGAAAGTAATTATTTTCTCCAAGATCATGATGAAGTAGCTTATAGGTTACTCTAAATTCACTTTGATGAGCTTGCACTTTAAACATTTCATGAGTGTGTTCTTCAATCCTCATTAGTAACTTCTCCAGATTAGTTCTCAGAGTCAGGCTTTCACCCACAATTTCAACATTTTGTTCGTTTCCCAGTCTCAACCATTCCCTGTAAAACTGTTGGTTTCGGCTTATTAAATGCTTTGCTACAATTTTCGGTAGTCTTTGGTTTGGCATTTCTAGTGTTTTCAAGATATACAGAAAATGTATCCTCAACGTGATAATATACATTGGGGGCAGCCCAGTTTCCAAATGCAGCATGTATGTCGGTGTGTTTTCTGGAAGCCTAAAATTTTTCTTTATAAAATAACGCAGTAATTTTTCCACCTCCTTATGCTGGTAGACACCCCAAATCTGCGCTGCGTAACACATAATGGATCTCACAACCGCTTCAAAAACTTTGTATTTAGTACTTGCTGCTACATTCTTTTTGCTTAAGATACCTTTCCAGTTGCAGTTGATTGCTTTCTTTGATTCTGTTGTAATCTCAGCCTTAATCCAAATATTGTTTAGTACTGTACTTGTCAATTACCTTAACCTATTTTAATATGTATAACTACTTTTGAAATTAAAGACTCATTCTGAATTACGAAGCCTTGGTGTTCACCTCTACATATCATTTGGCGACGAGGATTTTTTTCTCAATTTCGAACTACAAATAGTAATAATTCGAGGAAATTATCAAAGGGTAATATTAAACGATGGACAAAGAAACGTTGGAAGGTATTTTGAAATCCCAACGTGAGTGGATGGCACAGATTTTGGCGACTCAGAAATCGTGGATAGAGTCAAATACGCGGGGCACCACAGCAGTGAGCTCAGGTATGTCAGTTATCCAGCCTTTTCCTGCTTACAAAAAAGACGAAAACTGGAAGACCTACTTGAAGCTGCTGGAGCAACATTTTGAGGCATGTGGAGTTTCAGAGGATAAACAGAAGCGCGCATTTTTCCTTTCTTGGATTGGAACTGATAACTTTGAAACTCTTCAGAAGCTCTATGGTGGAGAAGACGTATCCACAAAGACTTTCAAAGAGCTGACGGAGAAGCTTAGTGAACACCTTGTGTCTAAAATCCATGTTCTAGCAGCCAGGTATCAATTCCACAAAACTTCGATGAAGCCAGGGCAAACATATGCGGATTGGGTGGCTGATCTTCGAGGTGTGGCACGCAACTGTAAATTTACTTGTCCAAAGGAAACGTGCTCAGAATCGTATGTGGATAACATGATTCGGGACATCATTGTTCTCTACACTCCGCATGACACTGTTCGAACACAAGCCCTGCAAAAGATTGACCCATCGTTAAAAGATGTGTTGGATATAGCCACTGCATATGAGACAACGCAAAAAACATTTTCTGCAATCAAAGAGAACAGCCACGAGATGGAGGTAAATTTATTATCTACTTCTAAGGTTTTGTCTCAGTCGCGCATACAATCGGATTCTCCGAAAAAGTCTTGTCCCAGCTGTTTTGTTCATCATCAAAGAAGCGATTGTCGTCACAATAAAACAGTTTGTCATAAATGCAAAAAAATTGGACATATAGCGGCTGTTTGCATGATGAGTACAAGCGATGGGAATATCAGTACGGTAAATTCAAAGCGAAACAAAAAATATAGGTCAAATAGAAGAGACAAAATTAAGTCAACCGGTAAATATACAGCTAATTCAATAGAACAAATTCATTTTAGTGAAGTGGTTCAGTCACATGAATGTGCGGTTGTGAAAGCGGAAGCAAAGCCGTGGATTATGGTGGATGTCATTGTTAACGGGTGCCCGATGAAATTCCAGGTCGATACGGGGGCATCTTGTTCACTGGTGGGTACAGAAGGATTCCAGCAATTGGGACAACCAAAGTGTTTTTCCACAACCAAGTCTCTTCAAGCATACGGTGGAACCCCAATCAAGTTGAAAGGGGAATTGGCCGTCCAGGTTATTTATCAAAACTCCAGACATCAAGTGAATTTGCTCGTAGTTGATGGCGCTGTTGCTAACATCCTGGGACTAGATTGGTTCAAAGCTTTCAGCTTAAATGTTCAACACTCTATTTCACAAATTAAATCTAATAATTTTCTTCTCAACAGTATTGAGACGTTATGCGGGAAGTATTCCAAACTTTTTTCACCGGGGCTGGGCAAGTGCACATCCTTTCAAGCTCACTTGGAATTGAAGGAGGGTGCAGTGCCAAAGTTTGTACGTCATCGACAAATTCCCTATGCTCTACTGGATAAAACGAAGAAAGAATTAGATCGCTTGGTGGCCGAGGGAATTCTATCCTGGGTTCAGCGCACTCAATGGGCCGCACCGGTGGTAATCGTCGAGAAGGCTAATGGTGGAATTCGGATTTGTGGCGATTTTAAAACAACGGTGAATCCACAAATCGTATGCAATCGTCATCCACTTCCTCGACCTCGGGATTTATTTCACAAGCTTCGTGGAGGTAAAGTGTTCAGCAAAATCGACCTATCGGAAGCTTACCTTCAGATTGAGCTGGACGAATCATCCAAAGATTATGTGGTGATCAACACACCTTTTGGTCTCTTACGGTTCAATCGGTTACCGTACGGTGTAAGCAGCGCACCAGGTGAGTTTCAAGGTGTAATGGAACAAATCTTTGCGGACCTGCCTGTTGGTATTTATATCGACGATATAGTCATCGCTGGCACATCGGAAGAGGAGCATCTGCAAATTTTGGAAGAAGTCCTTAAGAGATTGGAAGCAAACAGATTCCGATGCAACAAGCGTAAGTGTACGTTCGCAGCAGTAGAACTCGAATACTTGGGACATACGCTGAATTCTAATGGTATAAGTCCCTCCGAAAAACACTTGGACGCTCTTCGTTACTTACCTCGACCGAAGAATGTGAAAGAATTGGAAGCAGTAATTGGTAAATTAAATTATTATAACCAATTTATTTCGAATTTTTCCCAGGTGTCTGGGCCGTTGAATGCACTTCGGGCTAAAGGGGTCAAATTTGTGTGGTCTAAGCAACATCAAACAGCGTTTGAGAGTTTGAAGGACAGCATCCTAAAAGCAACTCGTTTAGCGCATTTTGATGATTCTCTACCAATTATTTTGGCAACAGATGCCTCAAGCTATGGAATTGGCGCAGTCGTCTCTCATCGGTATCCAGATGGTTCGGAGCGGCCGATTGCATTTGCCTCTAAGACTTTGGACTGCCATCAGAAACTCTATAGTCAAATAGAGAAGGAGGCATTGTCGATCATCTTCGGCGTAAAGAAATTTCATTGTTACCTGTATGGTCGCGTTTTCGAACTGCAGACTGATCACAAGCCTCTGACTGCGATATTCAATCCGAGCAAGCAGATTCCCGAAATGACCATGCGACGTCTTCGAAACTGGGCCTTAACTCTGATGGCATACACATACCAAATAAAATATCGACCTACAGCGAAGCATGCCAACGCAGATGCTTTGTCACGACTTCCAGTTGGCCCAGATGAGTCGTTCGACAATCTGAATGACAATTTACATAAAGTCAGCACATTAATTCTGGAAGATTTAGACACTACTCCAATAAACGCAGCAGTTATTGGAAATTTCACCGATAAGGACAGATTATTGAAGAGAGTTTCGTCATACATCAAGAAAGGATGGCCGGTTAAACTGCCCAACAACGAAAAGGAGCTAAAACCATTTTTCGAACGTAAGTTAGCCCTATCTGTATTCAATAATGTCATTATCTTGACTTCAGATTATGATCGTGTCATTATTCCGGAAGCTCTGCAGTCCAGAGCGTTGAAATATATGCATGAAGGTCATTGGGGTGGTTCACGGATGAAACAATTAGCCAGGCGGTATATTTGGTTTCCAGATATGGACAAGCAGATCGAGAAATTAGTAGCTAACTGTGTCATATGCCAGGCATCAGCATCGAATCCTAAAAAAGAATATGTGAATTGGCAACCATCAGAAAAACCTTGGGAAAGGATCCATTTGGATTTTGCGGGTCCATTCTTCAACAAAATGTGGCTGATTTGCGTGGATTCTTTTTCCAAGTTTCCGTTCGTGGTATCACTTTCCTCAGTGACATCAGAATCCACAATAAAAGCCTTGCAGATGATTTTCGCCATCGAAGGACTACCAAAAACAATTGTGACGGACAATGGTACTCAATTTACCGCTCAGGTTTTTGAAGAATTTTGCCGATACCATTCAATACAGCATTGGAGAACTGCACCATTCCATCCAGCCTCCAACGGTCAGGCTGAAAGGTTTGTGCGAACTTTTAAAGAAGCTTTTAAGAAGATTTTCGAGGAGAAGAAGAATACAGATGTTGCAGTCAATGTGTTTCTATCAACATATAGATCGACGCCTAACCCATGTTCACAAAAGTCTCCTGCGGAGCTGTTGCATGGACGACAACATAGAAACCTGCTTTCGTGTTTTCTACCGAATCAACATATAATGTCCTTTTCAAGACAAAAACCTAAATACGAACCAAATCAAAAAGTCCTAGCCCGACAATTCAAGAAGTCCAAGAAGTGGAGTAAAGGAGTTATTACCCGCGTTTTGGGTAGTAACATGTACGGTATCCAAACTGATGAAGGATACATAAGGCGTCATCAGAACCAATTACGTGTACTGAATCATCAACCAGAAGCAGACTCTACTTTCTTTGGAAGTTCAGAAACTGCACCAAGTCCCAAACAAGAGTCAAGGGAAGGTAAAAGTAATTTAAATAACCAGGAACTTTCTTCTTCTTTTAGACAAAACAATGATGAGATTTCCTCTGAAAATATTGAAATTGAACCGAAGCAGGAACCACTGCAGCAAGTCTCAGAACCAACTTCAGAAGTTCGCCAGCAAGTTTCCAACCAGGCTGAAATGGATTCACCAACTGGCCAACTCGAAATAAGACGATCCAACCGACGTAAGATACCACCTGTACGGTTCCCTCAAGGATGCTAAGTGCTTACATCCTTTGTAATGGTAGCGGAGGAGATGTTGTAATCTCAGCCTTAATCCAAATATTGTTTAGTACTGTACTTGTCAATTACCTTAACCTATTTTAATATGTATAACTACTTTTGAAATTAAAGACTCATTCTGAATTACGAAGCCTTGGTGTTCACCTCTACATATCAGATTCTTTTAATTTTTCTTCAAGATGCTTTTTGAAAGATAGTTTAGGTGTGATTGTCACTCCAAGATATTTGTACTCTTTGACTTTTTCGATTTCCAAGTCTTGCCACTTCCACTTTTCATCATGTGCATATCTCCCAGTTCCATTTCGAAATATCATGATTTTTGACTTGCTGATATTTACTTCGAGATTCCACAAAGTGCAGTATTGATAAAGCTTGTTTATCATGATTTGCATCATGGAAGGGGTCTGGGCAAATAAAACAATGTCGTCGGCGTAGAGAAGAAGTTTGATATTGATTCCATTGAAATCAATTCCTCCAGGCAAGTACGTAGCCAGATCATCTAAAAATATTGAAAATAAAAGTGGGCTTAAAAGACATCCTTGTTTAACTCCTGAGTCCGTTCGGAACCATTCCGAGAGTTTGCTTCCGTCCCAAACTGCCGTGTTATTTTCTTCGTAGATGCTTTGTATTATCTTGATGATTTTTGATGATAAGCCAAAGTTGCTAAGCTTTAAAAAGAGAGATCTTCTGTCAACGGTGTCAAAAGCTGCCTTGAAATCTACGAAGAATACGAGTGAAGATGTTATCCACCGTTGAATAGCCTTGTCTAAAACCTGCTTGAAATTCACTTAATAAGTCATTTTCACGTATCCACTCCGTTAATCGCTCTAAGAGGATCCCCGTAAAGATTTTCATTACCGAATTCATAAATGAGATTCCTCTATAGTTACTTAGGTCTCTGGCATCTCCTTTTTTGAAAATTGGCAAAATAATATTTTTCTTGAAACTTATTGGAGCTTCTCCGTTGGTGTAAATAAAATTGTACGACTTCGTTAGTTTTTCAATAAATTCGGCTGTTGCGTTTTTGAAAAATTCGTATGGAATACGATCTTCACCAGGGGCTTATATAAAACCGCTGCAGACAATACTCCTAGCAAAAATGTGCGAAGAAATACTATTTGAAAGTTTGTAATTTTCTTTATGACGAATTTAAATCACGACAAATAAACTTTCAAAGTCATCTTCCTACCTTAAGCCAAAGTTTTGAGACTATTTTCTTGCAAAATTTCTACCGGAAAAACCAGACATGATTGTTAGAAACTTTTTTTTCACGAATTCTTTTACTTTTAAAATATTGCTTTAAAAAAATATTCACATCAACGATCTTTAAGCTTTCTTACTTATGAACAACGCTATTTTTCTAGATTTTGAGAAAGATGCACTAAAAAGAGGATTTCGAGAAAAAAATAGGTACAGGTGGAAATAACCCAAAAGAGAAAAAAGGTGTATATATTCGCAAAAAATACATTATATGTATATTAAAAAACAAAATAAAATGAACATTATAATGAATCTATATTGAAAATAAATAATTTATATTACATCTTAGTATAACATAATTAAAAATAGTGGCGGCACCTAGATCATACAAATAGTACTTGTCCACTATTTTTGTGCACTAGGTATGTGTCTCTGCTAAAGAAAACAAAAGAGAGATAATAGGTTAATGTCTTTGCTAAGGAATAAAGAAAAATAGAGAGATTTATGGAAAAAGGAAATAGGAATAACGGAAGAACGAGAAAATTTCGTACGTGTATATCTTTACTGGTATAGCAAAAACTAATTATAGCGATAGGAAAACCTATATTTACATCATCTGGCAATCTTGGAAAGTTCGTTAGCTTAACAATTTCCTGAAATGTCCCTGCGGCCCGGACCCAGCAGAGCTGAATTTTTAAAGGCTGTGCCACATTCATCAGAGACAATCGGCAGTTAAGGGCTGTTATGGAGCTAGAAGAGACAGAATCAAGAGATGAAATGGCTGCTTGGATGTCCGAAAATATGTGGATATCTTTATTTGATATCATAAGCCAAGACAAGACTTCTTAAACCGACAAAAAATCCGCCTGAAACACGCTACAGTGATTGCAAAGATGAAAATATAGACTTAAATTTAATCTGGCTGGGTATACAACTCATTTATTAGTTTTTGATCCATCGGTGTAAAAACAGAATGAATCATCTTCAAGTAATGCCATTTCCTCCCAGATTTCTCCAGAATAGATGGTTACCTGATTTGAAATTTGAGGGATGGTGTAATCGTTGCTATTGCTACTTGGAAGTGAACCGATTGAGTTCAGAATGATGTAGTGGCCAATTTCATTATTGATCCACTGTGATAAGGCTTTTAGACGAATATTAATAATATATTGCAGCCGTTTATTTGTCTAATATATGGAGGGGTGGAATAGAATGTCCAGTGCAGCGGAGGGATTCTTGGGAAGTGCTCCACTTCTATGCATAGACAAGGTGATAGTTGGACCTTGCTTAGTATTAAACAATAAATGATTTTGTCTAAAGCTGTCCACTATACTGCCTCACCGTATGTTAAAATAAATCCGATTACCAATAAGGTGTACAACCTGTGAGTAATGCGGGATGGGAGCTCCCATTTGGTTTGCAGCTGAAATAAAAGCTCTTAAATATGATAGCTTCAAATAGTTTCGGTAAGAACGAAAGTTTGACTATTGGTCTATAATTACAAATATCATCGCGATTTCCTTTTTTGTGAATAGGTATAATGAATGAATTTTTCCAAATTTTAGGGAAAACAGCTTGTTTTAGGGAATTTTTAAATAGAAACGTTAGGGGTCTTGCCAGAGGTTTGCAACAATTTTTTAAAATATAGGCCGGAATTCCATCTGGTCCACTGGACGTGTTGTGGTCTAAGCCCGAAAGATGGTCTAATACATCCTCAACTGTGATAGCCATATCACTCATTGAGCTTTGAGAAAAGCTATTCAAATGAGCAAAATTACTCTCACAAGGTTCAAAATCATCATCACAAAACGAAAGTTTAAAGAAAGAAGAAAACATATTGCAAATAACAAGAGGGTTGTTGCTTGTTTTATCCAAGTACTTCATAGTAGATGGATATCCGTCAGATTTTTTCTTGCTATTTACAAATTTCCAAAAATGTTTCGGGTGAACAAGAAGTGAAGACCGCATTTTTAACATACTTATAACAATCATAGAGGATTCTGCATAATGATTGGAACTCTTCATATAACGATAAATAACTGTTGTAATCATCCAATTTATTAGATATAAGGTACTTTTTCCATGCTCTATTTCTTAAGTTACGTAGTCTACGAAGCTGATGGGTGTGCCAGGGGGGTGTTGTTAGAGCAGAGTGTCTCGATTTTTTTACAGGTACAGATGCAATGAAACATTCAAATATACTTAAGTAGAAATTGGAAACCATTACATCAATGCTCCCATTCAAAAGTAAGTCAAAGTCAATGTTTGTAATTAGTTCATTGAGTAAAGTGAAGTTAGTTTTCTTGAAGTCTAATTCAAGAGAGCCACTATCAACAGTTGGGTGAGCATGGGAAATAAAAACAGAAAGTGGGGGATGGTAGCTATCAACTTCCGTCATGGGAATTGGACATAGTTCAAGAACACAATTACAAGGGTTAGTAACGAGTATCAGAAATACTATTTTTTATACAGCTCACTTGCTGTAAGTCATAAGATATCACGTTGTCAACAAACAAAGCTTCCTGCGGAAAAGAGACGTTGATGGGCATTAAGCATATTTCGTCATCAGAAAGAGTCCATTCTAGATCAGGAAGATTAAAGTCTCCTGCAAGAAGAACATCGTCAAGAGGATCGCAATTATCAGAAATATAGTTAATGACATTTGAAGCAATATTATATTATTTCCAATGGGCTTTTTGGAAGGATGTAGATATTTATTATATAAAGGAATTTATTTCCGATACGTACTTTAACACAAATAATATCAACTGAGTCAGTATTAGGGACTGGGAATATACAGCTATGAAAAACGCTTCGCACAGCAATGATAATTCCACCACCCACGGAAGCTAAGGGATCAGAATATCTATCTTTACGGTACACCACAAAATCGGTGGAAAATAGTTCATTATTTAGAAATGTTGAGTTCAACCAAGTTTCTGTTAACACAATCACAAATCGAGATGATGAATGAAATAATTGAGATTGAAATAGAAAATCAAGAATCGAGAATCATTGATTGAGATTGGGATCGATTGAAATAAAAATTTGTGATTCCAATCATCAATACTTTTCGACGATCGGATCAAAAAAATCGAATCGTTCCTGTCTTCCTGATGAAAATTAAAATTGTTCAGCAGCCAGTTCGTGACCTATCGACGTACAAAATATTTAAATTTTACAGATATATAATATAAGGCTTTAATAAGTCAGTTTTTCTTTGGGTTTTTGTTTCGGTCTTAAACCTAAATGAATGGAATACTATCAAATACAAATAATTTTAATGTAATCTTCTAAGTGATAAATTTGAATTTTTGCTGCTAAAAGTACCTCTTATACACCGAATTTGTTTTCTTCGAAGTATCTCGAAAACTGCATTAATGATTTTTATCAAACTTTGTATCTGGTAGTTTTTGAGGAGATTTCAATAAAACCGAGTTTTAAGTTTTTGATAAAATATTCACATAACAAAAGTATGGTTTTGATGGGAAAAATCGTCTTAGTTTTGGGTCATTCCTATATACAAATCCCGTTAATGAAAATGATAAACAATCGAACATGTTTCACAAATTTTAGTACTTTTGATTTTTTTACATTTTTTCTGTAATAATATCAAAATAAATCGAATGGTCTGGGTTTCTTTATGTCGGATGGTTCATATGTTGAGCAGAGTAAAATCAACAACCACTGAATACCTCAAAAAACGGATTTTTCAATTAAGTTCTCCTAAAAATAGAATTTGTTTCAAATAAAATGCACGACTGCATCGTGCTTTAAAAAGCAATGTTTCTCAAACTTTTTAGAAGCTTCTCTATAAGAAATTATATTAAAATCCGTTATGCCGTTAATTAGAAATTTAAAATTCAAAAAAAAAAAAATAGAATATATAAAATAGAAGTTTAAAGAAAATCGAGCATGTGGTTTTCAAAATATTGAGTTTTGAAAAGAAAATCTGGAACAGTTTTTTAAAAAATCCAAATAATTATTTTTTTAACTTGAAAACACTTTTGGGAGCCTTAGCATAAAAATATATCTACTGTTTTTAAAAAAATCAAAAACAAAAACCTTTTTTTTCGGATTTTTTTTAAGCATTACCTGGCTTTAACTAAATGAAACTTGTTGAATTTTCTAAAACAGTTTTTGAGAAAATTAAAATAAAATTTGCTGAGAATTCGTACAAGTGGGGGAAATTTTAAAAATACTATTTACCAAGTTTAAAGAAAATCTGCCGAACAGCTTAGGCTGTAGTCGAACAGGTGGACAGATTCTAGCTGAATCCGTCTTTCTTAGATTTAAGTTCATGTTAAGTTTTTATGCAAAGAGCTTCTCTTAACCACTCAGAAACGTGAGCTCATTGTTAAAAAAAGTTCAAATCTTTTGCAAGAAATATAAATGTGATTCATATGTAAGGAATTTTTTTCCATAAATTCTCTTAGCTCTTACAATTTTTGCCCACTGGTTTTATTTGCAGATTCTGTGTTGGCTCATTGGTCTATTTGTGTAAATGATCTGTGTTATATCAGTCTGCCTATACTCTTCTATCAGAAACTTTGATTATTTCCAATACAAAGGTCTTTCAAACCTTTACAGTCTGGCATACGTTATATTGTACATTAAGCATCTCTTTTTACTTGCGACTTACTCGAGATTTTGATCAAAGTTGACATTACGATGATAGCGAAGACCAAAAAAGTGGGTCTCGCAATTCTGTCTGTCTGTCTGTCTGTTTGTCGGTTCGACCACAGCCTAAACGGCTCGGCCGATTTTCTTCAAACTTGGTAGATATGGGTTTTAATGTCCCCCCCCGGACGTTTTTTTCTGTTTTTTGTTTTAAAACCAAAAATAACGGTACCTGCCATACGATTTTTTTCGAAATTTTATAAATATTTTTTTTTCTCAAAAACTGTCCCACAGAATTTTTAAAAAAAAATTTGAAAAATTTTATTTGGTTAAAACTAGCTAATGGTTGAAAAAAAATTATAAAAAATTGTTATTTTTGGTAGCCCCCCTGGGTCCATTTTTTTTGTTTTTGATTTTCTCGAAAACGGTACAGCCGATTTAAACAATTTTTTTATGCCAAAGCTCCTCCAAAGTTTGAATATTGTTCCATATTCAAATTTTCAATTTTTAATTTTTTGGATTTAAAAAAAAAAATTCAATTTTTTTTTTGGAAACTCAATATTTCGAAAACCCCATGCTCGATTTTTTTCAAACTTGGTAAATAAAAGTTTCTTAACATAATCTACAAAATCTGAGAAAAAAAATTTTGTTTTATCTAAAACTAACGGTACCTTCCATACAAATTTTAAAAACTGGTTTTCGAAAATCGTATTTTTCTCGAAAACGGTTCCGAGAATTTTGCTAAAATTTTTTTTCTTTCGATTAATCTTTACGATCTATAATTTAATAAAAAAAACTTTTAAATCTAGATATTACTGACTGTAACTACCATAGAACGATTTTTTCGAATTTCTCATTATCGACATAACGGATTTCAATGAAATTTTTTATAAAGAAGCTCCTAAAAAGTTTAAAAAACATTGCATTTAAAAACTTAAGAAAAAATATTTTTTCAATTTTTACAAAAAAAGTAATTTTTTTTGAAAAATTCGATATCTCAAGAACGGCTTAGTATTTTTTTTGGAAATTAGACTTTTATTCGTACAATAATAAAAACTTAAGGTTGGCGTACCAAAATTTTTTCTTAAAAATGTTTTAAAAATTTTGTACATAAAAGCTTATTTTTTTAAGGAACCACTACAACGACTTATAATTTTTGTTCCTGCATAAATTCATACTTGCATAGCATTCTGTTTTTATCTCTTACTACTAAAAGAATTTAAAAAATTAATTTTATCCTTATGAACAGTTTTCTCTAATAACATTCGTTTTTAAAATTCCTAGTCTATTACATAGGAGCAAGTTCGTGCGACCCATTTTATTTATAATAGAGTTTTAAGCATTTCTCTAGTCCTTGCATTGGAAGTAATGTCAATTTAAGATATAAGAAACAAATTTTGGAAATAAAATGAAGATAATCCGTTAAAATTATTTTAAATTGCAATGCGACGTTATTTCTTGTTTTTCATTTCTTGGCATTGCCGTATTTTGGTTTTGATTTTAACTTTCTTTTCATTAACAACAATAGTTTCTTCGCAAATAACATTTTCTTCCGGAGGAACAAAATTCTCTTCCGTGTACTCGTATATCAAAGGCACTTCATGGTTGGGATTTTCTTGACCAGTATTTTGAACCTGAATCCATGGTCTAAAAGTTTTGAAGAATCTATGGATTATTTGCTTATTGAAAATTCAAAAAATAAAAAAACGCATTAAATAATGACAATATTATTATTAATTTACGAGTACGACTGATTTAAACGGCTGTAAGATATTGATGCAAAAATTGTATAAATGCTTGGGATTCATTCTTTTCATAATGGAAAAGTGGCGTAAGCGGGTTACGTAATTTCTGTCCCAGGAAAAATTATGTTTCGGCATATTTTCTGTGATTTAAGAAGAAATATAATGTTGAACTACTTCTGATGGAAGAAAATTTATTTTTCGTCATCATAGTGTAATAAACCAATTATAGACAAAATGAGGGTTACGCCACTACTACTCTCAACTATTTACCTTTTCCATAAAAAATTTCCCTTTCTAACATTTAGTTTTAAGAAAATTAATTAAAATTATTAATTATGCATATTATGGACCAGTATCTAAACATACCCGTATGAATGAAAGCACATGAAACCAACTTTAAAATAAAGTAACGGGACTATGAGTATATTTTATGAATACCTACTGATGGGTTTTATGATAGCCGTATGCTGGTTGTTGGGAAATCATCATTGACACACACTTTGAACTAATTACACAGGTTTTTGTTGATCCCAGCTGGCTCATACACTTATCTGCAAAAAGACCGAAGAGGTACATCAAAAACACACATATTGAGATGCATCAAAATAAATGTAAGCACATATTTACCTGAGTCTAAAGTTGTCGGAAGTCCCTTGTCTACAATCCATTCATAGACCAAGAACGTGTCCTTAGGCTTCACAACATCCAAATGTCGGTGTTTAATAGTACGTTGCCACACTTCAGAATTTTCCGAAATACTTTGCAAGACTGCAAAAGTTTTATATTTTATTTTGTTTAATTTTTTTTTGTATGGTAAAAGTTCAAAGAAAAGACGACAATGTCGTGTTGGTTGCTCACTTATTTCGTCGTACACTGAACTATTTCGAGTGTGGCTGCTACTCTTCAGAACTTTCAAGTACTCTAAAGTTTTCCAATAAAACTCATTTCGATCACTGTCGCCAGAGGGGTTTGCCAAAGCGCTTCCTTAACAGTTTTCTTGTTTTAAATCGAAATTATTTTTGATAGAATATACAAGACAACTATACTATACCCGAAAGTAATTTGTAGGCTAAATTTAAGCCGAAGTGCACATCCCTTGGTAGACAACTTGCATCCTTGAAGTTATCCAAGAGTTGTGTCAAACTTTTCGCGATATCAATGCACTTGGTCTCGGGAGACATTATTAACATACACAAACCGAACCACCCAAAAACAATAGAGACCCGACATAGCATTGCAAGCTCTTAAAAATTAGTGTCTACCCTTCGACTTCGATAGACAAACAGTGAATGAAAGTTGTAAGACAAATAAACTTAACGTTCCGACGCGCACGCCTTATCCCCTGGAGCAAGGATAATTGAAATAAATTTGCTCGTCCTAATAAATTTAATGGTTCCACTGCGTGCCCGACAAATGATGATGTTTTCTTGGACTATTCGACAACTTGTTATTCATGGAATTGTGTACGCACGTAGGAGTAGGTGTCTTTAAGTAAAGCCCAGTTCCGGGATATATAGGCAGTCGTATTCAATTCAATTCAATGTTGTGGCAAGGCTATAGATTGAATTTTTAAATAGCATCAGATTAGTATCTGCAGCAGTGAGTGGAACGAACCATGGGCTCTTTGTGTCACATATTTTTTCGTGTAAGAGTCCATATCGAAAAATGCATCCTTTTCCTGATGGGCGTTCGCATACATAGCCTTCCTGACACCATCATTCACTGTGCACATTCACGAGATTTACTATTTGCACTTGCATTGGTTGAGTGCTTTTGTTAGCCTGCTAAGAGATCCTTTCATTGAAAATGCAGTATGCATTTTTGCTAAAAGCAAATGCTTGGTGGTTTTTTTGATTTTTGTGCTGCCCCAACCAACAACCAACCTTCTTGTGCCACAAATAGAAATGATATTTTGAGGAGCCTGAATGGAATAAGGAAGAAAATATATAAATATGGCAATAATAGAACGTTCTCTCGCACCTTTTATTCAACGTTTGAGTGACATAATGCAACTTTGAACGCGGAAAATATGGTGCTTAGGGTTTTTGAGAAAAAGTTTGTTTAATGCATTCATTTCGTGTGTTTGTTGTTTTTTTTTTTCGAGAAATGAATAGAACGTGTGTATATGAAATAATGTGTAAGCACCATTAAAATGCTAAAGCATAGTCGTTCTCTTGCCTTGAATAAATCAATATAAAGATTATTTTGAGTGTTTGATACCTACTACAAAGGAATTTGTGAGGTATGAAAACGTTAAAATGCCTTTGGGGTTGTGTTCTTTGTGGTTTAGTGCATGTTGCGCAATTAAGATTAGTGAAACCAACCCAAACATGGGGGCTATTGTAGGCGTTTGAAAAGTTACTTTAATTATATTCAAAGTAAAATTATTATTTAGATATACGAGTAAGTATTCGGTAATTTTTTTTTATTTTGGTGGAATGCTTTATTTTATCCTAATAGATTTTGCAGAAGCTCCTAATACGGTGATAAGTAACACCGAGTAGGTTGCCGAGGCTACGGATCCGCAACGCAACCTGGCACACCCCAGACGGTCGAACCACCAACTAAACCGAGCATATGCTGATCGATGCAAGGGATCTATCTGAAATCTTAGAAGTGCGAACATTTCGAGGGCCAAACGTCGACTCTGTGTAGATTTGATCAAGCAGCTGTTCAATGGTCATCATAAAGTGCGTTCAATAGTAAAAAACGAGTTCCACCACCCAGTATAAAAGAGGTGGGTTTAGCTACAAACAAGCTTAAGAACAACAAGGCCATAAGATTTGTGGCTTACCAGCAGAGTTCTTCAAGTACGGAGGTTATGTTTTGCTACGGTGCATGCATGAAACCATCAACCAAATATGAGTGAAAGGACGCATTTCCGATGACTGACCCATCTAAAAAAAGGTGAACTATCGAGGTATATCTCTACTAAATTTCGCATATAAGATCCTATCCAATGTGCCATGTGAACGTCTTCAACCGTGTAAATACCAGTGTGTCTTCAAGCCTGGCATATTGACCATATACCAAATATTCATATTAGTCAAATCCTGGAAAACACCAACGAATTTCAAGTCAAGATTCACCATCTATTTATCGATTTCAAAGTCACATTTGAAAGCATTCATCGTCAGGAGCTCTATATGGTGATAGCCGAACTCGGTAAAACTGATGAAAATACGGGGTGCAATGTGTAACTGAAAAGCAGCTCTTCTGAACTATATGCACAGGGTTTCGGCGAGAAAATATACACTTACGAGTAATATTGAAAGGTATAATTTGCAAAGAATTTGCATAATAATTATGCTGTTTTGGTCCAAAAAAACTTTGAATTCTGTTTTTGCAAAGCAAATTTTGATAAGTTTATCAAAAGTTTGCAAAGTAAACAACCGCCTTACAAATTCATATTGTTATAAATACCGAAGCTTTTAAATAAAATTGGAGAAAAATTAGAGTACCTACAATACACAAAGCAGTCATGCTTTGTCGGCTGAAAATCAACTGCAACTGTGATTGGCTCGGAAATGGTTGCCAGTACCATGGAGTTGCAGCTATGCGTTTGTTGCAAAAGTTTTCAGAACCCATAGAGTTGCCGACGTTATAATAGACGTTTTATTTCAAAACACAGTGCGGTGGCCCGATGACGTCAGTGGTATTGCGGCCTGAAGCTTTAGACTTTAACATTAGACAACCAAATTTTTTACCAATTATTAAGATCTATTTTGGATTTTGGAAGAAAAATAATAATTTATGATGTCATGTCGATTGTAGATTTTTATTAAGATCGTAAAAAAACAAGTTTAGGGCCTCTACTGTTGATTTTTTTTTATAATCTACACGCGCTCAAGGGATTATTTAAATGTTTCAATACAGCGCGGGCGTGAAGTTAAGGATAGGAAAGATGTGTGGGCACGATGTCCTGAGACTGAAGGTGGTTGTCTCAGATTTTTATCTCCAGGGATGGCGGCTGAACTTAATGCGGAAAAATGCCGTGTCTTATTTGTATGACCCTTTTAATTCGCATTATTTTATTCGTATTCATATTTGTTGGGCAAACTATACTCTGTTCAACAAAAATTGTCATTATAAATCACCAACACTCAACATACCGAACTTTATAAAACTTTTTCTCAAAAGCTTGAAATCCCAAAAGCTCCTTAATAAAATCCACTGAATAAGCTCCTTGGTAACTCTGTTTTGATGTACTATATAACAAGCGCACGATCGTATTGACTTGCCATCATCCCTTCAGCAGTGGGATTAAACGGTCGCGTTGGAGTGTAATAATTTTGGCGAAGAATTATAACAACAATTCTTTAAGGAAAGTCAGTGGCTTGCTCTTTTTTAAGTGGCATATTTCCACAACGTAGTGTAGTGAGGGTGCATCAGGCGCCACTGCTTTGGAAAAAGCTCTCCCATAGTGCCTGTACTGAAAATTTTCGTTGAACAGAGTATAGTTTTAACTCAATCACATGTTGTTAGTGTTATGCCTGAACAACATGTAATGAGTAAACAAACAACCCATTGATGTCAATTTTTAGAAGGTTTTAATGGAATTAAGACGTCATAGACCACAGCAGGGACCATGAGGTTGACAGGCGAGCACACAACCATCGCGCCACGGCCACCAGTCTAAAGAATTGTTTGGTATTATTGTAGAGGGGAATTCAAGCAATAGGTGAGTTGAAATTTTTTTTTAAATAGTGAAATTTTCTAATCAACTTTTCAATTCAAAATGATAAGAATAAAATTTATTTTACAATAAACTTGACATTTAGTTTGGTTGTTTTTGTAATTTTGCAATTTTTTTAAACAAAAATGTAGAATTATATTTCCCCTTTAATTATTTACCTCAACGATGAAGATCTGTTAGATATTATTGAAGTTATAAGCTTTCATAGCTAGCCAAATCGACAATTTTCTAAGATTTATTATCAAATAATTTTTTTTTTATGAAAAACCGGTTAAAACGCCTCTACCGCTGCTTCCGTTGGACTTACCCCTACTTTTTTTTATTTTTAGCACTGACTTTTTTGTAGATGGGAATTGGGGCAGTAACTTTGTAGAATACTATTTTTCGAAATTCCGAAAATTTTCATCAACTTTTACATTTTTAATAATGAAAATTGAAATGAAATCCGATTTACCTCCCCTTTTCGCTTTAAAGGCTACACCACACCACAATTATTTTCGTACACAAATAAAGCCTTTAATCTGGTGATTCCTAAAAGACCTCAACCTTGAAGATCGGACAATCAGAAGAGAAGTTATAATTATTTTAATCAACTAACATCAGTCGAATTTTGCGATTTTGCCAAATTTATTCAAATTACGGTTAATCTCCCACTGCTATACGATGATTGGCAATGAATAAAACAGGCAATTTCTATGAAATTTAAACGATTTTAACGATACTTTAAACATTCAAATTTTTGATAAACTATCAAGGGCAATAACCTCAATAACCTGTTAAAATTTAAGAGTTTTTGAACCACTCCTTAAAAAGATAAAAATCAAAAACCTTACAAAATCGAACCAAAAATCGAATATAGTCTTGAACTTGATTTACAAATATTGATATTTCTATCATAAAACTTAATTTTATCAAAATCAAAAATAGCCGATGTTACTCAGAAATAATGTATCTGTTTATTAGTGAAAGAATTTTAAGAATCGGTCCAGTAGTTCCAGAGATGACCTATTACATACAAACAAACAAACAAACTCGTATCTAGTAACGCAAAGTGAAAAGTGATTAGACAGAAATGCAAAGATAATTAAATGCTTTGTGGAATACTTTGCACACGCACTTTGCAGAAGAGAGCAAAGACTTTGCATCAGGGCCGTAGCTAGAGTTGAATTTAAGGTAGGGCGTCGGTGATAACATGTAGGGCGGAAGTAAAAATGTTACTTGATATGAAATATGATCTGATCTGGTAAAGGTGGTACTCAATTGTCGGGAGGGAGTGATAGATAAGTGCTAAACATTCATTTATATAATGGTTTATATTATTATTTCTCTTAACATATTATATTTACAACCCGATTCTCCTCCTTGTGAAAAGTCACAAGCTCTTGTGACTATTCCTTGTGAGGATTGTTGTGATTCGATAAAATGTTGGTATTCTCCCCCTAATCGTCACAAGAAAACTCACAACAAAACTCACCACAGCATGGTGAGATTTGTAAGTGTCATTATTTGAACAGCTAATTATTCAAAACAAAGAAATTACTTTATAAATGTATTGTTTTGGAGAGCGAATGGATCATTTGTATCTCTCAAAGTTTTTAAAAGCCGTCGGCGCAGCAAACTTCTTGATACGATCAGTTTCTTAAAAAAATTTGTGTTTATGTAAAAATGTTACTTTTCATTTTCGTAGTAAAGATCAGCAATAATATTCACTAGAACATTTTTGTGTAGGTACTCACAATTATTTACAAATCTAGAAATTTTTTTTACAAAACATACTGAATCAATCCAAGAAACTTTAAAAATGTATGAGTTGTGACCTGATCTGAGGGAGATCACAGTTTCGATTGTTTTTGTGACTCTCACAAGTTGTGACTGAGCGGCAGAATTCGAAAAAGTCACAAAATCAATTTCACCTCTTCTTGTGACTTGTGAGGCATCACTGACTTTGGGGAGAATCGGGCTGTTAGTATACCTACATAGATAACAATACAAAGTTCTTTTATTAAAATAACTGAATTCTTAAAAATATGAAGGACTTCATCCAGATCAACTGACTTGCTTCTTTTCTTTTCAAAGGCCAGAAATACCATGCCTGCCTTTCTTTCGTGACTCATTGATAGCCTGAGCCTCTAAGGCTTATTGATTGCAGTCAAAGTTGAAAACGTAGATTCATACAGCAGTGCTACCTCATATGGTCGTCACAGATGCAAAAAGTTCATATGTATCTTTGAACGCGTCTCGCTGGTTCAAAACATCAATTATGTTTTCCTTTTTATTCTTGAGGTGACTTAAGAAAGCTTTTACCACAGCAGCCTCTTTCCTTAATGGAATTGTAAGACCTAAAAAATCAGTTTTAACGCATTGCATTTTCCAAACAAAAATGACTTAGACCCGTTTGCTTAATCGAAAACTAATGTTTTATAAGTTTAACCTTCATTAAGGACTTTTTTGAGACATAAGCGTTGAAGTTGAAAATAAATATTTATGTTTCTTTTTAACAAATGGGTCTTAGGATTTTTGTTATGACAAATTTAAAAGTATGTAATTATTTATTGTCATAAAAGAGGAACAATCAAAAAGACTTGATTTTTTTGCAGTAACTTATGGCCAGTAGCACCAAATTGCAATTAAATGGGTTTTCGCAAAAATTTTTAAAGTTTGTTGACCTGATAAATTTATATGTTTTGGTTCGTTTATTGGCCTTCAAAGTGGCTTGGTGAAACTGTACATTTTACAAATACAGTGAACATTGGAAAACGTGGACCCCCCAAAACGTGAACTATCCCAAAACGTGAACACCGTAATTTTTACATTGACTGCTCTAAAACGTGAACAAATCGAAAAGCTCT
Organism: Chrysotoxum bicinctum; assembly: GCA_911387755.1. NCBI lineage: Eukaryota > Metazoa > Arthropoda > Insecta > Diptera > Syrphidae > Chrysotoxum > Chrysotoxum bicinctum. The sequence continues at coordinate 181,610,876 of OU426987.1, forward strand.
AAAACGTGAACAGACATTTTTTCAACATTTCTACATAAAAATGCACTGAATTAATTTTTTAAAACTTCGGGGGCCCCATAAATTTGACATTGCGTAATATGAAATATTTAAAAAGGCTTTGGAATGGTGTTCAGATGAAGGTTTTGACCAAAGCGACATAAGCGCCTAAGAGAAATTGTAGTTATTAAAATGTTGTCAAAAAATAGAACAGACAAAAATTAAAAATTTTGTTTGTTAAATAAAACTTTTATTTGTAAAACGTTCTAATTTAAAAATGAAATCAAATCAATTTTTTTAATAACCCGTAAGTACCAGTATGAACTCGTAGGTACCAGTATTTGTAAAAATGTAAAAAAATTCATAAATCTTTACTACTGCAAGCAAAATGAAGATAAAATGAAAGAAAATATGTTTTATTTTAAGAGGAGTAGTAAGACAATACGGTAGGAATACTATTTTAATCATAAAATGTTACATTCCAAAACATGAACAATCTCAAAAACATGAACACCCTCGGTTTTAATTAGTTCACGTTTTCCAATGTTCACTGTAGTTCTGTTTTCTCACACTTACTTAAGCTTTTCAACGGTACCATTTTCTCTAAATCCAACTTAATACTCGCTACTGAATTTAGTAGATCGTCGTTGTTCGAATATCTCCTATATATCTGAATATGTCCAACGTTTCGAAATACTCAGACTTAAATGGCTGAGCGTTCTGAGGTTCTATATTTTGTCTTGCAGAGAAACAGGAAACGCCATATACTAAGTAGTCATCCAACCGATTTGATTTTTTGATTTGTCTCTTTTGGGTATGAGTCGTATTTTCAGAATCGCCGCTTGTCATAGACTTTGCTTCTTCTAAAATTTGATGATACATTTCTGACCTAAGTTTCCTTATTTTATTTTGGGTGAGTTTAATGATTGTTATGGCGTCTTTCAATCCTGCGCTTCGGGATTGTAAAACTGCGCCTGCAGGCTGGAGCATGGATAATATTTTTTGGCCACAATCAAGGCCATTCGGAATCCCAAATTGAGCATCACTTTTTTAATGTCCACACTCTTGGCGACGTCATCACCCTTAAATATGTCATTTCTAATTTCATCCAAAGTCGTCAAAATCAATGAATAATTATCATGTACACATTTTGTTATGGCCAAGTGTCCTGAGCAACTGTGTTCTAGGAGCCGGTAAATCCTTTTTCCACCACACAAGGCATGCTGAAAAAATTCATGTAACATGATGCATGGATCAAAAAATAAACGAATGAAAGTCATTTCTGAGATAACCCTAATGATTACCAAATGCAAGCGATGGTTAAAGCAGGGGACGTAAGGGATTTTTCGGCCCAATTTATTTTCTATTCTGGTCGCAACTTCCAAAACTTTCCTACTAATTACACTTGCGCCATCATAGCATTGGCTTAGCATACAAGAGTATTCAATGCTATTTAACGTTAATTCAGTAAAATTGGCTGCATAAACTGTCAGCAACGACTCATTGACAATTCCATCTTTAACGTAGCGTATTGATATTGCAATATTTTCGCGGTTATTTTTCTTCTATTATACTAAACCAGTTTAGGTTCAATTCATTAATATCTTTAACAATGAAACTTCGTACTGGTATAATCATTTCTTGAATTATTTTATTTTGAATTCAGGTGAACGGTATGTTGCAATTTGTGTATATGAGTAAGAGACTCTTTCAAATTTGGATCTTTCATGTAGGTGTACACTGAAAATAAAATCTAGGTACATATGACAAAAATGTAGGTTGATCTGATAAAAATTTTGTCAATATACGTCCAACAAAAAGTTTTGTCAAATTGATAAAAATTACAGAATTTTGTTGATTAATTTGTTGAAATAACAAAAATATTTTATCAATATGACAAAATTTCGTATAATTTACAAAATTAATTTGTCCTATTTGCAATTCTCTTGTTGTATTAATAATTTTTTTGTTAGTTCTATTGTTTTTTTTATTATTATCGGATTAACAAAATTTGTTTGTTTGGCGTTTCGTCCCTACGTCCCTAACATGCAATCATCTGTGAGGGCGTATGGACAATACGCAATTTTTGTTAAGTTCATTTAATCTTACATGCATTTTTTGAAAAAACCAAATGTGAACTATATCAAAAGAAATGTCATGATCAAAAAAATATACGCGCAGAATTTTTTGGTTTCCTTACAAAATAGTTTTATCTATCTAATAATATTATTTTATCAATATTACAAAATAATTCAACCCCAAAACAAAATATTTGTCATACAAATACCTAGGAATAATTTTAAAACCCAACATGAAGATCTCCCCACACCTCGAAAAAAAGCTAAGTGCAGCTAAAATCATGATTAATGCGTCATGGAAAGAAGTTATGAACAACAAGGATGTTCCCACCTCAGCTAAGTACAAAGTCTTTGATGCCGTGATGCGCTCCGTTATGTGCTACAGTTTTCAAACATGGGGATTTCGGTCTTATGAACAAGTAGAAAAACTATAACTACGCTACTTTCTCAAAAGACTATTCAATTTACCTTCTAATACGCCCAACTATGTTTTGCAACTGGAAACAGGTCTTCCATCTCTTTTTATTCATACCCTCAAGCTCCATTTCGACTACATCTTGAAAGTACTTGCATATTCTCCAAACAGAATCCAATTGACAATCGCCAGATATATCATTAATAACAAAGTAGAGTGGATAGATGAATGGAATCACTGGGCAACGAAGTGCGGAGTTGAGCTAAATGTACAATATACGAATTTGATTTCGCTAAAAGAACAACTGTATGGGTTATTACAGGCTGTCGATATTTTCCAGCATAATACAAACTTACAAAAAAAGTCATTGTCAATCAATAGAATTATTTACCCAGATTTAAGACTTAATCTCATAAATAACTATTTTTGTGATAAATATAGTACAAGAGCGATTTCGCTAATCTGTAAAGCCAGAAGTGAACTACTAAATTTGAATGGTTCACCCTACAAAAGTTCACCTACAACCTGCTGCACCCTTTGTAATCTGAAATCAAAAGAAGATAGCTTTCATTTCATATCAATCTGTCCCATTTATAAAGAAATAAGACTCCAATACTTTGCAAAAGCTACACTAACCATGGAGCAATCTCTTTCTTTACCTTGAAAGAGCAATAGCGTACCGGGAATTGATCATTTCCGAATACCGTTAATAATTATATAGCTTTAATCATGCTGAATCATAAAAATTTTGTGAAATCAACAAAATCATTCTTTCGTAATGACAAAAATTTAATCAAAACGATAAAATTGTTTTGTTAAATGTCAACAAAACGTTTTTGTCAATATTACCTAGGAATTTATTTTCAGTGTATTCAAACAAATTCTGAAATAATCCTTGTTCTTTTTCTTCCTCCAAAATATAATTTCCAAACAAAGCTAATTCGTTGACAAATTGTATAACTTCAATAATAGACCTAACGTAGTACCTATGTATGTCTCTCTGAAGCTTTTTGATGTATCAACGTTTCAAAACTGCTAGTTGTAGAGACTCTATTTAATTTGTCCTGCCACATCGCCATAGCTTGGATATGGGAAATAAATTTTTCTTGTTTTGGGAAACCGCAGTTTTTGAATCAGTGGCATTACGATACGATAGTTGATTTTTTAAGGTAGGGCATTGCCCCCTAATGCCCTCCCCAAGCTACGGTCATGCTTTGCATTGAGTGCAAAGTCTTTGCAAAAATTTGCTTAGTGCAAAGTGAGATTTGCAAAGAATATTGTGGAACAGAAATACTTATCAATTTGCCAAAAAAACTAATTTGATAAGTGCAAAGTGAAAAGTTGATAAGTCGTTTTGTGGAATAGAGCCCTCTGATTTCGAAAATTGAGTAAAAAACCAATCGAATCCATTTTTTGTTTATTTTTAAATTTATTACATGAATTAATTAAATTATATCACTTTATCACTTTGCTTATACTTTACATTTATTATTGACTTAGATGACGTTTAAATTTCTATAACACTGACAGTGTCGATAGGAAAGTTCATAAATAATAAGGTAATTTGAGGAATCGACAATGTAGTTCATCCGCGAATTTCATAATTAAGCTTTGCAGCGGATGCGAAAGGTCAATGGATCGAGTTGACTCACCGGGAGTGAAATTCTTCGAATTCTGTAATCGACATGAATATAATGAAAAGAATTCGAATCAAAAAATTAGTAATTAACTTTCCAACAAGACTGTGTTCATCGCATTTAAAATGCACATCAAATGCCCAGAACTTTGAAAAACAAATAAAATAAATAGTTTCTTAGATACTATAAGTAATCTACATATGTACATATATATTACTAGTCTTGAATCTCGTCAGAATATATTTTTTCTCAACCATTTGAACTCTACGAGCAAATACATTCGACACAGTGCTGCACTTTATTTATTTTGTTTGGTGCAGGATGAAGGTCCACCCTAGACCATAAGCCCCGAACCATCTTTAGTAAAGACTTAAGTTTGGAGGTGTAATACCAATATTGTGTTAAAATCATTGAAATATACTTATTATCTACTTAGTAGAGATTCTGAATTTATAGCTATGTAGGTATATCTAATAGTTAAGAGTTTCACGTACAAATAAGGAAGTTGAAAGGGCACGCGTTCATTTTTTTTACTTTTATCGTTCCTTTTTTAGCAAGGCCATGGTTGGCAGCATAGCTATGCGAATAATTTTGAAACATATAAAGCTACAGGTAATTATATTAGAATATATTTCCGTCCGGAAACATCAAAAAGTCGATTTCAGCAAGTTTTAATTTGCTTCGCATAACTTAGAAAGGTACGAGTAGGTATAGGTACGTGTACGAGTGCCCGTCCTTGTTCAATTAAGAAATACCTCCTCCTATCCTGCCCTTCCCTGTCCTTCGCAGTCGATCTATGAACAGCAATCTAATGAATACAGCAAGTGGTAATTTCGAATAACGAAATTAAGATTTATGAATGTTACTAAAACTATCCGTCCTTGACGAAGGCTCCAGAATGCTAATGACCAATTGGAAGGTGTTTGAAATTCGGATCGGGAGTAGTACCTTTTATCGACCTGCCGAAAACCCATCCAAACATAACGTTATTTTGGGAATCAATGGAAATTTTTATCGAACTATACAATCAAATAAAATACGACTCCATTTTCTTATTCATCGGTTGCCTATACAATACATATGTACATATATATGTATATCATCCATGGAGCAGAGAACATTTCTGAATTCAATTATTATGTACTACTCTCGAATGTACATACCTACATATTTTCTGAATATCATTCATTGTTTAATTTAATTAAAGCACCTTCATATCGCACTAAATAAAGTTCAGAACGCTCAGGACAGAACAGACAGTCACACAAAGTCTTGAATATGGGACAAAGACGACGACGACAACGACGGCATTAACATTTCGTATGGGTGTGATTTGTCATGAATAAGTTTTATGAAGTAGGTGTCAGACTTTTAGTCATATTCAAAGTTTATTATATTTCTTAGTCGGAGAATAAAAGTTATTTCCAGGTTTTATTGAGCGCACATGAATGCCATTCTTGGTGTGTTATGTAGCATTGATATACGAAAGTTTTGTTTTCATTTTGTATAGGTATATGAAACATTTTTTTTCGTCAGAAAATAAAGTGGGGTAGTTTAAATTTTTGTTGTTGTTGGAAGAACGTCTAAGAAGCTAGTGTTGGGTGTTAGTGCTGATAAATATGTAAGGTTCTCAAAGTGCATATCTACATCTATAAAAGAGCATATTTTATGTCATGGCACAACTTTTGATCACTGAAGAGGTTATTTCTTAAATAAATTATAATAAGTATGAGATATATAGATATGGCGGCTTCATAATTAAAAAGATCATTTAAAATTTTATTTTCAAAAAAATATTCGATGGAATTTAGATAGGTAATTTAGATTTCATTAAAATTATAGATATTATATAAATATTGGTAGCATCACTAAACGTATATAAATTGTCCTGAAAAAAAAAGTAATTTTGGTTCTCTTTTTTAAACAAAAAACAATTGATTTTTTTTTTTTTTTTTAATTTGAAATCAAATGTTTTTCAAGCTTTTCGGAATACAAAATTTCATTAAAATCAGTTTTTCCGATAAAGAAAAATTAAAATTTAAAAAAAAAAATGGTTCTATGTACATACGTACGAAGAGCGAGCGGAGGATGCATTTTTGGTTACAAAAAAGATTTGGTAAATATCAACTGTGAGTTCAAATTATTTGGTGAAATAACTTGTCTAGACGTGGTAATCTATCGAGAGAGGTTTCGCATTGTACCAACCTATGTAAATTGTAACCACTGGGAGTCGGATTTCAATGATGTTAAAGAATTCCTGATGTGTGAATATAACACAAATTTGTTGTTGATTGGAGACATAAATGCAAGACTAGGTTCTGAAGGAGGAGTTGAAAATAAACGGGAAGGTCATGAGAGAAAATCTAAAGATCTGATAAAAAACACAAGAGGTAATAAGTTATTGGAAGTGTGTAACGCAATTGGACTCCGAATACTTAACGGTACCAGCGAAAGTGATAAATTTGGAGAATACACATTTGTGGGAAACCAAGGTAGCTCCGTCATTGATTACGGACTGGCTGGGGGGAATTGGAAATCGATAATCTCTGATTTTGAAGTAAAACAAGTGCCTTATTCAGATCACATGCCGATTGTGGTTTCTTGCAAATGTGGTTTAAATGGGAGTGAAGAAAGAGCGGATTTAGAATTGTTACCGAAATTAAAATGGAGAGAATCTACAGCTTCGATCTACAAAAAGCAATTGGATACAGTTTTGATGATGAATAGAACTGATAATCTGCAAAATATAGAAGATTGCATCAAGACAGCGTACCCAGGATCGAACAATTGCACAAAAGGTGAAGTGTTTAGAAAACCATGTTTCGATAAATCATGCATGGAAGCTAGGAATGTATCATACACATGGCTAAACCGATTTAGGCGAAACAATGAAGACTCTGCGAAATGCTTGTATATCGAACACAATCGGAGGTTTAAAGAACTTTGTAGAGAAAAGAAGAAAACCTTTTATGAAAAGAAAGCCCAAAGTTTAACTACATGTAGCAAATCAAATGACTTCTGGAAGCTGTTACAAAAACTAAATGGCAAAGCTTATGTTATTAATCGTAACTTAAATTGTAATATTTTGCAGATACACTTCAGGCAACTTCTGAACCAAGATACTATGGGCCATCATATGATTCAGTATGCACAACCAAGTTTTTATAATGAAATATTGGACCAACCAATTGTACAACACGAGGTGTACGCGGCGCTAAATGGACTCAAGGATGGAAAAGCTGCTGGATCGGATAGGATACCATCGGAATTTTATCGATATGGCACGGAGAAACTCGTTGATAATTTAACAGGATTATATAACAATATATTGAATACCGGAAGTATACCGCAACAATTCAAGGAATCTCTCATCTTTCCGATTCATAAAAAGGGTAACACGATGGATCCTGAAAATTATAGAGGTATTTCCTTTTTAAATGCGTCGTATAAAATATTCACATCGATACTACAAAGCCGACTGAGAAGGTCGATTACACTGAAAAAATTTTTGTACATTCTTTTTATGAATGGCGATCATTCAGCCAAAATCATTTATTTTTAAAGAATATTCATATGAATAATGCACGAATTCATAAAAATTAATTTTTGTTTTATGACCAAGTCATGATTTTCATGAAAAACCATTCATAAAATCCAAAGCAATATAATTGTTGTTGGAAAATCAGATTATGATATTTTACATTTAAAATATGAACAGTTCATACAAATTTTATTGTAAAGTTTTATGAAAAATTTCTTAAAATGCTTGAAACTGTTCTTATATTGCAGGAACAAAGTGACGAGCGTGTGACATTTTATGAAAAATTACTTTAAATTCTTGAAACTATACATTTTTTACATGCAAAATATCATAAAACGCATGAAACCACATTCATAAACATTTTTTTTGTTGCGAATTCCAAACAGGAAACTTTACATTTGAAATATGAACAATTCATACAAAATTTAATATGAAGCTGTATGAAGGATTACTTAAAATGTATGTAACTTTAACAACATATTTTTCAATGCATGAGTAACGGACATTTTAAGAAAATTGCTTTAAATGCTTAAAATGTTTGACAAAATGGCTAGATGAATAATCGACGGATTGTGAATTAGCGTATGCATTCATCAAACATGCTGTTAAACATCACTTCCTTCATTTCTGAATGTACTTCGATTAAATGCGTATTAGAAAATATTAACTTTATTAAAGACATAATATAATTATTTAAAAAGAAAACCAATTTAATGCGGCTATAAAGGTGCCGTTATAGAAATCTTGTGTTTTAAGAACTAATTCATACAAAAAAGATTAATTTGGTGTTTTAAAAAATAATTCATACAAAATAAGATTAATTTCATATTTTGCATGACTAACACTTCAATTTTAGGAACAGTTTGATTTTGCCCACTATTGTGAAAGAATTTATTCCTGAATCGTAGGAATTTTTTCATAAACTGCAAGCTCATTACTTACAATTTGTGGAATATTTCTTTAAAGTGCAAAATATTACAGTTATGCACCTATGGCTGTAGTCTGGTGTTTTAAGAACTTATTAATACAAAATAGGAATATTTTCATGTTTTGCATGAGTGACTCTTGAATAGTAGGAATTAAGTCATAAACTTTGCGGTTACTTCATGCAATATACTTGTAATATCATATCAAGAGTTCATTTCTTGTTTGATATTACCAGTGTTAAAACGTGATTTTACAAAGTTTTATTTATTTATTTATTTATTTATTTTATTTCGTGATTGCTAAATAACTGTAAGATACAATATCTTATAAGATAGTTATAAGCTAATTTTACAGAGTTGAGCAAGCAATAAGTAATATTAATATTAAAATTGAAGCTAATATAATTAAACAATAATGAGAAAAAGAAGTATTTTAAACAATTTTTAGAATTTCATTAAATATTTACTGAAGAATGATTTTTTAAATGATTTTTTAAAGCCTTTTTAATTCTTGTAGTGTTTTGAGTTTCTTTAATATTGCGTGGTAAGGAATTCCAAAGACGGATTGAATTTACAAAAAATTGACGCTCGGATGTTAAAAACGAATAGCGAGGATGAATCAGTTGACGAGATCTATGTGAGGTAGCAAAACTAATTTTGTCAAAACAGTATTGTGGTTGGCGTGTAAGTAGTATGTCAGAGAGTAAGATCAAACTCCGAAGTTCAATATAATTTTCAAACGGCATATCCAGCAGCAGAGTAGAAAAATCAGATATTCTGTCGTACCTTCGTAGGCCAAAAACATATCGAACAGTACTATTAAAGGCAACATTAAGTTTACGTTTGCTTGCGTAGTTGCAGTTGCAGTATATTTCGCACCCATATGTCAAAATTGGTAATATTAAAGTCTTGGCAAGAAGTAAACGTGTTTTTACTGGCGTAAAAGACTGGGTTACCCATAATGCACGTAGTACACCATAAACTTTGCCAACAAGTCCATTTATATGATTGTCCCATGTCAAAAAGCGGTTAAAAGTCACTCCAAGATTTTTGGCAGTTTCAACATATTCGATTGGAGCATTGCTCAACAAAATCGGCGGAAAATAATTAAGATCTAGACTCTTTCTAGATATAACTACACATTTTGATTTTTTTGGGTTCAAAATAAGACCATTTGAATGGGACCAGTTTAAAATTATGTCAAGGTCTTCATTAACACTGGAAGCTCCATGCTCAATGAGTCCAAGGGGGCAGCTTAGGTATAGCTGAACGTCATCAGCATACATATGACAAGAACAATTATCAACCATAGATGGAAGTTCATTGACGTAAATAGAGAACAGCAGAGGACCCAATATGGACCCCTGAGGAACACCATTAGCAATCGGCAAAAAATTAGACAAGCTGTCACCAACTTGAACTGCTTGTATTCTATTAGTCAAATAAGAATATATAAGCTTCACAGCACATGGAGAAAAATTAAAATTCTGTATAAGCTTTTTACATAAATTGACATGGTTAACTGTGTCGAAAGCCTTTGAGAAATCAAGCAAAACCAAAAAAGTTACCTCATCCTTATCCAACGCTTGCCTTATGTCTTCAGAGACGTTCAAAAGTGCTGTGATACAGCTGTGCTTTTTACGAAAACCAGACTGTTTAGGTGTAAGCATTGAGTTCGCCGTAAGATAAATATTGATTTGTTTCTGCAAAATTTTCTCAAAGACTTTCGACAGGTAGGAAAGGACTGAGATGGGCCTAAATTCAACGCCTTTTGCGTTTTTTGGGAGTGGTATGATTTTAGCTACCTTCCACAGGTCAGGATACACTCCTGACATTAAAATCGTATTGAACGCGAACGTAAGATATGGCAACACGATTGGCAAAATCATAAACAAAAATTTAGGGTGAATAGAATCCAGTCCAACGGCGTTAGACTTAACAGAAAGTAAACCTTCAACAACATCAGCGCTTTCTATAGAGCAAAAACCAAAGCCAAGATTATCTGACTGATCCATAAATGGTAAAATTTCTGATGCACTCGACGGAGGCACCAGTGTCAGCGGTAATGAAGCAAAGGTTTGATTGAGTGTGTTAACATCTACATCCTCAGTTGCTACGTTTCTTGACTTTCCAATACCAATGCTACGTAAGTTCTTCCACAATTGCCGCCCATTCAAAGAAGTACTTAGCTGATGGGAGAAAGTTCGTGATTTAACTGAACGTATTTCAGCAACAACTCTGTTGCGAAGCAAACAATACGTACGTCGCAACTCAATCAACCGGTATCGCTTCCAATTGTTGTATGCATCATCCCGTTTTTGCATTAGGAAACGTATGTTACTCGTAAACCATGGCTTATTATTTGGTTTAAGAATTTTAGTTTTTAACGGTACGTGGGTGTCATAAAGTTGTTTTATATTTTGAGTTAAAAACTGCAGCTGTTCATTTGAAGATGGCATATAAAAAATACTATCCCAACTAACGGCTCTAGTATGTTCTTCCAAAAGTTGACCATTTACATTGTTAAAATCACGAAATGTGATTTTTTTGACAGAATAATCAAAGCTGAATCTTATTGTTAAAAATATTAAATCATGCTTTGAGAAAGCAGGAGCGGAGAGCTGATCGTACAAGGCTACGTCGTCTAAGTCACTAACCAAAAACAAGTCTAACAGTGAAGCATCCCCACCGAAGTAATGAGTTGGTGTGCTAGTGTTTATTGGTCTTAAATTAAACGTTCGCATGCTATCAGACAAAAAATTATCGTTCAAAATATTGCTATTAAAGTCTCCACAAAGGACAATATTAGGAGCACACAGCGAGATTTCTTCTAAAAGTGAAAACAGGGGTGAAAAGTCAATATGTGAATTTGGCCTATAGATTGCCCCTAGAAGTAGATTACCCTCATTTCCCACTAGATCAACGAAAAGATATTCAATATTACTACCTGCTTCAGAAGATAGCTTAAGTTTGCATTTTATAGTCGCTTTAACATAAATTGCCACACCGCCCCCAATACGATCCTTTCTATTTAAGCGAAACACGCGGTAACCCTCTAAGCAACACACCTCATCACTAAATTCATCTCTCAACCATGTTTCAGTAACACAAACAACATCTACATCCGATTCAACAAAGATATCACGAAATTCATCAATCTTCGGAAGCAAACTCTGTGCATTGATGTGACAAACCCTGAGACCACATTTCTGTTTGCTCAGAACTCTGACCATCAAACGCAAATTTCCTAACGTATTCATAACTGGTACAACAACAAGAAGAAGAAGGCAAAGAAAAGTAATTTGAATCAAAAAATAAAAGAAACAAAAGTTTAATTTGTAAAGAAAATAAATTTAAATCAAAAAGAAAAGAAAGAAAATAAAAAGAAAGTATATAGTTGAAAAGAAATTCAAAAACAAAATTAAATTATTAATTAAAAAGAGATTCAAAAACAAAAAATTATTTAATTGGTATAATTTAATTGTTGAAAATAATATTATTATTCATATGAAACTGCTGATCTGGCAACGTCCTCAAGTCCCTCGATGCAGTCAACAAGCACAGCTGTGTCATCAGTTTGACGTTTGACATAAACTATCCCACGTGCAGTGTAGACAGTAGATAAATGTTTACTTTTTTTCAAAGCAAGTGCACGTTGCATGATACATTTGTTGTGCTGGGTTAAGCTCTCGCGAATATAGATGGTGGAGGGTGACGCGGAGGTGGATGTTACATCCAAAGCAAAGTTAATGTCATTAAGGCAAAGCTGTTTATTGTTTTTTTTTCGGTAATTCGCGATAGAAGTCAAAACATAATTTTTATCATACGGAGTATTAAACTTTATCATTATCGCAGAGTTTGGTTTATTTGGTTGCGAGCGAGTGCGATAAATATTGTATAGAGTGGGTGGCTTTATGTTAATTGTGCTGCATATTAAATTAAAGATTGACCTAAGATTTTCGTTGGGCATGCACGGAATACCAAATATAAAAGCATCTCTCGCGATAATTCGATTTTCGTAGGCGTTTATAGTGTTTTTTAGTTTGTTTAATTCATCGACAGTATGATCAAAGTTATTTTTTGCACTAGTGATCTGAGCAGATTTTTCGGTTAATGAAGCTTTAGTGGTCTTGCATTCGGAAGTTACATTGGCAAGTGATGTTTTGATATCGTCTATTTCAGTGTTTATTGAAACAATATTAGATTTTATATAAGTGTTCGAGGATTCTAATTGAACAACTCGATTATTTAGGTCACTAATACTGTTTTTAATGACTTTTATTTCCCGGCCAAGCTCTTCTGTAATTTTTTTTTCCGATTCCTCTACTTTTTTTGACAAAAGGGACACAATAAACTCACTTTGTTCGCGAAGCTTTTCATCCATCCAAGTTTTATCCATGATTTTAGAAGGTGTATTTTTAGTTAAAGGTGTATTACGAGGGGAAGATGAGGAGCTTTTGGGCGAGTTTAAGGCTGATGTGGGGTTTTTAGTGCGGACTCGTTTAGAATTTGACGACATGGGTATGAGTGCGTAGTATAATTACGGATGCTTTAAAGTGTGGGTGGCGGTAAATGGGTGAGTAATTTGTATGTTTTAACAGACGTGTTGGTAAAGAGAGCACAGTAATAAACACTCAATTATATTATATATGTAATTTGCACAATGGAAAACAATTTTTATTTCACTTTTGATTTAGGCAAATTCAATTATAAAACTATAACCTTTGACCGAATAAAAAAATCGTAAAATCAATAAAAGCTTAGGCAAGAATGTAACACAATTGTTTGCAAGATTGAATGCGTTTTCGATCAAAAATAAATGTTTCACTGTCACCAGAATCAGATGCACGTCTACTCAGCAGCTCAACATTTGTATCATCAAAAAGTTTTCTTTTCCAAGTTTATTTTAAAAATATGTATAAATTTTTCAAAGTGTTGCGCATTGTGGACAACGTTAAATTTATTCAACTACTTGATTTATAAAATTTGTAAGTATTTAGTCTACAGGTAGCGAATTTTTTCATAAATTCGTTATATATCTAATATTATTTAATTTTTCTAGATAAAAATGGATTTTGGTGTGTTGTTTGGAAATCGCCCAGAGATTGTCAGCAGATGGACAAATCAAGCCATCCGACTTAATCAATTTTTTTTACAAGTAAAACATTTAAGGGACAAGAAGATGAGGGCAATGCTGAAAAAAATAGATGAAGCAGATGTCAAAGTGGTAATTTTATTTTTCTTAGTTCATATATATTTATTTCAAAACACATTAAACGTTAACATTAAACCTATCATTTTTGATTGCCAAAATTGCTTTTGTTTTAATGATTACTTTAAGAAAACCACATTTAATATCCTTGACTAATTGACTTTGTATTTTTATTTTTGTTTTAGATAATGCTGCAGTGAAATTAATGTGGTGTTTGGGTAGAATGTTATTCGCCCGAAATAATTTTTCACGAAATGTACGCAAGAATTTGATATTCAAGATATATTCAATAAATAAATTGTTCGATTTTTAAATATTTTTCTTTTCTTTTCTTTAAGTTTTCAGGTATACCATTTTCTTGAAAATAATTTGTCATCGGGGCTTTTGTATTTCAGGTGGACGTGCACATATAATTATTTTTTCTTAACACGAATAGAAATCATTGGAAAAAACAAATCATTAGTTTTATGAAAAAATAGCTTAGGTTCCATGATTTCTTACTTAAAACTAATGAAAAGATTCATACTAATATAAGAAAAGTTGCATTTAATTAATGATTGTTTCATTATTAAAAAAGAAACTTTTCTTACAATTATTGCAAGCAAATAATTAAAATCATTAAAAATAAAACTACTCATTAAAACTACTCATTTAATCAATGAAAAACGTCATACATCTTAGGAAACTTTTCCTAGAACAAGTGTCAGAGTTCTTAAACTAATGAATAAAATCATTTAAAACACAGACCGATTTCATAAATTTAATGAAAAACATAATGAATTCCATGAATTTTTACATACATTGTCTGAAATTGCTCACACTTTTTAAGAACAATAAACATGATTTTCATGATTTTTTACATTAAAACAGTGGATCTGTTCCTTCAATTTATGCCAGAAGGTCATAAAATAAATGAAAAATATAGTAACATTGAATGACAAAATACATGAAATTAAAGCAAAAAATTATGAATTTCATGTTTACTTACTTACATCGAATGAAATAGTTCATATGTTTTGTGAATTATCGAGAGAATTTTTTAATGTCTTCAAATCATTAATTTAATGCAGGAATCAATAATTTTAAGAACCTTTTATAGTCGTAGGAACAAATTCATAAAACGTATGTTCAGGGTTTCTTTTTTTTGATGAAATCGATTCTTGGCCCGTTTTTAATGAAGTTTTTCTTTAAAAACATGCAGTTTTTCCTTCGAATCATGTACCTTTTTAGTTCAGTGTAGATGACAACAATCTTATGAATGAGTTCCAAGCAGGATTTAGACCAGGGTATTCTACTATATACCACATTTTTGTCCTAAGAAGTATAGCTGAAAGGTTCTTGTCCCAAGACAGAAAATTGTATGTCCTTTTTGCAGACTTTAAGGCGGCATTCGATACGATAGACAGAAATGCATTGATGTACAAGATGTTTAGACTGGGAATGTCACACAAGTTTGGACGTGTTCTACAGAACCTATACTTAGACACTAAATCAGCAGTATGGGATGGTGAACATTTATCGGAATGGTTTCAGACGAAAGGAGGTGTAAGACAAGGATGCACACTAAGCAAAAGTTTATTCGCGCTTTTCGTTGAAGACATAACTAGTATATTACCGGGTGGAGTGGAATACGCAGGAACCCTTATCAAAGCCCTATTGTTTGCAGACGATATCGTTCTACTCGCATACTCACCTGAAGCACTCCAGTTAATGATAAATAAACTTAATGAATATTGTACTTTATGGAAATTAGTGGTCAACCTAGAAAAGTCAAAAGTTATGATATTCAAAAGAGGAAGAGGAAGATTAAGTCAAAGAGAACAATGGACCTATAACAATGAAAGAATTGAAGTTGTGAAGCAGTATAAATACTTGGGAGTGTACTTCACCAAGAATCTCAAGATGGATAAACATCTCACCGAAAAATTATTAAAAGCAAAAGCAGCAATAAACGTAGCCTGGAAGGAAATCTTCACCAACAGACATATTAAACATAGCGTCAAGTATAGGGTTTTCGAATCGGTGTCAGAAGCAACTTTGCTGTATGCAGCGCAAGTATGGGGAGGAAAAAAATATGAGACCGTTGAGAAACTCCTCCGTTTTTACATCAAACGCATATTTCGACTTCCTTCAAACGCTCCTAACTACATGGTAATGCTCGAAACTGGTATCTCTCCATTGTTTACAAAAACCTTGAAACTACAAGCAGATTATATCATCAATGTGCTAAAGATGCCGGATAATCGCCTTCCAAAAAAGGCAGCTCTCCAAGCGATCCATAACAGATCAGGATGGTTCAAGGACTGGATGGAGTTAGGACAAGAAGCGGGCATAGAATTAAACATGAATGATTATAGTAACTGGAAGCCCTCGCTCTATCAGATGATTACAAGCATAGATAACAGCGCCAGAGCAAGATACGCAGAAGAGGCAAGAGAATCGATTTACAGGCTGGTATATAGCAAGCTAAACCACAACTTAAATAGTTTAAATTATTTTAGAGATGATTACACTATAGAGGAAATATCTTGCATCTTTAGATTAAGGGGGGAACTGTTAAACCTTAACTTCATACCACATCGCGAAAATTTACCTGTGCTTTGTGAAATGTGTAATATGACAGAACGTGAAGACATTTTTCATTTTGTTGGTAGATGCCCGATCCTCAAAGAAACGAGAAGACATGTGTTTGGCGAAGACATACTATCTGAAGAACTTACAATAAAATACCTTAATGAAATAGATGTTTCCAAATTGTTCAAGTTTTGCAAAATTGCATTAGCTTATAGAAGCAGAATTTTAAATGAAAATTTTTAAATCAAACTGTACTTTAATGATATTTAATTAATCAAGTTTTTTTTTTATATAATATAATTGTCAATCAGGCAGACGGCAAAGCCATGCTTATATTACGATTGTTGATTGTTGTTAGATGTGTAAGATTTTTACTTTTTGCTCAGTGAATAAAAATTTACTTACTTACATACGTACTGTCAGTAATTACTTAAAATAAGAAAATAGTCAACGGTCTTGGCTTTTTTTTTTCTATAATTCACTCGCGCTCAAGGGTATGTTTATAGACCCTTATAATGTTAAACACACCGGGTAAGTTATTCCATAATCGTGTTGTGTGACTAAAAAACGGATCTCTATATGTGCTTTGATGAAAGCATCGCTTCCCATCGATCAGCGAAATCAAGCATCATTGTGAGTGGTTAGTACTTAGATTTTGGACCGTTCAATTACCAACCGTGTGCTTGTTGACATGTGTTTCTTCTGTTGTTCCTTCTTTCTGTGTGTCTCTCTCTGTTGTATTGTCTGAGCCGATGGCCTCAGTTGCCAGTGCTTTCAGTGTCTCTACTTCGTAGATTTATCTACGGAGTAGTGTTATATGTAATTTAATGTAATATCTTAATTTCAATTTTTTTAATAAATTATAGTTGAAAAAAGTTGGAACACTATGAAAAAAAAACCCAGAACTTTAACGTTTTTGTATAGTTAATAATATTTTTTTGAATACTTACTTGATAACGTTTTATAAAAGTTGGCATATATGTACACCTAATGTCTTAAAAAAATATGTAGATGATTTATTTTTAATTCTTAAAAAAAATTAAATAAATTTAACTTTAACATCATTTTCATATTCAAATTCAATTCACAGTTGAAGTTAAAAAAGAAGGTATAATTCCATGCCTTGATGTAAAGGTCATTAGAAAAAATAATCACTTAATATTTGAATAGTATACGAAACCCACTTCTTTTTATAAAAACTAATTTTATTTGTTTTAATTTTATATTTAAATCAATATTCATCATAAATTATTTGATTTCGATCACAGTTGCCAGTGCGCGAATAGCCTAAAAGTTGATGGGATCTGTTGTGAAAATTAAGTCTAGCTAAGCCTATTCATAAAATTTGGCATGCCACTAACTTGACAGAGACTTGAATCAGCAAGACTTGTGGGTGGCCGTGGCGCGATGGATGTGTGCTCGCCTGTAAACCTGAAGATTACAGGTTCGATCCCTGCCGTCGTCTATGTCTTTTTAATTCCATTAAAAACCATTCAAAACAACCAAAACAAGTGATTATAAACACAGTAACAAAATTCAAAAAATAGAGTTCTAGAACAAAGTGATATTACATTTGAACAAAACAACATTGAAATCATAATAGACACAGTATATCTTCTAATTCATATCCAATAGAAATAAGTAAATCACTTAATAATAACTATTTTAATACTATTAGACAATTAATCCAGATACTCCAACAGATCAGTTTGTGATTTTACAGGATGTGAGACATAGTGTGCAGTCTAAGAACAAAGAAGTCTGATGGACTTGATAAAATTAAAAATTTATATATAAAAAAATTACCGAAGCCGGGTATTCAATTTATTGTGTTTTTGGTTAATGTGTGCCTCAAAACTCAATATTTTCCAAAAATTTGGAAACACGCTAAAATTATACCCATCCCGAAACCTGGAAAAATAGCAAAACTCCCATCAAGCTATCGACCAATTAGTTTGCTCAGCTGTCTCAACAAGATATTGGAAAAGGTTCTTAAGGAAAAAATTCTAAATATTGTTGGGGTATTGAATATCCTTCCAAACGAACAGTTTGGATTCAGAAGGTTTCACAGCACTAGCCATCAAGTGTTAAGAGTTTGTGAACATATAAAAAAAAGTCGTTCCCTGGGTAAATCGACTGGACTTATTTTACTCGACATAGAGAAGGCTTTTGACACAGTGTGGCATGATGGACTAGTACACAAATTGGTATGCTTTGGGTTTCCTGTGTATCTTATTAAAATTATCAAAAGTTTTTTGTCCGATAGATATTTCAATGGTTTTGTTAATAACCGTTCATCAAATCGTTATCAAATTGAACACGGCGTGCCACAAGGATCGGTATTAGGTCCATTTTTGTACAATATTTATACATCTGATATACCTAAGCTACCAGAGTGTCAATTAGCTATATTTGCCGATGATACTGGTATTTTTTCATCGCATGAATTTAGTCTCAACATAGAGACAAGTTTATCTAATGCTCTTGAACTAATGACCCGGTATTATTCTAAATGGAAAATTAAACTGAATGCTGACAAAATTCAAGCTATCTTTTCTAGTAGGAAAAGAAAATCTTGTTTCCTTCCCAGCAATCAGCTTAATGTTAATGGCATTAATGTTAATTGGGAATCAAATGTTCGATATCTAGGGGTGTATTTAGATCAAAAACTTACCTTTAAGGAACATGTCGCTAAAACACTACAAAAAGTTATTATTGCTATAAAAATACTCTATCCTTTTATAAATAAAAAGTCAGGTTTGAGCAATGATAATAAGATTATAATTCATAAGGTAATTTTTCAGGCAATCCTTCTGTATGGATGTCAAGTGTGGGGAAAATGTTAATAAATTGCAAATATCTCAAAACAAATTACTTAAAATGATGCTTAACCTCTCTCGCTACCATTTCACCAGTGACTTGCATGAAAGAGCAAATGTTGAAATGATCTTTAATAGAATCGAAAAACTTAATAATTTATTTTTGCTAAAGTGCGAATTTTCCGATAATCCCTTAATCAATCAAATAGTGTCATAACCATATTTCTGTTTTATGTATTACTCATTGTCTGCACTCATATATTTATTCATATATTTAATATTTAATATTTACTGATTTATTATTTGTTAATTTATTTATTTATTTTATCTGTTATTTATTTATTTATATATATTTAACTATTTAATGATTTATAATTTATTTATTTGTTGTTTTTAATATTTATTTATTTATTCTGTATAAGTTTATAATCTGTTTAGTTATTGTTTATATATTAATTTGTTATTTGTTAATTTATTTATTTACTTAATTATTTATTTTTTTTATTAACTTCTATCTATTTATTAATTTATTATTTGTTTATTTTTGTATCTATATATTTATTGACTAATTATGGATTATTTATTAAACTCACCTGTTCACTTTGAGAAATGTTTTTGTTTATGATTATCTGTCATATATAAGACGTTTATTTATTTATTTACTTATTTATTATATATCTATATACTAATACTAACCCGTACTAATACACCTCATAAAATAAGTTTTTATTATATTGTTGTCTAACACAACTTTACTAATCCTGGTACCAATAATTAAAGTACAATTTTTAATTCTAGTCACAATGTACCTGTCTTTTCATCTTATATTGAAGTTTTTTTTTGTATTTTCCTTCAGAAAATTCTATTTAAAAATGTAAAAAATCCAATGTAATTAAAATACTTATTCAGTTGAAAGATATAATGTACGCAATATCAAATCTCTGTATATTAACTGTGCGGTAGCTTACCAAATGTAAATCCAATACCGAAAAAATAAAAATCTATCTATATATCTAAATTTTTCCATGTATTATGACTATTAGTAAAAGCAAACATTCCCATTAAAAAATATGGAACACAACGTCGTTCAATCAGCCACATTGTCGTCTGTGCACACCTTACCACAACGAGGACTATAAGAATAAGTGTTGTCCACTAGCATACCAGTTTCACGAACTTTTGGCAGAAACTGGCGTATAGCAGGTGCGGTGGGTTCTTCATTTCGTATAAACTTTCTTTTAAAAAACTCACTGTTTAAGCTCCAAAGCACTTGCTTTGGAATTAAGTTTTCAGTATGTATTTCCTAATGTTGTTCAAGGGTAAAGTGACTCATTTCCTTCCGCGGAGGAATGATACTGACTTTCTATAGTGTCAGTGTCAAAATAACCTATGATTTAAAAAAAAAAAACACTAGATGGCACACCCTTTATAAAAGTACCTTATACATATATTCCAAATTTATCAAATCGTTTATTGAGCTCATCAATAAGAGATAAAGAAAAACCTCGTATATCTTTTCAATCAGCTAATACTCCTAAAAAACTCAGATTTTTCAAAATTTAAATACCAAAAGAAAATAAATTAAATATAGTATACAAAAGTAAATATGTATGTATGGATCATCACAATGTCCTTCAATTTATGTAGGAACTTCTACGCAAAATTTTCGCAATCGTATATCAGATCTGATATAAATAATGGCAACACACAAAAAACTGCATTAATTTTACATTGCAAAGAAGAAAGACATTATCCTGATTAAACAAATGTTACAATTTTAGAATCTGAGAAGAATTATAACAAAATAATGTTACATATTAGATGTTACAATTAAGAACACCGAAAATAATATTGACAGGCCATCAGATTGTGAAAGGCTTGGTAGTCAGTTTGTAAATAGAAATTAAACTATGTATATTAGTATAAATACTACTCTATTTTTCTAATATATATATATAATAAATGTTTTGAATTTGTTTTCAAAACAAATTCTCAAAATAATTCGTTTGAGTTCTTGAAATTCAAATTAGTTGATTGATAATAAGATCCATTTTTGTTTGTACATACTATTTTAAAATTAAAATTTACAAGTATTTACATGTGATCCAGGTGCATTTCATTAAATACGAGTATATGTATTTGGTATATTCATCAATAAAGTTCTATTTTTGTTTGAATATAAAATATATTTAATTTGTTTATGTTCAAAAGATCAAAAAGATCACTTACCCTAAGCGATCTTGATCTATATAATAATATAATATGTCATACTTTTTTTCGTAAGTTATGTTGATTGCTGAATTAGTTGTTGTATAAAAGTATTCTAAGCAGATGATTTAAGATTCTCTTTAAAGTATGCTGTGAATCCTTCTGTAAATCTTGACAAACAATCAAATCGCTTATAACCCGTTAAAAACACGTTACAAGTTATGTACAGCAGTAGTAAAATGTATTTCAGTTAGTTATAAAAAGTCAAAAATATGTGTTCCAATAAATTGTTCTATAAGCCAAACTCTTCGGTTAGTCCTTGAACATTAACAAAAAAGCCTTCAAGGCAAGATTTCTAGTTTTCATGATAACACTTTTAATTGCTAATACCAAATATGACTCCTCATTGCTGCTAGTTTTTTTTTTTAAATAAACTGGACAATTATAGCCGAAAGTTTTATGATTTACATTTATTATTTTTTGTATTTTACACATTCATTTTTGATTGGATTTTCAAATTTTCTAGTTTCATGGTCTTTACAAAATTTTCTGCAACAGGTTTTATTGTTTCACTCCTTTGCAGAAACTTTTCATTTCGAGTTGGCATTGACACATCAACCTCCAAAAATACCTTAAAAATAACGCAAATGTGTGTTCCTTTAAAATATCGGAAAAATGTTTGCAATTCCTGCGATGTTTTCATCGTACATTTTCTAACCAAAGATTATATCTAATTGTAGATTGAAATTAGTTTCAAGCACAAAGTAGATTTGTATCTCAAATTTACTTTAATATTGCTAATTAAATAGTTACTCATTCCACATTTCGTGTCTATCAAACTGTAACAGATACAGACTTGAAAGTTAGGTAATGAAACAGGAGATATCTTTGAATAGCTGCAACTTTTAAGCAAAAAAATCGGCTACATCTTAGATCATACCACGATAATATGACCATTTATTGTTGTAATCTTTACTAGATGAATACAAAGCGAAGAGTTTCTTGCTTAGGTACTTTTGCAAGCTTTCAATGTCCATTTTTTTTTTGTTCTGGGTTGTGAGGTTATAATTTGCTTAAACAATCGAGTTTTTAATATTAAAACGAAAATTCAAAAAATCACGTTTAAATCGGTAATAAGTTTTCACTTTTCATCTGGGACTAGGTATGGTAAAATGTGTACATTTTTAAAAACTGCAATTTATTTTACAACGTGCGTATCCATTTTTCTAACTTTAAACATGAGTGTCAATTAATTTATAAATTTATTTCTAGAATAATGGTGAAGCCATTCAAATTTAATCAAATTTAATAATTCATTCTACTACATAATTAATAAGAAAATTCTAGAAAATAAAGTAATCCAAAAACTGTTTGAAGAAGAGTCTTTTATAAATTAATAAAATGCATAACTGTGGCGCAAGAACTTGTTCCTTTGTTTAAAAGACTTAGAATTCCAAAAATAAATGTTAATGTTTATTAGCATAATATTGATTTTTTAAATTGCTTATTAGTTGGAGCTAAAACAAAATTCCAAGAAAAAATAAATGTATGCAAAAACAAAAATTATAATGCATCGTTAGTTTTTCAAGTATAAGTTCTTATGTATACAATTTTTAAAACATTTTTAATATAAAATTTTGGTAAGAAAATTTTTTAGTTTAAATATTATACAGATAAAAATTAAATTTTCGAAAAAAATCATTCCTCGTTTTTTTTCGAGATATCGAATTTAAAAAAAAATTTAATCTTTTTTTCAAAAGTCCAGAAAAATATTTTTTTTTTAAGTTAAAGTTTTGATATGTTCTTTAAACTGTCCTTAATGAGAAAGACAAAAATAAAAAAAAGTTATGCTAGTAAAGCCTTAGGCTGCGCCTACATTAGTGCGACAATGCGATGCGATGCGATTCGATTCGAGATGCGAGAATCAGTGCGCACAGTAAAAGCTATTTTGTGCGGTTGTCTGTTAATTCCTTGATATTTATTGCCACCAAAATTATCAAAAAGTTGCACCACTCAACATAAGCACTGAAATAACTACATTTTACTCGTTTGTTTTTTTCTTGAAACCTCAAAACAAACAATATGTGCCTTCTCGCACAAACTCGCTTGAAAAAGTGGTCAAAACAGTTTGTGTGCGAGATGCTTGCGATAGGCATGCGAGAAACTCGCAACACTCGCATCAAATATCGCTTCACTGTGCGCACGTAAATAAGAATCAATATAAATATTTTTCTCGCACGCAAACGTTTCGCGCACAGTGGTGCGACAAAGCGATACGACACGAGAAGCGATGCGAGAAGCAATTCGAGATGCGAGATTTAGGTACGACATAGTGCGCACAGTAAAAGCAATTTTGTGTGATTGTGCTGTTAATTCCTTTATAATTATTGCCACCAAAATTATCAATAAGTTGCACCACACAACACAAGCAAACGTCAAAAAAACAATATAAACCTAACTCACATAAAAAAGTGGTCAGAACAGTTTGTGAGCGAGATGCTTGCGAGAGGCTATGCAAGAAAATTTCAACACTCGCATCAAATATCGCTTCACTGTGCGCACGTATATATGTATGTATAGGAAATAATGTAAATATTTTTCTTGCACGCAAACGTTTGTCGTATCGCATCGCTTTGTCGCACCACTGCATGCGCAGCCTTAGTTTTGATTTTTTTTATCGTATAAATTTTGCGAAACGGAAAAACAATTATAAAAAAAATTATTTTCAACCATTATTTTAAATCTGTGGAACATTTTCTAAAAATGTCGATACAAATTTGTATCGTTATTTTTGGTCTTTAAAAAAAAGAAAAAAAAAATTGGAAACACAAACTTAGAAATGCTAACTACAAGTTTAAAGAAAATTGGCTTAGGCTGTAGTGGAAAAGACAAACAGGCTTGCCAGACCCACAATGTTGGTCTTTCCTATCATCATAATGTCAAATTTTATTAAAATCTCGAGTTCGATCTTTTTAACGAATGCATAACTTGTCATATGAATTTTTCCATTGAGCGTTTCCTATCTTTAAACTTGAATAAAACAAAACTGTGGGTGAGATATTGAAATTTTTTTATTACTTACATATTTACAAAGCTCATGAATGCCATTATCTTACATAATCGAAATATCCACCGCGACTTCAATAATAGTGGCGCGTCCAATTTTCCATAACTCTGGCGCATAGACTGAATTTGACCAATGGCGTTGATTATTTTAGCTTTCAGAGCAGTTGTGGTTTATTGGGATAGACCTGTGACTTAAAACAACCCCACAAAAAGAAGTCTAACGGATTCAAACCGCCCCGCGATCGGTGACCAATTATCAACGCCTGCCCGTGAAATAACCATATATGTATGTATGTTCAGACATCGCTCGTGCAAAATGTCCATTGTGGTGTTTTAGACTTTCATGATTTTTGTGTTGTGTGTTAACGACTTTAAAATTTTTCCACCGTCTAGACCAAAAATGATACCTAATGCAAGAGTCATCTTAAGAAGTGCCTTATTTGGGCAAATTCCTAAACGCATATCTTGCGCAAATTCTGCTAAGCAAACAGTTCCAAAATGCAAATACAAAAATCTCTGTTAAGCAGAGTGTCCCAAAATGCAATCGATGCTACTTTCTTGCGCAAATGCAGAGGCATTTGTGCAAATGTCAAATATTTCTTGCGCAATTCTCTTACATATATGCGTATTCTGGTTTTCTATATCTGCTTTGCAAATGCCTTGCTTTGCAAATCTTGCGTTAAGGAATTTGGCCTTTGATTTCCCTATAAAATTGTTCTTACCAGCCAAGCCAAACTATTTTATATTTCTCTAAAGTCAAAACTTTTCGGCAATACATAATGTACATACTTCGATAAATCGATGCGGTTGGTCATACAAATTAAAACTCGACATAGAAGAGGAGGTCAAAACTTAATGATTAATATCTCTGGCGCACGCAGAAACCATTTTACATCAAGGTGACGGTGATGGGCTACGATGTTTTGTCTACACAAAATTAAACTTTGTACATGAATTATTCAACTATAAATAAAATTATACACATCATATACACTTTAACATAAATGTAGGTATGTACACAAAGATATATACTATAAGATTCACGTTTCATACAAAATTATGTCTGACACGCAATGTTGGGGTTGGCGGAAGAGGATAAAGCATATTTTCTGTGTGGCCGCATATGAAGCCTAGTCATAAAAACAAAAGGTATTTTTTTCTTTTTTCCTTGCTCTCCCCAACCTTTTGTTTCGAGGTATTTTTGCCCCATTACCTATACGACTATTGTATTTCTGATGATTATCTCATTTCCATCAGCCTAAGGCAAGCAATGTTCCTCTATAGGTAGGTAGGTTGGTACCTACTATAAAACTAAGAAAAAGGCGGGAAATTCTTCACATTAGCGTCTCATTAAACGCCCCCGTTTTTTCAGATCCTGAACGAAAAATTATGTAAATGTTATAGACTACCATACCTATACAACCCACTGAAGAAATGCCGCATCAAAAAACCCTACACAATACACTATGGGGCACCCTGTTCACTGTACACCCCACCCGCTCTTTTGTCATTGTTTGTGTTGTTTTCTACTACTCCATGAATGGCAAGAAAATTCCAAAAGGTGGACGAACACATTTTTCTGCTTCTTTCTCTTGTATAGTTCAAATATCGATTTTTCCCATCAAAAGTAGAAATTATCAAATAACCAACCTGCCGCTGCCGTTGCACACCTTCTGTCAGTTTTAAAACAAAATTGAAGAGCCACTCGCTCCTCGGTCTTCTATCCTCTTATTCATTCCTCATCCTTGTGACCGAGCTGATCAGCTGCGCTTTATCTTTCTTACCTGCTCTGGAGTTGTCCTGCTCCCCGGCCTGAGTGAACATGCGCTCTCCCAATGTATTTTCGGGGGATTTCGCTGTTGTCGATAGTGTTTGTTAACCCCTTTGTGTGTGCTTTAAAGATTTTACCACCCTGTAAGGCAGCCCTTACGTTATAAAGTCAAAATTCAACACATGCACACAGCTAGCGCTGGAAAACGCTGAGTTGTAAAAGTGGAGAAAACTCGCCTGAATCAACCATAATGTCAGTTTAAGAACGTTAGCGAGTGATTACGGTTCCCGTGGAAAGCGTCTCGAATTGTTGGTTATTGGAAAACCCAAATTAAGGGCAGACAAAGTTTTCTCACTTTATTCTTAAATTTCTGCATTTCAAAATAAGAAAAACTTGTATTGCAACTGTTGGAAAATTTTTCGTCGGTGGTCATTTTTTAAACGTCCTCATTATTTGTATATAACTTTAATACATTTTCCGGCCAAGTGAGTAATTGGAAAAGAAAAAAATATTAATACCTTAGGGCTAATTTAAGAGAGTTCCCCAAACCCACCCCGAGAAAAAAAAAGAAAAAAAAACCATTACAATTAGTTGCCATTGTGAAAATGTCCTTTTAATGTGCACCTGTGTAATTTTTCAGAGTCATTAGTCACTTATGTCGTTCAATACCATCAGTGCTCAAAAGGACGGAAGCAGAACACCATTTTAGGTACTACTGTGAGTGTGAATTTAATTTTTTTTGTATTGTTGTTGGCAACGAATGTAGAAAACACTGCAAAGGTATAATAAATTCTTCCTTTGTATTTGAATTTTACAGAGTTAACGAAGGGCTTCTAGTTTCTTGAATTTATATACATTTTTTTAAAAAACATCTGAAAGATCATCATTTCGAGTAAAAAAAGAATTATTTCGACCCCTTTTCCTTTTTTCGTGCAAGAGAAAAAAATCGGTAGTACCTATTGGAATACTCAGTGGTAGTGCGTGTGCGGGCAGAGATCCTTAAAATCAAATGTGTATTAAGTAAATCGATGTGCCAGTGTATTGTTCTTTGGGTTGTCTGCCATTGCCACCCTCTCATGTAAAAGTCATCGAAGAAAGTATTCGAAATGAGCAAAGAAAAATAAAAATAAAAATAAAACAAAAACAAAGAAAATCTATGTACATATAAAAAAAGGATTCGTCCTCTTGATCGAAAGGAAAGAGTGGAAAATTAAGTTTATTATTCGCGTCGTCTTCGATTTATACTACAAAAGTAGTTTGAGAAAAAATAAAATTGCTAGCGCCCCTAAATAATATCCGCCCCTTGGCAGGCGCCCAAGAACCAAATAAAAATGAAGCACTGAAATTAAAATTGTTGGTTAGGGATGTGTAGAATGTAGAGATACGCAAGTTTTCGCTAAAGGGAATCGAAATCGAAATCGAATTGTTGTCGTCCTGTTTCGAAATGGTATTGCGGCGCGGCGGACGCGGTACCTAGTTGTCTTTTGTGATTTTTTGTCAATGACATATATTTTCTTATTTTTATTCATCCTCTTCTATTCTTTTACTTGTTGTTTTGTATACCTATTCTGATACTCTTCCTTCTAGCAGGAACGAACATAATTTTAGCCCATTTTGATTGCGTTCATTTTATTTTATATCCTTTATTTTTATGTGTGTTCGTTGTATACGTACTTATACAACACCATCAGACCAACAAAATACCATCACAATATTATAGATATGCGCGTTTGGATGTGTGATTGGTTTTTGGAATAAATCGGAACAAAAGGATAACAAAAAAATGTGGCTTAATGGATTAATCCTCGTAACAGTACTGGCTGCGGCTAAAAGCGCTGAGGCAGAACTTAATGTGGAAGCGGCATTTCAAGGTAAGCATCAGTTTGACCTACTGTTAATTTACTATGTTTGGTTTTCCAGGTAATTGAGTTGTATCATTGTAATTGTTGGTATTTAATTTAATTGCGAATTGTTGCATTTCCAATATCTGCGAAAATATGCTGGGTAATATAGACAATAGAGTTGTATAATATAATTTATTAGCCTGACCAATGAGTTTATTTTGATGATCCAACTTGTTGCTTCAAAAGGGTTAGGTTATTGTGGTTGGATAAATTTGCCTTTCGGGGTATTCTGCTCGACAAGCTAGGTGTGTAGGTATATAAAGTCTTTACGAGTAACATGGCCTTGATGAAGTAGAGTTTATGGATTTCAATGTTGTATTTCTAAGAATAAGGAGAACATTTTGCAAACTAGTTTCAATGCAATATCCCTACCTAGTCATTAACTGGAACGCTCTTCATTGAGGGCTCTCAATCTTCATTATTGTTGAAGTAATGCAGTGTAGCTATAGTCAGAAGTAATTTTGTAATTCTGAATTCAGCTTTAAGGCAGATAGGTATACCTATAAGAAACCACCACGATATGTAAGCTACGATCTGCATGTTATATTATTTAACAAGGCTAGCATTTTTTTCGAACAATCTTTTTGAGTGCGGGAAATGTGTGTTGGAAATGAGATTTTATACAAAACGATTATCTCTGTTGCATCTGTGGAAATGTTTCAAATGGAAAATTTCGTTATGAAAGATCACAAGTAGGTAGTTTAAACTTACCAAGGGCAATATGAAACTATCTAGAAACATGTATTTCATTTTCATAGTTTTTCTTCACACAATAAATGTGACCTTGCATTTAACAAAATGTTTTTTACATATCTACTAACCTTAACATTTTTATTTTTTGTATGTTTATTTGATTGCTGTCGAAAGAAAATAAATCGGTTAACAAAGCAGGATCTTAGAAAATTTTGTATGAATTTCAACAAAACATGGGACTGAGGAGTTGGCTGTTGGGTTTGCGAAGCTTTTTCATAAATGAGTTGAATTCAAGAAATTCCAAAGTGTTTAACGAAGTTTTTTAAAAAACACGACCATACATTTGCCATCAGATTACATTAGGATTTCTAAAGATGCCAGGAAAAAGAATCCCTACAAAGTCCTTTCTCTTAAATATACTTTCTTTAACCCTAGAAAGGTAATCATATTTTTTAGTACGTTTAAGGTAATCATTCGTCGGATCGACGAAGTAAAATTTAAATTTTTTCGAAAAGTTATTAACAAATTCTTGTAGATGTTAATATTTTATTTTTATCAAACCTTTCTTTTAATAAAAACACACTTTTCATTTTATTTTTTTAGATTTGTGACTTTTAATTCTCCTTAAAGATCTATGAAGAATCTATGAGAAATTTTAAAAAGAAAAAATGATGTTCGTCTAATCGACGAAGATTACCTTTCTAGGGTTAAGGACTTTACCGAAAACCTTGTTTATCCATCTATTCGACCTGGTAAAAAGCAAGGTGACCCAGCAGTTACAGACATCAAAGCAATATTACATATCGACGGTTAACTATGAATACCTCCTATGTCGCATTTTGTAAACTTTAAAGGGGACACAAAAAACTGATTATAGTCTCAAAATTAAAACGCATAATAATAAAATTTTATACATAATTATCAGTTTTGAATATCTATGATGTGAAATAGTTTAAATTTTAAAAATTCAGCGAAGCAGATGGAAATTATTAACGAAACTGCATCAAAAAGTGAATTTCGCAAAAAATTATGTTAGGAGATATTCATAGTTAACCGTCGATATATGAAAAAGGAACAATCAAAGTAAAGCTTAGCTTCGAAAACGACTGGCAGGATTTACCAATACGTATTAAACAAAATTTGGATGAAAACTTCGAGTTTAAATCTTTAAATTCAAATCAACTATCTGTTCCACAGAAAAAATGGAATCATCTACAAGAACTAAAAGAGTTCTTACCCGAAGACTGTAGACATTTTTATGAAAACTTGTCATTTAAATAATAAGTTACTCGTTCTGCTTATTTTAATATGAAGAAGTGAAATATTTGTGATATTTTTTGATGAATTAATATTTTTGTTTATATTCTTTATTTGTGTTATTTTCTTGTAATAATAGATTTTATTTGTTATTTTTTTCAGATTTCTTACATAGCATTATAGATTTTAAATCAATAAATGAATTACTCCTAACAGCATAAAAAGTTTTATTTTATTATATGAATATCTCCTAAGTTCTTTTTTCATATGAAAATCAGAATTTTTAGCATTTTAAGCTATTTCACATCATAGATATTCAAAAGTGATAATTATGTACAAAATTTTATTATCATACATTTTAATTTTGCGAATATATTCAGTTTTTTGTGTCCCCTGTAAAGTTTACAAAATAAGACATAGGAGGTATTCATAGTTAACCGTCGATATGTATTTTCATTTCATAATAATATATAAAAAGTGTATAGGTACCTACATGAAATGCACGGCTGTGTCATTCATACTTCGAGTTAGTATGGCCCTATGGAGATCAAGACCCGTAAAAGGGGCTCTGCGATAGGCGAGTACATTACAGCTTTCCACCCTCTACCAGCTTCAGCATGCTGCTGATCTTCACCTTGGACCAGGTAGCTGGGGTTCGACGATTCTCTTTTTTAGAGATTCGGTGTCTATTCTACCGATTTGGTAGAGTCAAAGTAAAATGTTTTTCAATTGGGATCTCTAAAATTTTATGCGTGACTGTGGCCGGCACGAGTACGATAACTTGGCCGCCAAGATTCGATGACGGATTTTTTTAGAAGGGTCAAAAATAAGCACTTTTTACTATGGGAGGGGGGGTCTATCTCCCCCCGTTTAGGAGGTAGGGGCACTTTTAGAAAAAATGGTTTAAATTGAAAAAAAAAAAAATATTAAAAAACAACGGCAACACCTATAACAAAGTGCTATACTGCGTTTGAAAGCCAGAAGATTGTTCTATAATCCTGCATTTAAATTAAATTACTCATATCAACAGTTTTTGAGAAATTCGCATTTAAAGTCCAAATTTTGATAAAAAAAAACGTGAAAAAAAGTTTATACCGATTGTTTTCAAAATTATGAAATGAAATTGTAAATTAGCTACTATGTGTTTCATGTACCTATCAGTTCTTAATCGAACACAAAAAACCGCATGGTTCTATGTCTTCTGGTTTTTGAGAAAATCGAAAATAACTAAAACTACTTTCCTACAAAATGTTTGATATTTTTTGCTTCCTTACATAAATAAATCAGTGCTAGCTTCCAACATTACAATATATAAACAGTAAAGTATGTATGGGGGGGGCATGCTGCCCCCCTGCAACCCCCCTGCTTGGGCACACTATAGGATTTGGGGTAGGTGCGAGGTTGGGTGCATGCAAAGTTTCTTTTGCATTCACAGAATCTGTATTTAAAAAAA
Organism: Chrysotoxum bicinctum; assembly: GCA_911387755.1. Lineage (NCBI taxonomy): Eukaryota > Metazoa > Arthropoda > Insecta > Diptera > Syrphidae > Chrysotoxum > Chrysotoxum bicinctum. The sequence goes on from OU426987.1 coordinate 181,642,427, forward strand.
ATCAAATTTATTCTATTTATCCAATGTCCACTAAATACATATAAAATACAATAAACGATCTTGAAAACCAAAACAAACTTCCGACCATGTTCACCAATACATGGCACTATTTTTCTATCGAAAATACTGCCTAGAAAGGAAATATAAGGACGACTGGGGTTCGCAAATAATAGAGTTTTTATCAGATGTAAAAAAAGTTTACCCTTGTTATACCGATGGTGATATATGTGAGGGTTTACAGTTAAAAGACAGCGATCCTCCCACCCTTCAGAGCAAAAATTTAGAAAGTGTTTTACCGCCACAACATCCTCGGCTTCCTACCATAAAAGAGTAACTCAACGAACTTGACAGTTATAGTACGGACGATGGCTTTATTGACGAGACTTACACACCTTTTTAATACATTTTGACCTTTTTTAACTAACTATGACTGACTAACTCCTGACTAACTGACAAAATAACTGTCCCAGATGCAATTCTACCTCCTCATGGTGCATTCTGGGTAACGCTAAATGAATTGCGGTACTGAACTAACAAAGATTCATTATGTTTATTACCATTAATCCTTAAAATGGAATCACCGTCACCACCAAAAATCAAAAAAAGCAGTTTTGGTAATCGATTAAAAACTGATAGATACATGGAACACATATAAGCTAACTTACAATTTCATTTCACAATTTTGAAAACAATCGGTATAAACTTTTTTTTTCACGTTATTTTATCAAAATTTGGACTTTAAATGCGAATTTCTCAAAAACCATTAACATGAGTAATTTATTTTAAATACAGGATTATAGAACAATCTTCATGGCTTTCAAACGCAGTATAGCACTTTATTGTAAGTGTTGCCGTTGTTTTTTAATATATTTTTTTTTTTCAATTTAAACCATTTTTTCTAAAAGTGCCCCTACCTCCTAAACGGTGGGAGATAGACCCCCGCTCCCATAGTAAAAAGTGCTTGTTTTTGACCCCTCTACAAAAACCCGTAATCAAATCTTGGCGGCCAAGTTATCGTACTCTCCCCCTGTGGCCATATTGTCTTGCCAAACCAACATGGAGAGTTATAGCCTTCAGCAAAATGTGCAAATGATTAAATTATTTTATGAAAGTGTGTATTCCAATTTCCGATCAAGCTACATTAGATAGAAATTTACCCGAATTTCGGTCGAAAAGTAATATTCAGCGACAAGGCTCTCTTCAGAATGAATGGGTTCTCCAAGAATTTACACTAGATCCACGAAATTTCAATTCATCCAGAGAAAGTCTCTGTTCTGTTTGGATTTTGGACTAGTGTAATCATCTTTCCATAATACTTTAAGAACGACGTTGGTCATCACACATTCACAGTTAACAGCAAGTGCTATCAGTCGATGATAACTAATTTTTATTTTCTAGAATTGGATGATATAACACCTACGAAACGTGATTTCAACAGGACGGCGCGACATTCTACACACCCCGTGCTTCAATAGACATTTTGCACGAGCGATTTTCGAACAAAGTAATATCTCGCGGAGGCGATGTGAAGTGGCCACCGCGATCGTCCGTCTTGATTCCGTAAGACTGATCCTTGGGAGGATTTCCTTCTTAACGTCACCCGTGATACCCGTTTCGCTAAAAATTATCATCACTTCGAGCCTAATTTTGGTCGATTTATGGAATGATTTATCCGGCACGATTTTCTCTTGCCATTTCAATTTGCAAACATTCAAGACTAATGTTCATCGAGACCTCCTTTCTCTCACCCCTAATTTCCCCATCCGCAGTGCTGTGCTAAATATTATAAAGGTTCCTTAAACCCTTAAGCGCACGTGAATTATAAAAAAACATGCCAACATGCCACTGCCCTGAAAGCCATCATTATCAATACCATCGATCAAATTCAGCCATCCAGCGAAGCAAATTTGTAGATATTAAACTATAAATGGAAAACCCTTTATTAGGCGTTATTATATCTTTCTTAGACTACATTTACATTTTGGTAAGCTTTCAGTGTTTATGGTTGCATATTATGCTTCATTTGACCTCCACACATATTATAGACATCGCAAGCAGAACCAAATTATAACCATCGAAGAATTTTTCTGTCGAAAGAGATAAGACCTCCATTTTTGCTTATCGTCTGACACTCGGCGTTGGTAAACAGGACTAGCAGAATAAGAGTATTATCGAGCGTTTACTTGGCCTTACGCGTCAGGAGTTTTGAATATATTTATTTCATCAAACGGAAGTAGCATTATTCTTCAAACTTCACTTTCCTTCGCGGAGTTAATGTTAACTCCCAGGTAGGTTAATTGGTCTTTAACAACCTCGAAGTTTGCTACAAGTGATGTTTTGTCTTAGGCGATATTTAGATAGCTATAGACAAATATTTGGTTATTTGTTGATAGTATGTCTTGTTTGGCCTTGATTACTTTAGCAGATATAATAGCGTATCTGCTTGCCGGAACCGGATGAATATTTGAAACAGTCCGTTGGTGGTATTCCTTAGTTGCTCACTGGACCGCGTATTTTCTAATGTCATGCAGCATTGCTGGGTTAGTTTTCTTGGTAATGGCCGTATAGCGCTCCTGATGATGAATTATCGATTTAGAAAAGGTGTTGAGTCTTAACTTTAATGCTACGTTCATCAGGGATTGACTTCAAACTGGGTTGTTTACTTGCCCAGTTACTCGATATAGAAGCAGCTGAAAATGTTACTTAAAAACATCTTTTTTTCTGTACTTCGATGACTAGGTTACCTTCAAAGACCTTGGGTTGCAATGTTACGATAATGGAACCATTGAATGGGCAGAGGAGAATTATCAACCGGCGATTTAAGGAATTGAAAATGTCCTTTTGTTTTTTCGGAAGAAGATTCTTCCATAGCTCAGAGCTTTATTTATCAACAGAGAGGTGTTGGAGTACGATAAACCAACGACTCCTGTTAAATTCCATATGAGCCGAGGTTCCAAAAAAACCTTAGTTCTTTTATCGCCATTGAGTAATGTCATTTTCAATTTAAGAGTGATCAATCAAGACCATTGTCTCATGAATTGGATGATAATCGCAATCACTTTTTAAACTTGCTGAAAAGCAAACCCCACAGACTGTGCTTTACGAGTATAACAACATCTTCATACTTTCTCTAACATCATTCAAAACCCTTGGACTAAGGCCAGGTCATTCAGACTTCTCGACTACAGCAGTGTCTTCTAAGTAAAGGTCCTGGCAGTAACTGAAGCTGCTAGACAAGTCTCAGTGATGGCAATACCACAAGCTTATATCAACTTTTTTATTGATAGCCAAGCATCGTCAAGAAATTGAGCTTCCTCGATACCTGTGTTATAACCAGAAAACTTTGTCGGTCTCATCCAACTGAGTGAAAAATCATTATTTTTTTTCGTGAGCATTACCACTAGACACAACCAACTGGGGGTTACCACAAGAAAAGGATACAAATTAGCATGGACGAGTTATGCAGAGGATGGGGTGAGGAGGAGATATATGAGGATTCTCCTAGCTGCCTGTGTAACTGCCCCGCGCTATATCACCTGAGAAACTGGCTCCTAGGAATGCACTTCTTCAACGACTTGCAGGAACTCTGACATTCCAAGCAAAAACCTGTTGAAATATTCAAACGATACCGTATGACTTAAACATTCATAAGTTTTATCAACCAGCCGATCCCGAAATTGGAAATCGTCTCTAACTACAGTCAAAAGACATGAAAAAGGTCCAGAATGAATTATAGAATGAACGAAAATGACGGAATGGCGCACGTGTATCTTGTAGTAGCAGCATTTAACGGAGAATGGCGACACCTTCCGTGAGTTATGGATTTGCCTCCCAATCAATATAAGCGTATTCCAAATTGCTTCATAATATATACAATACACTATATTAAATGTCAACCAAGCATATTTGCTTGAATATACATATCGTGGTTAGTGAAGTATCTGTTTCAGAACTTCCAGAGTTCATACAATAATATAAACAAAGATCTTCCACGATCCAATTTAATTTCATCACAACGAAAATGTAATCATCATCAAGAATTATGATGTGTATCTCTTTAAGTATATACGAGTACATAGCTAATAAGAAGTAGGTATCTTTGAAAGAATGCCAAGCCGATGTACATGTAGAATTGCTGCATAGGCATTGACCGAAACATCAATCAATTCATTATTGTAGTATCACTACTTCGTATAGCTGAAGATTTCCCCCCACCAGCGGTAAGGAATCTGAAGTTGAAATAAAACATAATTATTTAAGTTATTTGGAGTTTTAATAAAAGTTTTTTAAAAAAGATCCCGAAGGATCGAATATAAAATTCGTGAACACCAGCAATTGCCACTACTATGGTGAACACGAGCGTCAGAATTGAGGGGGCCTGCAGTCCACCAGGCCACCAGGGACAACCCTTTCGAAGTATTCAGCAGTTCTGACCAAACAAACGAACACATACACCTAATCCTGGGGTGGAATCGCGTAAGGTGATAGTTGATTATCAATTTGTTGATTGTCGTTTTGACTATCGCTCTCTCTATAATTCTTAATTGATATGATAGAGACAGCTATAGTCAAAAACGACAATCAACGAATTGATAGTCAACTATCACCTTACGCGATTCCACCCCTGACCTTTCAAATTCATCTACCAGACGTTGAGTAGCGACATGATCCTACGGGTTGGTTGGAGGGATAATTTCTTAAGTGGAGAAAAGGAAAGGATCACAATGACTTAGATCAATGACTTATTAGAAGTACTGTCTGACATTTCAGGCTATAGCTTACTGAAACTCATCAACACTGTTAACAGGCTTGTATGATATATGTATGTATGTATATTTTTTTTTTCAACCATACCGCAACGGTTTTCTTTTATTCTTCTTTCACTTATGCAAAGCCAATGGCTCCTAGTACGCCATATTATTTCATTAGATGGGAGTTACAATCCCTAGGGTATCACAACATACAGATCTACATACATTGATCTAGCTTTGACGGTAACAAGACCAACTGTCAGCCCATTAACTTAACCTAACCTATATCTGTATAAAAATCAGTAAAAAAATCCTTTTCATTTGCAGAAACATCCTCAGGATCCATAGCATGAACGGACGAAATTTTGGAAATTAAATACAAAATTATGGACAAGGTACAACCTGAAGATCTCCTTGATCAATTGGTTGATTTTTGTTGTCCTTATCTTCACATCACGTGATTTTTTTTAATTTAATGTGGTAGCGCTGGGAATTGGTCTCAGACCTTCGGCTTGGCGCACCATTGCAATAACTATTATGCGTACTATATAGCGTATTTTCGGTAAAAGCGCTAAAGGGCAAATTTAATTTTGGATTCGTAAAAAATCGAACTCGAACTTTCAGTAAGTGCGAACATTACTTTATTTGATAGAGACCGCTAAAAAAAAAGTTTGGTTTCGCAATGGTGTATGTGAAATTGAATTGGATGCAGAACTTACGCTGCCTACAATTTATTTGTTTAACTCGAAAACGGCTCAAACATTATTTTCTGCCCATTTCTGCATATGTATGTATTCATGATATCAAATGAATTCTTTTTTTTTTTTTGTTGGTCCAAACTTTTTTTTTAACTTGTTTTGGTTAGAATGAATTGAGAACCCCTTGGCATAATGCTTAGTCCGTTCGACCGTCATGCAGAAGGTGTTGGGTTCGTTTCTCAGCTACTTCTAAAAAAGTTCTTCAGGAGTGTACTAACTCTTGCGAGGAACTGAAAAATCCTCTAAGAGTATCTCTTGTCATTAAAAGTGCTACTCATTCATTTCGAATCGGCAGAAAATTGTAGGTACCGTCCGGCGTCCATTCTTGGTAACACGCACACAGGAATGGTTGAGAGTTGTAAGTCACTAGATCCTAGTTCTCTTGGAGCTGTTGCACCATCAAATTTATTTATTTATAATAGAATGATTTTTATGAGTTTAAAGATGATTCTTATTAGTTCTAACCCCACTTAAAGTATGTTCGAGTCAATCCTGCGTTTTCTACACTATTGTTTAATAGTATGTTAAATGCAACTAATTATTATTAAAACCTTGAAATCTTATCGTTATTTAAAAAAAAAATAGTATACCACTTCCCGAACGTTTCTGAATTGAAATAATATTCAAAACAAACGTTTTGTAAAAAAGGGATCATAATCAAAGCAGCACTTTAAAAGTTGGAGTTGTAAAATACTGTCTCCTTTATTGATTTGATTATCGGCACAAATATGTATGTGAGTGTTCATATACACAAAAAAGTATCACACATAAAACGTATATAGTGTGGAGCATTATATTAATATTAAATAGGTTAAAAGTAATAAACTCCTCCATCAGGTAGTACAAATTTCAATGTCATAAACTGAAAATAAAAAAATGTAAACACAATTTCAAAAACACTGCCTCGTTTATGACTATAAACCGAGAATTAAAAAATTAAAATGCCAAACTCAAATGATTTTAATCAGGAAGAAACAAATGCACCGGAAATTGATTTCGTAGGAAATTGGAAAAACGTAAATAGATAATATGAATTGAATATTTGTCATACTCTTTTGAAGGAGGGCAACACGATTTTACCCATCCTCAAACGGTTGAATATTTTCCCAACAGGTAGGTTGGTCGTTTAAATTAACATTCTTAAATTAAGCTTTTTTTAAATGTACAAATAGCATCAAAGAATGATGGATTTGTGTGATTTTTTGGCATGATTTCGATCTTAACGAATATTTGTTTTTATAAATTTGTATACTTAATGCATTAAGTTTCAGTAAGTTAATTGGTCAGAAAAGAAAACAATATGTGTATACAGGGTGTTCCTTATATAATAATTTATTGGAGATTTAAGAGTAGGCTTAAACATTATACTTTAATCTAATCTATTGACCCATGTTAACGAAATTGGTTTAGGGCTTTATTTTTCTCGTTGGAGTCGTCAAATATCCAATTTCTTGGGTGCTGTTAAAACATAATTTTAGTGGGGGCTTAACCCCCATTTATAAGGCTTAATTCAAGCTATAAGTATAACCTTTGTATATAAAGGGTGGTTAAATTTTAAGGGCCGATGTTGATTTTGAATAAAATACAAATTATTTAGGAAATTACTGTCATTTCTTTTTATTATGATAATATTGGTATGGTTCAATTATGTATGGAACAAAATATCGGCCAAATGACCACCGCGACCTCGGCGGCACACCTCCATTCGATGGTCCAAATTTTCGATGACGCTGCGGCATAATTGAGGTTCTATGCCGTGAATGTGTCGAATTATCTCATCCTTTAGCTCTTGAATTGTTGCTGGCTTATCGACGTACACATTTTCATTCAAATAACCCCAAAGAAAGAAGTTCAACGGTGTCAAATCACATGATCTTGGCGGCAAATTGACATCGCCACCACGTGAGATAACACGGCCATTGAATTTGTCGCGCAGAAGAGCCATTGTTTCCTTAGCTGTGTGGCAAGTGGCACCGTTCTGTTGAAACTACATATCGTCCACATCCATATCTTCCAATTTGGGCCGTACAAAGTTCGTTATCATCTCACGATAGCGAACACCAGCCCATAAACCGCACCAAACAGTCACTCTTTGTTGGTGCATTTGTTTTTCGACAATCACTCTTGGATTATCATTCGCCCAAATGCGGCAATTCTGCTTATTGACGAATCCACTGAGGTGAAAATGTGCCTCATCACTGAAGATGATTTTCTTCGAAAATTGATCATCCACTGTTGCCATTTCTTGCCACCATTCTGATCATTGACGACGCTTAAAATGGTCAAGAGGCTTTAGTTCTTGAGTCAATTGCACCTTGTAAGCGTAAAAATGCAAGTCTTAATGCATAATGTTCATCAACGACGAGCGTGAGAGGTGCAATTGTTGGGCACGACGACGAGTTAAGGTGGACGGCTCTTCAGCCACACTATCGCGAACAGCAGCAATATTTTCTGCAGTACGAGCTGTACGAGCATGCACTGATGTTTTCACATCCCCTACAGACCCGGTTTGCCCAAATTTTTGCACGATTTTTCCGATTGTACGCACATTTGGACGATTAAATTGACCGAAAAAATCACGAAGTGCACGATATGCATTTTGATTTGAACGCCCATTTTCATAATAAGCCTGAATAACTTTAACGCCTTGCTCGATTGTGTATCTTTCCATGGTTCAGATTGAGTTAGTCTGAAATTAATAAATGTCAAATGAAATGCGGAAAAAACTTGACATTTAGGTGTGGTTTACATTTAACTTCGGCCCTTAAAATTTAACCACCCTTTATAACCTATAGTATTATCATGGATCGTGATTTTGTATTGCGAACTCTAGCCTGGTGGTGCTGCTGAAATTAGCGCTAGATTTTACATTGGAGAGTAGTATAAGATACAAAACAAGTAGTAAAAAAGAGAATATTTTATTATTAAATTTTGCGGAGACAAATTTAATTTTTTGTTAATATATTAATTATTTTTTGTTAATATTAATTATTTTTTAATTTAAAAGTGTTGCTATGTGGCTGTTTGTGGTTTCTTACCAAAAGTAATAGTTAATCAAAACTTGCCGAACAGTTTGATATTTCATATGTATATGTATGTTGTATAAATAAACTCTGGAATCTCTTCTACAAACACATTAAATTGACTTATTTTACTTGTTTAAAAAATTCGAAGCAAACAAAAATTCCAGCACTTAAAATTTTAAAGATATTCTAAAAGGGTCTCCTTACGCTCTTTAGATATTAAAATATGAAAAATGAAAAGAAACTATTTTTGATACATTGACGTTCAAATTTCAGGATAATTTTTGTAGTCAAATGTCGAAATGATATATCTATCATGTAAGTTTTATTTAAGATCGTTCCAAGTTCATTAAAAAAAACTCTTTCCATATGAATTTAAGCATTAAAACAGGGTGTCTTACACTTTTAGATATAAATATTTCGTAGATTCGAATTCGTATTCAAGAAAACGAAATCTTCGAAAGTTGTAAAACGTTTTTTGATTGATTTTCGGGTTGCTCTGGAAATATCCACCATAGTTCATTGCGGTGATCTGATAGTCTATCTCACCGAACAGTGGCACACATCTTAACATGCTTTTGGAGAAAGTATAAGCTATACCCTTCCACCAAACTTCATCATTCTACAGCAGTCGGAAGTGCTCCATATAAATCAAACTTTTTCTCGGAAAGTGGACGGATACCACGCCCCCTGAATGGAAAACCTCAATTTTTATTTTTGGTCCTTTATATGCAATTTGAGCCCGATCGTTCTATCAAATTTCATTGTTCTACTGCAATCGGAAGTGTACCATATAATTTACATATCAGTTCTGAGGAAGTGGGTGGATACCACGCCCCTGAATGGAAAACCTCAAATTATATATTTTTTTATTGTATGCAATTTAAGCCCTACCAATTTACCAAATTTCATCGTTTTACAATAGTCGGAAGTGAAAGTGGGTGGATACCACGCCCCCTGAATGGAAAACCTCAATTTTTATTTTTGTTCCTTTATATGCAATTTAAGCCCTACCGCTCTACTAAATTTCATTGTTCTACTGCAATCGAAAGTTTGGCATATATAATTTACATCAGTTCTGAGGAAGTGGGCGGATACCGAGCCCCTGAATGGAAAATCTCAAATTTTATATTTTTGTCTTAGTATGCAATTTAAGTCCTGCCACTTTACTAAATTTCATCGTTTTACAGCAGTCGGAAGTGCTCCATTCAACCAACACCAATTCGGAGAAAGTGGGCGGATACCACGCCCCCTGAAAGGAAAACCTTGGTGTTTATTTTTGGTTCTTTATATGCAATATAAGCCCTACCGGTTCACCAAATTTCATCGTTTTACAGCAGTCGAAAGTGCTCCATAATACGATGTCGAGAAGTGCTCCAAAATTCGGAGAAAGTGGGCGGATACCACGCCCCCTGAATGGAAAATTTCAAATTTTCGATTTTTTCCTCGGCTTGCATGACAAGACCTACCGTTGTGCATCATAATTTTGATGATCTGTCAGTCAGTCAGTCAGTGAGTCAGTCAGTTACGGGTTTTGTGATTTTTGAGGCCTTATATCTCAGGAACCGCTTATGCTAGAAAATTGAAATTTGGTGAGGCGCCTGTGCCTGACTACCTTCTGACTATATTCGGAGTTTTAAGTTTCTGATTTCATTGGTACTGAAGATAGGGAGGGGTCAAAAATCGCCTGAGTTTGTTCCTGTAAAAAGGGTGTAGTGCCAGAACTTGGCTGGGCACTACCGTGCCCTTTGATCTTTTAATAACCTTGAAAATGTTTACTATGGTCAGAACTCTATTCATTATTAATAATATTTTCATTTTCAACAGCAGTTAGTATCTATTTATAACAGTATATCTATTTATAACATTTTAAACAAGATTTTGAATTTTGAGCACTGCTTAGTATGAAGGGGACCCACTGTGCGGCGGCGACGGTCGTCCACCACCGTTTCAAAAAATAAATACTTCTGATTTTCTTAAGTTCACAGGCGGATTTCATTTTGAACAATAATTTACGAAGCTATTTATCATTGTTTGCAAGGAAGCGGGATTGGGATTGTCAGAGAGAAGAACAATATCGTCGGCATAAAGTAAGACTTTTACTTATATCCCTTCAAAAGTTAGAGCCACAAACAGTAAAAAAGCAGTTACGAGATTTTGTTGAAATGATGGACTATGATTGCAAATTTGAAATACCATGTTAGCTACGATAGCTATCAGAAATTGAATAAAGTTCATCGGTTTTTTTTTTAAATAAATATAAAAAAAACACTAAATTTTGGGTCTTCAAATTTTTTGACGTCATTTTGGAAAATGGAACAAAGTACTTGGGCAAAAGTCAAGCTCTATTTTTGTTGTGATTTTAATTTTTTAATAATTCTTAAGCTTATCCTATTTTCAGACCTGCTTGACTTTTGTCTCAATAGAAGATATGGAGTAAAACGTAAAAGAAAGCCTTAATAAAAATCTCTTCTTTTCATGTACATTTTTTTTCAGTTTTCAACTTTTAAACCTAATCTGATCAACATAGATGTGACTTTTTTAAAACTTTTTCTCGGTCTTTATTCTAATTTAATGGATTTTATGGATTTCAAGACTTTTTAAATAAGCGATTCGCATACCTTAAATGTCAACTTTGATAAATATCAAAAATCACACAGTTAACTTTAAGAGAGCAAACTTTTTTATCGCGTTGCTTTAATGTGGTAAGTTGACTTTTTTATCATCGCCATGTATGTATTCGGCTCATTGTGCGGCTGTATGATAGGTATAATTAGTTTTGGAGATTGGAACTAATTTCTAATTTCTCATCTAGGGAATCACCGAAGGCCTTTCTGTACAAAGTTTGAAAAAATCTCTTCAATGGTTTAGGCTGTAAATCGAAGTCGAAGCCCAGATAAACAGACTCCATTATTTTTTTCAAATGCAAAACTTGCCTTATAGTAGATATGCCGAAAGGATAAATTAATAAGGAGTGGTATTGAAAGTGTTCTAAGACGGTTCACACATCAGTTCACCAGCGAGCGTCTTGACAATACCCAATTTTACACCAATTTTTGACAAAATCCAATTGGTTTAAAATATCTATAAAGTTGAAAATTGTGTCCGGGGCAGGACTTTGTTTCTATGTATGAAGATTTCTTTACATACAAAAATCTACTGAAATACATAAATCACCTGAGTAGAAAACAGAACTATGACATGTTTAAAGAAAATTAATGCATTCTATTGGATGTACATACTCCTAGTTATACAAATTCTTTACTAATTCGTGACTACTATAACAGGGTCTATTAAAAAAGAACTCAGAGATTCTCCCATGGCAAAAAAAAAAAAAAACAAAATGTTTCGAAATTGTTTCAGAGCGCATAGTCATTTAGTTAGTCATTTATTTAAATAATTACTATATTATTGATTTTCCTCAATTGGGACATAACATGTATTTTTAATATGGACCTAAGAGCCAGATAAAACCACAGGCCAATTTGACAATCACAGACATAATAGTTTAGATATGCAGAATTTTCAGCAACCCCCAAACAATAATTTATAATTTATCTGAACACCCACAGGGAATTTGGCTATGTACAAATGAATCTTCATTATAATATGAAAAGGTCGATTTTGTTTTTAAAATCAGAAGAAGGGAAGGGACACATTTTGGATAACTTTTATGTTTTGGCACGAATATTATTGTTTGTTTTTTGTTTCCATTTTTACCGTTAAACAAATAGATGTTAATAATGATTTTTAATTAAAATTTCATTTTTTTATGAGGATATTGCTTATTAAAAATGTGGGAGTCCAAACTGTATGAACTTTAACAACCTTATTTATTATATTTGACGTGTACTCGGTCCATCCTTGGGATAGGTAAACCGAGTTCAAGCACTTACTTCGTGTTTACGCCACGTCAAACAAATCCATATTTACATATATGAGTTTAGCTACGCTTTCCTTGTGTCAAATATGTATGTTATCAAAAAAATCAACAATCAAAAACTCTGGTTACCATAAACGTAAGCAAACCCCAGATGATTTCGATTATTATTCATTATAATTATAATTGCATATGGAAAATTGGATTTAATAAAGTTTAAATCTTATAAATTAATATACCTATAGCTCATTGCGTTCCCAATACCGTATAGCTCTCACTTGCACATAAAATAGAGTATACCGAGCTATAGCTATTAATGTCTTCATTCATAATTTCTTTCGAAAATCTGCATCTCTCAGTGAGTGTCATGGCACGAAAACAAGTTTTGTACTGCTTTATAAATGTAAAATAACTATCCATTTTATTTAAATAAATAAAAGGAAACAAAATTGTTTTCACTCCATTTTGTAATTTCCACACGATGTCATGTCAAAATGACATTTAGATATTACATCCGCTTAAAACATCCTATGAACTAGTTATACTCATAACTTACTTCGCCTCTATTCCTCGCGTATTTTTAACTTCCCATAGGGAGTTATTGTAATCGGTTCGATTTGTCAAATTGGAATTTTTGACATTTCTCGACGTTTCAAGGTCCCTAGAGGCTATATCAATCATTTTTAGAGAGATGTCTGTGTGTGTGTGTGTACGTACGTTCGTAAGTTCGTACGTTCGTACGTGCGTACGTTCGTACGTCCGTACGTTCTCGTACCATTTTTCGTCGTCGATATCTCAAGAACGAGTAAAGATATCGACTTCAAATAAGTTTTGTTTAATAGATAATAACTTCGAAAGAGGCTGAAAGGGCGTTTATTAAAATTCAGTGAGTAGTTTCTTCACTATAACGGTTTATAAAAAAAGTAAAAATTTTGGTTAGTTTCAAATATCTCACGAAAAAATATTGCTATTGATTTCAAATAAAATTTAGTGTACTCATTATAAGGTCGTACAGATTTGGTATGAATTTGGAAAAAAATGAACACACCGTTATTTTTTTAAATAAAAAAAACTGAAAAAAAAAATTTCATAACCCAGATATTCTAAGAACGGAAAACAATTTGAAACTCAAAATAATTTTATTTTACGAAAAATAATGTGTTTGACAACTGGTGAAAATTTCAAAAAAAATCAGTTTACAGTTTTTTTTACAAAAAATAAAAAACTATATAAAATTCTATTGAAAATTGGTAAAAATTGTTTTTCGACTCAAATTTCTCGAGAACTAGTAGTGATATTGACTTCTAATTTAGTTTATTTTGTACATAGTATAATTTTGTACAATTGGTAAAATTTTGACAAATATTGAATTAATAGTTTTTTTTTTTTTAAATAAAAAAACTATTAAAAATTCTAGTGAAAACTAGTTAAAATTGTATTTCAAGTCGAATTTCTTGGGAATAAACACCGACAGTGCCTTCTAAAGTATGTTGTTTTATACATCGATACCTTCCCGTAAGAATGTATACTAAGCGACATTTCTAAAATTGTTCATGAAACAAAAAAAAAGTAGAAAGTTCGGTGGCGAAACCCAGGCCAAAACGTGGCCCTTAACATATATTATTATTTCCTCATCAAAAAGTCATTTTCGAAAAAAGTGCCGCTTAGTACATTCTTACGGGAAGGTATCGACATAATACAATTATTAACATATGGTTAAATTTTGACAAGTATCGAATTGACAGTTTTAACAAAAATATAAAAAAAATCTACTAAAAAGTGGTAATATTTGCTTTTCGACTAGAATATCTTGAGAACGAGCAATAATATTAACTTTGCCATTACATATTTAATTTTATACATAATACAATTTCTAACAAATGGTTTATATTTGACATATATCTAGTTTTAGAGCGGATATATTTTGTAAGTACCCTTCCATCAATAACCAAACCATATCTTTTATATTCGAATATTTCGTTTTTAAATTTTGTTAAATTAAAATGTTTGGAACCGAAATAATAAAGTAATTTCTATATTATAATATCAAAAAACACGGAAATCTATAATTCAGTATATAATATGTACCTACCAACCTTCGTAATTATTACAAGTTTTCAAGACCACAAATAGGAAGTTATCAGTGTGGGTCGCACCCAGCCTCTTTTTTTTTTATAAATAAGCTTTTCAGGATTACAGGCTTTGGAAAGTCGGAGAAACTTTACTGCCCTTAAATAAGGCCATAAGGTTTATAACACAAAATTTTTGTTTGGTTAAAATCTCATCTTTTAAATACATAAAAGTTAGTAAATATTGAAAATATAATGATTTGGTGTCTTAATATAATAACAAGTTAAGAGAAAAGTGTGAAAATAGTAAATGTACATATGTAGGTATTAAAAAAAGGAGAACCAATTTTCTAAATTATTGGCTCAAAATGGGAAAATAATAACTAAAAAAATAAAATTCACGACTTAACTTTTCTTGAGGTAGCTCGTAGATAGTTTTATTCGGTAGATTAGCGATTTTTAATAATAAATATCGCAATTTTTAAGCGAAGAAACATTAATAACTGTTTTTAAAACAAAACATGGCTGCATTCCATCAAACTAACTTTTTTTTTGTTTATTTTGACATTTCTATTTTTGTAAGTATTATCAGAGTCGGGTTATTTTTGGGACATTATTGGGAGTTGTTTCTTTTTTGGTGGTTTTGTAAGGGAATTATTTGTTGATAATAGCGAAGTTTCTGAACCCACAGTATTGTTAAGTTAAAAAAATGTCGACATAGGCGCCTGCCTGGAGTCTATTTCACCAACTAAAAATTACAAGCACACATTTGTGGCTTGTAATTCATAAATAAAAATTTGTAGAACAGAACTCGGTTTCACAAAGTACAAGTAACTGTTTCACAATTTTGTAATTATTGCCAAAAAAAAGTTACAACTAGCTTTGGAAATCAATAATTTTGTGAAAATTACTGTGTCACCATTTTTACTTGCGATATAGGTACTATAGGGCAAGTTCTGCATTTGGAAAAAAAAAATCGAACTCGAGATTTTGATCAAAGCTGACATTACGATGAAATATTATAAATAAATAATTTTCAACAGCGAAATTAAATAATTGTTTACTCAAAAATTTCTTTAAGATAGTAGAACCATGTTTTTGTTGAGAAATGATCAATTAGGCAAAAATAAATTCATATTTTTGTAATAATATTGTTAGAATAATGGTGAATATTAAGAGATTTTCGATGAATGGTGATTAATAATGTTCAAAAAAGTCAATTTGTTCCTTTAAGTAAAAAAAAATTGAGTTAAGAAAGAAAAACTTGAAATTTCAATTTTTTTTCAATTTCAATTGTGAATAACTTTTGAAGTATTAAATTTAGACAAAAATATTAAGAGACCTTTTTTGTAGAGCATTAAATTTCCTTTAAAAATCCATTGTGATCATTTTGAGATATTCATTGATTCGTTAGTTACAAAATTCCAAATTAAAAAAGTAAAATCGAAGAAAACTAACAATTTATTAAGCTTAATTACTCAAAAACGGCTTGTCTGACGAAAATTTTCAAATAGACCTTTTTTGTAGGGAATTTAATTTTATATAAAAGTAAGTCAAAATGAATTTTTTTTACTTCAATGTTTTGTCAGTTCTGACGCAAAACATGAAATTATGACTAAAAATCAAAATTAGCGATGATAGACCTCTTAAAATTGATATTAAGGGCTCAAACTTTTACGAAAATTTTTTTTTGTCATTCTGAATGATATTCTCGATATATCTTTCAAAAAAAAAAAATAGTCAATTTTTTTGGCCCAGTCTAATGTACATATAGTCGTAGGTCTATTATGATGTTTATTATTTTTTATTTTTATTTATATCAATTTTTGTAAAGTATGCCACTTTTAAATCAAACTTTGTTAAATACATTCAAATCAACCTTAATATTCTAAGTATTGCAAAAAAGGCACTTTGTTTTAAAAAACTTATGTTCAAATAAATAAATACAAATACAAAAATATCTCCGCGACATTAGCTGCAAAATGTCAAGAGAGGAACCATGGTAAGAAGAAACCTAGTCAAATTGAAAATATCTCACAATTACTTTCTAACAATATTTATCAACAATCGCTGAGCAAACCCGGTTAACGCATCGGCATACTGTGGCTTTTGATACCATGCATATCCGAAACACCATGATACTGCCCACCATTTCCAATACAATACAAGACAGTAAGTAATTGCTGCCTTGGAGACAGTGCACAATTTTTGTCCGTTCTGTGACTTATCCGACCTCCAATGAGCAAAATTATTTCTTCCACCTTGCAGACACTCACACGAAAACGCTCATTAAAATAAAAACACTCCGAAATATTAAAGTTTATCCGCGGACGATAAATTCTTCTTCTGCGATTCAATACAATATAATCGCTTGCACTATTATCGCTTTCACTACTACTATGCCTTCGGCGTAAGGCCATTTTAAACATCTAAA